>CM063112.1:33809102-34442435 GCA_031841125.1 Acanthococcus lagerstroemiae
AGTGAGCTCGAGCATGGAAATCTCTTTCACTTACATACAAAATGTTCTGCTAGTAAATAATTATCAGTATAGTCGGATTTACGGAAAAAGATTTGGGGATTATCCCCCCCCCCCTGTGACAATTCCAAGTAAATATTTTCATAGAAATTCTCCGAAAATAGGAAGAAGAAAAATTTCGCTCCGCTAGCCAATAAGTGTATAAATTCAACACTTTTGAAAGCCACCCCATAAAAGAATTCTAGACGTCATAAGTGGTGAATCTGAAGTGAAAGGCCAACAAGACTCGCCAATGAAAAGGCCCATTTCTTATACATTAACCTGCTTGATCGCTAGCCCCCTCCTACGACCGTCAACGGCATCGTGAAAAGGAGAGAGGTGAACTAAGCTATAGTGTTCAAGCCGCCGAAGGCTTGCCCCAAAAGTAAGATTTTAGCAAATTTTTTTATCCCTCAATTTTTCATTTCTACTCCCCGTTTGACTGCCCGATAGCTCAACATAAAACTTGCAGAAGACTGCCACCCCAATGGTACTTTTAACGAATAATCTCTATCAGTCTGTCTGTCTTAAATAGGCTTAGCTGAGTTTCAAATAGTCCTAATATTAACGAGTGTTACTTTATTTACATAATCTCATCAACTCTTAACCGAGTCTTGAGTTGCATAAACAGTCTTGATGAGTCTTCATGAACTTAATGAGTCCTAAAAAAGCCTTGACTAATCATAGCTGAGTCTTTAGTAAATTAAACTAGTCTAACGGTTTGACCGATTCTTTACAAGTCTGAAAGAGTCTTACCTGGTCTTGGTGAATGTTAACATAGTCTCAAAAAGCTTAAATGAAGTCTCAAGTTGTCCAACTAGGATAGTAGCGTAAATGGAGGTATTCTCGGGGGAAGTGTTGATTCAAAATTTTGTAGGTGAGAACGTGGCAGATCTACAATAGGTATTTTGACGTAATAAGCGAAAAAAATGTCTGGTCGAAATTTAACTCATATTTTGAAACAAGCTCTGAAATTTAGCTTTTCCCCAGTGTCTTAGCTTGAGGGATTATCTCTATGCCCCCTTTATTTACGTCTGTGACCCGGGGTCGTAACGAGTTTTAATCAAATGTACATGATTCCTGATGACCTTAAGATAGTGTTAATGACTCTTAAAACAATTTTTAGAATTCTAAACATCGTCTGAATGAGTTTTACCGAGTCTGTACAAATCTTTCAATTCTTAAAATATAATTATTATTTAAACTAAAATCTATAAATATTAAATTCGATCAAAATTTAAATCTACTTAAATGTATTTAAAATAATCTTTTAATACAAAAGGAAATTAAATTTATAAATTCTTTATAAAATATTTTAACATTTTTGTAAATGTCTAAACAGTTCTTTAAAGAGTCTTCACAAATAAGTACTTACATGCTTAACGAATATTTTTACTATTTTAAACGAATCTTACGATAGTACTAACAAGTCTTAACCCGGTCAGAACAAGTTGGAACGAGTTTCAGGAATCTTAATGAGCTTCAATAGTCTTCGCGAGTCATACGATATAGTTTTATTGAGTTTAACGTCATAACATAGTTTCAAAAGAGTTTAAACAATAATATAAAGTCCAAACCAAGGCCGAGAGAACTGTCAAGTGGTCAACTAAATCACTAATGGTAAGAATTTGGAATTTCAAAAAAATTCAATTTTATTGGCAGTAGTTTCCAAAAATGTAACTGAGACAACCTTCTGATCCCAATGAGTCTGAGATACTCTTAAAGAATTTTAACGAAGTCTTCACTTGACCTCACATGATTTTAATGCAACATTCAAATGACTTCGAACTAGTCTTGAAAAAGATTTAACGAGTTTTAATAATCTTGATTAGCGGCAGAAAAATCTTCTCACGTCTTGACGAGTTAGCCCATAATCTCGACAAATCTTAACAAAGTAGTAGCAAATACTAATCTTTCTTAACGAAATTTAAGACGCCTTAATGAGTCGTTTGATAAGCCTGAATCTTACCAAAACAAGTTCCGAAATCTGGCACCATAATAAGGGATCTAAATAGTCTTGAAACATTTTAACTGTCTTTACTTGCTTTAGAAGATCCTTAACGAAGCTTAATATGGTCTTAGTGCAGTCCTAAACCGAGTTATAAAGAATCTGAAAACAGTCCATAGGAATTTTGAAAAATTTGTTTGCATTGTTCAGCCATAAAATTTTGAAGACTTAGTTTGCATTGTTTGAACAAACCTTAATGAGTTTTACCGAATTTTTGCATCATCTTGAGCTTTAACATATCTTGATAGATACTTCACGAGTTTTCAGGATTTCCTAATGAGTCATAAGACGATATTAACAAGTCTTATGTCTTACTCACCATAATGAGTCTTCATAAAGTCACAATGAATCTGAAAATATAGGCGTAGTTGTAATAAATCTGAATTTTGCAATCGAGAAAAGTTTTGGCAAAAGCTTTACTACATCTTAACTTAGCCCTAAATTACTTTAATAAAAAGTCTTCACATATCTCAGGAGAGTCTTAACGATGCTGAAGATGGTCCAATGAAACTTGGTGCAGTCTAAACAAGTCTTCAGAGAATTTGAAAATTTTTTTCTTATAGTCTGCAGCGTTGAGTCTGCAAGAGTTTTGACGAGTTTTTGCATTATCTTAACGAGTCTTAACGTGTTTTAACATAGTGTTGATAGTTTTTGACTAGTAATAACGAGTCTCAATCAGTTTTAATATGTCACGGCGTATAAATTTACTTAGATTAGGAGCTGGGAGCCAGAGGCGGACTGACCATACAAGTTACGGAAAATTTTCTAGCGAAGTGGTCCAGTTCATTATGTTTGAGTACATTTTGAAGTTTTGAGCAAGTGTAGTAGTTGAAATGAAAAGAGTAATAAAATAAGATATGATACCGAAATAATGGCAGTGAAAAGTTGAGTTGATGCAATTCGGACTTCCCAAGATTCAACAGAACCTTATCAACGTTAGGATTACATGAGATGCTAGGCATTGTTTACGTACAGTGTATCCTAACGTTGATAAGAATTCTATGGCACTATTTCCTGAAGTGCGGAAAGGGAGGAAGGCCCGATGCTAGCGCGCCACCGGTCTGAGAAGTCCGAATAGCATTTTCCCGGTAGCGTTAAAGGTCCGAATCCCCCTGGCTTGGAGTTTATTGGTGTCAATTCAGACGACGGCCCACCCAGAAAGTATCCAATAACTAGATCACTGTTTATGAAGTGGGCATTTCTATCAAGGTCATCGACTATATTTTTTATTTACAGATTGCAATACATATTCAGTTGTATCAGAGAAAACTGATTCAGTTTAGCAGACTGCAAAAACTTGAACAAATCTGGGTACTGCATGCAATAAGTCTTCAACGATTTATTAATGACTTTCCCCAGTTCTAGAATGTCAGTGGCCGTACAGACCAAGTCTACCTATTCAAGTCAATCTGCAAATATTTCACCCCTACTAAACTATCCTCTTTAGCAATTTTTAATCATCCTACATCCTGTTTTCATTCAACCGGATGTCGACCTTTGTCTTGACCATCATAAAGAAGAAGATGCAGACAGAATGGTCGAGGCAGAGGGCCGACGGACAAAGCTCGGCCCACACCATCGAACACAAGAACTCTGTACCATCCTAGAAGAGTTGTCGCAGCTGTTGTAGACCCCCCGGCAGGGGTCACCCGCCGTCACCACACGTACCAAAACGAGGAGATGAGAGATGAGTGAAGAGGAAGCGCGTCCGACTGTGGTGCACCCAAATTCCAAATTAATGCTGGGTGAGCGTTAACTTCAGTCAGTAGGGGGTGCCATGGTGGTCCTTGCAGGGCAGCGCGTATCAGAAGAGGGAACGGCGAAATGGGGGCTCGGGCCGGCCTCAAAGCGTCCTTCCGGTCACTGATGCGATACTCGAAAGGGTAGTTTCCGAGGTCGGGGTTCTGTGTTTCAGGGGCCACTTTGACATGCGTGCATCGCCATACATCCTACCAGACATCCTGTTTTCATTTACACTCATATAGATCTGTCCCTTTCCGGGCCTTCTGTTGCTCATGACAATCTTAATACCTAGCCAGGACGTCTCTGACACCACTACCACTTACAACTAACAGACAGCTTTACACCTTGAGCTCTAACATGATTTTAGGATGTCTTCTGCGGCATGCAGAAGATGAAAGTATAGAAAATGAAATTGAACAAATTCCAAAAACCAACTCTTCAGAGGTAAAGTTAAAACCTGGAAACAAACAGGCCAGAGAAAGGATTCCTTAGGCGAGTACGGTAAGAGATCTGACACACGGGTAGGATGACAAACCACATCAGTTTCACTAGTTGATGAGCTCGCTCTAGAGAAAGGTGTTTCTGCGCCCAAAGGCAGGTTCGAAGAAGAACGGATCTGAAAATCTCATTTGACCCGACAGCTAAATGAAGGAATATTTCTCTCCCTTCGGGCAGACTGACTACCGGGTTTTCACGCTTCAGCCAACACGCGTTATCCAGTTCGCGTTTCAAATCGCCGGTGCTCGTCGAAGCAAAGTATCTTATTCATTTTGCCGGACAAGCGACGGAAATAACTTGTAAATCGTTTCGCTGATACTGTATACAGCACGTGGATGTAAGAATGCTCAGGAAGTAAGGGGAACCCTCTCTTGGGAATCTGTTAAAGCAAGATGCTTAGATACGCGAGTATATTCGCGAACTGGAACATGGAAGTATAGAATGCTCTTCAGTTCAGTTGCATGCATATCCACAAACATAAAGAGAAACCGAAACTAGGCCACAGAAAGGCTATGGAAGTCTCTAGGTAGCCTCGTGAAAGTTACTTGACATTTTTGAATCCTGCGGATCCGCTCTCGCGAAGGAAATCGAAAATGGGCCACAGAAAGGACAAAAAATTTTCAAATCCCGGTCGAATGAACGAAAACGAAACGGGCTCCTGCGGCACGTGTTTCCCCCCAAATTCCATGTAACGCATTCGCGTCGATTCGCATTTCAATGTATCTTCCGGATCCTGGGTCGCGGGTCCCGGGCGTTAATTGACGATTTTCGGTTAATTTATCAGTACTCTCGCGTGCGCACCTGCGATTGGAAAACTTAAAAATCATTTTTTATTTTATTTAAATGAGACCATCCGAGTCGTTAAAATTTACGATATAAATCACATCAAACCGGAAATTGTTGATGCAGTAAAGAGGCGGAACCGCGCGCTAAGACAATGCGAGAAAAGCAATAATGCATCGTGTTTTTTAAAAGTGTGCTCGTCTTCTCCGCCGTTTTATTACGTACACATGTCGTCGTTCTTCCTGTATGGTTTCCATTTCCATTCGGCGCTGGGTATTCGGTTTCTTCGCGTGCTGCAGCGCGCGCGAAGCTACCAGCCCGATGTCCCGCTGCTAGCTTGCGCCAAAAAAGTCGATTGCGAGTTTCGCAGCCCCGCTATCGCACGGTAACGCCGAGGAATTCGGAGAGCCCGTTCGCGGTCTCGATCTGGAATGCCTGTCCTGGGATATCGGCAGAGGTTGCAATCACTGCGAAAACTGGTGCAGTCTGGTGGTCACAAGTAGAGTCGCCGAACTCATTCGAGGTCTAAAGCTCTGAATGTTTGAAGCTCAACCACTGAGCCACTTGCCGAACCAGTTTCTCAAACGGGAGGTACGATCTGGAGAATTCACATCCGTATGCTCCATTTTTGTAGTAGATTGATCAGATGAGTGAAATTGAATTGATCTATTGCGTTTCATACAGGCATATAAGTTTGAGAAAATGATGAAAAAAGAGACAGAGATGAAAAGACTGCTACCTGTTATATGTTTCGATATTGTATCTGAATATCCAAACCCGTTCTAATGGTTACCAAATACAGGATTCAAATAAAAAGCATCTTTATATGCGACCCATCCAACCGGCGTCCCTCCTGTTCACGGTCAAAATATCTGAGACGGGTGCCTAGATACAGTATCAACTAAAATTTTTTAATGAGCGATTAGTTGGTCCTTGGCGCGTGGAGCTAACTTCTGTTACCCGCACTGTAAAGCTACACAGTCTCAATATAAGTCTGACGATTCTTAACATACGAGGGGCATTCAAAAAGTAAGGTAACAAGGCGTATTGTAAAAAAACCAGTCCGCGGGTCTCTGCCACGATAACATTCGGATTTGCTATTCTTTTTACATTGGGGTTGCACACTTTTCCCTCTATTTAGGATTTCTTTAATATTTATAATATACTTTTTCATGAGCGACGTCATGAAGAGGACTGTTGCGCAGCTGCTCCAGCATTCGCAGCAATCCGTAGTCTGCAGGGTTCAGCTTGTTTTGTTTACATTTGTTTTCCATGTAAACAAAACTAGCCATGTCGCTTTGCGACCTAGTAATAGGGTCGGCCTTTCAGCTGAAGTCTGGACGGTTAACCAACTTCGAACAAAAAGTACAATCGCACTTGGACGCTGTTAAGTGTAAGGGAACCAACAAGCAAAACCTGTTTTTTGAGAACACGTGATTCTAGGTTCAAGAGCCACGTAGAAACTATGACATAGCGTTTACTGATAAGCTTTGATCAACATGAATACACATTTTTGAATCGGGGGCCCAATTCTGAAAAATTCTACTTTTTACGCTCTTTCCGACGATACTAATAACTCATGTTTTTTACAAATGTCTGTTGGCTCACGCCGACCCTAATTTCAGCAAGAATCATACACAATATTACAAACTTCACAAAATGAACTCCTTTCATCAATTCCTTATGTTGATACCTCGAGCCGCATTTGCTGATACACTGTAAGCACGATGTAAAACCATTTTCCTATCTGTTTCTTTTACACACAATGACGTTCATTTTTACATTTAAAACCACAAGCGCCACTGTTGAAAACAAACCCGATTCATTTTCGTGTATCTCAAACATTGACTGATGGGAAAAAAAAAAAGAGCCAATGGATGACAAACACAAACCACTGGCCTCACTGATGTTGCGCCATGTAGAACTATTTTCCCATTGTCTGTCCATTCGTCACCTCTCAGACGTCCACACACTATCAGTCCGCATGACCTTACGTCCACGGACTTCCAGTTAACTGATAAGTGTGTGGGCGATTTCGATGAGCTGTCCGGCCAATACCTGCCGACCATTGTATAGTGTATGGGGCGCTTAAAAAGTTGGACCCTGATGGCTGCGACTGACTGGAGCAGCTGCGCAAAAGTCCTCCTCATGACGTCACCGTGAAAAGGTTTTAAGTGGTTAGAATAAGGTCGGAATGGGCGCGTTGGTTACAATGGTCTCTGAGTGTGAACAGCATGGTGTTATTTGTTTCTTGCGCTCAGAGAAAAAAACTTTTGGTGATCTGGCTGTATTAAAAAACGGCTTATGGTGAAAACGCGATGTGTATAATTTAGTACGTGGTTGCCTCGGGTTTGAAAACATTAGCTCCGGGCGAGTGCCAAAGGAGGTGATTTCCAACACAAGTAATTTAAATGGAATGTTTTGTCGCACCCGCACTCATCAGACTTGACACCATCGAACTGTCACTTATTTTCACAATTAAAGCAATATTTAGGTGGTATGTCATTTTCCGACCACGACGAGCTTAAAGAAACTGTGTTAAATTGGTTTGTTGAAATGGAGACTACTTTCTACAAGGAGGATATACTCAAACTGGTCCAGAGGTATGACAACGGCATCAATAATAGTGGTGATTACGTCAAAAAATGGGTGAAGGATGTAGTTTTTGGTATTTCTTTGAATAAACATTCTATCTTTATTACTTTTGAATTCAGAGCATTTGTTACCTTACTTTTTGAATGCCCTTTGTAATTTGAATTGAACTTATCAAATCTTTGCTGGGTTTAAATTAGTTCTAAAAGAACCTAATGAGTCTTAAGAAGTCTCACAGACTGGTGAATTTATCTCAGCAACAATTAAATCTACATGGTGGCAGTTTCTATAAAAAGGGGTAACTTTGTCGATTGATCAAAGTCTCAGAAAACGCGAAAAAAGAAAAACAAAATTTTTTGGTCGAAAAAATCAATTTTGAGATTTTTGTTGATTTCTATTTTAAAAAAAAAACAAACAAAAAAAACATTGCAATAACAAAGAGACAACATTTACGCGCATGAGAGAGAAAAGGGAGAGAGAGAAAGAGAATTATGAAAGAGAATAAGAAAGAATGTGAATGTCTGCGTTCATTTCTTCGTGGTTTTTTGGAGCTCACGAATAAATCCGATATTCTGCATTGTTACCACGCAGAAGAGCGAAAAATTATCTTTCCAACAAGCTCTCGTCGAGGCTGGTAACGTGATTCCGCGGCGAGTTAGGGCCGCTTGACGGAGTGGGAGAAACAGGTGTGTCTAACTTCAAACGCGTTTTCCCCCAAAAACGTGTTTTCGCGCGTTCATGTTACACTCAGCTTTGACTGCTTGTATCTCTGGGACAAAAAACGCTACAAATTTCGCCGATAGCTCGTTGGAATGGGCATTCATTCCTCTATTACGTACTGTCCGTGACTCAAAATTTATCGGATCGACAAAGTTACCCCTTTTTATAAAAACTGCCTCATTATATGTATACGTGTTTTATTGAAAAGAAGTTGGCCTCTATCACTGTCTTAAAAAAAAAAAAAAAAACACCAAGATCAGTCTAAATAGACAGACAGTTGAAGGCGTGAAGTTCAAAACATCCTATGTGCCAACTTTTTTAAAAGTGGTTTTGTGCATGCAAACTGTTATAAGGACCGCCGCCCATACAATACTAAACATTCTAAGAGCTCATAGAGTCTCAAAGTACTTCTGATTTCAACCGAAAAATCGCAGCATGCCTATGTGCCGGCGAGCGATCCATGCAAAACATTTTAACTCGGTTTGATGTTGATTTCCCATGGGCTTAGGATATGCGCTACGTCAACCCTCATTTTCTCAGCTTAGGCATGACTGAGCCCTAAAATTTATACATGGACATATGTATGAAGCTTCAGAGAATTGGCTGAGCACCCATTATGCCAAATCCACCCCCTTCACCTCAGCTGAAGCAGTTTTTCGTTTCTTCTGTAAACTTTGACATTGCTACATAGGATGTTTTGAATAACATCACGCCTTCAGTTAGGCTGACAAACAGCCGAACTGAGACTGACATGAGTGAACTGAGGAGTGAAGGTTTTCTATCTCTTTATATATATTTTGGTCTATCTGCCAGTTTTTATATTTCTATAGTATAGCTCTAATTCCAATTAAAAATTCTAATGCCTACTGCGTACTGCCATCCGTAGGTGCACCTTCTTTTTAAATAGCTAGGTTGTTCGGCTCGTGGCTACTTTAGCTACAGATTTTTGGTACAGCGGAGCTAGCATATACTACCTGCATTAAGAATACACGTTCCTTAGCCGTTCGTTCATAAACTAGTTCAACAGGTATACCTTCAGTGCATGAGTTCTTGAAGCCGAACTCTAGGAGCGCCAGCATCTTAAATAATCTGATGCTCGTTGCTTAGCAACATCCAGTAAACACATATCTAACCTGGGTCAACTAATCGCTCACATATTGTAATTCTCTTCCTCAAGTCGAAGGCAAGATACTCGACGTACAAGTCTCTCTCACGAGTATAGGTAACAGAACCTCTCTACTTTGCTCTCAAACCGAGCCCTGAAATCCGCCCTTTCGAGCATTACTTTAGAGACGTCGGGGAGACTGTTAGGGCTGTCTTAGTCCTCTTCCCTTCTGGCCGAAATTTGGCGAGTTGCTACCTGTAGGCTCGAACCCGGGATTTCCGGATTCCGAGAACAACGCGCTATTCACTCGGCCAACCAGACCCCTAGGTAACAGAACCTACTGTGAACTCTCCAACCCCCTCGGACAAAATGAAATCCAGCCATCCAGTCACGACTGAGACTGCAGGAGCCAATAGCTCTCTAGGTCTTCGCGCATATTTAAAATTAGTGAAGGCGTTGAGAGAATGCCAGAGCAACGTGCTCATTTCATTGGCAAGGGTACTTCTCGTCTCGCACGAAGGGGAAAGGTTTTTGTCCATGAAATTGTATTTCGTACGAAAGAAATGTATTTATTGAGAAATTACTTTTCGTTACTAGATTTCCCACGCAAAAAACTGAATTTCCTACCGAATCTCACAAGCAACATTCTCCATCAACATTTTTATACTTTGCAGTTCGCACGTCGCATGTCCATGTATATTAACTCCGAAGAATGCGAAAAATATTTACAAAGCAGTTGCACGTCTTTGCCCAGTTCGGTCAGCTTGGTTTTTAAACGTGCCTAAATGATTATTCCTGTTGAAGTCTAAATTACTGTTTTCAAAGCCTTGCCAATTAGCACGCTATACCTGGGCACTGGTAAAATTTTTAAGCCTAGCAAATCGCACCACTGGTTAATATTGCTACTTCGCAAATGCTATACCTTCCTGCGCAGTCGCAATGGGTTTGATGATTCTCAACGTATAGTCTGAATGAAAGTTATCAAATTTTCGCTGAGTATGAATGAATTCGTTTCAAAACATCCTAGTGAGTCTTAATGAATTTTATGAGGCAACTGTTGGAGTCTCAGCAAATTTTGCATCTTTATAAATACGTATTGTACTATAGACACTTGGTTTACATTGCCGCCTGAAGAAAACCTCCAGGATCCCAGACAGATAATGATTGTCGAGGCCCGGAAATAGATAATTAGATATGTAAGAAAGGAAAAATTAACTTTGAAAGAGTTAGATAGTTCTCAATTAGTCTTCAGGGAGTCTAGGAGTATCTTTACAGAACCCAGAATAAATCTTAGCGGAGTCACAATGAATTTTTAGACCATGAGAAGGTCTAGATGGTTCTGAAAGAATTTGAATAAGACCTCTTCAAAATAATCTAAAAATAGGTTTAAAAAGAGTCTAATGAGAGTGGTGAGTTTTAGAGTTCTAAAAATACTGAGAATACGAGAATAAAGTGTTACACCTAGGCGGAAAAAAAGCTTAATTTGTCACAGAAGAATCGGCGTGAACTGTCCAAATGAGTCCTAATAGAGGTCACCTGATCGGACAACCGGTTCAGACATCTTCATTTTCATGGTTAATGAATTATTCATTTATTGCCGAAGGAGGAGATGGCCCGGTAGTCTGGCTGTAACATGATTAACGGTATTTTTTAGTGCCTGTACATTCATGTACCGTCTAGACACACACAAAATTCCTATCTATATTTGTTATTGGCGTTTTCCCATACAACCTCAAATATTTGCGCTGGTTCGAGATTATTAGCACAGGAATATCCGCCTGTATCGCCGAGCAAGAAAATCTAGTTTACGAGTATGATTCCTTTTCAAGTGCACATGGTATATACACGTTTTCAATTATTTGCGGTGATGCTGACTCACGTTTGCATCTTCCGTGATTGCAAAAAACCATTTATCGTGTTTTACTTAGCGATGGGTTGACGATTCGCGACCAGATCTGGTAAGAGGCTTCTGAACGGAGTGAATGTCTTGTAACTTTATACACGTAGGTTTGTGTGGCAGTTTATCAATTTGGATGGATTACGTTAAATACAACGCCACCTGAGACGAAACGATATACGTGACTGCGTGACTCGTCGTTGTGTTGAGATCCGCGACTGAGATTATTCTCATCAGTTCTATTGATCCGAAAATTTTAACAGAGAACAGTCACTTGAACGTATCTTACTACAAAATCCCACATTCACTATACGGTTATCTAGTCCATCGAAATTTGACTTATAGCGTACTAACCAACTGATCACATGAAATCTGTTACACAGTGGTATTCTGGTATAATACTGACAGTCTTTGAGACTAATACCTATGCCTCAGACAGATTTACTCTCCAAATATCAATCCCCTCTAATTTTTTGAAATTGACGGACACCAGCCGCGACTCGACATGTAACAGACTTGAAAATGTCTAATCAGTAGGTTCTCTTGGTTACCACTGAATGTGGACCAGTCTCCAACTCCATTTAATATAAACCTATCAGCACCATTTTACTCTACAATTTAATGAAGTGATCACCAATATCTTGGTGCACGCACTGAAAAATTACAAAGATGACTGTATTGCAAAATGATTTCACTTTTAAAAGTGCATTATCGAAGTGAAACTTGGGGGGGATAGAGGGATAGAGTACTTTCTTTTACAAATTTTTTTCTCAGTATACGATTTTCGGTTTTTAACCAAAAATACAGCAGCCCCATAGACAGAAAAAGAGGGCCTAGGGGAATTTCCACGGGCCCTTTATCTCTCCTTCTAGTTTATTTTGTTCTTTTGTTAGATGAGAAAAAATTATAAGTTACGAGATAAGAGGTTTCTTTTATGGTATAAGGAGTGTTTGCTGATTTGATGTATGATGTACAGTATGATGTAGCCGTAAGCGTTGAAATTCAGACCTTTTAAAAATATCGGCCCCCCTGAAGGTCAGGGCTTGGGGTATCCCCCCCCCCCCTCTCGCCAGGGTTGGAATGCAGTATAGTGCAAATTTTATTGAAGTTTGATATTTTTGCGTTTAAATTTTTCTGGCACGTGCTCCAGTTTTCAAGAAAGGATCGAATCAACATCGTCACAGAATTCAGATACGCTGCCCTTTAATATCTATTGTGCTTCTTTCGACTCGTTTGAACACCTTCCCCTATTTTCAACTTGAAGGTTACACTAAATTAAAACTGAATTCAGCCATGAAAATATATCAGCTGATATCCATATCTCGTCACTTTCCATAAGAAAACTAGATTATTAAATTCAGGGATCATGAAAACGTCCTGTTGCAGTCAACGTCATATTGACCCTTGACCATCAACTTTCAACTCGAGGACGAACTAATATCGAAACTGAATTTAGCGGGACAGTAACCTCTTCAACACTACTGAGTTGCTATCGCGATTTCAAAATTTGTTTTAGAAGAGTTTGAATGATTCCTATGTCATTTAAGAAAACAAAAGGAAAAGTAAGATCACGAACCCAATTTCAATATTAGGAGTAGTGGGGTCAGGGAGAGACGAAATAATTCCCAGGGACGGAAGTGCTTCAATTAAAAATTGGGATCTTTCTTTTCGTGTTAAGTAACACAATAGTAAAAAAAAAAAGTTTCCTGTTGTAAGAGCTGTGCTACAGTGCAGTAATTTTCATCCCCCTCACCCCATATAACGTTATTAAGTCAGATATGATGGAAATGTAAATTATTAAAGGTCTAGAAAATCCAGTATGGAATGTAGAATCATTTAAATGGGTGCAGGTAAAAAGAGCAAAAACACGAAACTATCGCTATTTTCAGATTCATTGTAGCTTTGGGTAGACTTCTTCTAATTTTCAATCTTTTGATCCATCTAATAAAATATCCCAGCCTCGGCAGAGACTTGGGGGTGTGAAAACCGCACATCGTTGTCATTTTTCGGCTACAAATATTAATATTTTTATTGAAAAATGTATCAGCTCTTAATGATTACTACCCTCGAAAAAAAAAATGCCGACATCCACTGTCCCTTTTTCCCCAAGACATTGTGGTCAAATTTCAGAATTCGATACAAAAGTCAAGTTCTCACGTAAACATCGACTTTTGGATCGAATTTTGGGTCGACTTCGTTGTAGAATTTCATCAACATATCAATGTCGATGTGTTGACTCAATTTTTAAATCGATTTGAACACAGTGTCGGATTAAAAAAAAACTAATTTCAAGTATCGACAGAAGAGTTGATTTTTGTATTGACCTTCTTTTAAAGGAAGCATAGGTACACTTTTTCATAAATTTCGAATGTTTTTGATACTTTAATAAGGGACCAACTTTTCTAGACCCATTTTCCGCTTCTATTATAAACTCTCTAGACTTGCAAGCTTTTCACAAATTACTCTTGAATTAGGCAAATTATTCTCAGTGACTTACAAATCAGATAAAAATTCAGACGTACATGTACAGGTACACTTTTGTGAAAATTTTTTTGTAAATTCAAATTCTAGATTCCGCACTTTGATAAAGACTTTTTCTTGCTAAAATGGCTTTTATGCACTGAGTGAAGCCCAAATTTACGTTTTTGTACGATTAATTTTCAGTTTTTGCCTTAATTTAGAATCTGACATCGAAATAGCCTTTTTTTTTTCTTCTTCACTATAAAATAGTCTTTCAGAAGCAAGAAAATGTCCAAATTTCACCTTGAGTATCGAAGAGAAAATGCAGTGTGTACTGGATTGATTTTTAGTGATTTTGATCTGAATATGAAATTTAGTTACAGCCTTTTCCACCCTGAAAATGACGTTGAAGAGGCCAAAAATGACTAAGTACCAAAGATTCATACCTTGCGCTTAAAAAAAGAAAAGAATTGTTCTGAAATTTAATTCTTGCGCTGGTTCCAAATCTAATTTTGCAATTTTGATTAAAGCTTCAATCATTTTTAAAATGGACAAATTGCCAAAATGCCAAAATACAGATACGTATTTGCCTTACTGCACAATACTGTATCTTCCAATCTACAAGCAGAGATGTGACATGCAACTTTTCTCGAAGAGGAGAGAAAACTCATCCTGCCTACTGCGGAAAAATTCTTAAATTGACAAAAAAAAGGGAGTTAAATGATTGGCAAAAAATTAAGAATTTGCCAATAGTTTATCTAATTTTGCCCTCTGTCTCTCCGATGTGGCCAACTGAGAGTCGATTTTACAAAATTTGTTAATTACGGGAGATGCTTAGGAAGCTCTCCCCGGCAGTATATACATATATCACTATCTACAAATAACTTCTAGGTGCATTTCGCTGTACCCCCCCATTTGAGGTACGGGGCTGAAACTTTTGTATTCGTTTGTATATCGTTTGTATACGTTTGTATAGCCCAAATTTTCGTTTGTATACATCCCTCTCCCCCGCTACATCGAAAAAACATTGGGGGTACAAGGAAATGGTCTACTCTTTCCAATATTTAAGACATACAGTGCTGAAACTTTTGTATTTGTTTGCATATGATTCGTATACGTTCCCGAAGTTTCGTTTGTATACATCCCCTCGTCCCGCTATATTAACAAAACGTTGGGGGAGGGGGTACAGGGAAAGTGTATCCCCCATTTGTGGTAGGTAACTGAAACTTTGTGTATTCGTTTGTAGATCGTTTATTTACGTTTGTATATCCCACATTTTTGTTTGTATACATCTCTATCCCCCGCTAAATCGAAAAAACGTTAGGGGGCAGAAAGTGCACCCCCGCCCCATTTGTGGTACGGGGCTGAAACTTTGTGTAGGTATTCGTTTGTAGATCGTTTGTATACGTTTGTATAAGCCAAATTTTCGTTCGTGTATGCGTAAATACTCTAAACTCTAAATTTTGGGTGCGCTGCAGGAGAATAGTGTTCTTCCTGTTTGTTCGTGTCGGTGGTTGAGGAGTTTATGGTTTCATTTATGTGTCGTTTAAATATACTCTTTTGTTTTCTTCCCCCGTCGACAATATTGTTCGTATATACCTACTGGTTTTGTAATAAAGTAGGTGCATGTCGCCAGCCCCCTCATTGTGGATATAAGGAAAAAAAATATTGTCAATAATTTGTTCTTTATTCATAACTTCTCGAGTTTATTCGTATTGTTAGATACGTTATCTCCACTTCCTCATAGTATTCTACCTAATACATTTCGAATGAATATTACCAGTGTTTCGTTTGAAACTTCTTCTAGGACAGTTGTGATTGAAATCACTTTTTTACGTCACTAAATTTGTAGTTTCACGGCGCATCGATCTGCAAAATCACGTACATACTATCCCGACTGTTCCCTACTAAGAGCATTGCAAAAGAAGTGATGTCTGTTATGTGCAGGTATAGTTCCAAAAACAACACAAAAAAAAAAACTGATAACATAAAACCTCTTATGTGATACAAACTAAGGAGAAAAAAATTCTTTACTTCATATCAAAAATACAAGATAACCTAACAGGGAATCGAGGTGGCCTAAAATATTTAACCAGTCATGTTCTGCTGCATGAATTTATTCACGTTATTATTCAATTTTTTTTTGGGGGGGGGGGATTTTTCTGTAAAATAAGCTTCTGTGAACATGGAAGGTTCCAAATGACCCACCAGTGTAGTAAATGGCTGCTAGCTCCTTGATAAATAACAAGAAATACACAGTGGTGATTGTTCTCGGTACTGACAGATCCAGGAAGCAATCCCGGGAGAGGCAATTCATAATAAGAAAAAATTGAAAAGCTCTTACCCCCTCCCATTTTGAGTACACAGAGATCATCCTTATGCTCGCAAAATGATAACTGAGTGAGGCGCTGTAGAGATAAATACTTGGAGTCTCGAACAATTTCCGATAACTAGCTACATTTATACAGTGAGAATTAAAATACTACCCAAAATGTGCTATCAAATTTTCTCAACTTACTGATTCTCAACTAAATGACATTTTTTGACAAGCTAAGACTCTTTAATGGTCCTTCATGGCGCTTTTAGCCTCACCCAAAAGTGCATAAGCTTGTCACACTTTAGACTTGATTAAAGCTCTTCTAGACATGAATAAAACTTTTTAAAATTCTTCCATTTAAATCTAAACGACTCGCTAAGCTCTTCATAGCTCACTAAGACTTTCTAAGACCTCGAGACATTTTAAATTTTCTGTAAGGCTCCTGCATAATATTCGCAGACTTTCCAAAACTCGCTTAATGCTCTTCATAACTGTTCTGAGCAGATTCTTCGCTGGTGAATTCTTTATTGTTAAATTCTTTGTCGGGAAAATTCTTCGTCGGTGAATTCTTCGCATTCGAGGATTTTTTGTCGATTCAACTTCAACTTGGAGAATGCTTCACCAATGAGACTCACACTACTGATCCGCTGACAGCACTTTCACAAAAATTCGGTATTACTTTATCAAATTTTAACTATCCATGCGCACAAGACCATATTTTAACTGAGCAAACGACCTCACAGCTTCATACTTGTTATGTGATGACTTCCAAGTGGATCCTTTCTTGACTATCCTTGATCCTCCCTCCAGAGATTTTATGTTCATTCTCAGTGAGAACACCCTCACATATAAACTCAGTCAGTGTCATTTTTTATTCATACCGATAGTTGAGCAGGATGCCCACGTTTCTCTAAACTTGGTGGGCATTATAATTATTTCTGTCTGGTCCTCAAAGATGTGAACATCCACCATATAATTTAATGTTATTAATAGTACCAAATCTGTTCAAGTGAGAGGAGAAGTGAAAAGGTTCATGGCGAAGCATTCTTCAATTCGAAGTTGAATTGGCAAATAATCCTCAAAGGTGAACCAAGTAAGTTTACCATACGGTACTACACACCACTACAAATACAGGACAACAAAGAGAAAAGTGTAGATGGCATAACAGCAGAAAGCGCTCTCGACTACAGAAGGAAGACATTGTGAATTGTCACACCCTACGTACAGAAGGTGAACCATGTTTACTGGGCGAACGACTTATCGATGAAGAATTTTCCGGCGAAGAATGTACCAAGCGAATCATTTACAGGGCATCTTTATAATTCTTCCAGGCCTAATTAAAACTGTTCAAGATTGATCAAAACTGTTGAAAATTTCTGCTACTTTTATTCAAGACACTTTGATGCTCGTTTAAGACTCGTCGAAGCTCTTAAAACTTGTTGAGGACTCACGAAGGCAATCGAGACTCGTTTCGACTTTCTATGACTCGTTCCGATTCGATAAAAACTTTTGTTTAAGCCTCGTTTTCGATTCTTCAAAACTTGGTCAAGACAGTTAACTTCTTCATAAATGTGTACCTATATCTCTTAGAGCCCACTCTGTCGATCTTAGTTCTGGCTGTAAAGCTGTTTTTCTGAATTTCGACCAAGAAATCGATGTTTGGGTTTTCAGCGTTTTGAATAGTACGAATCCTGCTCTTTTACCTCCACTTTGCCGTTTTGCGATATCTCACTCCGTTCTTGCTCCAGAATATGAAAGCGTGGAAACAGAAAGGGCCCGGGTTGTCGATTCCGGGTTTTTTCTCGTAAGAAGTTTTAACTCTTGATCACTTGCCAACTTTAAAATACAGCTTTTCCGTACCCCGATTTCAAAAATTCGGAAGGATATCTTTCTGTAACGCTACATGGCTGGTTACGGTCTCATTCGAAAGTAGCATTACCCCTCTGGCCACTCATGCGATACTCGAAAGGGTAGTTTCCAGGGCTAGGGATGCGGTGTCTGGGGAGCTATTTTGGCATACGTGCATCGTCATACGCTTCACCAAACATCCCCTCAACTCCATACCGACAAAGTGGGCCCTTTCGATACAGACGTACCTACACAATACACATATTATGTACTTGCTTAAGATTCCTGAAGATTCTGTATAACCTTCTCCACTGGTCATCTATTTCTGGAGCATTTTCAATTAAATTTGCCCAATTGCTCTTCCAGTGTATCTGCACCTAACTCTCGATGGTAACGATGAGGATTCCTCCAAAAAATTTCTTACGTCGTTCAGTTTCAAGTTATTAGTTATTTCAGTCTGTTCTAAATATAACGCTATTTATATTCGACCTAAAAATCATTTTGAATGGGATTGTTCGTCACAAACGCTCACCTCCCATTGCCTGAAAGCTTTCCATGTCACCACCTTCATTATTCATACAGATTCTGACACCCAAACAACTCTTCTCCAGCGGTCATTACCTTAACCTTGTGCTGGCATTTCACAAACCGTACATAAACCTGTTCGACCTATCATCACTGATTGTTAGTCTCTTGCTCAATGCGCTCATTATCATCAATCAAAGTAAACGAATCGAAATAAGCGCCGCGCTTTCGACTCCAATAGAAATGACAGAAATGATGCCCCTGCCAGTGGGCCCACACTGAGAACATGCTCCTCTCGCTTTTCCAGTTGTCCGATTTGTTCTTCGCCAAAATGATTTTAAACGTTTGAGATGGATGGACGCTCACATTCGTACACGTTCGAAGAATAAATTGCCAGCATCCGTTTTAAATAGAAGACGAGATCACACTGCGGACAAAGGACGCATACGAAGGCGATATCTCGAAGAAAGAACTTAATTAAAAAATTTTCTAAATGGAACGAAGGTGCTGAGATACAGAGAAGTTGTGATGGAAGTATAAATACCATCCGAGAAGTGTTTGTGTTTGTTTTATCTGACCTATCGTCAGCACAGAACGAGGACAAGGGGATAGTCGTGATTGGTGTCAAAAATTTCGTCCACCTCGTTGCCTTTATATAATTTGCGGATAGAAAGTCAATTTCGTTTCAGCTCCACATTCGAGGAAAGCAACAGTGTTGATAATTAGGAAACCGATTATTATATTTCCGTGTAGCTAGGAAATACTTTCAGCATTTTAATTTGCCAACGTATAATGAACAACATAATCGCGTTCAACTGTCGTTTTTTACCTGCTGGCTTTCCAGGTTGAATTCGCCGAAAATTACACTTTCCAAAGTGGTACAAATTGTCGATTAATGCGCGCTCGCTGGGCGCATGTAAAATCAATCTCGCAAAGATGAAACAAATTAGAATGATTAATATTAATGTTGCTTTCTTTCTGGTTACCTTAACGGAAGCAATTATCGGTGCGCCTGCTGTGCGCGTTCATTTATATGTAAACGCTAGAAACTGTGTCATCTGCGAACACTGACGGATTTCTTAGCTCAATTATTGGCTATAGCGAGGAGATACGTCAATTTCAATAAATGAACCTATGCGTTTACGAGCAGTGGCGAGAGAAAAAGGCGACCGTCGAGATTTACTGCGAACACCTAATTGGTAGATAGCTGTGGCTCATTGCTGATCCTCTAACGAGGCACCACCGATGTAGGACATTGAGGATGTTCTCGACTCTACACATTGCAAACGAGTACAAGAAAACCTAAAGTGATGTCTCATGCCCCGCAGCTGAGATTTAGCTTGCTGATATGCGCCTTCAAAATTCTCCAAAACCGTAGGGCTGATAAATGAGAGTTCGAAAGAGAAATATTGCCCCAAAATGAGAACACGCGTTTACCACGAGCTAGCAGTCCCAAGTTTATGCACAGAAGCGAAACCGGGTCTCCCAAAAAAAATGACGAAGAACAGAATCCAATCGACGGAAATGAGGTTCATGAGAAGAACGGCCGGATATACTTTACTCAATAAAGTCAGAAATATGGGCAGTGGCGTAGTCAGGATTTTCCCAAAGAGGGGGCAAAGTAAGATATTCAAGGAGAAAAAGTCGAAAATTGAGGTATTTCTTAAAAATCGCCGATATTAGAGGAATTTTTTATAAAAAGGAAGGTAAAATTACTGCTCGAGTAAAAATATTTCGAAAAAACGTACCTATTTCAAAGGCGAAAAATTGCTCATTTTTGCATATTTTACATTCAATTTCAGGTGCCTTGGGGAGACATTCGCCCCCTCCGCCCCCATCCCTTGGCTACGCCACTGAATATTGGTACAGCAACTTTACAAGAATTAGGAACATTGTCAGTCATCGAAAAGATAAAAAATTATATCGAAAAAAATAATGGAAAGACCATGTAGACCGAATGTCCGAAGACAGACTACCAAAGAGAATCTTGCAGTACGAATCAACCGGAAAACGGAGCATAGGACGTCCCTTGAAACTATGGTCCGACAGTTTCACCAGTTAAGCGGAACAGGCCAAGGGCCTAACCCTTGAAATTTGATGATGATGGTATGCTCCTCCATAGAGTAGGCTTGAAAATTGCTGACAGCCTACTAGCTGCCCCAAACTAAACTGCCATTTAGCTCCTGCTTTACTTTCCACGAGTCACCCAAAACTGAACTGTCATTTACTTGCCTTTGGCCTTACCTACCTTTATTCAACTGAGACTGACCTGCCATTCAACTACAATCAGTGACGCAAGCTTGTCTCCTATATAAGGTACAGCAAAATTGAAAATTTAGGGATCTACCCTCTGGTGAACTCTTCCACCAATGCGAGCCCTACCGTATTTTTCCCGGGCAGCAACTTTGAATAAAATTACAAGTTTCATGCCCAAAAAGCAAGAAAGCGAAACTTTGCCTTTCGGCTATAGAGGGTGAACCATCGGGTCAAGGAGCGATACCCCATTTGCTTCCCCTCCGACGCTACAGGCCTTCATTCCTTCCTCCTAAACAAAGGTGATTAACCTAGAATTTTAAAGTAGAATTTGAAATTAAATTCAGTAAGTACCTATTTTTTTACAAATTTTTGAAAACTCGACCAACGGAATGTATAATTACTTAGATTCTATTAATATACAAGTAAATTAGGTATCAATATGTAACTGAACTTGGAGTGCTGAGGAGAAGAATATTTATAATTGAAAAAAAAAAAAGCTTAAAATTAGAGAATTACAAAAACATACCCCTTTTTATGCATTTTTTACCCTTAAGAATATGGGGGAAAATATTTATCATTTAAGAAAGAAAAATTCTAAAATTAAAGAATTACAAAAATACCCTTTTGTATGCATCTCTTACACTTAGGAATGTGATCTGGGATGTAAGATCTCACATTTACAATTAATCAACCTACTTTTTTGAAGAAAACAAAGTGTAGTCTTGGGCAGTGATCATGATATTAATGAATTAATTAATTAATTTATTATTATTATTATTATTTTTTTTTTTTTTGCTTGTTTGATCTGCCGAGCTATGTCCGACTACGATCAGAGCTGTAATTGGGTTAGGGAAAGCTGAAATTTTGATATTCTGTACCCAAAAATAAAATAAAGGTAAAGTTCGTAGATGAGCCTAATCGGACCATTGAGGGGAATATTTTTCTAGAGAGTGCGTGAAGTCGATTTTCTTCAAAAAATTCTATCTCACGACCCATTAGTCCTATTAAACTTTTATTTTTTGAGATCTGCAAATTTACTAATGACTATTTTTTACAACAGTTCCTGAAATTTTTCACGGTTATGGGATTATGAGGCTCACTGCTCAATATTTATTCAATTAAATTACATTAGTATGGATGAACTCTCTTTAAGTAGCAGAGTTACTTTTTTTCACTTTTTTTTTTAGTTTTTTTTTTTTTTTTTTAGTTTTTTCATTTAAGTACCTGGTGTTTCAAAAGAAAAGTTACCCGAAACGCAATATTCTGCGCAAATATACTCCTTTGTAATAATTAGGTCATGCAATATCTATTCTTTATCAACTGGGCCAGGGCCGGATTTACGGCAGGGCAACCGGGGCGTAGTCCCGGGGCCCAACCTCCATAAACCGTGGATTCGAAAATTATACGAGAATAGCAATAAAATTTTCCATTTTTAAGAAATTAATGAGCAATGAATTATATTATATCCAAACAGTATACTTCTTTATGTGAAATTTCTCGCTTGTACATTTGTCATTGCTCAGTATAGAGAGTAATTAACTTCGAGAAAAGGACTTCAGAGAAATCATTAATGCTTTTGCCTCTAAGAAAGCACGTAAAGTGGCATTTCGACCTCTTTTGTGCGCATCTAGTCTGTAACCAAGTAGGTTTGGAATATGGAAGACTCGACCTGAAAGACAGGAGTATAAGTTTTATCGACACTATAGGCACATAGATGAACTGCATAAGTTGTACAATTCGGACTTCCCAGACCGGTGGCGCGCTAGTATCGGGCCTTCCCCCTTTTCCGCACTTAAAACAATGATTCTTATCAACGTTAGGATACACTGTACGTAATGAATGCCTAGCATCACATGATCACAGTAATCCTAACATTGATAAGATTGCCAAAAACATCCGCCAGATGTCAGGTACTTTGCTGTTGAATCTTGGAAAGTCCGAATATCGATGTTCTCCAAGTTATTGATATTTTATGATGACTCATAAATGTTTATGACCTCAGTGGTTTCGTTTTCTGGTTCGTGTTAACACATGTCCGAAATTTAGTCCAGTCGATCTAAGATTTGACCAAACTGCATAGTGCATATTTACCTAAGCCAGTGCTTCCAGAGCCTTGTAGTGTTTAAAGAAAATGAGGACAAAAGGTGGGCTGTAGGAAAGACCAACACGGTTAGGTATTCATATCTACATCTTAAAATCCAACTTTCGGATCTGTTCGAAGAAAGAATTACCCAAAACCATAATTTGCAAGTAGGCCCAAATTTAATTATGATGAAAATCAATACAACGAACAATTAAATTATACAAAACAAACAATTGTAACAAATGAGTAATTCCAACAATTTCCCATACAAACTTACTGTCATTTCTGAGTATGATAGTTTGGATTTCTGTCCCCAATTGTAAGTTACTTTATCACCATAGACTACTTACTATTAATACTCGTATGATACATGAACGTAACGAGGTATAGCGGTATAGCGAATACTTGAAGTTATACAGTCAGTCTGTAACGTCGTCTCTTTCTGCAAGTATTATTCAACAGGAACGTTATAACATCGTTTTCGTAATATCTCGAGACTGATACGAATACGAGTAGACCTACGCTAATTAATTAGCAATCGACGTCGTGGTATCAATAATTTCCACGGACTCTTCCAGACGCATGACAAATCAGTTTCAGAGATTCAGTGTGCGCTAATGATGTAAATGCGTTAATGCACTAAGGTACAATTGATTAACTTGGTTGGCTCGGAAATGCAAAGAACTAATGCTTTCAGCCCTCAAGACTTCCTAAAGTCCCTCCAGAAGATTTTCCCTCCGTGAATTGTCCCCATCTGCAAATGCAAGCACATGGTTCAAGTATATCAAAATGAAAGGCAAAAATTCTGGGGCTCAATTCCCCTCCTCAGAGATATTCAGTGGCGTCGTACAAAGGTACAAAGTATCATCTGTACTCTCTCCAGCCCCCATTTATGCAAAAAAATAAAAAGTATTTGGCAAAATAGTGAAACAGTGCCTTGAGAGATTTCGGAGACAAGATTTGCGAAACGTTTTGCTCTAAACTCAGTTTCAAAGAAAAAACCCTTTTTTGCAACTTAAATTTCAACTGTGGTACCCCCCCCCCCCCCCACACACAAAACTTTCCATCGCCACTGGAGATATCTGCCCACCGCCTTTTATTGTTAAGGACGAAAGAAGTGATTCGGGTTGATGAGTCTTACACACGTACAAAATTAGAAAATACCGAAGACATATAGAAAGAGAGGTGAGGGAACCCCCCCCCCCCCTCAAGCAAGCTATAGCTTCAGAATTGAGTACTTTTTCTACTTGTTCGTCTAGAAAATATTAGTAATTAGTAATAGTAAAGCACAGACTTTTTTCGGCTGATGACTTCAATATTTTTATAACTGGCCGAATCCCAGTTCTCTTTCTCCCCTCCAGAAAAGACTATCCTCATAACTAAATTAGAGTATAGATCGAATTAAAAAACGAAAGAACGAGAAAAAATAAATTTTATTTCCTTTATTTTTGCTTTTCATGCTTGATTCTTGATAACTTAAGAGAAACATAATTTGATGAGTATTACAGAAAAATTATAAGGTTTGAATTTTTTGAAGACTTTCTACCTTTTACGGACTGGAGGAGCTTTTTTGAAATATGGCTTTTGGGTAATTTAGAGATTTAGAGACACTCTATAAACGCAACTGACCAAATTTAAATTTAATTTGTTAGGTTGAAACAGAAAGCTAAATTTTTTGAATTTTGATGAAGATCCAAATCAGAAAAATTTATTTTGACATGAAAATTAGTGAAATATTTATTAAAAAAGACAAATTAATATTGGTTTTGTCCGAGGAATAAAACGATTGGGGAGATTTGAATTACGTTTAATATTCTTTCAGCCTTGATTAGGGGCATAACCAAAAATTAATCCTTAGAAGGGCAAAGCGAGGCAACTAAAATTTTTTGCACTTTTTGAAAACTTGTACGCATTTGTACCGTGTATACGTGTGCGTGTTTAAAGAGACTGAATGAGGAACTACATGAGGGAGTTTTCCTAGGGGAGCCGACCCGGGATCCAAGTATTCTCAGGAGGAACCAAGTTTCCCACCCTCTTCTGGTTACGCCCCTATGCTCATTACTAACTCCAAAAACACAAAACTTGTTTTTAAGACTGTGTTCAACACACTTTCAGACATGTTTTAAACTCTTCAAGATTCTCCTAAAGATTCAGATGTATACTTAGGACTCTTAAACACTCTTCTCAATTGGCTTAAGAACATTCTAGTACCGATGGACATTTTACGATCCCTGGAGACTTGCTCGAGACGTTTTGAGGCTCGTCAAGACTTCTTTTAAAATGTTCCTGACTTATAGACTTGTTTGACAACACTTGTAGACATGGACTACACAGGTTCTTCCAGTCATATTTAAGAACGAAAGACTTTTATAAACGTCCCAGTCTCGTTCAAAATTATTTCTAGCCCATCTGAAACGCATTAAAAATGTTTCAGACTGGGGCAAGACTCTCTAAGACCCTTCAACACGCCTTCCATACTCTTCACGATTTAAAGTTGTTTAAGACTCCTGTAGGCTTGTATAAGGCTTCATAAGACTTATAAGTGAGACCATTTGAAACTGCTCAAGGCTTTCTCAAATTTGCTTACGTCTCTTCAACGTCTTCAAGATTTGTCTAAGGATCATAATATAGAAACCAGAAACATGCCGAAGCAACTTTTTTAGGAGGGAGGCTCAATGTTTCTAATTAACTAACATTTTAAAGATTGACCAAGAAAAAGTCGAAGTTTTTAACACGTTGCCGACTGCCGATCTGATTTTGATAACTGAAGACCGAGTTTGCTGAAAATGTTTAAGGAACCCCCTCCCCCCCGTTTGTTACTTCCTTGGTTTACACTCTCTTTATAGCTTTACCGAATTGGTTTAAAACTATTCCAAATTTAGTTAACTAGACTGTTCAAAACTCTTACACAAGGCTCTCCAAGACTTCTCTAAAACTCGTCGAGTCGCGTTTAATACTTCTTCAAGTCTAATTAAGACGCTTTAAAAATCGTCTAGATACCGAAATATGTTAAGAAAATAATCTTAAAGAACTTCTGAAGAGTTTTGAATCAAGCTGAACTAGTCTGAAAAAGCCTCAGCGGAGCCTTTTGCGGCTTCAGCGAGTCTGGAAGAGCCTGAAAAATAATAATATGGTCGACGATTATGAAGTCCGAATTTTGAAACGCAATAGGATGGAAAAACTGGTATTATACGAAGTAAGAATACCTATACTTTTTTATGTGTTTACATCTAATCTTGTGTCCTCTGTCGAGCCCTGAATTATTCAACAATATCATACTTTTATAAAATCTGAATTTTGATTCTGAAAACTTAATAGGGGGAAATGAAAGTGTTGTGTCGAGTAATAACCATCATATTTTATTACATTTTTTACATCAAGTTTTGAGCCTCTTACAGAGAACTCAAATTTTCCAAAATTGTGGCATTTAAGAAGAAAACTGAAGGCCTAAGCCTATACGAGAAGTATGAAATAAAACGAGGTTGTTTTTATTCGACAGAATACCTCTTTTTTTCTCCATTGCGTTTTCGAATCTAAAATTTTTTAATTAGGTATCTACAAACGGTCCATCTTAACGAACAACATTTGAAAAGTCTTGAAGTGTCTCGATTTAGTCTGGAACAGTCTTGAAGAAAGTGAAACATGTTTGGGAGAGTCATAAGAAAGTCTTCTCCATTCGCCTTTGGTCCAAGTCAACGTTTTTGGAATTGAAATACGTCTAATTTTTACGGAACAGTCTTTCTTCAGACAAAAGGGGTGATTCAAAAAACTGTAAATTCGGCGAAGAATACTAAGCCAATCGAAAGAATTTTCGAGAAATCTGAAGTCCCAGAGACTGGAAGGATGAAAATACGACAATCTGATGTCAAGTGACCAGACTAACATATTATAAGTCACAACTGGAACGCAATCATTCGGGTTCAAGACAGAAATCTTTTTCAAGTAGGTTACCGTTAGCAGGGCACAAATGTTGGCTATGTCGATATCTATGAGGCCGATTAATCGTGTGTGAATGCTAGCGCTTGTACACATTTAGGTACACCTAAGCTGTGAAAATAGAAAATACGATTTAAGATTTCTAAAATCAACGTCCTGACCGATTATGTCCATGATGACTCGCACAAAATGCCGAAGTGACATTTTGGTCGAAAATGAGTTGGATACAGAAACAAGGAGGTAAGTAGGCAGACTCTCAGCCTGCATTGATAATGAAATCGTTCACCATTTCACCCCCAGAAGCGGTACTCAAATGTGTTAAGTCGCAGGGATGCTTAGCTAAGCGGAAGCCGTTGGCCGTTAGCTGTTAACATGAAGATTTTTAGGCTAAATTTGTTAGCCGTTAGCTATCCAAGGATAGACAACTAACTACTAATTTAGCCTTTAGCCAATAAGAATCGTCTGTGCTAACAGCTAATTTTTAAACCCGGTATTAGACTATAAAACTTCATTGTCGATCTACAATTACAAACTACAGTGGACTGGAATATGGGCGGGGGGGGGGGTCATTTCTGACTGCTCTGTACTAGAGTCCTATAAATACAAGTGAAGACATACGCCATTTTGGCTGACACCGGGCCCGTGGATGCCGAACCCACTATGCAGAGCGTACCGCGTATAGTCAATTCGGCATCAACGGGCGCAATGTGAGCTAAAACAGCGTATGTCTTCACTCGTATGATGTGTAGCATTCGTTACCGTACACAGAAGTTTGCCGGCCCTGGTGATTTCCTCTTGATCTTTTTTTCCAACCGTTAGCTAGCCGTTCAAGCCATAATAGTCGTTAGCCGTAGCCATAATTTTACTTGAGTTAGCTTTTTAGTCAAGCTTTTAGCTGCTCCAAAAGGCTAAGCATCCCTAGTTAAGTGCATCGAAAACTGTATTGGTCTAGCACAGATGTTGTAAACGAATGGATAAGATTTTACATGGCACTTGATACATTTGGCTTGGCAAATGTATTTTGAGTACAATTTTTATCATACCAAATGAACTAGGTGCAAAATAATTATTCGCGCCAAATATATCAAGGGCGCCGTAATTTCTATGGAAGGGCTAGAGAGTGCTATCAATGCAAGTTTAAACTTTTTTACTGGCACATACTGAAGGGTCAACAAGTCTTATTCCTCCTATTTGAGGAGTCACATGAATAAAATGGAGTACAGGACAGTGAGCGGAAGTTGGTTAAATTTTCAAATTGCTCCCCTGAAAAATTAGTAAAATATCACGTAGGCATTTTATGCATGTCACCATCGATTAGGACATTCCAAAATCAATGAGCTAATCGATCAAGGCTGTCATACTTCCAAGATCTGAGGGCTCAACTGACATACAGGTCAAATATAGGTACCAATTCGAACCCTGATGGTTAAAGTTCATCGGATGTAGACTTCAATATCCGTCGTATCATCGAAAAAAGCTTAATCTGTAACTTGAATTTTGCATGTAGTCTGTGAAGTGAGTCCCATTTCTGGCGTAAGAGAATGGAAAAGATTTCTGGGTTTGGGCTTGATGCTGTTGCCTACATCACTGGCGCAGTTCACTTCCGAACACTCACTCACGTGGTCTATCCTTACTATCAGTTTCAGGGGTTTTGGTGCAATATTCTGCACCAAATCGATAAACTAGACGAGTTCAACCACGTGAGGCAATGGAGACCAGCGGCTAAAAATCACTTGAAGGGTAGAAAGTGGAAGTCGAGACGTATCGACTTGATCTGAAATCGGTAATACGATATACAACGATTTTTCGATACTGAATACAAAATTCTACCGAGTTGATCCACTTCCGAAACGAAAGCGGATGCTATAAAAGATACAACACTCGTATCGAGGTATTTACTTCGATCTTCCTCTCCGCACTCTCTGTCGCCATCTACAACGCACATCGATTCTATATTGTCCAATCGAAAAGGTGCCACAGGCCACAGGACAGCGCAAATATTCGAGACTGATTCAAGGAAAAGCGCATCGCGAATATTCAAACAGGTCTTCATTACCCGAAAAATTAGTTTACCATTCTTGTTAATTAATAATACGGTAAATTCCACACGCACATATACGTTTTCATACCGCATTAAAAAACATAATCCTGCATCTGATTAAATTACTGGTTCATAATCGGCCTATATTCGCTGGTTACGGTATAATTATTCACCGAAACACAAAATCTCGTCAAAATAATAAAAAAGAAGAACTGTGTCGGCACTTTTGATGGGTGTTATATCAGTTTTATTCGCACTCGAATGCGCGTTAATTAATTGAACTAATCGTGCGAATCCAGTAGGCGAGCCAAGCAAGTACTTTTTTATTGGCCGCCCCAACCGCGTAGTACCGGTACAAATTATAGAGATGGATCCAGTAACCGTTCTGCTATTACCAGTTTACATCGTAAAACTCGAAATCGTAAGCCGATCTCGGCTAGGAGCTTATTACCTAATTACCAGAGCCAAATAGCTTGCATGAGCTTACGGCAAACTGGTTAGTTAATTAATCGTGCTCTAGATGTTTTTGAATTCCCACATTTGTACATTAAAAATTATTGCGTAAAGAGGTTCGACAGCTTTGGACATTTGTGTGTCGAGTTCAGTGGTTACTCACATCCATTTACTGATTGGAGAAGAAAAAACACAGCAGGTCGTATAAAAGGTCAAATATGCCACCCCTTTCTCTCTTTGAAAATTGACCAGCGTCAAAGATCTTCCAGCAGCCAAGTACAATTTCCTCTCTCTGCTACAAAGGAGCTCGAATCCTCCCGCCCACTATGACTTTTGAACTCTGAGAAAATATGGTTTCATGTACTGTAAACTGGGATGACTTCGGAATTCCGGTTTTATATATTAGAACTGGAACATCAGTTTTCATCACATGACAGTGCAGCTACAAATCTCAACTTTTATTTAACACCTTAGTTAACGAAGAAATAAGTATCTAACCAGTGCTACTCCAGTTCTGACAATGTCCGGAGCTACCCCACAAATCCGAAGTTACCCCAGTTTACGGTACTTATACTTGTTGCAGAAAGTCAGTGTCTTCACCACTGAAATATAGCCTAAGTATTATTATTTTTTTAAAAATCTTCCTCAGCTTTTTCTTTACAAGTTTTCTCCGTACATTTGCGGGTTTTTCGAGTTTTGCGAGAAAGAAGTGTTCAGTGCGAACCGCAATGAGAGCATTCGAAAGCAAAAAACGAGAGCGAGTCGAAAAAAATGGGCAAATGGATCAACAGAGAAACCAGATCTTCAGAGAGTGAGGCATAAACTGTAACTCCACTGTAACTGAACGGGAGTCCAGCCGAGGCCGATCGAGGGAGAGAAAAGAAGTGTGAGTCATGAGGAAAAGAAGAAGAAGAAAAAGGCGGCAGGAATGCAGGAAAAAAAAAACGTTTGTGAGACGTATGCATCCTGTTATGCGGGAAATAACCAGGCAAGACGATTAGAAGATTTATAAAAAAATGTACTTTCAAGATGTGAGGATCACTACACATTTTTCCTTGTAACTAGTGTTCCCCCATTCAACAAACGAATACGCTACAAACAACGGCGAGTTCACACTCATGTATAAGTAGATAAGAAACTGATATAACAGTGATACGTACAAAGTGTACAGATAGTAGTTAAGAAACTCGTTTGGTATGGTTTTGTATGAATATAATTCAAATGCGTGATTCACAGACCTTATAGATAATACAGACTGCGATTAGTGATAAAAAGTACTTGGCATACAAACATAATATGTGGCAGTTTCTATAAAAAGGGGTAACTTTGTCGATCCGACAAATTTTGAATTATCGACAGTTTGTAATAGAAAAATTGATGCCCATTCCAACGAGCTATCGGCGAGATTTGTAGCGTTTTTTGTTCCAGAGATACAAGTGATCAAAGATGAGTGTAATGAGAACGCACAAAAACATGTTTTTGGGGAAAACGCGTTTAAAGTTAGACACATCGTTTTCTCCCACTCTGTCAAACGGCCCTAACTCGCCGCGGAATCACGTTACCAGCCTCCACAAGGACTTGTTGGAAAAGTAATTTTTCGCTCTTCTGTGTGGTAACAATTCGGAACATCGGATTTATTCGTGAGCTCCGAAAAACCACGAAGAAGCGAACGCAGACGTTTGCATTCTCTTCTCATTCTCTTTCATAATTCTCTTTCCCCTTTTTATAGAAACTGCCACATTATGAAGAATAAGTGGAGTGATAACTCGGTTTTAATGAATCATTAAGTAATCCGTATTTCATGGCATTTTCTCGATTATTTTTCCTTCAAGTTATGTTCCAGAGTTGATATTTTCAATTTGTTCACCAATCTATTGACGTACCGATAGAGGGATAGGGGGCAACTTACCCCCCCCTCCCGGTAGGACTTTCTCCCTCAGCAGTTGGGAACATTTACCATTCCAGTCAGGCGGAGTAATTGGAAAAGTCCAACAAGTCAACAGGTTGTTTTTTTTTTGTTTTTTTTTCTTTTTCTTTAATACATACCTGGGAGTCAAGTTGAGAAGAGTTAGAAAAATTCAACAAGTCAAAAGTTGTTTTTTTTTTCGCTTTGATATTTGAGAATTTTGAGTCGAGTCAGTTGAAAAAATTCAACAAGTCAAAAGGTTGCTTTGATACTTGGGAGTCAAGTTGAGAAGTTAGAAAAATCCAGCAAATCAAAAATTTTTTTTTTTGCTTTGATATATGGGAATTTCGAGTCGAGTCAGTTGGAAAAATCCAACAAGTCAACCGTCTTTGTTTTTTTTGTTTTTTTTTGCTCTGATCAGAGATGAAATTTGATTTTCAGTTTGTTTGCTGGTTTTTTTCTGGAGGGGGGGGGGTGATAAGAAAAATTTGCCTTTAAATATTTTTTTAAACTAAAAATTCGCCGATAAAAGTTTTAAAAAAATTGAAATTTTGCTGATTTTGTAATCAAAATATTTTTTAATTTAAAAAATAAATAAATAAACAAACAAACAAACGTTCTTAAAAATGAAAAATTCAAATGAATAGTTTCAAAATTTACCGACTGGCTAGTTACGGGGGGGGGGGGCATAGTTTTGTCCCTGCAAATACAGATTGAAACTTTATCCCCCAAGCACTCACTTTTGCGCACATGAACATACCCTAGTCTGGGAAGAGGTAAGCTGGAAGAATGTTAGAAATACTTGAGAGGAACACACAACTTCCTTTACAAGTCAAGGTGGTGATTTTTTCTGAATTTCCTCTGTCTCAAACTGGTTCTAATAAAATAAAATAAATTAATTAAAAAAACTCCCTTTCGTTCTTATGGGAAAAACACATGGAGTTTCGACCTTTGTTCCAGACTAAATTTCCTTTCAATATATTCACCAAGACCAAAGACCGCAAATCAAACAATATAACATTTGCTATCGGATTCTGCTTGTGACATTGGAAAATAAGTCTTTTACTTTCAACTTTTAGATTTTAATAATATGCTCAACTTTCTCAAATTTCAGGCTCTGGGTCAAACAGAGAATCTAGTAAAAACAGAATAGTCATTGCAATTGGAAATTCAACGTTTGCTACCGACTTTCAGTTTTTCGAAATATCTTCCACATTTCAGCTTTGTTTCAACTTTTCAGATAACCTTTGATATGCAGCTTGAAACCCTCGGCTTTTGACTGACTCGTCTGTGATGCACAGTAGTCCGGAGTACTCCATTTTCAGAAACGAAATTTGACTTTCAGTTAGGGGAGGTGGAGACGAAAAATTTGCCGATAAATATTTTTTTTAAACTAAAAATTTGAAAATTTTTTTTTTAAATTGAACATTTGCCGATTTTTTACATAATTTGTTGAAAAAAAAAATAAACATCCACAAAAAATGAGAAATTCAAATGAAGAGTTTCAAAATTTGCCGACAGCCGAATTATGGTGGGGGGTCAACCCCCACGCCCCCTAGAGTTTCGTCCGTGGCTTTGATACTTGACTTGGGAATTGAGTTGTGAAGTTGGGAAAATCCAACACGTCAAAATTTTTTTTTTCTGCTTTCATACTTGGGAATTTTGAGTTGAGTCAGTTGGGGCTTTCACAATTTCTGCTCCCTCGCCTCCCCCCAGGAAAACCTCTTCGGTACGTCCCTGCTTTTATCACTACCTGTAGCTCAGTTGCCACTCCAATTATTCTTCATATGTTGACCCAGACTGATCATGAAAATTCCATCATTTTCATCACTAAACGCAGTCTATATTATCTATAAAGTTCATCATATGATGTGGAGATAGCCAAGAAACGTATGTAGTAGTGGTACATGCAGAGAATTATAGATGAGAAACCAATGTAAGTAGCATGTACCGACTTACTTAGAATTATAAGGAACTGATGATGCAGCAATATCAAAATGGACCGGATATCCGAATCCACAAATCCTTTCTGGACCATTTAACAAAGATTTGAATCATTCACTCAATGACCCGACAAACAGTATTTGTTGAATGATTTTTTGAGAAAACCTTTCTCTTCTTGTTTGATAAAAAGCAAATGCCACTAGGGAATCAAGAGTGGTCGAACTGATAATGTCCTTTTTAATTTATAATATTCATCTTCTGGACATGGAAGGAAACACAGAGGAAAGAAATGAAAACTTGAGGACTAAAAGGGGGAAAAGTGCATTAATTTTTTATTTATATTGGTTAGGTCCCTCGGATAAGAAGCTTCTCAGCGTCAACAAGTTTTAGCAGGTTTTGATAGTACTTTCACGTGATAATAAATGTGAAACTCCAAAAATCATTTTTTGAGGCTGGACAGAAGCCCCAAATTGTGCCCCGTGCTTGCCAGGAATAAGTTTCGTTTCCCTGTATCTGAAAAACTGGTTTTTGACACTAAGGAGCTTTTTCTTATCCGGGATCACATTTTTAAATGATTAGAATCTTTTCTTTTTCATAGTTCTCTTTCATCCGTGATTCGACTCATACATTTAATATCTGTGATAACAGTTTGTATCATCAGGTCATTTCCTGGCACAGTGTATGTATTTGTTATTAAAGTAATTCCTTAAGAAGTGCCCACTTTGAACTTATGAACGAGGAGTTAACCATGAACGAAACATGTATAGAAAAGAAGAAGAAAACCATAAATAGACGAAAAATTAGCCATGAACAAGGGCGCAACCAAGGAGAGAGCTAGGGGGCTATAGCCCCCAAACTTGAAGTTTTTTCAAAATCAATTCATGAAAATAGGTAGGTACGAAATCAGGCAGGTATCAAATTGAGTTTTCACCTCTGCTCAAGTTTTTTTTCTCAATTTTAGCCTCGACCAAAAAAAAGTTCTGGTTGCACCCCCTTTTTTTTAATTTCTCGCCGTTCTGTGTACTTTGGCCATGGCTAGATTAAATATTATGGGCGATAAGGCTGATCCCTGCGATACTCCCGCGGTTACTTGTTCCTCACGTATGCACTCTTCATTTTCATAGAATCTAATCTTCCTGTTTTCCAAGAAACTCTTAACTATATATTCTTTGAGTTTGTTTGGATACCCGTCTCTGTTAAGCACAGTAATATGGCTGACCATCCTATCCTGTCGAATGCTCCGCCACAGTGGTGGATCTATGGGGGGGGGGGGGTCGGACACCTCCCTTTGGGCCGAAGAAGAAGAAAAAACATTGCGAAAGCACATGAGACTTGAGTTTTTCTCTTGTTTCTGAGTATCTGCAGCACTACAGTCTACAATGTTCATTTTGAAACGATTTAATCACATTATGAAACTTGTCTTCAGAAACTATTTAAAATGACATCCATCTCGGTTTCTTAGAGGGCAGAGGTGGAAAAAGTTTTATTTTCAAAACACCCCCTTGGAAAATTTCTAGATCCGCCACTGCTCCGCCAACATCAAAGCTTATCAGTATTATTATTTTGTACTCGAGATCTCTTTCAAATTTATCCATAGTTTTGAAGCATGTACTTATTGCTTTTTCTGTGGATTTATTCTTCTCGTGGAACGGTGGAACACCACTCGCAACTATGTAAGACTATGATTTCTTTCATTAGCCCCTAGGAAACGTTAGCTGTCGATACAAAACCGAATAACTTTAGGCTGAGTGCATGATGCATTCCACGCTCCTGTCAACAGGCGATACAGAAATTAATCTTCGAAAAGTAGTCAGTGGAAAAACGAGATTTTTGAATTCTGTCCAGCACAAAACCAGTTGAAATGCAAACATGAAACTGCTCGTTCAGATTCTGCTGAAACTCATTTAAGACCCTTGAAAATAAGGATTTTCCCTCTAAGGCGGTGGCTACCTGCCCGCCTGACGTTCTTATCAACTTTGTAGGCAGTTTAATGGAGAAAACACAAAAAAACGAAAAAAATATCGAGTTTCAGAGGAAATGAAGAGGAACAAAGTTGAAGCACTTGTAATTTCCTTTCAGCTGAAACCTATTTCATATCTTCTGGTGGGTTTTTTCCCCATAACGCTGTGTGTTAAATTTTATCAACTTTGCAGGCAAATCACGGCAAACGATAGGCAACCGCCTTGGAGAGAAAAGCCTTATTTATTAAGACTCATTCAGAGTGTCTGGAAACTCATTCGGACCTTATAACAGAGGTCACATAGAATTCCCCAAGGGCTTTGTTAAGACTTGTCACAGTCTTTTAAACCTAGTAAACTCTGAAGGTTCATTCAGACTCAACAGACTTATTTCGCTACTCCAAGAATTTGCCAAGAATCATTAGACTGTCTCGAAACTCGTTCAGACTCTGATAAGGCTAATTTCGTTATTTAAAATTTTCAAGGCCCAACATACTACGAACACAAATTAAACATTTTTGTTCAGCCATGAGATACAGTTAGTTCCAGTTTCTCCTCATTTGATAAAAATCAATTGAAAGATTCTCCTCAGACCGCTAATTTTGAGGTAGCCTACTTACTTCGTTATTTCTTTCACCAACACTCTCCTTTGAAAGGGTACAAAGAAACCGACATAAAAGGGAAAATGAGAATTTGTCCCAGATAGGCATTATAGTTCATAGTTTCTTTCTCAAAATTGTTAAGAAACATGACTCTGAATGCAAGGAAATAAATTTCTAATGCGTTCGGGAATATGTCTAAATTTCCTCCTCCAAATAATCCATTTTCTAAAAAGAAAACATGCTGCAAAAAGTGATCACATTTGCTAAAAGCGCTACTATATGATTAGAACTAATTTTAAATTCCACAACTGAACATAGAAAACATTACACAAGAAAGAAAACTGGGTTCAGACAACAGCTACACGTGGACTAGTAAAAGAAAGCAAATAGACGAAGAGAGTTCTTATTTTCAGTTTGTTGGATTCACGGCTTCTCCTTCTCTTTTCCTAATTTGCTCTCAATCCGAGCCCTGGAATCCGCCCTTTCGAGCATTACTTCAGAGACGTCGGGGAGGCTGTTAGGGCTGTCTTAGCCCTCTTCCCTTTTGGCCGAAAAACCGACCTAGGTCGAAATTTGGCAAGTTACTTCGTGGGCTCGAACCCAGAACCTCCGGATTCCGAGACCAACGCGCTATCCACCCGGCCAATCAGACCCCTTGGATTGGGTCTCAAAAACTCACCGGGAAAATATAACTGGCACTGGCCCAATGCAGGGATAAGGGGGTTTAACAGATTTTTTTCGGGTGCTCACTTACCCGATCCACTGAGAAATTTCCCGGTATTTCCTACGGCCAATCTGGCCCTGGTTGCATTTGCTATTGTTGAGTAGACTTGAATGTACAATTTACTTTTTGTCAGACTGTGAGCAAGTATGGGTTGTCTAACATCCTCCTAACCTACATTGTTTTCTGAATTATCAGAAATTGTATAAGACAGAATCCTTACTTCTTCAGTTTATTGAATCTGCTTTTGTTGAGTGAACTTGGACGTAAAATTCAGACTGTGAACAGGTATGGGTTGTCAAACACCCTCCTAACCTACATTTTTTCCGAAATATCAGAAACTTTACGCATGAAGAAAAACTGATTTAGTTATATTCATGCGGACGTGCCTCGCTATATACTTAGTTGAATTATTGTCTGGAGCTACATGCAATAAAAATCAACCGTTTGTAGGTATTTTGATGGTTAAAATAACCTGTCTGTAAGCATTCCATTAAGAGAAGATCGTTGCCGACACATACAGCTAGTACGTGGGTACTGAAATCATTTTTACGACTCCTTTATAGTCGAATAATGAAGATAAAAATTAATTACCTACCTACAAGCTGTTAGTATAACCAGGTAATCACTTCTCGAAGAGATTATGCCATGATTATTATTAAGTCTAAATTTCAGGAAACTTAAAAACTGATTTATTTGTTAGATGATTTAGATAATATAATTTTTTCAGAAGTTTTATTTCTGATTTTTTAAACTCTGTTACTCCTTTTTTGGCTATATTACATCGTGAAGTCACGATCTTAAACATATCTACGACTGTACTCATTTCCTTATTTGACGGATGTCAAACTAGCACGTTACCCTATACTAATTTTCTCATTGGACAACTGTCACATTACTAAGTTACCATTAACAATGTTAATTTTTAAGTCATATAGGTAGTAGAGCAGAATTTCTCAAAGTGGGGTCCGCAAGCAGTTTTTTAGGGGTCCGCGAAAAATATTCTAATCTAATTTTTTTTATCACTCGCACCAAGAACGCCTATTTCTGAAAATAACAGTTTTGGTTTGTATTACGAAATGTGTACATGGCTAACTCAATCCATGCCTATGAGCAGGGCAATATTGTTTTCGACGGGTGGCTACCCTGCGGCTATGAGTCACGTGAAAAAAAGGGGTCCGCATTGACTACATAAATAATTATGAGGGTCCTCGAGTATATGAAGTTTGAGAACCTCTGTAGTAGACAATACCTGCAAAATTTTGTGTTTCATTAGATGTCATTATCATGGAGTAAAAGTGAAAGGCTGAATAAGTGGCTTCAATATTTTTTTTTACATTGTCTGGATGGGAAGTAAAAGAAGAGAAATCTAGGTGATATCAAACATAAAGTCCCAATGTTTTAACTGAAAAAGATGATTTACATACGCTAACTCAGTGTAGATTATGTCAGGTCAAGATATAAAATAGTTATGGAGATAGAGCTAAATGAAACCGAATCTGAATAACTTTTGCCCAAGGGTTTCTTTTCTCATTTGCTCTCAACCCGAGCCTTGGAATCCGCCCTCCGAGCATTACCTCAGAGAAGTCGGGGAGGCTGTTAGGGCTGTCTTAGCCCTTCTGGCCGAAAAACCAGCTTAGGTCGAAATCTGGCGAATTGCTACGTGGGTTCGAACCCGGGACCTCCGGATTTCGAGACCAACGCGCTATCGACTCGGCCAACCAGACCCCCGCAAGGGTTATTTGAGAAATTAAATTTTCAGTTAAAAAAACCTCATTCGTTTTCCTCATTTTTACTTCGCAAATGCAACAAAGGTTATTTCTAATTGTAACTTATTTTTCACCAGATCAGTGTTCTATGAACAAGAGGTAAACGTCGCTGCCTTTTCAAAATGCCTATTACACGAATCGGAGAATGCTGCATCACTTTTTCGCAAGAAATTTAATAAGCTTCAATCTTTATCATAACGCATTTTGCACAAACCGTCATGAGTGTCGAGATTTTGGCCAAAAACTGATTTCTGCCCTTTTTGAGCAACGGATAGAAATGACGACTCTATAGCGTTCACAGTGAGTTTCAGAACATGTAGTAAGACGGTGCTCAGATGACATGAAATTTTACAAATTTTCCCGCATTCTTTTTCCACGTACACGTAATTTCAAGTCAAGGCGGACTATCTTTCCAGTCAACCCTCTTCAAAAACGGATTATCAGGGGGAATGTAGAGACGGAAAAAGCCATCGCGTTCTTTTTCGTTCCCTCTCATGGGTCGCATTCATACGTGCAACCCTTTTATTGTACTCATTTTCCCGCCTGATAGGCGGTGTCTGCTTTTCGCGCTTTTTCCTACGTTTCCTTTGCTGGAATGCAACCACCCTCGACACTTTACTACTCTCCTGATAGCAAAAATTCAAAAGCACAACTTTTACGGCCCTTTGATTGACTGTTGTTGCGTTTTCTCAACCTTGACAGGCACTATTAGTCTGTGTCGCTATGCTATTCCTAATCTGAAGCGGGTGCTTTCAGTTTGGTGTACCTAGAATGGCAACCAGATCTTCGAGTATTTTTGCCTACCGAAGACTAAAGAAATGAATTCGTTTACGTTTTCAGTCGGAATCAGTTGTCGTCTCATACATTCCTGGTAGTCGGAGTACGTAAAAGTTCACTTTCAGCGGTGAAAGTTTATCCAGCTTATGAAAGCTACGAACTATAACATGCGCTTCGGCTTCGCTAGTAGATGGAACTTGAAAATTCTCGGTACATTTGTGTTCAGTCATACAGTCGTTCGTTTTGAGGGTAGATTTTTTGCAGTGGAGGGAGTCAACATAGATTGAAGTCCCTACAATTATTACGAGCCGGGCTATTCATTCGACACACTGTTGTACTGTAATTTGGAGTGCCTCTCATTATAAAAGAAAATGATTTCTGACCTGTGTAAATAGAAAATAAAAAAATAGGGTGAAACACATACAATCCCTTCTTATTTTTTGAATAAGGTCTCAATATTTCCCTTTTTTGTGAAAGGTATCTTGTCCTAACTCGACTGGTTACTTTATGCGTGTATGCTCACTTTGAAAGACTAGTATCACCCACAACTTAAAACTGATTGAGAAAAATTTAACCCACTGAAAGATGAATTGAGGGATGCCTTTCCGAAGTATAGTAGATCAATTTTTTTCTTACTTTTTTTTCCGGAATCAGAAAATGGAACCTCAACTCATCAATTCATCAACATAATCAAAAAGCTAATTTCCAAAACGCAGTAAAAGCTTTTTTTTTTTGTTCGCTTTTCCTTCGGAATCAGGTGATAAAACTTCCAACTCATCAATTATCTTTTTTCCCACCTGTTATCCCTAATGAAAAAGCTACATTTCAAAACGTAAAAAGTTCATTTGCTGTGTGTTCCAATTCCGACTGAATTCCTCCATCCTCCTTCCTATGAATTCTAGTTCACTCTGAAACAGGTTTGCTTCAGTTTTCTCGCATCAAGTCTCATTGTCGAGGAAATAAAATGTTAATTCGAATTTACATAAATAGCTCATTAGTAAAAAGAAAAGATTTACTTTGGTCAATTTCACTAGACGAATATACAAAATAAAACCTTAATAGAAATCTATTTCAAATTTTGATTGACAGCTCAACTGAAAAAATTCCTCAACTAATGGAAAAAGAAGAAAAACGTCTGCTTCGAACTCTGTGCTGATTTCAAAACAGTCATGAATAACTTTCTTGGGAAGGCAACTTATAGTCCAGAGGAAGTGAGGTAAAATGCCAATTCAATCCCTAAATTTCAGTAAGGAAGCAAAACAGGAACACTATGTCGATTTTTGTGCCTGAATTTGGAACATGACATCCCGCACTTGATGCTACAAAAGTCGAAATTTATTAATTATTGATCGACGACCAAAAATGATTCTTCTTCTGTAATCATTTCTCCAATAAAAGAATTTTGCTCGTCTTAATTAGCAAGGCAGGGGAGCCTAAATAATTGTCAATGTCTACTGATTAGGTGACGGAAGTGACCGAAAAAAACAGTTAAAAAGGCAAAAATAAAATGCTAAAAATAATTTCCATGGAAATTTGGACCAGGAGTGTGTCGGGGGAGCATTACGGTTTTCGCTCAAGCATACTCAGTAAGGATATAAAATGCTAATAAAGAAAAAGTGACAGTGTAAAGCTGGCCTGTGGTATCAGGGGGCATATGAAGGTGTCATCACCGTTGAGCTAACGGGTCGCCCCTCTGGAAGACTTCAATTTCCCAATATAGCTGTCAATATCAAACTTGTGATACTTTTGATCTTTAAATCGAGATTGCCTGATTTTTGTGATACTTCATTTTAGATCATTCTAGAAATCAGAAAAAGATAACGATAACTGTGATCATAAAGTTGATGGTCTTTTTTGATTTTCGATTATATTTTTCATATGAAAATCGTTATTCTATTTTTACTACCGTTTCCGAATTTTTTATGATTTTCTCATTTTCAGTATTTTACGTCGTTTCTAATTTTCTGTCTTTTTTTTATTCTCTGCTTTTGACTATACAGAATACTATGTACTTGTAGTTGATCATGGACGCTAACAGGGGTAATATAACTCTGGGGAAGAAAGTAAAACCCTCTTCCAAGTGAAGAAAACATAGTTTTTTTGTTGTTTTTTTTGGAAAATGATGCACGCAGGAGGACAAATGGTCATTTGCGGATAGCCCCATGCAGTCAGTGCTCTTGTCATCTCGTCATTTCTTTCATTATTTCAGTATTTTTTCCATTTTTGTTTTGTCAACATTTTCAGCCATTTATGTATTTTCAATGTTTTCGCATATTTCGTCTTACCTGCAAAGTTGTCAAAATTATATGCGAGTATTTTCTGTCTTCTGAGTGTCTCCCGCCATTTTTATATTTTGTCATTTTTTCTGTCTCATCACACTCTTCAGTAGTTCGAGTACCAACTTGTCTCTTCAACATTTTCAGTTTTACCAGTGTTTTCAGAAATTTCTGTATTCTCGGCCATTTTTGTTTCATTAGTAGGATGGTATTTTCAGTCATGCCTATTTTTGAGAATTTTCTGTTATTTCTGTATTCTTGGCAGTTTCAATAATGTCTTTCTTTTCTGTCATGTCTGTCTTATCAGAATTTTCATTCATTTTAGGGTTTTCAGTATTTTAAATTATTTCCGCTGTTTTTTAATTTCTATTTCTCCATTATTTCTGCCTCCGCTCCGCAATGATTTCTGTCGTTTTGGTCATTTTCCGTTTTATCAGTATTTTCAGTATTCTCAATCATTTTCATCTTCTCTGTCATATCTGTTTTACTAGCAATGTCAGTAATTTGTGTCTGTTATCCTAATCAGCCTAGCCTCTAATATTTGTAAAGTATTTGCAAAAATATTAAAGCAAAAAATTTACAACATTCTGGACTCTCAACAACTTGTGGAGAAGGCAGGTTTTCATAAAAACTTCAGTACAATTGATCAGATCCAAACTTTGGGCCAAATTTATGAAGAAACGAATGAATTCCAATATACCACGACGTAATCTGGTTAACACTTGAGAAGCAAAGTGTCTCCCCGGGCGTAATCAACATTATAAGAAAAGTTTATTCCAAATCAGAAGCGAAAATTAAGATGGAAAGTTGTGAGGAAAAATTCGAGATTAGGAGAGGTGTCAAACAAAGAAACACATTGTCGCCCAATATCTTTAACACAGCATTGGAAGACGTGTTTCGTAATTTGGACCGGAGAGAGAAGGGGATGAAAATCAGCGGGCAAAATTTCACTTTTGGAGAAAGTAAAAACCTCAATAACTTGAGGTTTGCGGACGATACTGCGAAAAATAGAGGGAAACTTAAAGCAACGGCTGAAGACCGAAGGAGAGAGAGTGAAAAAGTACATCTGTCCATAAATTACTCAAAGACCAAATTATAATCCAGAACAACCGAATTTACAAGGTTTCAGAATATAAATATCTGGGGCAGACTATGTTCTTCGAAAATAGAACAAAAAATGAACTATCGGTTAGGAAAGCAAATACATGGAAAGCCTTCTAGGCAGAGAGGACACTTCTAAGAGGTAAAATGAACCTAAATTCCAAAATAAGGATGGTGTGGTGGGACGTAGGGCGATACACGCACGCCAAAGTGGCCCCATATGACACCGCACCCCCGGCCCCGGAAACTACCCTTTCGAGTATCGCATCAGTGGCCGGAGGGACGCCTTGGGGCCGGGCCCGAGCCCCCATTTCTCCGTGCCGCCACGGTGCGCGCGTCCTGCAAGTGCCACCACGGGGTTCCCTACTGACCGAGGTCCGCGCTCTCTGAGCGCTCGCCTGGAATTCAGGTCCCCCACAGCCGAACGCGCTGCCTCTTCACTCACCCCTCACGTCCTCGTCTTGGTCCATGTGTCGACGCAGACAGGAGGTGACGACGGGGAAGCACTGCCGGGGGTCCGCAGTGCAGCTGCAGCCACTCTCTTAGGATGGTACAGAGTTCTCCTGTTCGATGGTGTGGGCCGAGCTTGGCAAATCACCGGTTTCAAAATAAGGATATTGGAGAGCTTAGTATACCCTGTGCTGACCTATGGGGCACAGACATGGGCCTGCACGGTTAAATAAACTCAGAAACTAGATAAGACTCAACACGCCATGCTAGGAAGCATTTTGGGATTCCGGCTAAAAGACAAAACTATAGTATTTCGGAAATATAAATATAGTAAAACTAAAACAAAAAACCTCACAGGGAGTGTTAAAAAACTGAAACTAAAATACGCAGGGCGTGTTCCTACAGAGTCGAAACATAAATGGACCAAGTCGACCACCTTCTGGATACCGCACGACGGTGAAAAAAATAAGGGGTGACCATTGATGATGCTGGGGGGAGGGGTACCGAGATAGACAGGGCGGCTGGCCCAAAGTGGGCATGTAAAACCCGGGTCAGGCGTAAATGGGCCGACCTTACGAAGGCTTATAACCAGAAAATGGATGGACTGGGTGAAGAGCGGGGTGAAGAAACTCCTACAAATCAATCAGTGTAACTTATGTAAAAACAAAAATCAATCTCACTTAGCGTGGAAGCTTTAAATAAGATAAAATAGATAAATAATAAAATAATAATAATAATAATAATGCCTATTGCCTTGCTAACAAGTACCTTCAGTCATTGCTGTTATTTCATTTTTTTCTCATTTTCATATTTTCAAAATGTTCTTTAATTTTTTTTTTATCAGTTCTGTCTTCTTCGTAAATCTCTCTTTTCAGTTAATTCTGCATGACATAGTTGTTTTTCCAGTTGCTCTGTAGCGGGAACATATTCCCGGAGGAAAGGACAACTCGGGATTCAGGAGGGCAGATGATAACTGTTCCTCCTCCGATATAAGAACATTTTCCCAGAAATGATCTTACGATCTAAATCCTTGATCTTTTTTCAGGCTTTTAACTGATTTGCAGATCATCGTTTTAGATGACACACCTATCTTCTGGTATACCTGTTTCTAGTTCTAGATACTCGTACTGTGGCTGGAAACCTCTCTTTAAATGGTTTGTGAACACGTGTATTGCCACTCATCGAGGCAAGCAAATATACGATTTCGAGATTTTGAGCTTCCTGGGCCCTAGTTTGAACCATTAGAAGTTACAAAAAACGGGGGGAAAAACAGTGAATGCAGAATTGCAACGACAACGAATTCGAGCGGATCAAGAGATCGACTAATGATCGACTGACTTTTCTTGATCGAGGCGTCGAGGCCGGTGCATTTCGGTGTTCGGCTTAGCCTGGGTAAAAAAAAGAGAGAAGGCAGAAAAAAAGGAATTTGAGAGAGAGAGAAAAAATCGTGCTATTTCGGAAGAAGAATCGGCTGAGGGAGTATAACAATTGTGGTGGTAGAAAAGTAAAGTTTGGAAGGAATTCGGAGTTGCCAAATCAGGTTTAACAAAATGCAGTGATGATGTGTCGATTTTTAAAAATACTTGAATATACATCGCGGTGAGGGGTCGCCACACGATTAAAGAAATTTAATCCCTATTGGTTCATTGATGTAGAGCCGTTGAGAAAAAATCCGGCTTGGGGGGGGGGCAGACGAAAATCATGTGATTTTTCTTAGGCCCTTCTCGCTGATGACAATTTTGAGCTAGAAGTTCCAAAAAAAAAAAGATCAGATGATGAAACACTGGAACCCTTGAAGAAGTCTTGGTTTGGAGGAACCCTCTTTTCATCCTCCTCCTCATTAAGACTGCATCGAAGCTCGGATATTATTCGCTGAGGAATTGTCGCTGTACCCTAATTTCCATACTCTAACTCTATTCTACATTTTACGCTTCATGTTGACGGAAAAAGAAGAAAAGTCTCGCTAAGTCGCTGAATGGATTTTGATTATGCGAATTGTGCCGGTTCAATTGATACACGTATGAACGCTGAGTGATCACCATGTGACTCGACTCAGAATTGCAAATTTTAGACGAGATCTTCGTGAAAGGTTACGTTGACATTTTTCGATTAAAATCAGTCTCGCTATAATTTGATTAGAGCCGTAAATGGTATTGTAGGTAAATATTTGATTCCCGAACAATCTCTCACTTCACTTATAATACGGTCCATAAATTCGATTCTGTACACGTTTTTGTAATCTACATAGACGTGGCCATACTGTCATCCTTTTGAAGGAAAATAACAAATGCCCCATCGAAGAGAAAAGTGATTCTTCGTGGTGATAGCTCACGTTTTCTCGACATCGAAAACCCAACAGCGAACAAGCCATTCAGTATCCGAGAATGACCGCTGAATGGAATAGGCACGATACGATAGAAGACAGATAGAACTCGATGAATGAAATCAGCCGATCATTCTCTGGAGAATTCCAATTTGCATAATTCAGTCCAGTTATGATCTCGGCGCGGGTTAAGGTCAGCCGAGACCAGTGGAGAAATTGGGCGACCTTCTTCTACACCGGTTAGCCGTTAGCGGTGGATGCTGAGGCAACCAGTTGCGAGAAAACACGTACCTACTCGCATCGTATAATCGCGGAAATCATGGCGCTTGTTGCATGGATGGCTCGAATCGCATCTTCATTGTCAAGCCCGGAGATCGAAGCAGAGTGGATATAGCCGGCGGGAGGAGATTACGTTATTGAGCATCGTTCACATTGGCGTTCCACTTAATAAAATACCAACAGCCTACTTAATAAAGAAAATAAAAACCTATGCGCCGAACTTATAGACTTCATTAATGCGATATAAAACAATGTTTATGATTCGGCCCTGGTCCACACCTGATTTCCCATGTCACTCTGTTGCTTGACCAGGACTACTCGCCAAAGTCGAAAGTTAGACGGATGGGATCAAATGGAGAGCAAATAATGGATGGTTCCGGAATCGATTTTTCTGGTCTATTTTCCAGATCGGGCTTTCGTTTGCTGGTTTTCAACGAATGCAGAATTACGTGTCTGAATTATTCATGAAGTAATCACACCATCGTGATTCTTGGGGGCAATGTCTCGGTGTATGACTCAGCTGAGCTTAAAAATGCGATCAAAAGTGGAGTATACATGCTCGAGATCGCGTGCTCAGTAAGTCCGTGTCGACCTTCATATTTGCATTCGCGTTATTCTAATGATCAGGAAAACTATTTCGCGAATTTCACTTTCGAGAGCCGTCGATTTCAACTTTCGTGTACGCTCCGGTTATCGCTGTGCACAGGCAGATATGTGCAGAGTTAGTAGAAGGGTGAAAAAACTGACCCGGGCTGGCAAGCCAGGCTCGGAATAATGACCTCAATTTGGAGTATACGGCAAGGAATAGTTCAAGTAAAGTTACATCACTTTCGATAATTACCCAGTTTATGGTCTTTTCTCTTGTTACAATGGTTTCATACAGGTGGAAGAAGAGAGAAAATATGTGTTTCGTTAAACCACAAGATGAAATAGGTGATGCAGATACTGGAACAGCCCACGCTATATGTACGAAAAAAATTCTGGAGAAAAATTTCGTTTTGTAGATTCAGTTGCTTATTAGGATCATTTTGGGTTGGTCCCAAAGTGATTCTAATAAGCGGCGTTTACTGTATTAAGACTCATTTAGATTCTTTTAAGACACTAACTACATGCTAACCTGTTCAGATTTGTTCATTCTCATTCACACTCTGTTACGTTTGGTTCAAAGGTTCAAACCCATTCAGCCACTCCAGTCTCATCACTATTGCATTAACACTATAGAGTTAAAACTCATTCAGAAACTTTTCAGATTCACTCGGAATCTTTCGAGATTAATTAGGATTTTTAGTACCCAGTACCCACTAAACCTACCATAAGACGGCGTCAATATTTATTCACCCTTTCAAGGCTTATTTAGAATCGCTTTAGATCCATTCAGTCGTTTAGGACTCGCTGGACCTCTGGTGAACTCCTTAAGATTTATTTAGATTAGCTTAAGTTAAGGCTCATCTATACAGGGACGTACCGAAGAGTTTTTCCGGGCGGGGGGGAAGAAGATTGTGAAACTCCCAACTGACTCAACTCAGAAGAATTCCCAAATATCAAAGCAAAAAGGAAAAAAAACTTTTGACGAATTAGATTTTTCCAACTGACTCAACTCAGAAATTCTAAGTATCTAGTAAAATTAAAAAAAACACTTTCAACTTGGAGATTTTCCAACTTGCTTGACTGAAATGGTAAATTAATTTTCCCAACTGCTGAGTGAAAAATTCTTACGGGGAGTAAGTTGCCCCCCCCCATCGGTACGTCCCTGCATTTAGACTGCCTCAGGGTTAGACTCTTCTTCAAGTCTCACAAAAATTTTGACAACACGAGTTATGAAATCCACCCAGATTACATTAAGATTCGTCAGATTCATTCATTCATTCGGCTCGATTGACTTCGTCTAATTTAACCTCATCTAAATTTTTTCAAACTCTCACAAGACTCATTCAAACTTACAATTACGACTTACCAAGACTCGTCTTTTGAACTAGGATAAAATTTACTTTTAGACTTCATTAGACTCATTCAGGGCCGATTTTAAATACTTTGCCGCCCTGGACTATAGTATTTTTGCCGCCTTACTTTTTTACATCCCCCTCCCGCAAATTTTGCCGCTCTGGGCTGCAGTCCAGTCAGCCCGTACGGTAAAATCGGCGGTGAACTCGTTTACACTCGACAGAACTGATTCAGACTTTATTAATACTAATATTTAAACTCCTGCGAGACTCGGGTTCTTTGAAGACTCCTCTTTACAGGATTACAGAGACAACTGGCAACCAAAACCTGGTCCAGACCTCTTAATTCTAATTTTTTTTCCACAGGTAGGTTTTTAGTTTACAGAAGGATGTTTTCACCCTGAATGTATTTCCTATGACATTTCATTTATGTGCCGAGAGATAGCACCAAGGACCTAGGCAAGGCCTGTAGCATCAGTAAATGTCAGTGGTGGGGATGTTATCCCGTCTCGATCTAACAGATTGCCATTTGGAAAACTTTATTTTTCGAACCGGATGCAAGAACTAACAGTTCATGATCGTTCTAATAAAAAATTCTATTTCCAATTCATAAATTGAAGAGAAGTTCTCATGTATGTTTCTGCTAATTACTGAGAAATGACAGTCAAATTTTCCAGGAAATGGGTACATTATTTGCCACTGAATGCTGTTAGAAAATGAAATAGTCTGAAACCTTGAGAAAGCGCTGAGGGTTGAATCGAAAAAAGATATGGGTGTGTTTTATTAGCCACTGAATGTTGTTAAAGAATGAAGTAGTCGGAGAGCTTGAGAAAGCGTGGAGGGTTGAATCGAAAAAATATGTGGGTGTGCCCAAGAACCACTGACCAGCGTTCATTCTTTTGGCCCCGTGAGTTACAAGACTATTTTAAGAGACACCGAGTATTTGAAGAGGCCGTTATCCGTAATCACACTACGAATTAATCTACTTGACCTATGAAACCGCATTTCCGCTCAATCACTGGTGCATAAGAAACCGAATTACATGTTGAGGAGGTGAAGTTATCATTCAAATCAATTTATTCTTTCGAAACCAAAACAAAAATAAAATAAAACTTCCTATTATTATTATTATATATATTTAAAAAAAAAAATCACTCCCAACTATGCGCATGTCATTCACGCTGAAAAAGAGGGTCGACTGGAAATATTTTCCGGTCAGGTCTGCATGTACCTGCCCGCCTCTAGCGCCGCGCCGAGTTTTCCCACCGATTTTCCTCGTTTTCTGGAAACAGAACCGACGACCCCCCTACATCTCATACGCTCCCGGTATCAGAAAGTCAAAAACGTTGGTTTTACGTCAAAATATGATTACTACAGTTCGCGGGAATTTGACATGCGAACGTCGTAGCCAACCTGCGTGTTTGAGTTTCCGTTTTTGTGCCACGCCAAAAAATACATGAAGACGCGCACAACTATTGTACACGAAGTCGTACAGAGCTTTCTTAATCGATGGTGGCGAAAGCTCGACGCTCGAGGGTATGCAGCGCTCAATAGCGACCCTCTCAGCGTTCATGCACTCCTGGTGCGTGAAAGTTTTAAAGTTTCACCCTTCCGGAAACTTGGAACTTTTGTAGCCTGAGTGCGGGTGAGATTCGCGGTCGAGCTCGGTCGCACATCCTCCGAACCCTGCCTAACCACACCCACGCACGTTTACGGCCGCAAAAAGCTCGGTGAAAGTATAATAGGTTGTTCGAAAAGCGCGATTGCTGAGTAGGATCAACACTTCGGTTAATTTATACCGTGCACAACGCGTTCATTGGATCCCTGCTCGGTTTTTACTATAATTATTACATTTACGACAATAATGGTCACGTACAAGGTGCAGATGAGACGTTGACAACAAACGGCTGTTATAGTGCAACAGATTGTAAATTAGGATCAGAATATCCGGACGGGGAAGGAGATATTCAAATATGTACATTGTACAGCATAAGATTTTCCTTTCATTCTAATTTTCGCTCGCGAAATCAGTTTTGAAAGTTTCTTTCTATAAAATTAGAATTATGAAATGTTGATGGGATAAAAATACATGAAGATGAATATTACGGGCCTAGAAACAAAAATCATGAATGTATCGTCGTATCAGATTAGCAATCTTGCAAGTCTCATCGGTCACATAGATTTTATTAAACCATTCAGACAAATTTTTCTAATTCGGCGAATCAGTTATCAGTAAATTACCTAAGAGGTCGAAAAATACCAACAGAAGGCTAAAACAAAACCAAAAGATACCAAAACAAGACAAAACAAACCAAAAACCGACAGCGGCAGATTTAATGAAGCAAAAAACAAAATCAAAAAATGGCCAACATCGGCAAAAACGAATCAACAAATTCTATCGTTCTTTTATTTATTTATTTTTATATTTTTTTTTTTTTTGAGGAGAGGGGGAGAGGGCTGCCAGAATCGTGCAATTTTTTCAGGGACGTACCGATAGGGGGCGGGAACTTACCTCCCTGTAGGAATTTTTTACTCAGCAGTTGGGAAAATTTACCATTTCAATCAGGGACGAGTATAGAAAACTTTTAGTAGATGGATCAAAAGTTGGAAAAATCCAACAAGTCAAAAGTTTTTTTTTTTCAGCCAATACAAAATATTTTGATTGATACTTGGGGATTTTGAGTTGAGGACTTTCACAATTCTGCCCCCCCCCCTCCCCCGGAAAAAACTCTTCTGTACGTCTCTGTACTTTTTGCACCCATAGAGCTCTAACCAAAATAGTCTGATTCTCTTTTTCGGATTGTTTGACCACTTTTTTTCCAGAGGCCCGTGCCAGAATTATGCAACCCTTTTTTGCACGTAAGGAGCCACATCAAACTAGTCCTATGCTTGATCTTATTTTTAGAGACACCTACTATTTGGAGGCAGAAGCCAGAATCGTGGGTTTTTTGTAATCATAAAGGGTCCCAGTAAAACTGTCTCTTTTCTTTTCTTTCTTTTTTTCGGGAGGGGGTAAATTCGGTGCGACTTTCTTTTCAACCTTCAAAATAGCAGTACCCTTGGAGCGTTTGCTGACTGGACATTTGGCTTAAATATGTCACTGAAAAAAAGACCAAATCAAGACTAAAAGTTGATCAGACACTACGAAAATAGCCTGAAGCCAAGTATGCGGCAAGAACAAACATGATCGGAAAAAATTACCAAAACAAGAGCAAAACGACATTAGAGTAGTCCAAAACAAAGGTTAAAAAAGGTCACACTTGGTTACGAAAAAAAGCAATACCGTGGTTTAACATAAAATAAAGACACCAGAACTAGACCACACAACACAACCGATGATGTAAAAATTAAAACAAAAAAATGACCAATTTGAGGAAGAAATTAAATTTCAAAAAGTTCAAAACAAATCAAAAAAAAAGTTAAACATGACCAAAAATAACTAAGGATTCATAATCATGCCAAATAGTTTTAAACGCCAAAATAGAACTAAAAACAGACTCAACATAACTCAAGGAAAACCAGGATTCCAAAATAGAGTCGAATATATTTTAATATTGACCAAAACTAGACCAAAGTATAACTTCACATGACCCAAAAAAGAAAAGCAGATCAATGATAAATTATGCTGAGGTGGAAGGCAAGAGACCAATAAACTGTCCGAAACACAAGCGAAAAATAAATGCGAAAGAAAAAAAAAACTTACAGTCCGAATTTTGAAGAAAATAATGAGTAATTTATGACTGACTAGGCCATAAACAGAGTTTTCCAACATTTTGACACTTTCTACTAATTAAAAAAATCATTAGGTCAGAATTTTTGAATTTTCTCACGATTTATAATAACACTACACAACAATTTGATATTTTGTAAATATAATGACGTGAGAACATAATATGATTCCATAAGTATTTTCAACGAGGAATTTAATTCCCATGTTAACTTTTGGATTAGATATAGTTCATTTTTTCCCCTTATCTCTTATCTTGAATACGAATTTTAGTATCATCAAGATGATACCAGATGAAACAACTATGCGCGTTCAATATTGTTATCAGTATCAGTGTAGCTATTCGTGGACGACAAAAAGGAATAAAACGAAATAACTTTGATATAATGGAAAAAAGAGGTTCTTGAGAAAAATGGTTAACGCCATTGTATTCAGAATTCAAAATATAACTAAAATCATATAATCTCATCACGCTGTTTTTTATGCTGTTATGTAATGTAATTATTACGCTAGGCAGTTGGGTTTTGAATTTTTTGGAAATAGGTAAAGCTAATTTAAAATTTAAAAAAAAAAAAATAGAAAATGTCACGCTCTTCAATTTTAGTTCTTTTAGTCCTCTCGTCAATTCTTTCATTAATTCTTTAGTTATCGATCAAAATACATATAATAAAAAACCAAGTTCCTCTAATAAGAGAAAATGAAATGTAAATTTTGAGTTTGGGTGCAATCGAGTTAGATTCAGGCGTCTGGTCTGATAACTATAAAAAAACAATGAATTTTCTCCTATTAGGAATGAGAGTTTTGCGTCACCTCTTCAGAAAAAAATACATAAACGAGAACAAACACGACGAAAAAAGACAAGACGTATGACTAAGAAATATCACAAGTGGACTATGAAGCATGATCAAACATTCAAAAGAAAAAAACACTATACGAATGAAGAAGATCAAAACAAGACCAAACATGCCTAAAGTACTAACAAAACAAAATCAACCCGCCAGACAAAAATTAGATCAACTGTATAAAAAAATAAATAAATAAAAAGTAAGACCAAACATGACCACAAAATGCCATAAAACGAGTACATCACACGTGATAAAAAGAAGATGGAAAAAGAACGAGATCATAATGAAAACAGTCCATGTGTATCCACGAATGGTCAAAAAAGAGAAATAAATAAGATAGAATATGATGAAGAATACCAGAAACGAGACCAAAAAAGGTCAAAAACATGACCAAAGAAGATCAAAGTAAGACCAAGATGAATCCAACTATGACAATCTACCCACCACACCCCACCCCATCACCTGCCCCCGAAGCTTCCTCTGGCCTATTTTGAGCGACCTGAGGCCCTGCAGAGAAGGTCAGCAAGTGTGATTTGTATCGCTAAATTAGTTATAGGCAGTGGCGTAGCCAGGGGGGAGCGAAGGGGGCGAATGCTCCCAAGGCACTTAAAATTGAATGTAAATATGCAAAAATGAGCAATTTTTCGCTTTTAAAGCACTTTTTTTTTCGAAAAAATTTCGCTCTAGCAGTAATTTTACCTTCATTTTCATAAAACAGTCCTCTAATATCGTCAATTTTTAAGAAATACCTCAATTTCCGACTTTTTCTCCTTTGAAAATTTTACCCCCCCCCCCCCCTGGGGAAATCTTGGCTACGCCACCGGGTATATGTTTCTGGAATCTACTTTAATCAATGTCTAAATTTTATGTACCAAATTGTATTCATCATTATTTAGCTTGTTTCGTCATGTTTACTGAGGGTTGAGCTTAAAGGCGGCCAAGGACTGTACCTCATGGATAAAAATCTTGACCTACCCTGTTGACAAAGGTTGCATTATTCAAACATCAATATCGCTACACTGCGAAGACGATTTCCAAATAACTGCAATATTCAAGCATTTTGGGTTGAATAATAACGCTTCTAATTGCCCTCCAGAGGGATACAATAAATCTAATGTCGCTGTTTGCCAGTGTAACTTACTAGTGCAGAATGAGACAGACATTGACGTGTACAACACAGAACCAACCTACAGTTGTTGAAGTTTTTACCAGGTCAGAACAGTTTTTGGAGTTATCTCTCATCAACTCAACTACTGAAGTAAAGGCCTGTTTGTAACACACTATATGTGGCAGTTTCTATAAAAAGGGGTAACTTTGTTGATCCGACGAATTTTGGGTTACAGATAGTATGTAAAAGAGGAATGAATGTCCGTTCCAAGGAGATCTGTAGCGTTTTTCTTTGTAGAGATACAAGCAGTCAAAGATGAGTGTAACAAAAGAACGCGCGAAAACAAGTTTTCAGGAAAAACGCGTCTAAAGGTAGACACACCTTTTTCTCCCACTTCTTCAAGCGGCCGTAACTTGCCGCCGAGTCACGTTACCAGCCTCGATGAGGGCTTGTTGGAAAGGTAATTTTTCGCTCTTCTATGTGGTAATAATTCAGAACTTCGGATTTATTCGTGAGCTCCGAAAAACCGCGAAGAAGTGAACACAGACGTTTGCATTCTTTTTTCATTCTCTTTCATAATTCTCTTTCTTTCTCTCCCTCTTCTCTCTCACGCGCATAAATTTTGTCTCTTTGTTATTACAATGTTTTTGCTATAGAAATCGACCAAAATCTCAAAATTGATTTTTCTGACCAAAAAATTTAGTTCTTCTTTTTTCGCGTTTTCTGAGACTTCGATCAATCGACGAAGTTACCTCTTTTTATAGAAATTGCCTCATATTAGGTAGTTAAGGTAGTCCTTATGGTGAACTTCCTTTGTCATGCACTGTGTTCTGATTTGTTATTGGTAGAAGTCTAGTGGACCAATCCCAGTTGTTGAGTTCTGTTTGGTTTGTAATTAGAGTGGAAAATTGTTTCGCTGCCAAAGTTTATGTTTATCAAGTTACTGTTTTATCCTGTCTTCATTTTTATGATCTTATTAAGTTGTTTCGTGTTTTTAGTATTTTGAAATTGCCATGTTTATGGTTATCTGGGTGTTTCCCACAAAGTGATTTGTCATCTTTGAGTTTTAGTGATCTCTCATGTCTTTTCATTCTTGTTACAATTTCATCCATCCTGTTTTAGCTACATACTGAGTCATGTTGTATTCTTTACAGTCTAGTTTGTATAGACATCACTGTAGTTATTTTTATATTTTTCCAATATGTTTTGTCGTTCGTTCACTTGTTAGTTTTTGATTATTGGTTAGCTGTTTCTTAATCCGAGTTTCATGTTGTATTAGGTGTGTTTTCTTACAATTATGGTACCTATTCCAGCTTTGTATTTGTCTTTTTCACTGTTGTGTTGGTACAGTTTTTGGGTGTTGGTTCTCACTAAGGTGCCTTCTCTTCGTCATCAAACGTGAATTACACTGACAGCGTCATCAACAACAACCGTGAATTATAGTTTGTAGAACAAGTGGCTACGCGAACACTCGGTATAATCTTCTTTGCACTGAACTTCCACAGAATCGAGAATCTTTGATAGAAGATGCCTGCTCTTCGTCATCAAATATGGGTTACACTGATTGTGTCATCAACTACAACCGTGAATTATAGGTAGTTTGTAGAACAAGTGGCTACGCGAGAACTCGGTAATCTTCTTCGTGCAGAACTTCCAGCGAACCGAGGATCCTTTATAGACGTATAATTTTTAACCATCTTATGAGCATTCAATCACGCATTTACAGCGCCAATACACACTAGCTGCGAAAGTGCGATCACAAAAGGTATCTCACCTATAATCAAAGAGATTGCCAGCACGGTGTCTCGAACTAGAAATATACGTTAATTAACTCCCGGGATAATTCATCACGGTTTACCGATTTACCGCGAATACGTTTATTGAGCCCGGACCCATTCCAAGTATACAGCTTAACAACCCGCAGCTACTATCCGGACTTGAAAACATAGGATATGGTTCACATCCTGTATACACAGCCCCCAGTTGCTTTCCTATACAGTGACCACTTAATCATCTCAGTATGAAATTAAAATCCTCTTTTTTAATTGCGAATTAATTTATTCGATTCCAGTTTCTCGCTTTCACTTCTAGCTCAGCCAGCCTCGGCATCGGCAGCTGCCGAAACAAAAGAGGCTGAAAAATCAAAACGAGGTCAGTTAATAAGCTACGTGACCGAATAGACATTCCTGGATTCGACTTTTGAATCCACGAATCGTCTTCTCTATTTGCGCAGACACAAGATCGCTGCCCTGCCGCATGCTGCTGGCTGGTTGCTGCTGGTTCGGGTTCAGGAAGACAAACATGCTACACATCCGCAAGGTACAACCAAACTGAAGGAACAATATTTAATTAGGTCGAATATCATTTCTACATCACCGCTAATTATCATCGGTTACGAAATTTCGTCTTTATTAAGCGATTTATGATTATTCGCATATTCGTTTGCCGGTGACACAGTTTAGCCGATTTAAACGCCACTAAATAAGCACATCATCGTTACACGATCAGCGGCGTCTTTCTGTCAAATTGCAAGCGCGTACAAAATGTCTTTGCGCTTCGCGACTGTCACACCACTCATGTCGTGTGTCATGAGCATCATGCGCGAGCACGGAGGGCGAAGAGGTGCTGCTAACCAGGCTGCCGGGAAAATCAACTGTGCAGGCCGTTTTTGTTCCCTGGGATCAATGTTTCCTTTAGGAATTTTCAATTGACAATGACCTGGGTTTCCACAGTCTCCTAGATGATAATAACTGGCTCGGATGATACTCCTTCTCAAGCCACCGATACCGGCCATTGACCGGCAGCGGAAATTAGGTCCGAGAGTAGGACAAAAACAAGAGGACAGGCACCACGTACAAGGGAGCAAGGGCAGTGCCACACAACTGGAATTTGCCACACCTATAGCTATATGAGCCATCCAGTAAACATTTGTGACGACTCAACATTTTCCAGCGTAACAAGAGTACGCTACTCATAGATGAAGTATGCTGCAGTTGTACATATGGGTTATAGTTAAACTTATAATAAACCTCTTTAAAAAATTCGATCTTCTCATTTAAAGAATGGTCAAAGACATCGTACCGGATCTTACTAGTGAGCAATGCCATTGGTGAAGGATCTTGTTAGAAACGGGAGAGCAAGGCAGGGTTAGTAACGATCGATTTGGCATAGCACCAAAATTTTGTTTTTCATGCTTCCCCTGAATTTCAGGATGATAAGTATTGCAAGTAAAATTAGAGAGTAAGAAAAAGAGACCAAGAGCGGATACACAGAAGAATCAGGAGAGCAATCAGCTGCGTAGCCAGAATTTATGTGTGGGTGGGGCTCTATGAACCTTTTGGGGGGCCGAGGCTGACATTTTTTAACAAGCGAACAGAAAAGTGTACATGGGTTTTATATTTTATTTAAATGGGTTGTCTCGGCTCGTTGTCTAAACAGGATTGGGTAACTTAGCAAGAGTGTACTGGGGCCATTACATAAAAATCCCATTCCCAATCCAAGAGTCCCAAATTAGTTAACCAAGTTTTTGTTCTGAATTTTAAAATGTTTCTGTGGTATTAATTCTCTTCGTCCCTTCTTTCTTTCCCGTTCAGCGTAATGATGATTTTTCTGAATGGCGGTATCTTTGTCTAGGGAATTCATAATACCTTTAGAGGGAGCTCAGCCCCAGCCCCCCCCCCATGGCTACGGAGCCGAGAGCAATTTCCTCACTCAGAAGAAAACTGAAACACAAAACGCTTCTTGAAGTTTGGCATGTTTTAAACAGTCATATAGAGTCTTAAACTGGTCTTGAACAGTTAGCGAGTCTGAAACAAAAACCCTACAGAGTCTTAAACTGAAAAAGCCTGACAAAGTCTTAAACTGAAAGAACCATAGGGAGTCATACACGAGTCTTGAATTGTAAATGAGTCTAAAACATTTGCTTTACAGTGTTTTAAAAAAGTTTGAGAGTCCTAAATGATCATTGAAGAGTTTCAGTGAGTTTCAGGAAGTCTCAGATCTTTTACAATCTATAAAAACCTTTAAGAGTTTTACAATGTCTTGACCATGTCCTGAAGGGTCTTAATCAAGTTGTAAGGAGTTATAGAAAATGGTAATCGAATTTCAAACTTTCTTGGCGAGTCTTGAACCCGTTGGAAAAACCTTAAAAGAGTTTTAACCCAATCCAGGAGAGTCGTGAAGAGGATTTTCACATAGGCAATGAACAATTGAATGGTTTCGTGAGAATCCTTTAAAATTCTTCATGCGTTGTCATCCCCGGTGGCGGGACACCTACCGATGGGATCTCGAACGAAAAGGCTCCTCGAAGTCCCCCGGAAGATCAAAATTAAAAATATTGTATGAGCGAACTTCAACGCAGAAGAACCGCCAGCAAAATCATCTGATCCTTTTCTATCTGACCTTTTTCTTAGGTTTGCCGGAATCGAACAATCTTTTTTGCACACAAGTGGTCCCCAACAAAATAGTCTGATCTTCTCTAGATTTTTTTTTTTAGGGGCCCCTATTAGAATCATGTGATTTCTTTTTGTACATAAGAGATCCCAGTCAAATTTTGTATTTTTTGAGAGGAGGAGCTATGAAAATTGGTACACTTTTTCCCGCGCTCGTTTCTTTGACTCACTATCTATCCCTGAAATTTTTTCCCATCTCCCTCCCCAATCCCAAGAAACCACATTTTGAATTCAGTAGCTTCCTGTGTTTTATTAATGCCTATCAAGATTTCGGTACTGAAACATTTAAGATTTTCATTACCTAGCTCTTATCACGGAACCGAAGTACCGTTTGTGGGGGATTTCAAGGTCGTAAAATTTAATTTTGATATTAGTTTGGCTATCAGTAGAAAATTGTGGCATCCATGGAGGAGAAGGGATTTAAAGACTGAGGACATCAATAAACGTAAACGGGTGTCCTTTCTTTAATTTTAAAGGTCACTGAACTCATTTCTGACAAAGTTTTAATCCCAATTCGCAAATTGTGGAATTTAAGGGAGAACGAAGTTTGCGACTAACGATATTTACGAGTAGATGCATTATGTGGGTATCATTTTGTAGATTTTGGAAATGACTGAACTCATTATCGGTACTAAGGGGTCTAGTTGGCCGAGTGGATAGCGCGTTGGTCTCGGAATCCGGAGGTCCCAGGTTCGAGCCCACGTAGCAACTCGCCAGATTTCAACCAGAAGGAGGAGAGCTAAGACAGCCCTAACAGTCTCCTCGACGTCTCTGACGTAATGCTCGAAAGGGTGGATTCCAGGACTTGGGTTGGGAGCAAATTTGAAAAAGAGATCAGAGGGTGAGAGAGAGGTTAACAAATATTCATGTTTATGAGTAGCTACAGTATGGTCATCATTCCGTGATCTAGTCTTAATTTTGAACATTATTCGGTAAAAGGGAAAAATGCAGAAATTGTTCTTCTCTTGCTTGCATGGAGGAAAATTTTTGTATCAAATCGGCGTTTTTGACGATTTATATCTCTCTCGCCGGCCCACGCGCCGATACGGCTAGCTCAACCCGTGCAAACATTAGTTCAATGACCTTTAAAACCTAAGATATCATTTCCTCAGTTTTCAACTTCCTCTCCACACCCGTAGGTGCCACAATTTGTAGTTTATGGCCAAAATATTACCAAAAATGAATTAGCGGCCTTCTAAACTTGAGAAATGGTACCATATTGCGTTTATTAATATCCTCAGTGTTCCGATTCTTTTTTCCCCACATTGTAATTTAAAACCAGACCCTATCTTAAGAAACCATTCAACAGTATCTCGGGAAATGACACGAAGCGGGGGAAAGTGGTGTGCAGAGGTACACTGTACCCCCCCCCCCACCCGCTTAAACAAAAAAGAGGGTAAAAAGTGTCAGTATTTGTACCCTCTTTACAAAAAGAAATTGGAATACTATTCAGCAAGTAGACAAAATAGGGACCTTGATAGATTTCAGAGACAAAATTTGCAGAATTTTTGGAATTTCACAAGTTAACTCGGCTTTTACAAGTGACGAGAGAACTTTGGTTCTTCTTTCGGTTTTGAACTCAAATTTTGGTTCTCCCCCCCCCACAAAAAAAAAACATTTTGAAGTCACTGAGCACGGGAAGATTTGACAGATTCGCCTAAAGCTTCGAGAAATTAGGAGCCTGCGACTTCGCACAGGCCACGGAAATGGTGAAATTGGTGTTTTGTAATTTTTTGTAATGTGGAGTATGAGGAGATCGTTGAATAACTGACTTAGTTTATAGGTAATTAAAAATGCGAATCACACCAGGGACGTACTGAAGAGGTTTCCTTTGGGGGGGGGGCAGTGTGAAAGTCCCAACAGATTCAACTCAAAACGGTAAATTTTCCCAATTGCTGAGTAAAAAATTTCTTACGGGGGAAGCTCGGCCCTCCCCCTTATCGTTACGTCCCTGAATCATACGAATAATATTTTAACTTGGGAACATAGGACTGTTGAAAACAAAATTATAATGACCAAGGGAAGCAAAACGCCGAACTTTCGAAAAATTACCTGAATTTTAGTATGCTTCAATTTTTTTTTTTTTTTTGCTACTATCCTGCTCTATCTCTTACGTACTCTTTCTGCCCTTCTACTTTTTTCCGTATTTCTGTCTTTTACTGCTCTTCTATGGTCTTTCTGATTGCTAGCTTCTCAACACAAAATCTTTCGTTAAAAACTTGAACAACTATAATTACGAAACATCTTGCACATTTAATCGACTCGGCGCTGTCTACCTGAATCGCATTTGTAAAGTGGTGCAATCACATCATGATTTCTGAGTTACTTTTCATCCGTCCAATAAACTCATTTCTACCGCTGGAACGCACTTTACTTCATGTTCGACTCCTTGTAATTCCGGAACACCGATACCGAAAAATTTGATCTTCACGAAAATCGTGACCACTCGAAACTGCTGCAGTAGCCGTTTATGATTATTGAAGAGAATGCCGACAGTTGAATTCGGCTTTTATCGTAAAAATGGCGGATAGCTTTGAGCTCATTTACGAAGCACATACGCGGAGTGGCATTTACAGTAGTCGAACTGCGAAAGTTTAACTTTTGACCCTCACGTAAACGCTAAACTCCTGGTTACAAAGCGTCCTTTCGATACACGTGCTAAGGGTGCAAAATGCTAACGCTCTATTTCACTTGTTGCGCTGATTGGTTGAATTCAAGATGAAAGACATTCGTGTCGTGCCAACCAGCAGGGGAATAGAATTATGAACGTGTACTTCGTACAGAATTTAGACAGTAGGAAAATCTGTATGTGAAAATGCGAGGGGTGGAAACTCATTGCGGGCCGAACTAGAATTAACGATCAAGACCGCGTATAGTAGTTAAGTACACCACTCGATGCTCATTGTAACTTAGGTTCTGTAAGGATGGGACAGAACGTCGACCTCAATTACGGCATTTGTAAAAAGCAAATGAATACGATGCTTTTCTCATAGAAAATACAGTGCTCATTGCCATGAACGACTCCTCTCATTGTTTATGGGTCGTTGGGTGTGCCTACACCCGTGGGTGGGTCAATTGGAATGGAAACACGTTTTACGGGTGGTCATTTATTTTTATGACTCTATACTCGGAGGACCGAACTAGTTTTGGAAAAATAGAAACCACGGGGGCAGGGGCTCCTTAGCCCACCTGATGCTACGCATATTTTATGCCAGTGAGCCTCAATTTCTATAGCTCATTTTTCATTTACAGCTATGGCTGATGAGTTCTCAGTTAACAATTGATGTCCCTTTTGAACCACAAGTGGGAATGAGACCCCGGTTGGACTCGCAGCAAGTTATAAGGTAGTAAGTAGAATGGTATCTTGGTATACTAGTACGAGTTCTCAGCTTCTCAACAGTTTTTCTATTTTAGCCCTTCAATAATTATTTTGTGTTTCTTGAGGAATTTTAAACGAAACTTTCAGCTGATTAGACCAATGGCGGAACAAACCTGGGGTAGACTGGCGCATCCAGGGGAACAAATGACCCAACAACTATGAATCAAAGCATTATTGAATTGTCCCTATTAAACAAGATCGATATAAAAATCGATCCTTTTATCGACATACAAAATCCGTCGACATGGTGGTCGAATTTGACAAATAAATTGAGTTATATATCCATCAAAGTCCAATGCAAAATTCGATCTAAAAATCGATTTTGACATAGTAACTTGACTTTTGTATCGAATTTGATATCAAATTTCACCACGATGTTGTGTGGAAAAAGTGATGGATTTAACGTGCCAACTTTAGTTCCGAGTGGTAGAACAAAATTTACGTAATATTAGTATCGAACACTGGGTTCATATATTAGATGAAATCCTCCAACATAATTTACATACGTACATGTGAACTCTTCGAAACAGCCGGCATTTTTGTAGAATAAAGTTTACCTAATATCAATATCGCATATCCGATTCGTATTATCGAAAATGAAATTCTCTAACACCGTCCAAATAAATGTGAAATCTTCGAAATACCAAAAAAATTGAAAGTAACTTTGTCAAGAGGACAAGCCAGAAAAGAATTTCGAAAATGAGCTGTAAACGAGAAGACGTATTTTCTGAGAATGTTAAGCATTTCCCATTTAGATACAAACGTGAACTCGTCTGTCGAGATGAGATGAATACCGATGATATTAATTGTACAACATGGAATATAGGAAAACGATACTAATATCAATGTCCAAGCTATCGAATGTCAATCAGTTTATGAAGGCGGAATGTTGACTGTCAACGTAAGCGAAATATGGAAATCGGGATTCTAAATAGGTATTTATGAGGTTCTGCGTGGACGAGTAAAGTATCGGGATCAGTCAGTATAGAAATTTCTTTTTATTAACATATGCCTACAGTTTGTACCCAACTAGGTGTACAATAGCTAGACAGGGGTGTACCGAGGAGTTTTTCCTGGGGGAGGGGGTAAAAACTGTGAACGTCCTAACTGATTCAATTCTCAGAATTCTCATGTATCAAAGCAAGCAAAGAAAAACTTTTTGACCTGCTGGATTTTTCCGACTAACTCAACTCAAAATTCCCAAGTATCAAAGCAAAAGAAGAAAAACCTTTTGACTTATTGGGATTTCCCAACTTCTCAATTCAATTCCCAAGTATAAAAGCAAAAAAAAAAAAAAAAGAAAAAGAAAGAAAGAAAGAAAGAAAAGAGAAAAAACCGTTTAACTTGTTGGATTTTTTCAACTCGTCTGACTGAAATGGTAAATTTTCCTAACTGCTGAGTGAAAAAGATTCGTAAGTTCCCCCCTCCCACCCTCCTTTCGGTGCGACCCTGTAGCTAGATACTTAATACAGTGATTACTTAATTGAATACGAGGCTGTGGAGAGGAAATTTGGCCACAGGGAGAGAAAATCTTGAATTATAAACAAATGTGGAAAAGCTTAAAAAAGAGTCATCTCTGTCTGGATAAGTTTTAAGAACTCTTCAATAAGTCTGAAAGAATGTAAAGTTGGTCAAACCTAAAATAGTTTTAGAACATTTCTACAACCTTGAATAGCCTAAAAGTCAGAAGCGCAAATAGGGCTCAGAAATGGGGGGGGGGGCTTAAGCCCCTTATTATGAAGCAACACCCCCGCATCATTTCCTTTGGTAATTCTTCAGTATTTAGGGAAGCTATTTAGAAGTTTGGGGGGCTAAGCCCCAAGCCCCCCCCCATTCGCGCCTATACTGAAAGCGAGAACAGAAAAGCTTTAAGAAAATAATTGTGAGTAGCCCTAAATTTTAGCTGATAATGTTACCGTAACAGCTGAACGCAATATTTACAAATATGTTTTTTTATGTGAGGTTACATCTTCAACCCTGAATGTTGGTTTCAATTCAACTGTTCAGGCATAAAGAAATAGTTTAAAGAAATTTATTATAAACCATCATTGGGAGATAGTCCAAAACATTTTTAGAAAAGTTTTGAAAAAGTTTAGAAAGTTCTAAAAAAATCTCGACGAATCCTCAGGCTGTTCAGATGAGTCTCAGGAGGTCTGAATCAAGTCTAAAAATAATCTTAAGCAGGGTAAATTTAAAAAAAATTGCCTACGGAGTCTAAAAGAAGTTTTTGAGATCTCAAAAAACCACAAACAAATTTTAAATGCCTTAAACAGCAAGAACTAGGCTTGGGATAGTAAACGAGCCCGAAAATGTATTCCTCAAAAATGTTTCAAGGAATCCTGAAGAATCTAAAACCTAGTTGCAAGAGACTTAGAAAGTCTTGATGAGTCTTGAGCAAGCATGGTAGAGTCTCGAGAACGTTAACTTATAGAGTAGAGGGTAGGATTTCCAACCCATGGCCGCCCAAAATATAATTTTCTCACAGAAATATTTTTCGCTTCGTTCGCAAATGAGTCTTTTCTATCACTTATCAAAACCACGAAATCATCCGCCACTGAAGACTTCTGGCACCAACGGGTCCTGAATGGAGTGAAAAAAGTGATTTTTTGATTTTTTACATCCTCTATCTGACAGAGGTTGCCATTTGCTTTGAACATATCATGTATAAAACTTCATTGAAAAATATTGATTCCTACTGACTTACTCAGAGCTTCAATTTAGGGGTTAGCATATAAAATGAGAAAAATTAAAAGTTCTTCAAGTTGAAGAAAATATTTGATTTTGGAATTTCCCTAAAATCATTTTTTCTCTATCACTAATTTTCAAAACTTACTGCCAGACCTGGGTAAAATAATGAAGGAAATTATTTAGATAAATATACCTACCAAATTTTTATTACAATAATGTACGTTGAGGCAGATGATAAAATATAAGTTAAGCTTTACAGGTCCCTTGGCCCTAACGGGAGATATTGCACAATTTTACTTACATCTCAGTATTAGTAAAGATAATCTATATTTTCAAAAAATGTGGATGAAGATAAGATGATGAGCAATTTATCCGAACTCTCAGATAGAATTCCACAAGATACGAAGAAAATCACTAACACTTTCCGAAAAAATTCGTTAAAATCGTTATTTGAATGTCTGTCAAAAATTATCTTGTATCAGGCTATATGAGTCAATGTAATGCCCATTTTCTATTTCGCAAACCGGCAAGTCTCCATCAGTTTACCTCTATCCAGGGCAACGTGCATGGTGTAAGAAGAGTCAATGAAAAAATAATGAATTAATGAAACATTAAAAAATGAAAGACTGCAAGATAATTTAACAAGATAACGGTCAGATTTTCAGAAAATTTTGGAAAAACACAATCTTAGTGAAATTATTTAGGCAAGATACAGATAAACATTCCAGTTATCGACATTAGATATCTCAATTTTTTTTATCTTATCCAAAAATCTGCAGATATTCATAGATAATGCTAAAGGTCTGCTTACTACTGATATCACTGATAAACTCTGAAAATCATCTAATGGTAAAAAAATAGTTACGGTCATGTTCTTTGAATACAAAAATTTCATTTTTCTCGTTTTGTACATTAACTTTCGAAATTTGAAGCTTTCGTGTACCTCCGCCAATAAAAGTCGGAAAGTTTTATTGAAATTTCGCATGTGCCAGTTTTAGACAAAATTATGATTTTTGCCAAGCACATATTTAAAATCGAAGGAAAAAATTTTCACATCATCTTAAATAACCGAGCCAGGAAGAGTTCAACTTATTTAAATATTTTCAAGCTTCCAGCTCCTTGGATTAACACTGTTTTTAAATAAAATTTTGCGTACGTTATTCTCTCATTCATCAAGATTTTAGTTGGGACTATCACTATCTTCAAAGTTCAGAACATATCTTCTCATTTCATCCTAATATTCATGTAACAAAATTCGAAAATTTTAACATCACGAAAGAGACTAGTGTTTTAGTCTACCCTTCTGCCACTAAAACCTCCTCTTATAAATATTTGGCATCAGGCCTCTCAAACGTTCAAGCCGGATATGGTAGTGAGTCGACCAAGGACCCTTCCCCGACATCTGACAAATCAAAAGTATCTCCTGATTTCGGGCTAAAAGCAGAACGTCCCTCTATGTATAATCATCAATCGTTTCCCGGAATAACTTATGACGTAGGTGGGCCCTTCAAATTCATTTACATCGAATGCATGCCAATAACTCGGCTAAGCACTCGCAGACATTTTTAGAAAACTTATAGTCCATAGTCGGTTGACCTTCGAAAGTTCAACTTTTCACAAAATACCATCATCTCACCTCCAATCCGACAGCACGGATTTGTTACAATTATAGATTCTAGAGCTCTAGAACAGTCCACGACTCACACGGGCTCTATATCAATCAAAATTGTGAGAATCATTCATACTTTCACTCCCACATGTTTGATGTTGCAAAATGGACCCCCTCATGTTTGACATTTCAAAATTAACTCATCGTTCCATTTCCCCTCTGATTTTTCAAGTTTCAAAATAAACCGTCATTTATCATGTTTCATGGATTTCTTCACTTTTCAAGATGACCTTGAGGTTTAAATACGCGAACCTATTCGCTTTCAATGCAAGTTAAAACATTTCACGGGTAGACAATTGATGCAACTGCACTCGAAAAGTGCAGCCGTAATGCCACAGATCTAATAATATTACCTCACAAACTTAAAGGTAATTGCTACTCTTTGTTAACGAGTATAATGACGCGACGTAATTAATTACTCCGGCTGATTTTAAGTAACCCCGAACGAAAACATGTCACCGCCTTCACGCTCATTGGGAGACAATATAGCAGATTTTCGCACAAAATAATAATAACAACAAGAACATCGGTACCGATAAAACTTGCAAAAAGCCTCGATAATTACTGAACATGCACTACTTGCTGCGTTCTCTTTACAAACCAAAGAAAAATCGCATACATTTCATTGTGATGCATACACTATCAGGAAATCGCAAATTGATGAAGGTGGAAAACAGAGAAGTTCTTCTCGTAACGGAGCCTGCTCGACCATTAAATTCGTATTTCAAGTCGTCATTCTTGCGAGGTGACAGTAGTCGTAAAAATTCCATATGCCTGAAGCTTCACCTGATGATATAAATTTCATGTTCTGGCATAGCAGTGAACTAAAAATGACGTACAAAATAAACGTCGCCGAAGGAAAAATCAATTTCACAATAATTAGTGGGATGAATTACCTTCTACAGATTCTCTCTTCTGTCATACTTCATAGTGAACTTCGCAGGTTAACATATTCTGTCAATTACAAAAGGTCATTACTTCAAAAAACCCAGATTTCCATTTTCATTCGACCATTTAACAAGAAAATCGGAAGGTACCTTTTTCACGGAAGACTACTGCCCCGAGCATTCTCTTCATAAATTTCTAGAAGCCTTTGTGTTTCACTCCTCTGTCACCTTCAGTCTCTCAGTTAAACAAATTTCACACAATGAAAAGGACATAAGCTCAATTAAGAATAGAAAATAGATTCGAGTGTTTCCTCAGTCGTCACCGCAACTGTCTTCATTACCAAGTGATTCTACACCTTTCATTTCCTTCTAATGTGAAGAAAAGGTCCACCTGGAAAACCAGCATTACACTCTACTGGCAATGTCATCGCATCATCAAAAGTAAGAGTCGGCAAATGTACGTAGATGTAAACATAAACTGACAGCTATTCAAGTTCAAAATAGGCTTCATCTACTATAAACATGAAACCATCAAGAAGTTCAGTCGCTCAGCATATTCTGTCATTTGGTCTCCAGATTACGATATTCTTCTCAGATTATTAAAAAACTATTAATTAATTGCCTCATCAGTTTAGAGCAAAAAGAAAAAAAGAAACCTCGTAATGTGTTTTGTTCGGACAATGTGGTATCAAAATCTGACTTCAGTCAAGTTTCTTTAAGGCCATATTTAGAAGAAATGTGTCTCGAGGACAACAAATAGAAGGCACCCCCCCCCCCCACACACACAACAAAAAGAATAACACAGGTCAATTTGTTTTGTAAATAACAAACAATTTTTCCTCTTTTCTCCTGCATGTCTCCTTTTCTTCTTTTTTCCCCCCTCTCGAATCCGGTTGCTTTACATTGTTCTTAGTAATATTAGGCTTGGGCTGCTTTGTGGTCTATTTTGACACATTTTGCTCAAATTTGATCGTTCCACAAATTTTTGTTTAAACTGTTCAAATTCAGTTACTTTTACAGGGGATTTTGTTACGTTTGATCAATTTTGGTTAGATTTGGTTAGTTCGATGATTTTTATCATGTGTGTTAGAGCTGGGATCAGTGGTGCCAATCCATTTTGAAAATCACCCAGCAACAATTTTTTTGACCCACCCATCCTATATTCATTTCGCACCCTACAAGTCTGTTTTTGTTGTTGTTTTTTGGCTTTTATGCTGCTTTATAATTTTCCTGGACATTGCAAACAATCCACTCACTCAATTACCCACCCATACACCCTAAAAGTTCCCTAAATCTGCTGGAAACTTACTCCAAGGTGGGCGTCACTGGCTGCGTTCATAACCACAGCGGCTCGAGCGGGAAAATGTGCTCGAGAAAATGAACACAACAAAGAAAAATTGACTTAAAAGTGTCTAACTGGATTAAGATTTATCGAAACAGACCACAAGCGTCAGTGCTGGGTTAAGTGTCTTAGCTATCCTGGGCTAAAAAAATTTTTTTGCCTTCGCAATTAAGATCTTCGGCCATAGCTTGCAACTCCACCAAGTCGTTACTTAGTAGTACAGTGTCGTCTGCGAACCGCAGGTTACTCAGCCATTGACAATTGATCTTCACCCGTTTCCCTTCTCAATTTAGATTTCTAGAAATTTCTTCCAAACCCGCGTTGAATAGACTCGGGGAGAGCTGATTCCCTTGTTGTACCACTTTTTTCCCCCAGCCCTGTCCAGCCTATAAAAATAGGCCTCACAGGGAGGGGGAGAAGTGGGATAACTAGATTTTGGCATTTGAGATCTTAACATATTTGAAAAATTTGCTGCCCTCAAAAATTTGCTTCTCGAAGCCACGGCTTTGTTGGCTTTTAGGGAAATACGGCGCTGATACGCATCCCAAGTTTGTAACATTATCAACAAGAATATAAAACAACCAAATATTCGACCCAATATGACCAAATTTGACGAAAAGTAATGGCAAAAGATGAACACAAATACCACTCAATGTGATAAATTCTAAAAATAAAAAAAAATAAAAAAAAGAATACTTAAAATGACTTGACGACCCGAAACAAGAAAAATTGACCGAAACAACTGAAAATAACCTGAAGTAAACAAAAACGTTCAAGACTGACCAAAAATAACAAAACTTGCCAAATTTTCAACTAAGTCTTACTAAAATTGAACAGAAGGAAATTAAAAATTGCCTAATCCAAAACCTAACCAAAAACGACCAAAAAAACAGATTTGGTCAACCAAATTGATCAAATAAGACCAAAAAATATTCTAAACCGATTATAAATGTGCATAATAACCAAAAATGACAAAAACAAATCATAAAAGACAAGATCCAAGCACAACTGAACTCAAATAAAACCAAGAGCACCCAAATTCGACCGAAGATAGAGTAAACCATTAACATAATCAAGAACAAACAAGCCAATCTGATCAAAATAACCATATCTCGTAATCAAAACTAACAAAATCCAAACAAAAAATGACTTAACCAATCAGCAACCAAAATCTAATCAAAAATAACGTAAGCCAACATTATCAAAATACTAAGAACAATAAAAAACAATTGATAATGAACAAATCAACTCAGAATAGCCCATTGCTAAAAATAACTAAATCGTTCTAAAATGACAACAGTTGGAAAAAACCCAATCTGACCAAATTCGATCAAAAACGAACCAAACTCGACTAAAAGAGCAAATATGATCAACTTTGACTAAAACTAACCGAAATTGCTCGAAAACGAACTGAATTAAACAATACTAAAAAGAACAAAACAGAATCATCAAATCTGACGAAAAATAACGTCAACCAAACAAAATAAAAAACAACCATAAAAGAGCAAAATTAACTAAAATGACCAGATTTAATAATATGTATGGCTAAAAATGACTGGATCTAACCAATAATGACCAAAACAATCACAATCAAAATCAACCAAACTTGGCCAAAAACAAATACAATCAAATGGGATCAAAACAACTAAATCTGAATAAGACTTGATGGACCTAAAATAACCACATCCCTTTAAAAAGACCAAATTTGATAAAAAATTTTCAAGAAGGATGAAAAACCAGATAAACTAAACATAGAGAGCCACAGATCAGAGCAAAAACATGTACCTTCTATTTTTTTCTAGCCAAAAGGTGCAATTTGTTAGTTACTTTTTCCTTCTTACTGCTTCTTTTTACTTCACTTTCCCAGACACCTCTTTCCATGTGAAAGCAATGGGCCTTAGTACTCCTCCATCCCGTTATAATATGCCACGAAATCTATCAAAAAACTGATGAATTTCTCTTCAGCATGATCAGAAAATTGGGTATATTTGTTGGTCTGTAAAAAAGTATTTTCTTATTTTAAAAAATGCAATACAAAATTGATTACGTTTCTTATCTAACCTCTTCAATGCCCCTCGGCATTGATGCGATGCCCAAAAGGGTAGTTTCCGGTGCTGGGGGTGCGGTGTCTCAGGGGTCACTCTGGCATGCGTGCATCGCCATACGTCCCACCACACCAACCTCTTCAATGAATCGGTCAGGCAACCTACAGTACACTCTTGCTTATGATATGTTGCCTATACCTCTCACTCACAATACATGATTTGAATAATAGTTGATCAGCCCTACTACCGTGGGATCTTACGCAGAGGAGGGGTAGGTACTCTGAACCTTCGAGGAAATTTGATAAGATTGTATCGAAAAATTAGCAATTGTTAAAATGCCACGGGAAACATTTTTTGCGCATGGGAAAGGGAGGGGGTAGACTAGTTGTAAATTACCTTCTCTTCTTTTTGTCTGCTAACCACTTTTTGTTCCTCTCCCTTAAGCCTTCACTGAAACTCATCAAGAGAGTTACTCATATCCGCCAATACATTTTTTATCAAATTTCAAAAAATTCTTCCTCGCTTCGCTGGGAAATATGCCTGGTTCTTCATACTTTTCCATATAGGTTAACAAAATGTCTGCCAAAGGGTGACTTCCATTTTTCTCAACTTATAGGATTCTCGATTGGGCGACAATTTTTGGAGAATTTCTAAAGTCAGTTATGATAATACCATCTAATCTTTTCCTTCGCCGATCGAGAGGAAGCGATTCTCGAGACCTAGCTAAGATTATTCAATTATCAGTAAGAATCATTTAGACTCTGAATTCTGTAAAGTTTTTCCGAACTTATTTTAGGCTCGCTAAAACTGTTCAGAATATGTTAGTTACTCTCTATAACCCCTACCATCCAATAAGCTTGATTATGGCTCTCCGAGACTCCCAGACTTATTTAATGTTTAGGGCTATTCTTTAAAACTCATTGTTTGGTCAAGATTTTTTTTTAACTTATTACGACTCTTCAATATAAGGCCAAGACTGATAAAAAGTCTTCTATATTTGTTTAAAACAAGTAGATCTATGCTCTTTATGATTCTTCCAAACATTTTTAATGGTTTGCTAAGACTCTCCAAGACTCGTTCAAGACTTGATGATTCTTCCAAATTTAGTATAAACTCTTTTGGATTCTTTCAAACTTTATAGTTACTCTTTAAAATTTGATCATGACATTTTAAATTCCCTCAAAGCTCTGAAACTTGTCACCACATGTTTAAAATTCTATAAAACTTATTTGAGACTCTGTACGACTCTTCTAGACTTATTTAAAACTCACTACCACTCTTGAAAAATCATTTTCATGTTTTCGATACAAATTTACTCTTGATTAGGATGACTCCATGAAATTTTAGAAGACTTGTTCCTGACTGTAAGTTGCCATTTGTAAATCGTTTTCAGGGCCAACTGGTGTTATTGTACTACTCGCTTGGAAAAATTAAGTCGTTTGTGTATTTTTTTCCAAAAATTTTCGCAGGAAATTTTGCAACATTTACGTCGTTATTCACTAAAAAGTCATAAGGAAATTCTTGGACTCACTCGGGTAAACGGAGATGAAAAGCTTTTTCTTGGTTTGTCAATTGAAATTTGTAAGATTTTAGTCGGTATTTGTGGCACCCGCTCCTCGGTTGTAAGTGTTTTTGATTTCAGTGTTTTTCTTTGGGTGAGGGGATATTTTCCCCTTGCATCCATCCTCTATACACTCGTGACAGCCTTATAATTTTTTTTTTTTGTAATACAGAGAGTGAACGTGATCTCGACTCGTTAGTTATTTGGTTCAGTTTTAAGGAAGCGTGGGGCTGGAGGCAGAGGTAGACTTTCAGTTGAACAAAATGATTCGTCAATTAGAAAATACTCTGACTCTGACAAGAATTTTCAAAATAAGTTTCACTTTCCAGTATCCGTGGAAGGTCTATGACACCATGACATCGGCGTGACACCGAGAAAACATGGCTACTATGTATAATTCAAATATTTACCGTTGATACGTATACTCGTATTCGCAGTCAAAATAAATTAATTTGCTTGCGCACGTCATTCTACAATTGTTAACGAGTAATTTCACGGACATGAAACATCATCGTTTCCATGTTCGCCGTACACATAAGAAATCTTAATTGAAAAAAATAACCGCGAGTAAACAAAAGGCAAGATGACTACATTGTTAGTTGACTCATTTAAGGACATTATCACACGAGCGTGAGAAGAAGATCATCGCTGATAATAACTAATATCTTTATCCCAACTCCAACACGGTGAAAGTACAATATAGTTTTAATTTTTTGACTGTAACCGCATACCTTATGTTAAAAGTTGTCGTGAGTTGACAAAATCAGGAACAGTTCCGTCCGACCTCGAAGGGAAGAAAGTATCTGGACATTAGTCATCAGTGCATCTCCACCGGTTACAAATTTTCCCATCTAACGTGAAATATTAGTTCGAAACGACTTGAAAGTATGACTAGTTTTTGCCCTAGCTCCGTCTACAATCCTGATACTCCGGATCCAAAAATTAATTGGCTTTCGATGTCTGCTCACAAATGTGGAGCGATCGAGTTCACAGCCGAACGTTACCACTACTGATCCACTTTCGGTTCAGTTCTTCGACACTAAAGCCCATATTGAAGGTCCATATAGCGAGTTTTGAAAACGAAATCTCGACACTATTTTACGAGCTGCGTCCATTACCGATAATCTCTACAAGTCCAACGACTGTTAAACTCGAAGACCGCCGCATACACCGTCATTAACATTATTTATAGCCAATAGAGCGTACTCATCTTCTAGTTACTGTCGTAGTTATGTAGTTATCGTTTGCATTTGTGTAAATATGTTTACCTAACTCCTGTCTTAACCTGTTTTCAGAAGAAAGAGGCCACAAGAAAAAGAAAGTGCACAAAGAAATTAAAAAAATCGTAATCAAAATCATAATAGCCATAGCCTTATTCCTATTGAAAATAAAAATGTTGCTCGGCTTCCTACAGTCGCTACTGCTCTCCAAGTTCATCTTTGTCGCCATACTGTACGTCATGACGCTGACGTTCAAGATCTGGTACGAGCTGAAGCAAGCCAAACTGCACAAGGAGCACGACAAGTCGGTCATCTACTACGATAACACGCATGACCACCACACCTACGACCTCCCCGAGCACGCCGAATACAGCGGCGGAGACGAGCATGGATACTCGCCATCCAGCTGGGGAGGTCTGTGGGGTCGCAGTTACGCACCCACCCAAATACCCGCCGTGACCGCCTCTCCGGCCTTCCAAAATGCGTACCGCAAACCGTGGCCATATTATGTAAGACCGAAGCCGGTAGGCAGCGATGAAGAAGAGTTCAGCTAAGCGGGAGGCGACTGGAGATGAGAGATATTTGTGTGCGATGAAATCAAAGTATTATTAACGTTGTAAAGAAACAAAAAAACAAAACAAAAAAAGTAAACCGAGAGGATTGCGTCTGATTTTGGCGAAGTGGAAGATTTGTTCTTGTTAGTTGATGTTGACCAACTCGGACGCATACCAAAGCACCAATGGAAGTCAATCAGCCAATCAGTCCGGTCTGTTACAGTTTATCTGAGTTAACCTGGACCTCCCCTTTTAGAGTACAGAAGATCAAGTGGACGGTAACCCAACGCAATACGCAACGCAGGTTGGTGTAATCTTAATAGTGACCATGTAATATAACTATCCCCACCATAGCTAAAACCTGCGGAGCGGTACGCTAGGTTAACTCAGACAGGCAGTATTTCAGTTTTGTCATAATTCCTGATGCTGGTAGAATGACCTTGATAGTTTTAGAACAAAATCGGAAGATCTTCAGTCATAAACCATTCTGGAGGCTAATTCAAAATCAGAATATAGATAGATCAACGTTAAGGGGTGACTACCACAGACAAAAACAATAATGGGCAAAGCACAAATAAAAATCCACACAAGTTTGTGCAAGAAAAAAGAAAAAGGAAAACTGCTCAATCTGTTATTTTAGTTTCTCAGCCATCGTTTGAGTGGGCCAATTAAAAATCTACAGTCAATGTTAAGAGGATAAGAGTGACTAATATAGTATTCCCTTACTGTTTCCAGCTGGGTGGGATAGGGTCAGCAAAAACCTATGCTTGCGTTTATAATTAAATACTCAATGTGCCCCATCAAACATGCAACAGGTGTTGTAAAAGAGATCAAGTCAAGTGTGCATATAAAATGGCCGTAGATTATCATGAACTCGAACGATTTGCAGCTTCCTCGTTTGTGATCTCGGTTACTCATGCCAGTTGACAGCTCTCGTTACAGACTTCTTCTAATAAGGCTTTCAACTCAATCAGTTTTCCCAATCACTGTGATCGAGATTAAAGACAACTGTAGATTACCCTAGGCCTCTATCACTTTTCAGAATGCCATGAAAAAGTTGTACCAACGAGTCAGAAAACATATCTTGGGAACAAAGCAGGCATAACATGGTAGGGTGACAGCAGCTCTCCCATCACTTCAAAAGTTAGAAATGTTAATAGATTTCTAGCATGTCCAGCACATTCCGGCAACCAGTCAGAATGCAGGAGGGTTTCAGCCAGCATCAGGCAGCGGAGTAGGGATGATTTACCACTTTCCACAACGGCTACACATAGAAATAGACTCACACATTGACAGTGGCGGCAAATGGAATGCTCAGTGGCAAGAAGTAGTCAAGTTTATTCTCTTGTAGTGGTAGACAATGTTGACCTGCAGCCGATGTGTTCGCAATTAGCATAGTCTATCACGGGAAAAAATTGCACTGGGCCCTCTGAGTAAAGGTAAAGGAAGCCAATAGAGCAGATGACAGTCAACTAATAACTTAAAACTAACGATCACAAGATGTCAGACTTGCTCTATACCTAACTACTGAAGATCATTTTTCGTTAACAATTTAAGTTCCTGCCACTGGTTGTGCCATCAAATTAATGTATTTCCACCAATTCATTACTGAGACACTGTTAGACCAAAATATACAATCTTTATAAGACCTTTTTTCTAAATGGCCCAGTCATCTCGACGTTCTATTTTTTTTCGACTGGTTAGTTACCAGCTCTGTAAACAAGGAGCCCCTCAAGCGAAATCGGAGAACTGCTGGACCATACTACAAGCCTGAGAGAAATTTAGAACTTGCTGGTGGCCGATTCGAATCAGTTCTGCATTTGTTAATGATCCCAACATCAGTCCAACAGAAATACACAAACACATTTATGCTCGAGATTATTGCCCCAAACAAAGTACTCTATTTAAGCACCCGAATACGTCAACATCATCCCACCCAACTTGAACGAATTCTTCCAATACAAAATTAGATATCGGTTTACAAAGCCTCAATTCCATTCTATTAATCGGGTTTCTTTTCTAAAGAAATGACTTACAATGTTTTCTAATACCTATACTATTAAGTACACTTAAAACTTTCATTACAAAGGTAAATACGATATTTATTATATAGATAATACTCGAAACGAAAACTTTCACTTGAACTTTCTTTACTATATTCGTGTACTGCTATATTCGATTTTGTAAGTACTGTGTACTTGTAATTTTTATTGTTTTTATTTATTGTTTGATGTCTGTATTACTTCACCGAATAATCGGTAACCTTTTTTTCATTAGCTGTAGATGATAAAATTAACAATGTTGTTGTATTGTTGCTCTTCTACTGTTCTGTTATATTGTTTTGTTGTGTTTAGCTGACTGTGTAGTAAACAGCATGTCGTAGTTAGAATTGTAGTTGCAGTAGATAGATTCTATTAATTATTTTTGCATATAGGTATATCCTAGCTGTACATAACTTCCAATAAAACTACGCATTTTTTCATTTTTTCTTATATTCGTAGGTTGATTGTAGCTGTAGATAGATAATGTGAAAGTAAATAACAATCCCTTTCACATGCACATTTAAAAACAGAGTTCACCTGCACCTTACTACATCGCTACCCCCGATTCTAACGTATACTTGCCTAATGCGCAATGCCAAAGCTAAAAATGCTCTTGAATAAATACGTACACATCTTTCAAAGCAATTTAAACGCAACTCGCTGATACTTTTACTTTCAAATTCGCCCCCTGGGGCAAAAGTCCAGTACCTTTGAGAGCCCAAATCCGTCACTTTGTCAAGTATATTATAGATATTTAGGTTCACAAGAGTAGAGTTACAATGTTTACATCCCTGTCTGGATATAATTCTATTATTAAAGTCAATACGAAGTTCAATCCTCGAGTTAGTATAGTTACACTGTTAAAATTGACTTTAGGATAACATTGGACATTAAAGTCAATGCCACATCTGATCCAAAAATCAGTAATCAAGTACCTATTGAAATTAATATTTGGATAGAATTTTGCATTAAAGTTGATGCGTTGAGTTTAAAAGTCAATAAATACAACATAGACATAGATACTTGAATTGGTTCTTAGATAAAAGTCAATGTAAAATTCGATCTAAACATCAATAAATTACAAAACCAACACTGGCCTTTGATTAGAATTTTATACAGTAAACGTGAAGTTTGATCTAAAAATCAACTGTTTGTACATAGGTAGTGTTGATATTTGGTTGAAATAGTAAATCAAAATGCAACGTTCAATAAAAAAGTCAATAACTATACCAAGGTCAATAGTTCCAGCTTCAACACTGACATTTGGAAAGAATTCTACATAAAAGTAAACATGGAGTTTCATTCAAAAGTCAATAGTTTGTATAAAGCGCTGACATTTTGATGGAATTCTAACTGAAAGTTGATGCAAGGTTCATTCCAAAAATCAATAATTACAACATCAAATTAACATTTGTATAGAATTTTATGTCAAAGTCAGTAGTTCCAAGATTAAAACTGACTCAAAATTCAATTTAAAAGTTAATAATTTTGTCTGCAGGGTCAATATTGACATTTTATTATAGAAATCTAAATCAAACTCGATGAAAAATTCAAGTCTATAATCACAAGATTGACATCTTCGTGAAATTCTAAATAAGACTCGATAAAAAATTCAAAAGTCAATAATTACAACAATCGACAATTTGACAGAATTTTTACTTAGAAATCAATATAAAGTTTGATCTAGAAAGTCAGTAGTTACAAATTCAATATGGATATTTAGACAGGATTTTCCATCAAAATTGATGTAAAGTTCGATCTGAGAGTCAATATTTAAAACATAGCGTCAACATTTGAATAAAATTCTTAATGAAAGATGCTGCAACCTTTATTCCAAAAAATCAGTAATTACAAAATCGACAGTTAGATGGAATTTTACTTCAAAGTAAATGTAAAGTTCGGCCCAAAAGTTAGTAGTTACAACTTCAACATTCAGACAGAATTCAACAACAAAATCAATACAAGGTTCAATCCATAAGTCGATAATTACAACATCGAAGTTAGCACACAGGGTTGCCAATTTTTTCAAGAATGATTCTCCATGACTTCTATTTTTCTATTTTTCCATGACTTTTTCTTCCAAATGTAAAAGGACAAGACTTTTTTTTCTCATGCTCCTGATAATGCCAGCAAGAAAAAAGGATATGACTCGAATATTTTCTAAAGCGGGCAAATATTTTTAAATTTCAGTGTGATTATTCACTGACAATGCATTTTGATAGAATATAAGCCATAAGTCGAATTTGTCATTCATAAAATCAAAATTCCATGATTCGGATGAAAATTCCGATTTTTCCCTGACCATCCAAATTTCATGACTTTTTTAGGTTTTCCATAAAGTGGCAATCCTGTAGCATTTGGACAGAATCTTTGATTTTGACATCATGTAAGGTTTAGCCAATTGTTATAAGGTTATAACGTCAAATTCAACATCAAGATGGAATTCTACATCAAAGTTGTGACAAAGTTCGATCGCAAACCTCAATATAGCAGCCCCGTAGCAAGACTTCCAAGGAGGCAACTTGAAATCTAGGGGACAAACAGGGATCAGATGACCAACAAATTTCAGCAAGCAACCAAAGAGAAAGCTCTTCACTTCGCAGTTCTTGCCCCTGAATTCGGCGAATAAAATCTCCCAGGAGGCAAACAATTAGCTCCAGAAACAGTATTTACATCTGTCTCCAGATTCTAAAGTTTGCAGAAATAACGATGCTGACACTGACATTTAAACAGAATCTTAGATCAATATCAATGTACAAATCAGTAGTTATAAGGTTATAACGTCGACATCACAATTTGGATAGAATTCTGTGTTGATTGCAAAAAGTTTGCAATTCAACTTTTATACGTCAAATTCAAGTATCAAATTCTACCAGAATGTCTACGTCTACTAGAAAAAGTGACGGACTGCGCATACATACAAACAGGTGAAGTCTTGACTTTTGCATCACCATCCAACAGTTCACAATTCTAAAACGAAAATTCTGTTGAATGTGTGCGCACTCATTCCAGCACAGATGCGGATTGGAACTGACCAGTAATCCAATTAGCGATTCTGAGGTTTAGCCTCGTAACAAGATCAACAACTGTAGTTGTAAATAGAAACCGCAAAACCGCAATCGGACAAGATGACGGAACCGCTTAACGGAGATTTGCGCACTAATCGGTTCAGTGTTCGCATTTCTGCAAACGGGTACGAAAAAACAAGTGTATAAGTACATGAACAAGCTAAGCTGTTCCTTGTACTACAGACCACTACGAGTATAAGCTTCGATGAATTTTTGCTTCTAATCTGGACAAATTAACCTCAACATCATGTACAGTGACATGCATTAGTTGGCCGGTTTAAAAATGCTTGCATTACAGATGGAAAGATTGGGAGTACTAACATTATGTGATCTGATATTGATGATGCCTCCCAGGGTGCGCAAGGAATTGTAACTAAATACTATATAGGTCAACAATTCCTGATTGAGATCGGTGCACCAAGTCCAATTACCGAGCCAAGGGGCATAGCAAACTTTTAGAAAGCTTGTCAACTAACATCTTAAATGAGAGACCTCTTTTTCTTTCTCTTGTGCTTTGTAATTCCAGATTTGGGCAAAATTCTACAGATTCTCCACTATTAAGACGACAATTTTTACATCCACTCCTCCCCAGAAGAACTTTCTTGTTTATACTACAATTGAGGACCTGACTTCCAAAACGCGTTTAGTCCAAAAAATCGAAAATCGAGTTTTCAGCGCAGTCTGGTGGAGGAAGTCAAAAGGCACTTTTCAGAGTTGGTTTCACGATTTTATCACGACTTAAGAGCCAGCTAAACCTTTCTCTCGTTTTTTCTTTTTTTGAATACAGACTTACTTATTTTTTCAAATTTTGTGAATATAAGACTCTCAAAACTGTAAGTCATACTTGCTTTTTCCTGTTCAGAGGGGGGGGGGGTGCAAGGATGTCTGAAGGATGGAGGGAGGGTGGGACATAGTTCACGTGTGCCTTGTTCACTAGAATGGTTGTCTCTAAGCTGCATCTTCCGATTTCTGACAGTTTCTCGGTCAAGATATACGAATTTTGAACTTTCACAAGTATGACATGGTCTGCCAAAACGAGCTAAGTCCACGACTCCCCCCCCCCCTTTGCACTCCCATAGCTCGAAGACTGTTCGCAAGCCAACCTTCATACTTGGGTTGTATTAGCATTGACCTCTCCTCTTCCCATCCACGCAATCGAATCAGTGTTACCACTTCTTGTTTGCGAGTCAGAATGTTTTTTTCGATTTCCTAACATTTCTTTTTTTTGGACTAAGCGCGTTTTGGAAGTCAGGTCCTCAATTCACATAACAAGAATAATACGCCTTGAAGATGAAAAACCATTTTCAAGTCGATTTCTTTTCGTACCAACATCAGTCATTTCTCGGAACTCCCTGTAAGATCACCCAGTGATGGACACTTCGGACGTTTCTGTAATGATGAGTATGTAGTATCGAAGGTTTCGAATAGTTGCAATAAGAATCATTAATCTACCGTATTGGTAACCAATGGCGTAGCGTCGGGGGGAACGTGCCCCAATATTTTTACATAGTCCTCTAGTATCGGCGATTTTTAAAAAGTATTTCAATTTTCGACTTTTTCTCCGTTGAAAACCTTATTGTGCCCCCCCCCCTTTGGGAAACCCCTAGCTATGCCACTGTTGGTAACGATTCTAAGACGTTTCAGGCCGACTTGTTCCTTACAATGAAAAATTTGAGACCATTGCTACCCTCTAAGAATTTAGTCACGAAGAAAACGTTTACATTTTTTCATCTTTTACAGAAAATAAGGTAGAGTTATTCTTTATTCTTCAACAAAAATGTTTATTCTTACAAGGAAAAAAAAAAAGAAAAAAAAAAGAAAATGTATCATTTTTGGATTTAAAACGTTTTGCCCAACCCCAATGAAATGAACGACCACTTTTAGACTATCAATGGTATTGATAAACATTCCTTAAGAAACTATCACAAACCTACCTATCAATCATTTATCGATAACACTGATCAAAAAGTTTTGAAAAAATTGTCAGCACTATCAATTGTTTCTCAATACGTAGTTTTTGATCTTTTATTTTATTTCTTCAATTTCTTACTGTGAAAGCGGAGTAGCTGAGTCTTGAATAAGAGAAAAAAATGTCGATAGTTTTGAAAAATTGTCGATACAGGCATTATCAATAGCATTTAGAGTTTTACGAAAACTATTTATAGTTCCCATTAATAATTTCATCTTCAGATTTAATTTATCCTCGAATAAATAATTTTAAATTTGATTATTATTTCCATCATTAATTTTTATATTATTAAGTTTAATAATTAATAATAATATTAATACAGGATGAACTCTGTACCCTCCATTATCCATTCAAAATAATTTTTCTTTGTAAAAATATCGATAGCTAACTACAGTTCTCTGTTCCTGTTCGTTCCAAATAAAGAATGCCGAAAACATTACAGGCGTTTCACACTTTGCTGCGTATCTATGCAAGCCCAAAAAACATTTCTACGTTATCAATCGCAGCGAAAATTTCAGATTTATAGAACACAATGCCATCAATAACTAAATTTTGATAACTTTATCAGATGTCCTTTAACTTTGGAGAATATCTATGCTCCGGTTTGTAGTATTGTGTGAATAACTACCTTTTCCTGTCTCCACATGCCTCTGTACTCACAACTGTTTTCGGCATTCTTATTTGGAACGGACTATAAATTTGATTTTTTCATTTCATTCATTCACCAATAACTGCAGCAGGCCAACGTTGATACTTACACTCAAAATAAGAAATTGAAAAATAAAAATAGAGAAAAATCCATTGGTAAAATATTTAACCACAGATAATTTTTCAAAAGAATAGGTATTCAATATTATTGATAGTTTTCAAAAGGGGAAGAACCATCGATGACAGTGCCCATTATTAGTCAATGACATGCCCAGGATTCTAATATAGAAATTATGACGAAAATATTTTCTTTTTTGTTGTATGTTTAGCAATGATATACGCACGGAGGGGAGGGGGCTCCCTTAGGCACTAGTCAGTTGTCGAAATCGCTTCCGGTAGAGGAAAGCTGAAAATTTCAAGAAACATTTTGCTCGGTAATTTTCAAAATTTTCACTATAATGCAAATTTTGAAAAATACAGACTTTCTTAGCATTATCATTGACCTCAGAATATTTTCAACAGACAAAAATTATGTTATGCAGTTGGAAAAATTAGTATCATCCAACCACAACAATTCCACCATTATTAGTCAATGACATGCCCAGGATTCTAATATAGAAATTATGACGAAAATATTCTTTTTTGTTGTATGTTTAGCAATGATATACGCACAGAGGGGAGGGGGCTCCCTTAGGCACTAGTCAGTTGAAATCGCTTCCGGTAGAGGAAAGCTGAAAATTTCAAGAAACATTTTGCTCGGTAATTTTCAAAATTTTCACTATAATGCAAATTTTGAAAAATACAGACTTTCTTAGCATTATCATTGACCTCAGAATATTTTCAACTGACAAAAATTATGTTATGCAGTTGGAAAAATTAGTTTCATCCAACCACAACAATTCCACCTCAGTAAATTCTAGTCTACTGGACAACAGAGCATGCCATTTAAAGTGGACAGCAGTGGTCATAGTTCTAATTTCATGATGTAAATTAGCACACCTAATGTAGCTTAAAAAATTTCGGTGGTGGGGCTGCCATTCATTTTTGGATACACTATTAAGTGCATTATTATTCCTCAAACATTCAGGAAATGTCGGGGGTGGGGGTTGCATGTCAGCTCCTTTCTCTGACTACGCTAATGACGTGTAATCACTATGTCACCAATAAATCGATTGACTTTACTAACACGGACAATGCAAAAAAAAAGATTTTTCATCTTTTCGCTATGAAATTTCGACTGGAGACATACAACTAAAGCACTAAAGGGTTTTTATTTAAGACAGTCATATACTCGTACACCGAGTAATTTCTAATTCGACAGAACAAGATCAAGAGAAATGGTAATTTTCGACTAAAAATATCATCCAAAGAAAGCGATTAGAGTTGAAGAACAAAAAAATAAATAAAGTAAAAATATACCAAGAGTTACCGAAACCAGATGAATACCAACTGATCTAACTTTCGCAGAACTTTCCATAAAATTACAGTCGAATCCATCAAAGAGTACGTCGTGTTATTTTCTTTCTAGATTTCCGATTTGGCTTGGCCAGAGCGAGGGGATGTCACACCCTCCAGTCATTTTTCATTCGGCAATTTTGGCAACATTTTTGAAACTGATATTTCTTCCACACACCGATTTCACAACTTTTTTTTTAAATACCGAATGAAACAGTTGAGAAAATTCGACAAGTCGGAACCCTTTTTTTTTTTGCTTTCACAGCTGATTCGGCAGGTCAGTTGAGAATTTTCAGTAAGAGGTTGGAAAAATCCGCAAAGTCAAAAGCTTTTTATTTTATTTTTATCTTTTGATTCGACGGTTCAGAAAGTCAGAAAAATGTGACTAAAATTTCTATTTGGCAATTCGGCATTTTTATAATCCAACTCCCCCCCCCCCCCTCGACAGTAAAAATTGCTCAAACCAGCCCTACTGGCTTGAGATTCATCAGTTTTCGATCCATTTCTATCATAAGTTTCAACTGATACTTCAACACCGATATTGACCAAAATTAGAAGGATCTTCCAGAAAATATTTGTACCGTGACAGGAGTGAGAACGCAATGCGAAAACATGAACTTTTGATCCTTCCAAAATATGGAAATGGAAAATTTATTGCCTTATGGGAGTGATAAGCACTCCGATTTTACACAACAATGGAAATTTAGAAAACAATTGTGACCAGAGATGGGGCGATTCCCTGGTGCTGGAGAATGGATTCCCAAAATGCGATTCAGTCAGATTTGAAAATCGGATGCAGTCATTTGCAATTCTTTGTTGTAGAGAATCCTGTTATTCCACTAACCAAGACCAATATTCACATTCTGAAAACGAGAAGCGATCACAAATTTTCACATCTGTTACACTCACTGAGTAAAAAACTACCTCTGGCCGATTTCCAATAACCAAATTGAGTCAAACGTCTCCATCAGAGCTGCCAGTTCTCTCCCACAAGAGGGTTCTAGAAATGACATTTCCAGCGGAATGTCGGGCATTGGTCACCCTAAAATGCCGACAACCGACCTGGTTTGCGTCAATCATGCAATAAAGAGAAGCTGATGAAAATTAAAATTTTTACATGCTCCACAAATAGACAGCGAAACCGGTCGCAGCGTGTCGTCGTTAGGCTCTACAAATCTCTTCTATCTCGTCACGAGATACCGATCTGCTATAAAGTGAACTTGAAACTTGCTGGGCGAGATTAAAATGTGTAAATAAGGCCAAGGTTTTATTTTACTGATAAGCTGGATCATAGTGAAAGCGTTCGATGCCGTTAAGTTGCGCTTCTTCCAGTCCAATCAACAGGCATGCGGTCTGACTTCTCACGTGCATTGATATGATCTACGAGCTGCGAGCCATCATCATATCATGGTGGAGGCACGTATGAGAATGTTTACGAACATTTTCAGAGGATCAGGTTTAGAGGGGCACTTAATAGTTTGGGTAACTACAAGATGCCAGGCAATTCAGACGTCGAATTATTTAAGGCGGAAGCGGTGACTTAATATGAAACATACGAAAGTCAGCTGACAAAAGGCGAAGAAGTTCGACTAATAGCGGACAGAAAAACCTACCTAATTACCTAATATGGAAGACATAATGCGTATAGCATTTAGGCAAAATAACTGATGAGCAGTTTCCCAAAAACATTTCGTCAGTTTCCAAAAAAAGAAAAAAAAAAAAGAAAACAAATTATAACTAGGGTAAGGTACCTATTTGTTGCAACTAATTTAGGGGAAAACCAGCTTTCTTCAACTTACAAAAAATTGTCCACAAGGATGCATCATCATAATTTACAATGGAAATATTTCAAAATAAATAACTCGGTAGACATCTACGAATAGCGATATGGCACTTCGGTAGGATAATTGGGATCGGACTGCTCTACCTGAGGGTACAGCTCGATAGCCATTTCTAGAAAACTCTTGATCGGAAAAATCATCTCAAAATTGCAATTTTTGGAATAAACTTGTTTGGAAAACCACTATTCGAATTCGTAATAATAGCCACTGTTCTATCCTCGTAAGTTCCTGATTATACATAGACACATGTAGACAATTACTCAGAATAAGTAAAGAGCACTAAAAAGTTGCCCGTTAACTATTTTTTCGACTCAAACGTAATTGTGATGCTTTTTGATTATTGGCAAGATAGTTTCACAAAGTCAACTCATAAAAAAAGACACTTTGACCTCTAGACTAGTTTTTCACCACAAATGACCAACAAGCATCGGTGATGTTCTCCCATTTCGAGCTTAGTGTCCTACAACAAAAATGCTTATGAAACAAAAAATAAAAAAGTTTTCAACTTAGAAGCTACAGAAATTATAGAAAAATAATTTTTGTTTTCATACTCGTAGTTCGGGAAAAAAGGTCGCCTCACGCAATCATGAAGTGCAGCTCACTTTCAGTACAGGAAGTATGATGGCGCAATTAGATGCACTAAGGCACACGATATGTTGACAAAAACAAACCTCCTCTCCCCCAAAAAATTGCCCAATTTTTTAAGAACAATCTTCATTTTGAAAATTGAAGCGGGTACAAGAGCGCCTTACAAAATTCAAAGTTTTTTTTAAACCACCTACAAATTTTTAAATTTACAGGTTCGAAAATTAACAACGTCTCTCTTTGCGAGGTACACCGGGTATTAGAAGATTTTTTTTTTTGCGAATTTCACTGGTAATTTCAGAAAACCTTCCTGTCTACAGACGAGGACTCAATAAATACTGCGTGCGGCAAATTCCAACACAAGGAGAGACAGGGTCGGATTTACGATTTCGAGACCTCAGGGCACAGAACTGACAAAGGCCCTATCTTCCCAAATTTTACAGTAAATAAACGAAAGCTCAACAAGTCAAAACTTGGCATTACTTTTTTTAATGTGTTCAGGATACGGAATGTTGTTTTTAGAAGTGGTTTGATATTTGGTGGGTGCCCTGAACCCCTGTACTGACAGAGGACCCTGGACTACCCTGCAAATACAACCCTAGGGAGAATATTAATCTGCAAAGATTTAAAAACAAACAGAAAATTTTCGCTTCTAGAATCATAGCTTCATCTTCATCAATTTCAGATACTGGCACATTGATCATCAGGATTTTCTAGATTATCTTATCGAATTACACCTGCCACACATATTTTCAAAATAATGGTCTTACACTGATTACAGCCCTTTCTATTTGAAAGTATGCAATATTATGTCCTTACACGAGGGGAACAGGAGCAAAACTCCAAGACGTTCAATCAAATAAAAAACATAATTAAGGGGGTTAAAGAAGAACGAAGGAAGCAATACTGTTTTCTCCCGGTTCAGTAAGAAATTGCCTACAGCGGCGAAATTAAGGATCTGCAATTGTGAGAAGAAATAAGGGGGAAGTTACTCAAGAAAAAAATATAGCTTATGAGTAAGAATAAAATGGATCATGTTTTATTTCAACAACCACCGGCCTTCTTGAGACATAGAAGAAGACTGGTAGAAATTATTTTTCCGGCAGGCTGCAACTATGGCCGCAATTTGCACTAAAAAATTAAAAAAAAGAAAGATAGAAAGAATAGAAAAATAAAACAAAGTTCCTTCCAGGTAAGGAGATTTGCAGATTTCAACAGAATGACAGTTAATTTGAGTCCTATCAAATGGCAAATAATGAAAAGGTCTTTCGAGACTTAAGATCCCCCCCCCCCGGCTCTCTCAAAGAATTAAACTGTTACCTAAAAGCCCTTTCCAGATGAGGACTCGTATGTCTCAGAAACATCACTCCATTCTACCTCTGATACCTTCCCCTTTCCACTGAAAAATTTTGAAATTTGAATGTCACTCCAAGCTGTTCTTTCATATTTGCGAAATCGGATTAAGAGAATCTTCAAGAAGTCATTTCCAGGGGAAAATGTCAGCTCATAATAGGGGGCTTAGATGCACCGCCAACACTGGAATTTCGAAAGAAATAGTTTTAGATGAACTACCCAGACACGGATTTCTTTGGTCATTTATATCAAAGGTTTTGGAAGAAAAAATTACGAGCAGAGTTTAACAATTTGTCGGTTTTATTTAGTAAATTTTTGTGTCAAGTGCGAAAAAATTTGAGTAATGTCCAATTGGGAGGTTAGACCCAAAAATCCCTTCTTTCTTCCCGTGGACCCACAACCGATGTTGAGCAACGTAGAAGGTAATATCGCGTGTGGTATGATTTACCATCGAGTAAAAATGGGTATTATAGCCCTTCTTGACCCCAGGTACAGATTTACCCCTAATGAAACAATTTTGTTTAGAAATTACAAGATTCGTCTCCTTAAATCTAGTCCAGTGAAACGAAATAAAATGCCTGCAAAATTTCTGCTCAAATGGAAACGATTCATATCTCATGTCTAGAGTGCGACATAGTATGCAAAAAAATGACCTAAATATGCATAGAATATGCGACTTCTTTTACCCCAAATATGGCCAAAACATGCATTTTTTCTAGAAATACGTATGAATATGTAAAATGTATATCGGTATCATTTTACAGCTGTTTGAAAGCTCTATTCATGATTGTGGTTCAAATTTTATTCTAAACTGAAACGCCTGCGAGAAAATTGAATAAAACTGAAATATTAAGAACGAAAAAAAGAGATAATCATCTTGAAAAACCTTTAATTTGGTAAAAAGAAATTGCATTTTCAAAAGAAGAACTAAGTTACTCAAAGCATCAAAAAAGATTCCCTAAAAAAATATTTTCAACTTTTTTGTTCTTCGTAACATGGGCCTTTTTTTTTTACAAGAATGAAACGCAAAGTAGCCGTATTTTGGACAACTTTTGTAAATCTGGCAAAATATGTAAAAATGTAAGAATATATTTAAAAAAAAATAATAATAAGCGAAAAAGACATGAAAAAATAAAAATAATACGCATTTTTGCCCCAAATTATGTAAAACACGCAAAATGAAATGGGCTCAAAATGCAGGAATTTTCCTGAAATGTAAACATTTTTCAAAACTTTTATGATCCGAAATGACCGAGAAAATACGCATTTGAATATTACGCGCATTCTACTCATGTCCCTTTCCCTTCTCATGCAAAAGTATGAAGAATTTTGACTTCTTGGGTTAAAAAATATTTTATCAAACCGTACTCAAACCAAAAATATATTAAGCTTAGAAGTTTTAGGTGTTATAGTTCTCTACGAATAGGAACTTTTGAAAGACTTTGAATCGATGGCTTCTACGAGAACACACTGAATAGGGGATTAAAAATACACAACTTATTTTAGGTTTTCAAGGTCGCTTAATGCATTTTGAGGCTGATCATCGGGTAGATTCAGTCTTCTAGGGTGCCACAGTAGATGGTTGGAACACCATTTGGGTGATTTATCCGAGATGGGTAGTAGTTGATGAAGTGGAATCAGGCGAAGTCTCACAAAACTGACATATCTTATTACTCATTTCTTGGGAATGGAACGGGTTTAAAAAATTATCACGGGGTCTAAATAGCAAGAATTCTTGGTCATGAAACTTTCTGGTCTGCAACCATTGGTTTCAACTCCTAACTAATTTTTTTCTGCAGATAAAGTTTTTGTGACCCACCACCATACATGGCACGATGCGTGACCATGGGTGGAGTGACATGGACATGTTTCGTGTTTTTTAAATTGGAAAACTGAAGAAATTTGTGATACATATCCCACTTTCATCATAATTAACGTACTCACACCGTTTTCCTTAGAAATATCTCACCCTAAATTAAGATGTGACATTTTATTCTGGTGCCTGAAAATCGCGTTTTTTTATTCAAGTTGCCGCGGAAACTCAGACTCGTCTTCAAGAAAAAAGATACAACAATCTGTAGAAGGGCACATGCTATGCACTTCTCACTTACAGCCCCAGTTCTGTTTTCCATAAACTTTCTACCAAATATGCAATACCTGTCAAACTATCATAATCATCTCCCATATTCTCATAATTTATTTTCTCTTTTCTCACCATCGTCAATCCCAAAACCTCCAATATATTTCCTTTAATCCTTCAAGATGGCACCTCCTTCCTTAACAAAGCATTTTTTTTTACTCCTTTACCTATCATCTTCCTACAATCTAATCTCCCTATCAACCTATGTAGCACTAACTGACACAATACGTGAAAAAAATCAACAGAATATGCGCTCTCTTCAAATTATTTCAATCAAACTAGAAACAGGAACGTAGCGAATAGTTTTTTCTGGAGGGGCCAAAATTGTTAAATTCCCAACTTACGCTCAACTCAAAATTCCCAAGTATCCAAATTTGTTTGTACTGGCTAAAAAAAAAAAAAAAAAAAAAAAAAACCTCCTGACTTGTTGGATTTTCTCAACTTTTGATCAATCTACTAAAATTTCCCAACTCCGGCGGAGGCTTGGGGGTAAGCTGCCCCGTGCCCCCTTATTTTCGTTCCTGACTAAAAATTATAGGTATCACGAAAACTCCTGAAGAAACAACATAATATATACTAGTCGCTTCGTTAACATAATAAACTTTCATTCTGAAACAACTGAATTACAGTAAAAGCGGTAAGAATTTTTCATTCGACGATTTTGCCAAAGAAAAACTTTTGACCACAAAATGGAATTCTTGACCGACCATAACGACAAGTTCCACCAAGTAATGAGTTTGTAAGTCAATAGAGGAATAGGTCCCTTCGTAAAGAAGAACTCAAGCCTAAAATTACTCGAATTCAGAGGTATTTCGGACAGAACAGCCCTAGTAAAATTCAACTTACATAAACAAACACTTTCATTAGTCCAAGTACCTCACGGCCTCAACAGATGAAAAAGACAGCAAGTCTTTCTACACCAAGCTGAATGAAACTCAAAATATAATAAAACAGAGAATGAATAATGATCTGATGGTAATAGGCGACTTAACAGTCAAGCAGGTTCTAGAGAAACACGAGAGGACGAAATCGTGTGAAAATACAATTTTGGAACGAGAAACTCAAGAGGAAGCAAGCTGGTCCACTCTTGCCAAGAGAACAACTTAAAACTGACAAACACGTTTTTTAAGAAAAGAAAGGGCAAGAGATGGACGTGAGGACGTGACTGGCTCTCAACCAAGAATTTAAACCCCACATTGATTTTATACCTTCCATGACTTTCGAAAATACACTAACATGCGATACTCCGAATAACTCTTCCACTTCCACTCTGACCACCGACCTGTATTCCAATAACAAAAGAAAGATATTGTCGAACAAATCATTGCAGCACACTAAGAATTCATAAAGAAATCAAAAACATAATATACTAAAATAGGTTAAAGCTAAAACTGAAGGAGATGGCGTTCGATGGAGAGGTCCCAAGCTGGGATCAGCTACAAAATGCCAGATCTGAAGCGGCAATAGAAACCCTCACCCCCCACCCCACCACGAAATCAAGAATACATTTCACAAGAACATACACAAACTAACGTAAAAAAAAGAAGGGCTAAGAAGCACAGAAATGAAATCAGGTAGGAACAAGATCGAGCTCAATTTAATCTGCAAATTGATAAAAAAAAACTTCTAAGGATGTTTAACCAGGAAAAATGGATTCTTTGAAAACTCAAATCATAGAAATAACAAAAAGCACAAAACCCATAGAAAAACAGTTTCCCTCGGGAAAAAGCTTAAGACAAGCTTACTCAACATGTAAGAGAAAAAAGTCCTCGATAGGACCCAAATTAAAAAACTAGTTACAGTTTTTTACGCGAAGTTGTACTCGGACAGTCAGACTCCCCCCAGAATCGAACCCAAAGTGGGTGAAGACCCAGAACCAGGATGCCTGGAGAGCGAAGTTATGAGAACTATTGGAAAATTAAAAGACCGAAAGGCCACAGGTCACGACGGGATCGGTAACAAGCATATCAAACTTGAAGAAGAAGAACTAGTGAAAGTCCTCACCAAACTATACAATGAAATCTTACGGATAAAAACAATTCCAGAAGGTTGGAAAATTTCCAAAATAATTCTCCTTTTTAAAAATAATTGTAAATACATCAAAAATTATAGACCAATTAGCTCATGCCAATCCTATCAATGATTCTGTCAGCTATGATAGGCACTACCTCAGAAGAATTCTGGAGTTACAAAAAGACCAAGTCAGGCGGGCTTCAGAAAGGGCTTTTCTACGGCCCGCCACCTTCAAACTATCGAGGCTATCATTCAAAAGGCAACTGAGTACCAAATCCCCGTCCATTTGGTTTTTGACTTGCTAAAATACGTGGTAAAAGTACAAGTCAAACACGAAGTAAATCATAATTTGGTGCAACTAATGCAGGAAATGTAGACGGGGTTAACAGTACAAATTATTGCCGATGTAGAAGGGGAAGTTTTTGACGTCAATGGAGGAGTAAAACAAGGGGACCTGATCTCCCACCTGCTATTTAACTAGGCTCTTGACGAAATTTTCAAATATCTAAATTGAGAGGAAAAGGGGGTGAAAATCAACGGAGACATATTGAACAATTCAAGATTCGCAAGTGACATATGGTGGTAGTGGCGGAAAATAAGGAAAACCTACAGTGGATGCCGGAGGAGTTCAGCTGGAGAAGCAAAGAAGAAGGTAGAGAAATAAATCTGACCAAAACAAAAATTTTAATTGGTTCTGGACACACAAAATTCGTATAACAATCGAAAAACGAAACAATTGAAACAGTACGTAAACAAAATGAGTGATATAGTAGGGCCAAATCATCTCATTCCAAAACCGAACTGAGAAAGAAATAAACCAGAGTGACGATAACTCGGAGCATATTATGGGCAGAGACGAAACTGGACTTGGACTTTCAGTTTGGGGGGGGGGGGTGGAGAAGAAAAATCTGCCTACAAATATTCTTTGAAAACTAAAAATTCACCAATAAATTTTTTTTTAAATTGAAAATTTGCCGATTTTTCAATCAAAATATTTTTTAATTGAAAAAATAAATAAACAAACAAACCAACGTTCTTAGAAAATGAGAAATTCAGATGAACAGTTTCAAAATTTGCCGATTGTCAAATTACTGGGGGGGGGGGGGGTTCCCCCCCATAGTTTTGTCCCTGCAATGCAGATTGGAACCTTATCCCCCAAACACTCACATCTGCGCACATAAGACATACTCTAGTCTGGGAGGGAGTAAGCTGGAAGGATGTTAGGAATACTGGAAAAGAACACACAACTTTCTTTACACGTTATGGTGGTCATTATTTACTCTCGGTGATATATATTTTTCAAATTTCCTCTGATTCGTGATTCGTCTCCTAAACTGGTTCTAATAAAATTTAAAAAAGAAAAACCTAGCTCCCTTTCGTTCTTATGGGAAAAACATGTATGGAGTTTTGATTTTTGTTTCAGACTAAATTTCCCTCCAATATATTCACCAGGACCAAAGCCCGCAAATTAAACAATAGAACATTTGCAATCGGATTCAGCTTGTGACATTGGAAAATAAGTCTTTTACTCTCAACTTTTAGATTTTAATAAAAGTTCAACTTTCTCAAATTTCAGGCTCCAGGTCAAACAGAGAATCTAGTAAAAACACAATAGTCATTGAAATTGGAAATTCCACGTTTGCGACCGACTTTAAGATTTTCGAAGTGTCTTCCACATTTCAGCTTTGTTTCACCTTTTCAGATAACCTTTGATACTCAGCTTGAAACCTTCGGCTTTTGACAGACTAGTCTGTGATGACAGGAGTCCAGGGTACTCCATTTTCAGAAACGAAATTAAAACTTTCAGTTAGGGGAGGTGGAGAAGAAAAACTTGCAGACAAATATTTTTTGAAAACTAAAAATTTGCCAACAAAGTTTTTTAACATTGAAAATTTGGCGATTTTTTAATTTATTGAACAAACATTTATAAAAAATGAAAAATTCAAACGAACAGTTTCAAAATTTGCCGACTGCCAAATTATGGGGGAGGGGTGGCATCAACCCCCCCCCCCCCAATCTATAGTTTCGTCCATGATTCTGGAGTCTAAAATTTATATTAAAAAATAAATATTCAAACACAAAAGCCAAATCTTCAACAGCTGTATTCTTCCGCATTGACGTTTAGCTGTCAGACGCGGACAAAAAGCGGAGAATGAACTTCAGGCTACTCAGAACTCATCTATGAAAAGAGCCACGTTGGGACTCAAATTACGTGATAAAACTGATATGAAGAAAAGAAAAAGAAAATTCAGGCTAAACAAAAATGTATTGCGCATTTGTAGGAAGACTGAAATAGGACTGGGCTGGTCATCTGAGCAGACTGAAAGACAACCGATGGACAAATAAGGCCACGTTCTGACAAATTTATGGACGCAGATAGCCGAGAAAACAGGAAGTCAGGTGGGTGATGACATTAGCAACTTCATCAGATACAAACTATGACCGGGTAGAATGGGACAGAATGAGGGAGGCATACGCCCAAAATCACTGCTTCTGTAGATTCGCGCCTTTAAACTAATGCAAAATGAAGTCATACAATCATGCTAAGAACGAGAAATCAATATATAGCTGAGAGCTGAAGGTTGACATTTTACCCCTATCACTACGCAGGTTTTGAATGTCATGAAGGCATCACTCAATTATACAGTATCTCGAGGATGGCTCATATCTAGCCCATATGACTCCCGAGGATTTGAGGCATGTTGGTCATGGAATTTTTATAATTTCACATGTTTACTAGGGAAAATGGAAATTCTAACCGTTTGGGAAATAGAGAATGCTAATAACCCCTTTCTTTACTGGAAAAAATAAAAATGATTACCCAGTTCTACACAGGCAAAAATGAAAATGCTAACCGTTCTACACTGGGAAAAACGAAAATGCTAATTTTTCTATGCTAGGCGAAATGAAAATGTTGACCGTTTGATACTGGAAAAAAGAGAATCCTAACCACTCCACACCGAGAAAAATGAAAATGCTAACTACAGCAGAAATGAGAACGCTAATCGTTTTATATTGGCAACAATGAAAATGCGAACCAATGATGTACGTACATTCGCTTTTGTTTGAAACTTTAACAGTGCGCCTCGAAAAGGTTTCAAATTTTCCGTTAACAGCCCTAGAGATTCACCCGAGTATATAGGCGCAACCAGGAATCACCCTGGGTGGAGCTGAACCAAAGAAAAGTCGGGAGGGGATAAATTTACACGAAAAATAAACATTTCAATTTACTTTCTTTAATTACTAAGATTCTTTTAAAAAATGCTCAGGGTTTTGGGGGGAGAGGCTACAGTCACATAGCCACAGTGGTTGCGCCTATGCCCGAGTACAAAAAACAAACACAAAAGCAGACTGAGAACTAATTTGAGAGGGGAGGGAAAAGGCTAACCCCAGGTATTTGTAAAATAGTCTCTTACATACATTTTTGTACAAATCATGTCTTGACCGGGGCCCTTACGGCCGTTAAAAAGTGGGTTTTCCGATGAAATTCTCCTGATAATTGGAGAATTTTTACCCATCTCGCTTATAAATGGGTCTCTTTTAGTATTAAGGAACAATACCATGAAATCTACCAAAGTCCATTTCTATATCATTAACGCGATCAGGTATCCCGACAGAACGGGGCGAAAAATACGTAAAGTAGTTGACGCGCTTCCCTTTACACGATTTACGAATCAAAATCTGGAAAATGCTTTCAGAAATGTGTTGTATTTTAAAATCTCAGATCGACAAAATGAAACCTATCCTCAGGGATGTACACAATCGATGATGTACCCGAATCTAATCTGCTAAAGAATTTCAGCGGGCATCCACGAGTTAAATTCGTGGTGCCTGGATTACCGCCCAGTCAAAATTACTAATATTTACTGCCCGCCTTCCCAACGTCTTTATGATACTATCTCAACCGGAACTAAAGAGCGTTGAGTAATCCATACAACTGTCGGGCATCGAATACCACTTCGGGAGAGAAAGCTGTCAAAATGTAGAACCGTTATACGTGTAGTATTTCTTTCTGACATTCGTCATTCCCGCACCACTTCATATGCTGGAGATGTATGGGGCCAGCTTTGGCTAAGTTACAAATTCGTGCGGCCTCCTGCTGATTTCGACTAGGCAATTGACGCAAACTGATACTGTAAAAGGAGTTTTTAAGAAAAGTTCATGAACGCTAAAATTTGTTAGAACACCTTACACCACGCTGAATAAATAAAAAAACCGCATCAAGGTATAACAAGAGTTTTAATTGGAGATCCCGTTAGGGCACTATAACTCGATTCCGAGCATTTCTCATTTTATAATACTCTGGTCCGCAGTCTACGAGAACGGATGTCGGGATAATATACGGTCATTTGCGACCTTCACAAGTGATGTATGAGCAAACACTTTTTGGCAGCTACGACGTGAGCCAATCAGGGAGGCCATACCACTAAGGTCGAAAACAACAGCTTATTCGACTGAAATTGAAAAGTTCGAAGCATAATTTCGCCGGCGTGTTGATGACTAAGTGACGTATGCCTAGGTGTCAACCCACGATGGCCCACTGACCTGAACATCGCAGCCCCCAAATTCACGAGATCATTTGGTTGGATTCACGCGGCGATAAAAACCGAGCGTCTAATCCGTCACTGGATACGTGTCGCATTTATCAGATAGGCCGATTTAGAACGTAAATACAGTCGGTGGAAATAGTTCTTGTGAATAATTTGCATTCAAGCGTGAAATAACAGAACGCGTGAATCCGGACACGCTGGTTAAAATTAATAAGAGTAGAAAAAAAGAATCAAAATACATGTCCACCTGATTTGAATACGGGTGCTCGGGTACGCGAGGAAGAACTTGTTTACGCACCAGATGGCTACATGAGGTCAGATGGGAAACAGAAGCTGATTCGGGAAAGTCGCCTTGTAACTTGAGAGCAAGAAAGTATCGCTCTTCCCACCAGTTAAGATTATGTTGTCTTCTAAAATGGCAAGATTTAGGAGTGACAACATTTTGGGAAAAAGATAGCCAGGTAGCGGGGCCACACTTTCATGGGGTAATAATGGAACAAGATGAAGATTTCACTTTCCAAATTTCAGTTAACAAGTAAAGAAGCTTTTCGCTTTAACCTATTTTCTAATTTGACTCTCAACCCGAGCCCTGGAATCCGCCCTTTCGAGCGTTACTTCAGAGACGTCAGGGAGGCTGTTCGGGCTGTCTTAGCCCTCTTCTCGTCTTGCCGAAAAACCGGCCTGGGTCGAAATGTAGCGAGTCGCTACATGGGCTCGAACCTGGAACCTCCGGATTCCAAGACCCGCGCTATCCACTCGACCAACCAGACCCCTTTCGCTTTAACCTAGAAAGTAGAATTTTCTGGGCATCAGAACGCCAGCTTTGTAACCCAACAATCTACAAAGAAATTAATCACTTTTTTCAATTAATTAATTAAGTACAAATGGAAAAAATAAGAGAATCGGTTTCAAAAATTGAAATAAGAAAAAACAGAGACCTTTTCTAATTCATTTATTTTTGTAGTTATTTTCTAAAGCGTCGACTAGTTGCTCCAATTTGAAACGAAAAGACTGTTCTTCTCATTTCTTGGTTATTATTCTTCTTTATTTTCTTTACTTACATCTTTTGCTTTTCATATGCATTTCTTCTTTTTGTATTTTTTTGACTTGTTGTCTTCTTAGTTTTCCGATCTTCTTTCTCAGTTTTTCATATTTTTTTCAACTTCGTCTTGTATCTACTTCATTGTTTTCATATGTTATTTTGATATTTTTCAACCTTGCCCTTTTGTTTGGGTTATTTTCAACAATTTCATCATTTTCATTTACTAAATTTTCTATTTTTTTCGTCTACTGTTAATTTTGCAGAAGGTTTCTTTCATTCTTTTCATATTTTATATCTTTCTGTCTTTTCTTCTCTTTTTCTCTATTTTTCATCTGCTTTGTTTGTTTCAAGTTTTCGCATATTCTGTTTTCTCATCTTTTGTCTTTTTTTCATTTTTCGCTTCTATCATATTTCAGTATTTTTTAATAGTTTTCAATTTTCTCATTTTTTTTATATTTTTGGTATTTTTTATCCTTTCTATATAATTTTTCATAATTTTGTAGATTTCTTAGTTCTCACATCATTTTGATTTTTCTCGTCCGCTTCCTTTTTTTCTATGTAAATTTCAATCATTCCATTTTTTTCATTTTCTTGGCATATTTTACCTTTTTTTTTTTTCAATCATGTCTTTTTTGTGTTATTGGTTCTTTTTTCAATATTTTAAAAATTTTTATCTCTCTGCCTTTTTTTTTGCCTGTGTTATCTTTTTGTCTTTTTCATTTGTTGTATCTTTTTGTATTTTTTCCATTTTTCATAGTTTCATTTCTTCTTTGTTCCGTTTTTATTTTTATGTCTATTTCAACTTTCTTTTTCATCTTTTTCATCTCTTTGTACTTTTTTCTTTTTCTCATATTTCTCCTTTTCTGTCCTTTCATGGACGTTTATATTTTCCCGCCTTTTTGTTTTTTCATTGTCATATTTTTCCATTTCAATTTTTCATATTCATTTTTTTCTTATTTCTGTTATTTCATATATGACTCATTTTTGTCCATCGAAATTTTGTTCTACATGATATGTTTCTTCTATTCGTCTATTTCGCCTGTCTGCTTTTTTCTTCTGCCTCTTCATTTTTTTCGTTTCTATCTTTTCGTTGATTCTTCACATTTTCTTTTCTATTTCATCTTTCTGCATTTTTCATCCTTCCATTCGTTTTCTTTTAATGTATTATTTCAATTTTTCATTTTCTTTTGCCATCTTCGCTTTCTTATGTTTGTCTTCTTCATATTTTTGATCATCTTCATCTTCTGGTCGTTTTTCAATCATTTTTTGCCTATTTTATAATTTTATCGTTTTCACATTCTTTGCTTGTGGATTTCAAAAATGTCCACTGTTGGCAAAATTTGAGTATTTAGTTTCTTTTTATTTTTCTTCTTCTTCTTGTTTGTTTATCGAACTTGAACTTTTTCCAATTGTAACACTAATATGTGTCGTTGAATGCACTTGAATCTTTTCCTGCATATAGAGTTGTCCATTCAGTTTCGAGAACAGGCGATGACAAGGCATTCAAATCTTTCTCGTTAGGATTTCCACAACCATCCTGAAACAATAAAATTCAGAATAAAATTATAGTCAATCAAACTTCCTATTTTTGAACGTTAGAGCGTACTATATTGCTCATTCAGTCTGAAATGCAAGGAAAATTTTATTTATCCAATCCGGTATATTGACAGCATAATTTCTATCAACTATTATAAATTATGTAAGTACATAGTGCAGATCAAAGTCCCTCCTATTTTAGGATCGGCAATATAAATCACATTCAAATATAAAAATCTAAAGCTAATACGCAAAGAAGCCAAAAAACATCGGGAATGAACAAATTATAAGAACTCATAATTGCGAACTTCATAGCATTATCGTTGAGTTCTGCTTATATAATGCCTGTGACTAGCACCATTTCATATGTAATGAATTTCCAGCAGTAGACCCGAAACTGAATTTTTTGCCACAACTTGAGAACACTCAACTTCAATGGTTAGAGTGAATGGAACTAAGTCAAAAAGGCTTTCTATATTTTGACTTCCCATTGTCAATGATAATTAATTTTCAGACACACTTTCGATGAACCCCCAACTTTCAAAATGGAAGTATACAAGTTCATACTTTGATAATTACAATACTTTTACAGAGCGAAGAGCGGAAAACGAGTAGTTTCACATACAGAATGTCAATAGCTAAATGCGGGACTGGCTATGTTCACACCAGTTTTGTACAGTCTGTAGATTTACTTCACCTATACAGTTCCCAGCACCCGCAACAACCTGCTCCAACGCCGCCTAATGTAAACTCCATTTCCTATATTTTCAGAACGAGGCCATCATAAGAAGAAAAAGGTGCACAAAGAGATCAAGAAGCTGGTCATCAAAGTCATAGTCGCCATTTTCTTAGTGATGCAGAAAATCAAATGGGCGCTGCTCATGATCCAGACCATCCTGCTGAACAATTTCATCGTCGTAGCCACCCTGTTTGTACTGTCGAAAACCATCAAAATCTGGCACGAAATAAAACACAAGCACCCACATGTGGAGAAACAAGTGGTCGTTTACGACAACGTGCACCACCAACATTACGATAACGCCGAGCACTCCGAGTACGAGGAGGGCCACGGCCACAACCATGGCTGGGGCTGGTGGGGCCGTAGCTTCCAGGCACAGACTGAACCGACGACCGAGCAGGACTATGACAACGAGTACTACACGAATAGGGTAGCGAGGTCCACGCCTGTCGGTAAAGGCAGGAAACGCCGAAGTACGAGCTAAATATTTGTTGCCTCAGTGCAACTTCGAAATTTACCGACTTTCTTTCTTTTTTTTCTTTTTTCAAATGTATTATCATGTTGTAAATAAGAAGTGCGCCAATTCGGAGATGACGTGGCAGGAGAGGAGAGAAGTTTCGTCCTGACGAGGAAACGCGATACCGGCAGCGAGACGAATTACATCGTCTCCATACTTCCTACGAAGTTGCCAAGACTGATGAGAGTGCGATCGAGGGCTTCCATAAATGCATTTAATGTAAATGTCAGCATGACACTGACTGTTTACAAAAAAAGGACAAAGACATCCGGCTTTCTTGGACTTGTTTGGACATGCATAGAGAAATGAGTGTATACAGTTCGTGTAATTTGGGGGGCGAAGTTCTGGAAATATAGAAGGATCTACGGTCAGAAGCAGTCAAGCAAGTTAAAAATTTCAAGAAATAAGAGGAAAGTTTAAGAGGAGACGATTGGAGGACCTGGAATTCATTTCAGGTAAGACCAGCGCCAGTTGAAGTTTGAAATATGGAAAACAGCAGATAGATCTTTGACCGCAGTTATCATTCTTCAACAGATATTTCCAAGACAGAAAAACCCTACATGATAAATTTTGAACTGAGGGCGAGATATCTGCGATGCCTGCAAGTGATGTAGATGAGGAACAGAGATCGGGCTTCAAGCTTCAAGAGCACACATTTCACAATATTATTTGAAGTGAATAGGTGTTTTTCATAATACGAGCGCAAATCTGATATATCAAAACTAGTTCAGTCCACACTTTCAAAGTGTATAATTTGATGTAACGACATTAAAGAGAATAGGTGCTAAAGTACTTCAGTAGACTATCAGGAATTTTGTTGCTTCCGTGTGAGAAACCTCATGAACATTCTCGCCAGCAAATATGCGCGCATCGTACATTTCTTTACTCGTCTGCCAGGCTTTATAGTCATTGGTTGGTTGTTTCATTCCGGAGGGTTATGAACTTCTCATAGCATGGTCAACATGTTTTGTGTTAAATAGAATATGTAATAAGTTAAGCTCAAGTATAACATGCTAATTTTAAATAGTATTCTGTTTTTTTGTTGTATTGAGTAAAAGATTCTAAATAAGAACAAATCCCGAGCTGAAAATTGGTAGGTATATCATTCTAAAAATCTGAGATATGAAGCTGGCTGGTTGAAAGGGATGGAGCACTTTTAAGCCATTTTCTCAGAGAGAATGCTTAGCAAATTCATATTATTACTCAATAATACTGCTTATTGCATGAGCAAGAATCTGGCCGTCTGATCTCATTTTGTACTTGTTTGGTAAATGCTCTGAACAATTAATGGATAATACGGGGTTTTAAATATACAAGGCGGGGCATGAGGAAGACTCTCCTGTGCACACTTATTAGTTACCAAAATTGTAGTTAAAGAATTGGAGTATTACCGATAAAAATTAAAAGAAAAAAAAAATTTTTTCCATTGATGAAACTGAATTCTCAGTTGGCAAGTATAGAGTGTAAGGAACTTACTTTTTTATTGGGGGGGGGGGGGGTGGCTCAACGCTTTAGAAAATTTAGAAAAGATCTCCTGATTAGGCATGTTTGGTTTCAATATTTGACAGTGCAAATAACTAATGAATTGCCTGCATCGCAATACAAACAAATAAGTGAACTGACTGATAGTAGATTTTCTAGAGGTACATATATTTAGAGACAACGAACGAGTAATATCTTGGAGAAAATTATGCGCTCAAATGTGAAGCAAATAACCAATGAAGTTGCGTATCGTCCACAAGAAATTAATAATTGAACTGATTTGACTGATTTTAGGTTTTCTGGTCCTCTACTTCGAAACAAAGAACATCTTTGGAAAATTAGTACGCCAAAACGTGATATCCATAACAGTTGTTACAGTGAGGCTGATGAGGTTATTCTCGTGTTATTTCTGTATTTAGCCACACAATAGAGAGCTACGACCAGATAAAATTTATATGGACTTTCAGACTGCGATGGGAACACATGAAAGCTAAATGACTTTACTTTAGAATTCGAAATATGTATCTCATTATTAGTCAAGCTTTACAAAATTATTATTTCATTATTGATCGTTTCAGAAATGACGACACCGTGACGTCACAGCCAAACAACTTGGCAGGAAGTTTAATATGGAAGTATATGGAGGAATACCGTTTCAATGCATTTTTCTCGAAAATCAAGAGTTAAAACGAAAATATTCTCAGAACATAATTTTTTGTAGCATTTTAAATCTTCGTTAATATGACACCAATCGCGACCAAGTCTGATTAGAACTATTTTTTGCGTATTATTCTTATGCCGCTCCTACCAACTTGAATATCGGTGACGTCATTGCTGAAACTATCAATAAATATTGCTTTTTGAAGACTTATACAAAATTTCAGATGTACCTAATACAAAATCAATGCCACCTTGTACTATCCAATATAACTACCAGTAAAACAAGAATATCCCTTAGAAAAAGCAATTAGTAAAAGAGCCTTCATCACTATCCCCCTCCCCCCGTTTTTACTTGACCTTACAAACTGTAAATGTACATTTTTTTTACCGGCACTGGTATGTGAATAAATTATTCCTATCATATGCACATATAATGTGAAAATACTGTGTTACCTGCATTGTTTTTTAAGACCAGTCATCAAGAACCTTAAAAAAGTAAATAATCGTATACATATTTCAAACAACGCGCAACAATTCCGACTGGTCTTGATAAAGCCTGACACAGTAATGAAGAAATGTCAGTGCGCGCGCATTGCAAGTAAGAATGTCTTGGCGGCTTCTACACAAATGTTATCTCAAAGCATGTATTGCACATACATAGAAATAGGAAATATAAACTCTTCCACTAACAATATCCTCATCTCGAGAAACTTGAGCCCAATTCTAGGAATACAGAATTAGTTCGTACTCAGTCAACAACTGAGCTAGTCAGGTTGACAAGTGCATTGAACGTTCTAAAAAGGTAAGCATGCCACGAATAATGAATCATCATATTCAGTGTCTATACATGGCGCATTTCAAACTCTATTCAGGGTTATGCCGTAGATTAAATTCTGTGTCTACATGGCATTCTACATACATGTGAGGGGAACGTAAACTATGCGGATTAAACAGTCGACCAACATCCATTTTGTAGAATATCACTATTCTACATGGCGTGACGCCATTCCTCCACACTTATCCTAAGAACATCAGAGACACAACCTTGAGCTCTATGCATACCAACATTTTCAGTACGTTATCTCCGTGTATTTTGTGTAAATATACCTATGTACCTATTTACCTTGCTAGTAAGTATGTGCATTATGAAGCATTTATAATTTTGATTAAGCTCGAAGTATTATATTTTATACTAATCTTATTCCCAACACAAGTAAACCAACCGAGTTCGAGGAATTTTGAAAATCAAAGTACGTATAAGAACATTCTTTTGTCAAACGTTGGAAACCAATCGACGTTTGTTATTTTCCTCCAACTCATTTATACTTTTTGGTTATCACCTTATTAATACCTAGTTTTTTGTTATTTTTTCTGAATTGTATTATATTCGTCGATATTTGATGACTTATGTCGAGCTCGACGAAGTAGCCATAGATCTTTTTTTTTTTTTTTGCTAAGTTTATTTTTTAACTTAGTTTTTTGATTCTTTGTGCGATTTCGTTGATTCGGACTGAAAATTGTGTACAGCGTGATTCTTTTTTATTATATATTATTCTTGTATAATCCCCTCCCATTTTAACATTTACAATTGTACAGTATTATAATTATAAATAACTTTCCTGTACAGAATGTTCGATTACTGATTTTCTATACGCAAGAATAATTTAATTTTATAGGAAACTGTATAATTGAATGACATACGAATAAATGAGTTTTTTCTATATCCACTGAGACAATATTTTTATCGATGGTGGAGGTTCTGTTTCCCAAGTTCAGCAAGTTTCAAGGTCACCAATCTGCATACAAAGGGATTATCTCCTGGGGAGGGAGTTGAAATCCGACAAAAAGTTTTGAATTTGTTGACAAATGGGAAGTGACGCGACTTTTTCTACACCCCTGATGTGTCACCACAGGGGAGACTCATAATCATCAACAAGCTCAATTTAAGCAAAATTGATGCAAGTATGTAGATTGCCACTAATACCTCAGCCGGAGTCATTCGGTAACAGTCCATTAGGAGGCGTTTACACGAGTTTCTAAACTGTCGCAATTTTATGTCGCCTCTGGTCAATTGAGTACTCACATCGAGAAGGAAAAAAATAACCTTTTACCCAGTCAGAAAGTACATATGAACTTACAATGGAAGCTGAAAACGTGATGAACGATTTCGGCGAATTTCTCAACGCTGCCGAATAATTGGGTGCAGCTTCAAGAACACGTCTACATCCTCGAATAAGAGAAATACTTTCGCTAAGTGTTCTCTGGCGTACCAAGTGGTTACTGTGTCAAAGGATGACATAATAACGGTAACGCTCTCGGTACATTTGAATACGGCAGTATTTAATGCGCACGTTTATTCATTATCACGGTGTTGACGGAAACACATTACATCTTATTGTATTTGACAAGGTGGTAATCGTCTCGATCAATGCGATATCGATGATCGGGGACAATAAATCAGAGCCGGTCAGGTCGATGTGGAACGCGAATTCGATACGAATTTGATTGAGGGGCTTCCATTTCGGCGAATGTGTGACAAGTGGCTGTGAATTCCAAATTTCAGTAATTTACGCAAGCATGTCTTCGCTACTGCTATAATAAGCCAAATATTTCACCTCGAGGTACTAAAGGTCCTGTAGAGTATCAACGAGGGGAGGGGGGGGGGGAATTTGAACCGTGAATGCATGTCGAAATCATAAAAATAAAAAAAGCCATAGCCACGGCCGTCTACAGTCAACAAGCTCGAACATACCTAGAATTGTCAGGTCTAAATTAACACGGCATTTCTTATAGAAGGAATTCATGGTCTGTCGTTATCTCGGCAAGGATTCTCTTCATAAAAAAATTGAAGAGAACTTAATTTGAAGAGCGTAAGATTTTAGATCTAAGAGAGCATGGTTTATTTGATATTGCGAAGATAACATGTAAAATAGAAGGCTGAAAAAGATGTTGCCGTCCTGCGTGCTCCAGCCTGTTACTCGTACTCGGCCGGGCCATAGTCATAAGACTGGGTCCCCCTTATCTTTTAAAGTTAGGAAACTGGTAATTTCAGTTTATCAGAAATTCACTAAACATTTCTTCTTTTTGCTCAACAGCTGGAAAATTTTTGATTCTCGACTCCTCAAATTTGCATCGCTACTGCCTTACATATAAACATGGGTTTCTTGTTTTTGGTCGCGATGTGAATAATTCGCTCTTTTATCCTAGTAGCTAACTTACGTCATTTTAGCTAATTCTTTTAAATTAGTTCTTAATTTTATTATTTTTTCTTACATTTGATTCCCAGTTGCGGATATTTAGAAACGAGAGCGAGGAGGGGGAGAAGCTGGTCGAGCTGCCCTTCAAATGAGAAGTTTGTTAAAGAAAACGTCTCAACGAATCTTAAAATAAGTCTTGTAGAGACACTTAAGATAATTTCAATGTGATGTCACAAGACTTTATGAAAGTGGACCCAAGCCTCCTCCTCTCCATCGAGATCTTTACGAATGTCAACAAAAATGTTTTGTCTAATTATTCACCGAAAAATCCATCCTCTGAATTTTTTAGAAATCTGAAGATGGTATACGAGACCTTAATACAACATAGGCTCCTGGGGCCCAAAATTCCAAGTCCAGTCCTGATTATACATTACACCACAAGCTTCCAGCGAATTTTGATGAGCCCTAATCGAATTTTGAGTATTTTCGCAGACTTAAAAGAACTTGATAGTCTCATAAAATCTTACCACGTTTTAAAGAAGGGGTTATGATCCCTGGCGTGCATCAAGATAAGACTTCTCAAGTTTCAATATCTGATGGAAATCATCTTAATAAATATCAGCGATCCTCAACGAATATTAAAAGCGTGTTGAAGAGTTTTAGTCAAGTCTTAACGATTATTCATTAGTTTTACAGTTAACATAATCTTGACAGAATCCAACTGTCATGACAATATAAAGAAAAGAAAAAAACATCGTCATGAATACTGAATGTTCAAATAGGGACCACAATGGATTTGGAATCTCATTTCCAATAGTAATTTTAATGGTGTTTGGTGATCCATATTGAACTTCAGAGACCGTTAAATCCATCGGCGTCCCTATTCATTTGAACATTCACGTCTTTCTTTTTTCTGAGGGTATTCTTCTTTAGTACACCCCTAACCATCTGTCCACAACGTTAGGTTCAAATTTGATTCTTTACCAAAACTTTGGAATCCTCTAGAATCACGGAAATTTCAAACGTAATTCAAAAGAAACTTCTTTAGTTTTGGTGAAAAGTAAGCAATGACAAATTATAAACAAGCCTTGAGATCTCCTAATTCGGTAACCGTTGAGAGTGGATCCACGTTTACACGAAGTTTTCATCTTAGTTCCATAAATACATGCTATTTACTGTTGGAATTAAATCAACTCTCGTAAGGCACTTCATGTATCGTGGTACCTTTGAGTCCACCGCAAAATCAGTTAAAACCAACCCCGATGAGAGGGGGAGAAAGGGGGAAACATTCCGAACCCGGACGTTCAGGGGGGCCCGATATTTTCAAAAGCCCTGGATTTCCAACGCTTTTACGGCTACACCACGCTGTACATCAAATCAGCAATCACTCCTTACACCATATGGAAGAAAGCTCTTATCTCGTTAGCTTATAATTTATTCCCATCTGACAAAATAACAAAATGAACTGGAAGGAGAGGGGGCCCGTGGAAATTCCCCCCAGGCCCTCTTTTTCTCTCTACGGGGTTGGTTAAAAGAACTCATCCCCACTAAAATCAAGGCAACCCTTAGCAAACTAAGCCACCGTTTAATAAACGTGCCTTAGAAAAGTTGATAGTTCTACATAAATTAATTTTTAATTAATCAATCATTGTTGATGAATCAATAATTTTTTACTCACTTTATTATTATTTATGAAATGATTATTCACGATTAATTAATGACTTACATTACTCGATCGTATCTGATTAATCCGTTCAGAACCATCCGTTGCTGGACTGTTGCTATAATGAAATTTATTTAAATTTACCTAACTTGTTTCATTCATGTGAAAAATAATAAAATTAAGAACTAATTTAAAAGAATTAGCTAAAATGACGTAAGTTAGCTACTAGGATAAAAGAGCGAATTATTCACATCGCGACCATAAACGAGAAACCCATGTTTATATGCAAGGCAGTAGCGATGCAAATTTGAGGAGTCTAATACACCCCCCCCCCCTCCTGAACAGAGCATATCAACCCATGAAACGAGTGCCTATAACGACATTGAGTTCGGCATTTTAATTCAGTTATTTCTGTTCCATTTGGTCAAACATTATCATTTGACGTTTCACTAGCTTAGAATTATTTCAAATTAATTACAAATAATTATATAAATAATAATAGTCAAATTTACATGTCGATACGTTTGTCGCTGTCGAAGTTTAGATCGACAACTTAGTAGATCATCGATGTCACATTTCGTATAACGAAACTATTGGACAGCCAATATTATATTTTTTCTAGAAAAACTTGCGGATTGTCGATATTAAATAATGTCGGGAATGGAAAAACTACGTCAAGTCGAATTAGAAATAGGAAAATCAGATGACTCGAAAACGAGATTAAAGTCTGCGTGGAAATCGATGTCAACTTTTTCATCGGAATTCGAGTATATGAAGTCGACAAAAAATTTCTGGTTACCGAAACGTTTTCATGGTGTATACCAGTTTAAAAAAAAAAAAATGAAAATTCATGCTATTTTCTTGTTTTTCATATATTTTTTCACGCTTCAAATTTTCTCTAAAAAATACATCCCCCCTGTATATATACTTGTTTTGTAGGAAATTCATGTGTTTTTTCTGGCACTTTCATTCTGACAACATACTTTAATAATAATAATAATAATAATAATAATAATAATATGATAGTTTAAAAAAAAAAAAAAAAAAAAAAAAAAAAAGTCAAATCGAAAACATTTTAGAGTTAATACTCGTATGTTAAAAATTCATGCTTTTAACAAAGAAATTGTAAAAAATCACGTCATTTTCACGCTTTCATGCTACTTTGAGCGAAAATCATGCTAATTTCTGATTTTGCATGTTTCCATTCCCGGTAGACACCCTGAGTTTCCTGTACATAATTCTACTAGTAGCACCCCCCAGACCCACCACAGCCAGAAGATCCCAGAGAATGCAGACCCACTCCCAGGAAGACCACGGAGCGCCAATTCAGGCGCCTTCATCAGCACCCTCAGCATCCCCACAGAACAGGAAGAAAGGGGTACCCCGGTCAAAGTTGCGTGTAATTTTGAATTTCGAATCAGTGATGGCCAAACGGGGTAGATACCATATTTCTAACGCCCCTGGATCCGCCGAAAGGGGCCGAGACAAACAAACACTTTTATGTATACATTAGAAATTCAAGGCCGTTAGTACTTTCTAAAGGGAGGCAGGTGCAACCACCAAATTTCAACACATATGAAGAAATTCAACGTAAAACACTTCCGAAACGTCCAAGTCAAAAAAAATTAGGGGTCCAGAGGGGGTAAAATTTTATAGCCACATTCTAATAAGGGTGCTGAAATTTTTGATAACCTAAAACCTATTCAGAGTTCAGAGGAACACATCCAGAAAGTACAAGCTCCCCGGCTCTTACTGTTCATCCGCCAATCTCTTACAAACACACAGACAAACACTTTTATCGACTTTTCCATCCGTTTTTGACTGGCAAAAGACGACAAAAAAGTCGACATTGACAACTATATCGGTTTCAACTCAACCCTTCAATTGACTTGAGTGTCGAATTCGACAAATTTTCTCGCGTCAGAAAAGTGACTGATTTTGAATATCGACAAACATATCGACTGTGTTTTTCTGGAAAAAGTAACTCATCAAAAGATCATCAATTTTTTGGAAATCATATCGACAGAAATGTTTCTACAGGAAGGTGAGAAACTTTAAAAATTCGGAGGGGAATATGAAAAGAAAATGAAAACACTATTGTTTTTCCAAATTTTATGGGGATCATGAATATCTTTTTCTTCTTTTCCAGGAAATGAAACATGAATACAGGTCTCTTCTCTCAAAATGTAACGAAAGAATTAAAATCACTCCAATAATGAATAAATAAAAACATCAAGGAAAGGACTAGCTGATAGGAAAGCAAAGAAGTGATTCTCATAAGAACAGACACAGATCTTGAATCTTCCCGCAGAAGCCGTCACATGTTCAAAAGAAACTGTTGCAGTAGAGACCAGTCAACTGTTTACCGATGTCCAGCTGTAACGTATGAATAATTTCAGGGTGTCTACTAAATACGAATTTTCCAATAGTGACATTTGTATGACTTCTGTGCGGCATTTATACGAGTATGACCTTTTTTCAGATCATTTTCACACCTAAACAGAATTTCTACAAGAGGAAAAGTCTCAAAAACATGCTAATTACGAACAAAAAACTTCGAAGAAACTTAGAAATCAAATAATAACGAACGAATTATTGCAAAGAATGTTGCAAAAAACATAAATTTTCATTTTGATAAGAAATATTGCAAATAATCACTTATTGTGCTTACTAATAATATTAACAAATATCATTCCAAAATTGTAAGTAACAAGAGGCAACTGTATAACTTTGGGATAACCTGTATGACCACTACCTCGATTGTAGAACTTGTTGACTTGTATAACTTGCATTACCTGTAGACACTCTGGATTAACATCCTTACATCGGAAAGACATATCAAGCTTATGTGCAAATCTGGGAAGGGCATGCTTAGGTAGAAAGGGTACGAGGGAACAGCATATTGAAAAATCAAAATATTCATTCATTATCCTCAAATACCTGAAAATTGGGATCATTTACAATTACAGAGGTACAGTGGCGAGAACAACCAGTGAATAAGTGAGTGGTAAATACTGACATTGAAACAAAGCGTGAAGCGATCCTCGATCGCTAGTAGCAGTCGCAGGCGCATGGGCACTACCCGGGGGCAAATTAACCATTTCTAGCGTGGGAAGCAAGATCAAAATTGGCACCCTCAGTGAGCTCTATCGGCGTACACACGCCTGCGTTTGTGTTGAAAAAAAACTTTTCGCTCCCTGATGGCGCCCTTCTTTTCTCCGCGCCCTAAGCAAATGCTTCCCATGCTTACATGTCAAATCGCCCCTGACACTACCTCGGTACTTCCGCGTAAACCTATTAATAATCCAAACATCATCGTGCCAATTCGGACCAGTAATGTAAAAATCGAACGCTCCGAGTAAGCTCGTAAACTGGTTCCCAAAAATGCGTACGGTCGTGCGCTCCATAACTAGGACGGGATGTTCCAGACCGAGTACGTAGGTACGCAACCCGTTCGAATGTCATTTATAAATTTCCAGTTTATTCGAAATCGGAATTACGTGCGCATACACGTCCTAGATCAATATATGTACATATAGAACTTCCTAAAACGAGTTATTAAATAGACCTCGCCTCGGTCAAGAGTGAGTGAATCGATGACCTCGTTCAAAAACACCGAAATTCCGCAGCATAAAGCATGAGTCTACGTGCGAGAACCATCTTGGCCAAGTCAAATCAATCGTATTAACACAAAATACCATCAACAGGCTCAGTGTAATCGAGATTTGATAAAGCAGATTTAGTTATTAGTCGATGGCGCTCGTGTCAATTACAAGTAAAGACGATCGAATGTTCTGGAAGTCGCATGTTCGAATAATTGTAGACAAGAGAGAGCCAATTCTGAAGAACGTAATCGGTTTTAAATTCCATATGCGAATGCAGTTGAAGACGCGATTGCACAGATTGCTAGCGAATCCTCTGATAATTATAATCAACAGTCAAGAATGTACATGAATATCGCAGCGTGGAATAATTTGCTGCCAGAAACCCGTTCTGATAAAACAGCAGTGTAGCTAGCCTCCAGTGTTCGAGGAAGGGGTTTGGTCTTGATCACTGGAGATGGGGATAGTGGAGAGGATGCTAAAATTAGGAAAACCACTATATGACGAAGTTGCAAGAAAGAGAGAGTCCAGACTCCCTCGCCCCCGCTTGGTTTCGCCACTGTGACCCAGTTAGCAAGCGTTTTAAAGAGACCATCATTTTAAGGTGGGAGTGAGGAGACGGACTGTTCAACTAAGGTCTCTTCAGACGTTTTTGCTAAGACCTTTAGGGGCAAGAAAGAAGGTAGCAAGATGCCAATAGAGTCCCCAAAACGGTCGGACAATTTCCCTGGAGCCCCTTATGGATAAAAAAGATCCAGTGAGGTAAATCTACCCAGGTACGGATATGGGCTATATTTACTCGGAGCCCACAGAAGCCTATTTAGACAAGAGCGCAAGTCAATCAATGTTTGTCCGCTGTCCAATTAAATCCGTCACAAGAAACAACGCATGTATTTAATGACATCTCGGTACTGATGCGATGCCCGAAAGGGTAATTTCCGGTGCCGGGGGTGCGGTGTCTCAGGGGCCACTTTGGCATGCGTGCATCGCCATACGTCCCACAACACCAATAATGACATTTTCATGCATTTGCCTTGGCACAGAAACGAAAAAAAAAACGTCGCTTTTTGAGCTTACTTTTGAGCGTTTCATTAGAGCATCACGGGGAAAAACAGCTGATCGAGAGCTTTGTGTTACTTTTTGAGCGTTACTTCTCCTGATCATACCTTAATTAAAAATTTTCCATGGAAATTTCTACGAACAACACGGCTGCAGACTATTTGAGCGTTACTTCTACCTGTATATGATTTAGCTCTTCATGGTCACAATTCAGTTCAGTGGTTCAAATTTCCAAGGAAATTTTTATTTCTTTCAGCCATCTTCAGTATTGAATAGAAATCTCCATGGAAATTTTTTTATTTTAGGGTGAGATCAGGTCGAATTAATTCTTCCATGGATTTTTTTTTTCCATTATTTCTTGTCGAGAGTCGAGATGCGTGCTTTTTTGCTGACCCTCCTTGAGGAACAAGGTTACTTGTTTTCTCTTCTCATTTCCAGTTCAGTTCAGTGGTGCGTATTGCAGCCAATCCGTATGGTTTAGCTCTTCATGGTCACAAGTCAGTTCAAAATTCAGTTCAGTGGTTCACATTTCTATGTACTTTTCGCACCATCAACCCCCGCTCACTTTCACTAGTCCTAGCCATAATATTATGAAAAAATCTGCTTACAGTCTAGTAAAATTATCCAAAAAACTGACAACAAAGGTAAAAATTCTCGAAAGCTAAAATGTCATACATTTGCTTAGTTGGGTATGCCAATAGATGTACATTAAGTTTCTGAGGATCTAACAGGAGCGTCGCCTCCGGCAGTAGAGTAGCTCCCAATTATGAGAACATCGCGGTAAGGTCTATAAATGTGGCGTTCTATAGCATAAGGGTCAACTTTGTCGATCGGATCGAAAATGAGTTAGACCCATATCCTGAAAATACATTAAATTCCCTTCGAAATGAGCCAAAGAGGAACCCTCTAACTATAAAACTCGCGCCTGGGGACGCGTTTGAAGTTTGAACTTCAAAAAACATAGTTTTGGGAAAAACGCGTTTAAAGTTTTTGAAACAAAAAATCGTCATATGAAAGGTTTAAATCACCAAATAAGGTCTTCAACGGCTAGTTTTACTTTTTTTTATGTAATATTAATGTTGTTCAGTGCCATACATACCAGCAACAAAGTTGACCCTTTTTAAAATTTTGCCATATGTACCAGCGACAAAGTTGACCCTTTTTAAAATTTGCATCAAAAGCAACAGTTAACCTTTTACAACACTGGAGGACGTTTATACAGTGACATTAGGTTACGGTTTGGTTCGGTTGGAGCGCTAAGAACATAATACGGGAGTAGAAATTATAAAACATGTAAATTTCCTACCGACAACCTTGAAAAACGAGCGCGCAGTTTATGACGTAGCAGATACCACACCACTCCAACTTCGATGGCCTGTTACCACCGTTTAAAACGGCCCTCAAGGGTTCCAACTACCCTCACGTGAAAGTAGAAGGATCATAGTATACAAATCCATCAAAAACCGAAAATCGATATTTTTGACCAAAAATCACATTTTTGCGTTTTTCTCGAACAGTTGTTTCCAACAAAGTTGACCCTTTTGCAAAATAACGACACAAATATTGATTTCATCAAAAAGTATTTCAAATGAAAAATGTTATTCGCTCACTTTCACTTCAGAGCTTCATTGGAAATTTTTCGTAACTACAACAGAAACATCATAAAGAGGGTGGAAAACGATGGTTTACCCCACGATACATTAATACAGGCCTTACAAGAAAAACGGTTGAAATTTTTCCGATGTTACAACGTTCTGTGAGCACCAAAGTTGCTAATTACGGCCGGGCTCGTTTCTCTAGCTCCACTTTCATCCAACTCTGAAGATTTTCTTCCCCCGTTTACTAAAATCGAGCCAAAAAGAGATCGGCAAACTTTAAAACCAAATAAATAATACCCATATATCGTTTATTAATATCTTCAATTCTTAGCCACCTGCCCCACGACAAATGTCACAATTTGCCAATGAAGACTAAATTGTTATGAAGAAGATTTCAGCGATCTTCTAAATCTATGAAACAACTTCTTTATTGTATTTTATGTTACTCTCCTTCTTAGAAGTCTCAATTTTCAACTTATAGCCCAACCAATATTGAAACTGCATTCTGCGATCCCCGTGATCTTGAAACCTCTATAGACACTAGACTCCGATTCAATGATAAGAAAAGTTTTAAAAGTTCTATTACTAAATTTATTCAGGGTGTCTACGCAATTTGGAAAATCAAAATACTTGACTCTTATTTGACCTATAAACAGAGACGTACCGATAGGGGGTAACTACCCCCCGTAGGAATTTTTCACTTAGAAGTTGGGAAAATCCAAGTCTAAAGTTTTTTTTCTATTTCTTTTACTTGCTTTGACACTCGGGAATTGAGTTGAGAAGTTGTGAAAATCCAACAAGTCAAAAGGCTTTTTTTTTACATTGATATTTGGGAATTCCGAGTTGAGTCAGCATCAGTTGGAAAAATCCAATAAGTCAATCAAAAGTTTTTTTTTTTTTTTTTTTTTTGATTGCTTTGACACTTGGGAATTCAGTTGAGAAGTTGGAAAAATCCAATCAAATGAAAAGTTTTTTCTTTCATTGCTTTGATATTTAGGAATTTTGAGTTGAGTCATCAGTTGGAAAAATCCAATAAGTCAGTCAAAAGTTTTTTGGTTTTTTTTATTTGTTTGCTTGCTTTGACACTTGGAAACTAAGTTGAGAAGTTGGAAAAATCCAACAAGTTAAAAGTTTTTTTTTTTGGCATTGATATTTGGGAATTTTGAGTTGAGTCATCAGTTGAAAAAATCCAATTTGCTTTGATGCTTGGAAGTTTTTTGTTGAGTCAGTTGGGTCTTTCACACTTTTTGCCCCAGGATAAAGTCTTCAGTACGTCCCTGCCTATAAATCTGACTTTATATAGGGCTGCGAAAAGGTGCGCCTTATGCAGGAACATGCAAGCAGTTCAGCAAATCGTAAAACTACAAAATTAGTCTGATATGCTATACGGCGCAAATAATGAAGGAGAACAAATATTGTAATTGACGAGTTCACTTCCAAAGTGACCCAACTGCAAAATTTTAGTTTTGAGAAGAACAAACAATACACTTGATAAGCAAAACAGTAAACAGTTAAGGTAGGTAATGGATTTTTTAAGATGGGTATCAATAAGTTCAATCTTCAAGAAAAATTTGTCGTTCTTGTTTTTGCGAAGTATGCCCCTAGCGCGGCAAGACAGCGTGTTGAAAACAAAAACTCAAGAAATCATAATTCTGCAGTTAGGCCACTTTGGAAATGTGCTCCTCAATTATTGAAAATTGGAATAAAAGTTTTTACTTCTAGCTTTGTTATTTTTTAATTCATTTTTCGTTCCTAGTCATTAATATAATCAACATTACTTGACCTATAGAAGAATTTTGAGAAAATACTTGATTTTTACTTTACCACTTGACTTTTTCTTCGAGTACTTGACTTACTTGACCCTGTAGACAACCTGTTATTACAAACATTGACAAAACGCAAAAACACATTCAAAAAGTGATTTCTTAAGATTTGAGGAAGGAGGACTCCAGCGATAAGTAAAGGAGAAGGTAGAAGCCCGGAGTAATTAGCAACCTCGTTGTTCAGATAACTTTTGTAACACTGATTGTAGTACTCTCGGTTGAGAAGTTATTGCCGAAAAATTGAGGAGTGCCCAACTGATGTCGAACATTTTATGGTGACGAAAGGTGAGGTCGATGTATGAACGGGGTTGTGGATTGGGTAGGAGGGAAGTGCCAAAGTCACCAGGTCTATTTTTACTTTAATTTGACTTTAGTTCGGAAATTGTGGCCCCAACGGCGAGGATGACAATTAAAATTGTTGAAAAATAAAATATACGGAATTTGATAGTAGATTTTTGAGGCCATTGATTTCACTTCTGATATTCTGACACCTTCGTTCTTCCCCATCAAATTCGAGAACTTCTCGGGGAGGCGATAAACATCGATGTTATCAAAAAATGTTTCAAACAAAAGATGTTTTTCGTTTAATTTCACCTCGGAATAACTACCCAGAAGCGTCATTAAGGAGGGAGGGGGTAGTTGAAATGACTTTTTAAATCTCCACTCATTAATACAGGCTTAACGGAAGAAATCGTTGAATATTTGATGTTTTTCCAGGATGTAAATACAAAATTAATCTACACCAAGGTCGGGCAGACCCAGATTTCAGGATCATTTTCAATATTTGATTGATACATACAGAAGATTTCAAAAAGTCAGAAGTGTAAAGATAATGTACCTACGAACTATTATTTCAGAAACTTTTGAACTTACGGGAATATTTTGCGAAATTCAATGATTCAGGGAAACGATCCAAATCACTTTGTCTAAGCTAATTTACGACCCGTGATTCGAATCATGTTTTCCACAATAACGTACGATTGAAGATCCGAATCATTTTTTCAATTAACGATCCATGATCCGGAATTCAAATCATTTTATGCAACTGATCCCCGATCCGATTCACTTTTTTCGTGATTTGCCCGACCAAGGCCTACGCTAAGCATTACATAAAAATGATATGTAATAATTTTTTGGTTTCTGTCTTAGAAACCCCAAACACATGGTGTCCAAAAATCGCATATAACAGTAATTTAACACAGCCCTCAGGGCAAAGTACCGAACGCGGAGCAGTGACTTGTTTAAGAACTTCTCAAAACACTGAATCAGAATCAAGTGAGTGCGACCCCTTTTCTTCGTACATATGGGTGCACTGTTCGCACCATACCTGGGCAACGTGATACCATAATGAAACATGAAAGTACCTCGAAAAACACAGTTGCATAAAAAAGACGTCCTTGTTGATCCGATGGGGAGGACCGATTTACTTTCATCACGAATGCAGTTGCTGAGCTGGCAGGATTGAACGTATCCTGCTGTGTTTTTTTTGTGTTTTTCCCCCCATAGGATAACAATTTCTTAGTTTGCGGACTCAAAAGTCCACATTCAAGGTATGGGTCCAGAATGCAGATAATTTGAGGCCACTGAAAATGATCATCAGTTCCAAAACCAGGAATGTACCAATGGGGAGAGCTTCCCCCTCCCCGTGTAGGAAATCTTTTACTCAGCAGTTGGGAAAATTTAACATTTCAGTCAGCCGAAGTTGGGTACTTTCGGTAGAGTTGGGAAAATTCAACAAGTCAAAACCTTTTATTTTATTTATTTAGTTTTTGGTTCGATACTTGGGAACTTTTTGAGTTGAGAAATTGGAAATTTTTTTTTCTTTGACATTTAGGAATTTTTGAGTTTGAATCAGCTGGGACTTTTATCTCCCCCCCCCCCCCAGAAAAACTCTTCGGTACATCCCTATCCAAAACTACAGTTGTCTTTCTTTATATTAATATGTTTTTGAGCTATATATGTCGGGTATACCTACCTCTTAGTGCGAAAAATTATGATTTTTGGCAATTTGAAAATAGATGTGAAGACCTAGAGAAAATTGATCCCAATTTGGTACTTTACCTTATGGGGCAAACTGTCATTTTTTCATCATTCCTCCGAATTCAGTCAATAGTATGAAAGAGTAAATTTTGCAATAAATCACTCTCCTCCCTTTATACCTCACCATCCCTGGGAATTTTTTTCACTGTATCAGTACTACTCATATACTTCAAGAGTTTGAGTTCTTTCATTGATATTGGTGTTATGAATATTTTGAACTATTAATGAGAACAAACAATGAAATGTATAAATCAACTGTAAGATTTCAAATCCGTCAAATTTATTTTTTTTATGTACATTTGACCCGAGTGAAAAATTAAGGCATCGGAGGCGTGTAAGGAGGTTAAAAAGGTTTAAAAAATACAATATGCGTATCAAATGACAGGTTTTAGAGACCTCGTGATTCTTTTTCAATATCATTTTAATCCCAAGATGGAAATTAAGGTACATACAGCTGAGGAAAGGGTCAAAACAGAAAATACCAAGAAATATGTACTTTTTCGTATCTTCTATTTTAACCCTTTCCACGATCAGTAGAGATATCACACCATAAGGTCAAAGTATCAGAAGGTAAATCAACGGCTTCAAGAATTTACTATTAGATTCCCTAGATTGCATTTTTCAACTACTTTAATCGTCATCCTCGCCGCCGGGGCCACAATTTCCGACTTGGGGTCAAAACAAAGTGAAAGTGGACCTGACGACTTCGACCCCTCCCCCAATCTACAACTACATTCATACATCGATTTCAACTTTTGTCGCCATAAAACGTTCAAAATTAAATGCCAATAAAACACAATCTCATTTATGTAGTGCAGGAAGGGGGTAGGAACAAAAAGAAAATTATGAAATTCACAGGGATTCAATGTCATGGTAGTGGGTGAGCGATTCCGAGCAAAGCTTGCATTCGTACTATTAACTCAACTCTGCAGAATGATTTTAAAAAATTCCGTTTTACCCCATTAGGTGTGTGTTACAGTACAGTATTCCCTGGATTTAATTTAGAAGCTCTCTTTTTTTGGTGTTTCTAAGGGGGTTATGAAAAAATTGCAAGAGATAAGTTTCACATAAAATTCAGACAGATTGATTGTGCGTTTATATTTTTAGTGTAGGATTTACGTTTGAGGAGTTATGCAGGAAAATCCGAGGTGAGATGCTGGTGTCCCCCTGGGGCCTGAAGAGACTTCAACTGGTGGTCCAAACTCTTGAAATATTTCTTATAGCATACAATTTACAGTTTAGGAGTTATTGAGAGAAAACTGAGGTGGAGGCACTTGTGTTCCCCTGGAAGGTCTGACGCGGCTTCTAGTAGCAGCCACAATTCTTGAAATATTCCTTATAGTCTCAACTACAGATCCGAAAATATGTGGAGGACTCTTCAATTTTTGCAACGAACATTCCGACTAACACGCAGACATGTTACATACAGTTTCAAATTTTAACTATCGAAAACACAGAATTCTCACTAATTACATTTTTGCTCGAACACCAAGTCGCGGAAGGGACGGTCCGGATAGAGAAACAAATTTCGAGAACTACAGTTTCCTCTAGATCGTTCCCTAACCAATGAATTTAGCAACCGAAGTGCCCCTTATGGATAGCGGAGATGGAACTACAACATCACACATGTAGCACCAATCCTCTAGCGTAGATCAGAGAGCTATTTGACTATATTTCGTTTTGTTCCAACAACGGAAGAACTTGCTTGCATGCTACGCCTTCCGTACGCGACCTATGCTACACATTCAACTCGCGACCAATGACCGAAATACCCGTTCTTCTCATTCCCCGTCGTATGTAATGTCTTCGAGATTAAGACAGGTTAGGGAAAGGACGTCCGAAAGAAACGTACGTTTTTACTAATTACCATCCGGTTTCCATTGGATGGTAATTTATAAAGTCGCAGCTTTTACGAACGCGAGAAAAACCACGGACCGCACTCGAAATGAGCAACAAAATACTCGAGAGTAATTTTTACAGTTCTCATTAAATTGCAATTCGGCGTCACGTGCAACGGCGGTAATCGTTCATTCCACTAGGAGAAGACGGGACATTTTTTATATTTTTTGTATCCAAATGGCTTCATTTCTCAGAAAAAAAGATTTTTGGTCAAAATCATTTTCCGTGAGAAATGTTTCTTCATGGTCAAGTTTTTGGACCCCTCAAATTTTTGGTTAGGAAGACAAATCCACCCCAAACCATCCGGGATCACCATCATTGGTTGAACAATTTCGTTAGTTATTATATTACGGGCAAACACTTCTAAAAAATGGTCAGCGATTTTCGACAATACACAAACGATAGATGCCTTTCACATTATTCCTGGTGGAGCTAAAGCCATCAAGAATTTTTTGCTTGAGCAGGAGCCGGTGCTTCCACCTTCATCTCATGGGCTGAGATGGGATAGGTAATACGATACCTATAGGGGGGACTCGGAGGCCTGAGGATAAAAAAAATGGAGCGGGAGCTCGACAGAAATCGTTTGCCGCAGATGTACATTTAATAAAAATTATTTAACGGAGTCGGGGGACGGAAAACATTACACACCGGAGCCGGAGCCAATTTCAAGAATTACTGCCGGAGCCTGCGGATCCTGCTTCATAACAAAAAAGTTTATTGTTAGGAGAAGAGAAGTGTTTTCAACAAGATTTTTGTTTCACAAAGACTATAAAAATGCTAGAAGCCTTTTTCGCGATCAGAATGGAAAAGGGTAAGGTTCCAAATTTTTCATACTGAACTTTCAAGATGGCCTTTATTGCTATAAGATTGAAAATGCTTCATGAAAAGCTGATCAGCGGGATTTTTAGACAGAGAACTTGCTGATCAATTTTCTTAGTCCACCTAAAAATTCTTCCACGCGTAACCTGCCTCTAAACGTAAAAATTCATCATGTAACCTCAGAGACCGCGCAGGTTTCAGTTTCGATACTTTCCAACTACATGTTTGCATTTCATAAGTGTAACGCTTTACTTTAGTACAGCCTCGGCATCAACAGTTTTCTTTCTTATAAAAAAAAAAATTCATTTTATTCGAAGTATGCGACATTTGTCTGCAGGTAAGACTATTCATCTAAAACTATCATCCATCGAATTTTACGATAATGATGAAATTCACTTAAGAAAATTTAACTAGGCTACACTACCGGGATAAGATTTACATGAGCATATATTCGTACATATATATTCAAATCCTGTATCACCAATGATAATACCAAACAAGCTCAATTCGTAGTTTCTAATTTCTGATTCCTACTTACAGGTGCACTGGAAATAATTTTAAGAAGTCTACAGGCAATATAAGCCACATAAATGAAAATGGTTTGAGCTTAGCCGTAATAAAAACGTTAAATATAAATTTAGTCAGTAGGTACATAATACCCAAGCGATAATCCAAAAATAGTAGTTCCGTTCCTTTGATCTGTGGCCGAACACTCCATTGCTACGAGCATAAATTAAAGTGGTCCAGTTTTACCGCCAAATATACATATACTAACGCATATGCACATTCCACATACAATTTATCTCGGCCTCAAACAGATGGGAATTTTGAAAACCTTTGATTTCAAAAAAGGAAGGTACCTATTCTTCGAACAGAAACTCTCATCCGGGGTAAAATCAACTCTGAAAATAAACTACGTCACCCTCAAAACCTGAAGAAATGAAGCTGTCCTCCCACAACTGGTGCCTCACTAGGGCTGAAACGATATTTTCGGAGAGCGGGGGAGGAAGGAGAAAACTTAAATTTACCAACTGAAAATGCAAATTCTTCCAACAGTCAAACATTTCTGAAATCAACAAGTCAAAAAAGGAAGAAGTCAAATTCTTGAAATTCTGCCGACTGCTTGATCTCATTTCGTTAACTGAGGATTCGATTTTGAGCAAAAAAAAAAGTTCAACGCTTTTCAAATTTTGCCGACTGACTTTGGCCCTTTCCAACTCTCACAAGCTTACAGACAACACCCCCACCTACCTTTCCGCTGCCGGATACCTCTGTGACATATAGATAACAACTTCTTCCGAGCCCATATACAAGGTGTCTACTGACTCTTCAAAATTTTTTTCCTGACTTCCTCTGTTGTATTTGTGGTAGTGCAAAGAATAAAGTCCCACTTTGTCGATCATAGTTTTCGAGACATGGCGATTTCTGTGTATGAAGATCAAAACTACCGAAATCGGAATTCGTGACGATTTCGGTAGAATAAACCTTCCTCTTTCGAATGGCATAATCCGTTTTTCTCTATCCGCTTTCGTCCATTCCAGACGAGAACGTGAACCCACCTTCTTCCTGTTTTGCCCCGATCCAACTCAGTTCTGTTATCACTGAAAATTAAACTCTTTTATTTCGTTTTAGTTTTCTGAAAAGGTCCCTTTTGTCGGTGAAATCTCCAATATATATAAAAGTATTTGTTTGTCTGTTTGAAGATGGTGGGTGAACCGTTGGAGCTTGGAGGGTTCATGTTTTCTGGTTATGTTCTAATAAACTCTGAGAAGGTTTGAGGATTAAAAAAATTCGGTTCTCTATTAGGAGGGGGCCACAAACTTTTGCCACCTGGACACCCTAATTTTCTTCTTTTTTTTTTTTTGACTTGGATCTTTTGGAAGGTTTTAAATTGAATTTCTTTACATCATGTTGAAATCTCGTGGCTGTAACTGTCTCCCTTCAGAAATTATCAGGGAATTGAAAATCCGACATTTCCAAAACGAGCTCATACCTAATTACAAAGGCGAGTTTATTTATGGGATGTAAGTCGCAAAATGTGCGCTCAAAAACTCAAAAATATGCAAAAAATGCCTCAAATCTCCAACGTATGCAAAAATATTCCTTTCTGAAACAAGGCAACATGGGTATCAGAATGCAGGATTTTTTTCATCTGAATCAAATGAAACGCATACCTGGTTCAAAAAATGAATAACCAAAATAAAACAGGGGAAAATACAATTTAAAACATTACGAGTTTTTAAATAAAATTTCTGACAAAATGAGAGCTCGTGGAACTCTCTATCACTATCCGTCTCAGAGCTATGCTATTTTGAATTTGTAATTTTTCGTTTTTTTGAACCTTTTTTTTTCTTTTTCATTTTGTTCTAGTTTTCAGAAAAGGTACCTTTTGTCGACAAAATCTCTAATATATGTCAAAGTGCTTGTCTGTTCGAGGCTGGTGGGTGAACCGTTAGAGCTGGGGGGGGGAGGGGTTCGTGTTTTCTGGATATGTTCTAATAAACTGTGAGATGGTTAAAAAAAATCGGTAGGCCTTATTAAGAGGGGGCCACAAACTATTGCCCTCCTGGACCAGCTAGTTTTCTTCTTCAAACTTAGATCTTTTGGAAGTCTTTTGAACTGAATTTCTTCACATTATATGTTAAAATCTCATAGCTGTAACTGCCTTTTTTCAGAAATTATTAGGGGGGATGAAAAACCGACATTTCCAAAACAAGCTCAAAATACCTTATTATTACGAGGACAAGTTTCTTTACGGGGTAGAAGTCTCAAAATATGCGCTCAAAACCTCAAAAATATGCAAACAATTCCGAAAATTTACAAAATATGCAAAAATATTTACTTTTAAAACAAGGCACAACGCGGATATCAAAACGCGGGATTTTTTCAGTTGAATCGAATGAAACATATGCCTGGTTCAAAAAATGAATAACCAAAATAAAACAGGGGGAAAATACAATTTAGAACTTTACGAGTTCTTTATAGGCTTTTTGACAAAATGAGACCTCGCATAATTCTCTAGCGCTATCTGTCTCAGAGATATGCCATTTTGAATTTGTAATTTTTCCTTTTTTTGAACCTTTTTTTCAAATTGCATTTTTCTCAAAGTCAGGTTTTTTGATTTGTCACTTTTGAACATCCACATCTCGGCGAATATTGGAGCTAGAGAGCTCCGCAAGGTCTCATTCTGTCAGGAATTTTATTTAGTATATGCCGATAGTCATAAATCCATATCGACTAAGTGGGACCCTATTACCTGCGCTACCACAATTGAAGAATCCATACATCAAAGTTTCCGAATGTTATGTTACGCGAACTGAGTTGTGAAAAGAGGGAGGAAAGGGTTTCCTGAATTCATTGCGTCCATACAATATTATTTCTTGATTCTCATTTATTCAAATTATTATGGGCTTTCCTACAGCATCTTCCATTGGATGGTAATTTACCGATTTTCCCCTAACATTTTAGAAAATTTTTCCATATTTCCAGACGTTTTCCCAACTGTCTGACCTACTTTCAAAATCCTGACTTCTTGACCTTATAGACACCCTGATATAGCCTCAGAGTGTAGCTTCGTGGCTCGATGATGATTATAATAAGATACAAAAAGAAAAATTTTTTCTTTTCAAATCAAGAAAAGGTCACACTTTTTTTTCTTTTCAAATCAAGAAAAGGTCACACTTTTGAAATTTTATCAACTGAGGACCATCGATTTTTCCAACTGACAAACATTTTTTAAAACCAACAAGCAGAAAAAAAAATCAACGTTTTTGAAATTTTATTAACTGCCAAAACACCAAAATATCCTTAAAGTGCTAAAAAAAGCTACATGTTTGAATTTTACCAACTGCCGATCAAAATTTGCCAATTAAGAATTCGATTTCTCCAATTGGTCAACAAAGTTTTCAATCCAATAACAGCAAAAATATACCTACGAATAAAAAAGAAGTCAGCGCTTTTCCAGTGTCGACAATGTTAGCAACTGCTGAATAGTTATAGAAGTTTAAAATCAAGAGGGGGAAAAGAAAAGAAAAAATTCACACTTCTGAAACTTCACCAACTAAGGAGTCTCAACATTTTCAATTCACGTACTTTTTTAAAAACCAACAAGCATAAGAAAGAAAACAACATGGTCAATGCGTTTAAAATTTTACCAAATGACAATTAAAAAAAAAAAGAGAAAAAAGTTACACTGTTGAAATTTTACCAACTAATGAGGTTTCCAACTGACGAACCTTTTTAAAAACTAACAAGCTAAAAACAGGGGGAAAAATAGGTTCAACCCATTTAGAATTTTACCAACTGACAATTGTTTTTTCTAATATAAAAAGATGCACTTTGGAAATTTTGCAGACTACGAACCCGATCTTTGCCAAATGAGAACTTGATTTTTCCAACTGACAAATATTTTTTTAAACTATCAAGCAAGAAAAAAAAAGAAAGTAATTGCATAAATTTTTCTTCTTCTCTGACAAACATTTTTAAAATTGAAAAAAAAAAAAAGTCAACAGGTCGGAAATTTGGCCAAATGATAATCATTCAAGAAAAAGTTACAACTCTGAAATTTCGTCTACTGCCGATTTGATTCCTGCCAACTGAGAACTTGATTTCTTCAACCAACTAACCAACCAACCAATCAACCAACATTTTTGAAAAAGGTCAACGCGTTTCCAATTTTGCTAACTGACAACCATGTTTAAAATTGACGCTTCTGAGATGTTACCAGTTACCATAATTTTTTAAGCACTTTCGAAATTCCACCTATCTGACTGAATGACACGCTTTTTTAGCAACCAGCAAGCAAAAAAATGCCAACGCTTTTGAAGTTTTGCCAACTGTCTAACAAATATTTTTAAAATAAATAAAGAAAGAAACTGATGTTTTGTATTTTACCACATTATGCCTACTCGGGACTCGAATATATGCCAACTAAGGATCGATTTTATTTAATTTCCCAAATCCGGAATACACGTTTGAGAAGCCCCCCCTCTCTCAATACGTCCCTGAATACTACATAGGTTGCAATTAACGTGGAAAATTAATTCCGCGACCTTCGACCCTCAGTAATGATATCCACAATGAGCTTGTAAGTTTTTTCAATTATTCCAAACCCCTCCTTATTTTCGTTACCTTAATTTTCATATTAGGTTATTCAAGCCGAATTATGCATAAACTGAGCGGTCTGCAAAATCTACGGAATATTATTATTCTGTATTTCATGAATTTTAACCCCAACCCTCTACCAACAGGTGCTCCAATTTCCTCTGAGAGTCTACCGATGTCTCGATTTCAAGCGGGGGTCTTAACTTACTGGTAGTAGTACATCTCGATTTTATTTATTTGTAAAAGAAACTCGAAAGTTCCCACTGCAAAGTTCACTGTGACAGCGAAAATAAAATACAAATTTACGCGTGTTGTTTTGTAGTATCTATCTAAGGGATGGAGTGATCATTTTTAGGATTGATCAGCAATTTTTAGGATCGACTGTTTCTTTTCAACTTGCAATCCATCATTTTGGAGAAGTGTATGCATTGAAGCAAAGACAGGGTGTGGGCGAGATGTAAACACCAAAGAAAACGCTCTTTACGTTTCAAATGAAGACGATTCTCCAAGGTTGATAATTATTTACGTTTCAGATAAACAAGAATGCAGTTTCCAATGTTTATTCACGAAGTCTATCCAAGACACAGGGGCGTAAAATAGTGAAATAGCATTGGTAATCCGCATCACTCACAAGTTCAATTTCAATAAAACACTGTCAAGTTAGTACAGTTAAGTCAGTGACATTCCTTTCAGCTTAGCTAAGTCTATTATTTATCAAAAAGCTGATACATGGTAGAGATAAGAAACTGACATTTTGTCTTACCCGGTTGTGCAGTTCCAAGAAGCACAGTCAAGTTAGCCCAGCTAAATCAACGACATCCATTTTGGATAGTCATGCTCAAATTCACTCACATACACGTTGATTTTTCTAATTTTCAGTGGGTGTACAATAACCGCGATATTTCGATTTATAAAACAGTAAAATACGAAAACTTTTACGCGAATTTTAGGCATTGACAAAAGTATTTTGACGTTTCGAAGAAAATCTTTTTGAAGCTGTACAACTCGAAACATCGCAATTTTGATGTGCATCCAGTACGATTTGATTTTTCTTGTTACAATTTGGAATTATTCGATTGTTTTTATGCCCAAGCCTGCCGCACCCACCGAAATCGGCGCCTATATTCACTCAACTCACTCGATCTGTCACAAAGCTACATATGTCTTAGATTCGGAGACGTGAAACTGGCAGTTGGCATTACTTATACCTGCCAGTTAGTTCCAAGAGGCACAGTGTGGTCAACTCAGCAAAGTCAGCAACATCCACTTCAGCTGGTCAAATTCCAACTCACAATGTACTATATATGTACTTGGGACATAAGACTGGTTGTTTGCATTAGCCAACAGTCCAGTTCCACAAAGCACAGTCAAGCACAGCTAAGTCATGATACAACATCTATTTGACAAGCCAGGTTCAAACTCATTCCCTCATTTATTGCGAAACATGATACATCCTAGACTTGGCGGTGGGAAACTAGCAGCTTGTATTACTATCGGTCCAGGTCCAATCACGTCAGCTCAGCCAAGTCATGAAACGACATATATTTCAGTTCATCATCATCATCATGAGTTCATTGCTCATGGCTGAGTATATTGGGATCCACCAATTCTCTCAACCTTCTCGTTTACCATCACTAGCCAGTCCTCGCGGTCTTCAGCATCCCGCACTAGCCGTTCCAGTCTCCTATCGGACACTTCCTCAGTCTGGTCGAGCTATCTTTTCGGCGAACGTCCCCTGGATCTTTTTCCTCCGATCTTGCCCTGTACGACCGACTTTTCTAAGTCGTCGCCCAGTCTCCAAACAATGGGCGAAGCTTTATATTTCTAGTCAGACTTCGATTTTTCCATATTCGTGTTAATTTGGACGTGGCCTCTCTGGCTCTGATGATTCTTCTCTGTATTTCATCCGTACTTCCTCCATTGCTATCCATCAGGAATCCGAATAAACTTCTTCTCGTATGTTCACCGTAGATATTAAAAAGTGTGTGATAAAATGCAGCCCTGTCTAACCCCTCTGAATGTTTCAAAATCGAGCGAACGCCTCTCCTTAGCCAGATTCAAACTCTATTCCTCGTCTAATGCAGAACAGGATACATACCAGATTCGAGGACGAGGAACTAGCAGTTTATCTTGATCGTCGTCGGTCCAGTTTCAGAAAACGCAGTCATGTTAGAACAATCACATAGCCAGAGCCGAGAGCCAATCGCACGCAAGGCGGAACGAATTGGGAAACGGCCAAGGAAGTGGTAACACCAAATAGGGTATGTTGGGCGGTGAAGCACCGGGCCCAGATGGAATCTATCCTGTCTGCCTTCAGACAGGACTAGAGACCATAATGAGATCGTTCATTAGGGTCTTTAGAGCGTCATTAGCCCTAGGGCACATTCCGAAAAAAAATTCTAATTGTCTGAAGAATTCCCGTGTGAGAGAGTGGTGTTTTTGCCTAAGCCAGGCAGAAACTCTTGTCAAGCCAAATCCTACAGGCCGATAGGGTGCTAAAAACCTTGGAAAGGCTGATAAACGGGCAACTAAGAGAGATTACCTGGGAAAGGTTCCCACTACACGAAATCCAGCATGCATACAGGGCAGGCAGATCAGTAGAGTTGTCACTGTACTCACTTATTATGGAATTGAGAGAGGGATGACTGGCGGAAATTATGCCCTGGCAACATTCATGGATATACGGGAGCATTTGACGCGACCTTTCATGAATCAACAGAATGTCAGCCCTGCGGGAAAGGGAAGTGAAGGAAAGCTTTATAAGCTGGATACAGTATCCATGCTAAAAGGCAGGGAGATCCAGATAACTTACCAAAAAGAACAAATCCATGCAACGACCATCAAGAGCTGCCCAGAGAGAGTAGTACTCTCACCCTACTGTGGAGCATAGAGGTGGACTGTCTGCTGGATGAGCTAAATGGTATAAATATTCACACAAGGCTACTCTGAAGATTAGGCTAGTGGTAAGGGGCAAATTTCCAAGGATCATCACGGAGCTGGCGCACTTGGGACTCTGGTGTGTGGAAAAATGGTGTGCAAAAAAAAGTTATCGATGAACCCGGACAAAACCGAGATCACTCTTTTCACTCACGAAAATAAGGGAAAGGAGTTGATCAAGGCGTAATACAAAGACCGTTAGTTCTCACAGGAAAGGTAAAGTATTTAGGAGTATAATCTTGATGAAAAACTTCTTGTAGGGATCATGTCTCAGAGAAAATAAGAAAGGGAATTGAGGCTCTTTGGGCTTGCCGTTTTCTCGTCGGAAAGACCTGGGCACTCTCTCCCAAAATGATGCATTGGATATACATATACCGGTGTAATACGCCCCAGAATTACATGTGCGGCAGTTGTGTGGTGGGGCCGGGTCCACCTGACCCCGAAGTCGGAGAGGAACTGGACCCCCTGTAAAGGCTCGCGTGCATGATGACAACAGGGACAATGAGAACGATGCCGACGAAAGCACTTGAAAGACTCCTAAACCGGTCACCACTTCACACTGCTCTAGAAGCAGCTGTGATAATGGGAGCTTATCGTCTTGGCCAACCAAACTTTCGGGCCCAAAAATCAAACAACAGAGGGATATGGGAGATGGCGGAGACGATAGACACAAATGTTTTGGGATGCCGAGGGACAGAATCGCGATGGAACACTACTTTGATAAGCCATACCGAGCACTGATACCCATGTGGGGAGCATGAAAAAAGTGGTGGCTAAGCATTCTAGGAAAAGAGGAGCATGTGTGGTTTGTAGGTGCCTCGAAGAATGACCAAGGTGCAGGAATCGGAATTACAAATGCAAAAGGCACTGACAATTATTCAATGGCACTGGATGAAGGCGTAACGATCCTCCAAGCAGAGGTAATGGCGATCACGGTGGTCATTGATAAAAGCCAGCAGAAGGGCCCCGTTAATAAACAGATCTATATCTGTACAGACAGTCAAACGGCTATTAAGACACTATCGGCACACAAAACTACATCCTTGGTGGTGGCGGACTGCATTAACAAACTATACACCCTTGCTTAGGAAACCCGTGTCACCATACTATGGACACCGGAACACTGCGGCATAAAAAGGGTATGATCGCGGGTAAGCTAGCGAAGGAAGGCACACAAAAAGGAACTGGCAACGCCCAGGCAAAGTCTTCCCGTAGCATACAGCGTCATAAAATCCAAGGTGAAAGCTTGGGTAAGTAAGCAGATGGAAATGCATTGACGAACGGCCAATGGTATGAAGTCAGCAGAATACTAACAAGAGACATTTCCGATAAGTACGCCGAGTTCCTACTAGGGCTCGACAGAAAACGGGCAAGGCTCATGGTCGGACTTCTAACTGCTCACGGAGCTACAAAACACATGTGGTATAAAATAATAGGAGTGACGAAAAGCAGCTCTAGTAGGCATCGTGGAGGAGAGAAAGAAACCTCGATTTACATCACATGTCGATGCCCAGCAATAGCCGGGACAAGATGCTAAGCACTAGGACAGTTGTACCCAGCACCCAGTGAAGTCAAAAGGATAGAACACAGTAAAATTCTCACTTTGGCTGTAAAAGTGAGGCTACTGAGTTTATCTCTAACAGCAACCTGAGTTAAAGTGCAATGGACTCAAAGTCTGAGCACTCGGCGTGCACAGCGCCACCTCAGACACAAACGTAACGTAGCGCAATGAGATCTCGCAGCGACATTTATATCAGTTAGCCAAGTTCAAGCTCACTCCCTCGTTTCGTGCGAAACCGGATGCATCCTAGACTCGGAGATGAGAAACTGGCAGTTCGCCTTACCCGGCAGTCCAGTTCTAAGAAGCGCAGTTAAGTCAGTGCAACTAAGTCAGCAACATCCATTTCGACTGGTCAAGTTCAAACTCACCCCTTTTCCAACTATGGCGTAGCTGATTCCTTCCGCCGGGGCAACCCACAGGGAAATAATTAGCAATGCGAACAAAATGTATAACACTTACCCAGAAGAAACCGGAAAATCGAATCGTTCATAAATCACACGGCGTAATTGCTACGTTTTTTCTTCCTTTTTTTCGGTTGTTCCTCCTCTCTCGCTTTACCTCTCTTCCTTGTCATACTCCCACCTCAAACATAATATTTCGTATTCGTGCGCGCGTGTCTTTGTGTACACGAAATTTGCAAAGCTAAAAAGTAATTGATGTTCCACTAATTACGCGTAATCTGCGATGCAGTTCCCAATTAATTAATTTATGGACGTACGTCGAATATGGGTCGAAGATATTTTATTCTCGTTTAGCACACGTACGTAACGAAGACAGTGTAAAGTGCCACAGGGCGACGGAGAAGTCGCGCGCCGAAACATTTGCGCCGCACCACTGCGAACCGCCATCGCAACCGGTTCACCCGGCGCGTGAAGAGATCGCGCTGCTTCGCAATCGCAACACAACCGATTCGAACCTCTTCAGTCGGACAGGAGCAGCAAGTTGTACGTTGCCCGTGCGGTCGCACTTTTCGGCACTCCCGGTACCCGTGCAAGCATTTGGTGGTTCTTTCGAACTTGTTCAACCTTCCTCATTAGGCCGAACACGGCGACGACGGATATCGCAGCTAGTTTCCGATACTACTCGAGACTTCTGGGTGAGAAGCCATAAACGACTTCGTCTACACCATTTGACGAGACATTTTGAGGACATTGAGCACCGCACGTCGAACCTGTTCGAGTTGTGTCAAAATTTCGATAACTTTTCCACGGACGCAGTTTCGCTTTTGAAAGCGGCCGTTGCGAAATGACCGGTTGCTGGCGACGCGGATACGAGCCATCTTCGAGCCGCGCATCCTCTTGCAGAGAAATCTCTCGGTATGCTCAATGCGGCTGCCGTCTTCGCCGTCCAACAGAGGTGACAGCCGGCGTGGCATGTGATTCATTAAGGCGCCTGAAAACGAAATCACGAACATCTATTTGGAGGAGCTTCGCCGCGTGACATTGATCGGTTATCGTCTCGGATCTGCTAATCGGATTCGACATCTCGCCATTGTTCGCACACCGACTGCGCCAATTTGTTGATCAGTCAGCGGTGAGCTGATCTGATTACATTGCGCCAAATTAATTTTCAGGTGATCGCCTTCCGACGCGATTTAAAAAATGGGCGACTGAGTTCGAATGCGACTTTTATTGCTCCGCTCCTTCGGAACGGTGTTGCTGAGCTCGGGTTATTTGTTTGCGGTTCGACAGCTACTTTACGAATAATATACCCCGACAAAACGATATACATTGTCTTCAAAAATATTTACGGCTATAAAATGTATTATTGATGGTTCGTGCATCGTGATTGCAGGTTAGGTCGATCATACGTCAATGAGGACTTCAACGAGTACATGAGTCAATTTTTTCGCAAATGCAACGCCGTACGAAAATTACTTTTAACACCTCTCTTGTTTCTTCCAGATCCTGAATCTTGGCTTTCGGTTCAGTTGGTTTCAGGGAAAGGGAAACGACATCTCATCATATGTCTACTGGAACGTATGGCGATGCACGCATGCCAAAGTGGCTCCTGAGACACTACCCTTTCGAGTATCGCATCAGTGGCCACACGGACGCTTCGAGGCCGGTCCGGGTCCCCATTTCGCCTTTCCGCTTCCGGTGCGCGCTGTCCTGCAAGGACTACTATGACATCCCCTACTGACAGAGGTTAACGCTCACCCAGCACTAACCTGGAATTTGGGTGCACCACAGCCGGACACGCTTCCTCTTCACTCACCTCTCACCTCCTCATCGTACCTGCTCCCCAAATCTACATTATAAGTTACACACTGTAGGAACCCTTAGCAGAGTAAGAAACAATAAAAAATTTCCAAGGTTCGAACCCGTGAACAGAAGAGAACTCAATTCGCCGAGAATGCTTCTCCAGTATTACTTGAGTAATGTTGAGCATTATTAGGTAGTACTTTTGACATTTCGAAGGGTACTTCTTTACGCTATAGGTTTATTTAAGGGAAAGGCTTAACAATGAAAACAACTTACTAAATGTAAACCATAACCATCTAAACCTGCCTCATAACATGTCGCAGACCGATCTGCAACCACGGGAGAGCATTTTCATGTCTTGATTTTAATATCGACTTATCAGTAATCGAGGTTAATATCGACTTCTCAGTAATCGATTATAATTGTCCCTGACTTCCTCGTGTATTGTAGCATTGTATATGCTTTTGCACCCTATTGAAAAAAAATTTCCACGGAAATTTCTATTAACCACGCGGCTGCAGACTGCAGTCGCGCAGGGCGCAGCAAATGTCAACCACTGAATTCGTGTCAGGGGAGCCGTACGGTTTTCGCTCAAGTATACCCAGTAGTAAAAGCATATAAAATGCTAAAAATTCAATTATGTCAGTGCACATGGATGGAAGAATGTTGGGGAGGGGGGGAGTGTAACGTTTGATACAATCCATAGAAATTTCTATTAACAACATGGCTGCAGACTGCAGTCGCGCAGGGCGCAGCAAGATCAATACATATTATCAATAAGTACATGGCTGGAAGAAAGAGCGAGTCAGGGGAGAGCGTTACAGTCTTCGCTCCAGTATACCCATGGTTGGAAGAAAAGTGTATTTCCATGGAAATGTCAACCACTGAATTCGTGTCGGAAAAAGCGTTACGGTTTTCGCTCAAGTACACCCAGAAGTAAAAGCATAATTCATAAAATGCTAAGCAGACTGCAGTCGCGCGTATGGCGCAACAAATGTCAACCACTTAATTCGTGTTGGGAGAGCTTTACGGTTTTCGAGCGCGTCGGGGGACCGGGCGTTACTGGGAGAGCGTTACTGGCGCTAAAGTAACGCTTTAATGTAACGTTTTTTGAAATTTTTTCATGTACGAAAGCAAAGACATGAAATTGTCAAATTGTAATGCACAATTGCCTGAACTGTGCGGTAACAGGGTTGAAAATGCACGCGTTTCCGCATGCAGTGATTCCGAGACAGCTTAAATTCCTTGTTCCTCCAGGACCGTCACTTGAATGTGGAAATGGGCAGACTGCCCTCAGGGGCAACTCCGTTTGCTCACTAGCAAAAGATCTATTGTTATCCTCACTTCTACTGGAATTTAAGCTTCAAACATTTGGTTTGCTTTCCTTGATACGAAGAGCTGATTACAACCTTAATTCCACAGCCTTCTCTGACTATCCATCCAATAGGTTTGCAACGAAACTGTAGAGCTATTTAATTCCGAAATCGTAAACAGGATCTTATATGTATGGGCGGCGTTTTGAGATTTTCAGGTATGGCATTCTAACACTGAACCCTCCTCTTCCCCTAGAACAAAATGTGTACTCTGTGCCGTGAACAGAATATGTACATATAACTTTTCAAAATTTCACTAAAATTAATAATATAGGTTTACCCATGGACCTGAGGTTTTGGAATATTTAGGCTTTACTAGAACCAGGAGCGGATACCGAAAACAATTTGGGGAGGGGGACGAAAAATATACACGAAACATAATAGCTTTAGGTCACTACCGACAGATTTAGATATTTCGGGTGGGGGGGGATTCGTCACTGACTAGAACTGAGACAATTTTTAACTTGAAACCATTTTTTCTAAAATGGGAGTGAATCGTAGAATATTTCGATTAAAGAATAGTTTTTGGCAAGAACGTAAATAAGAAGTTCTTCTGGTGGAAGGGAGGGGTACTCAAAGTTTCGCACGTAAAATACCTAAAATCGGGGGCTTCAATGAAATTTTGTCCAAACTCCAAGCAAAAAAACGTCTCGCGTTAGAGTTTCGTTGATGAGCTTTAAATTTTCACTTTTCCCTGGAGGCGTGTCTCCATACCCTCAACCTTTATTTACTGCATTGTTTTACGGTCAAAATGGCTGAGCTTCAATATTACAAGAAGTACCATCCATAAACATTTTGAAGATAAAATCTACGTCCTATTTCAAACTCAACTTGACACATTAAAAGATTTTCCAGACTTCCAGAATACTTTTTCAATATTCTCGCTGGACATGTTTTAGGATCCTCCAGATTCGTTCAGGGGCCTACTTAAGACTCTTCAACACTCATACGGACCCGTTCAACATTGAGATTCCGCCTGACTGAAAACTCTCAAGACTTCTACAAATTTGTTCAAGACTCGTTGAGTTTTCTTCAGTGTCGTTCAAATCTGACTTGGGCAAGTTTACGTTCATAAACGAGCATCCTCGTTCACGCAGTTCACTTTTTCAGATTTAAACAAACGAATGCGTTCATTTTTCCTGAAATGGGTGAAGAACTGAGCATCGACCGTTTTGAGTGAACTGAACGGAAAAACAGTCGTTAATTTTGGCAGGTTGAGCACTCAAAATTTCAGGAGGAAAAATGACATTAAATTTGAAAAATTACCAAAAAAATGATCAGAACTGAAGACCATTTGTAATTTTTTCCTCATTTTTTGTACTTCTGTCTTAGCACACTACTCATGATGACATATTTTCAACCCCCAAACGGAGTAGAGTTGCGTTGGATGTTTTTGCTGCAACCTGCCCGAAAATTGAATATAACCTTATTTACACTGCACGGCGGAGAAACTAGCCAAAGAAAAAATAATTTTTTTTATAACCAGCAGAATTTCCAGAATTTGAAGGAGAAACTTCCCCAAAAATGACTTGAATTACAATTTTAGGGAGGAAATGACCAAAAATGACATTAGATGGCTTAAAATAGAAAAAATGACCACGTGGTCACCCTGTCTTAATTTTTTCGATATCAGATCAAAAATTAAATGTCAAATTTGGAATCAGCAGCTGGAGAAATTCCTTAGCGTCATAAATTGTTTCACAGTATAAAAAATTAAGCAGGGCCTTATTCAGGAGGAGAGGGGTCCTACACGGTTCCCATCGAACATAAAAAGATCATTCAAAACTAAAAATCCTTAACACATCTGAAAGAAAGAGTGCAAATTTTTGACTTTCTCAGCCTTTTCCCCCCTTTTTTCCTTACTTGCATCCTTTCTTTGCAGTTTTAACCAAAATTCGAAAAGGGAGGGCACTAATTCTGGGCCTAGGACCTTCACATCCTCAATCCGGTACGAAAATTAGATTAGTCAGAAAAAAATTGGAAAAACTGAGCCAGACTTGGAAAAATGCTAAGAAAGAGCATTTCGTTAAAGTTCAGTTCCAAAAATAGAAGGAGTTCATTTTGTCGTTTATTTTGGTTATTTCAGCTATAAATGAAAAGAAAAGAAAAAGGGGGATCATTTATTAATTTTCAGATTTGCTATTTTCATATTGTTTATTTACTTATTTAATAATGCGGTTATACACCACTGTGGAGTAATGATGATAATCCTGTGAAATCTGAGACGGATTTGATCTCTCCTCCAATAGAGAATCGGAAAAGTACTGTCCTCCTCCCCTCGGAAAAATTACCAGAAATCCATTTTTCTTGAAGGAAAAATTGTGTTTTTTGAATCCAAAAATCATGAGTTCTGAAAAAAAAACCGGTAATTTGGATTTGGGTACAAAATCCTCTCCCCCTCATTCCCATCCGCAATGAATGAGCGATCGTCATTGTTGGTCATCAGACTATTCTTTCAAGTGTTTTAACTGAACGTCAATTTGAGGAAGTTTTAACTAGTTCGCAAATCTCCAAGTCTCAATAGAATCTAGAATAATCTTAAGATAGTCCGAAAGAGCCTTGAAAATAGTCTAAAACTAATATGGAAGAATCTTGAAACGTTTTAAGCATCTCATGTGTCTGAAAAATTGTTAAACAGCATATATATAATCATGCCTGAAATCTTAAAGAAGTCTTGAAAAATCTTAAGCAAGTTTGGAGCATCAAAAAAAGGCGATTTATCGGCAAATTAAAAAAGAATACTAGCACAGTAACCGGGGAACATTAGAAGAGCATAACAGAGCAGCAAAGGAAGTTAGAAGTGCACATTAACCAGGAACTGATAATTTACACGAACATGAAATGAAGAATGTTATACACAATGAGTCAATCACAATAAAAGGTTGAATCAGCAGAATGTCTGGAGACCGGTCATCAGGGACGTACCGATGGGGGGCAACTCCCCCCCCATGTAAGTATTTTTCACTCAGCAGTTGGGAAAATTTACTATTTCAGTCAGGCGGAATTGTAAAAATCAAAAAAGTCAAGCATTTTTTGTTGTTTTTTTCTGCTTTGCGATACTTGTGAATTGAGTTGAGAACTTGGAAAATCCAATAAGTCAACGGCTTTCTTTTTTGCTTTGATACTTAGGAATTTCGAGATGAGTCAATTGGGAATTTCACAATTCTTGCCTCCGCAGGAATAACTCTTTGGTACGTCCCTGCTGGTCATCGTGGTCCTGCCCCTACTTTTTCAAACATTTGACCTGCATGCATTTACTTGCTTAATTTATCAGGTTGAAGCTTTGTACTGTCCCTGCTGAGGCTAAAAATGTAGGTACCGCTTGGGCAGAAGAAAAAGAGAGGACGACCTGCAAACGCAACAAAAGCGCTACTTGTACAGTAGGGGCGAACTAAATCGTTATGAAAAATTGACTATTCATTTATTTCATTTTTCTAGTTTTTTTGTTTTTTTTTTTAAATGCTTAATATTTTTAATACCGCTAAATTACCACTTCACTGTTCTTTTATTCCATTTACTGTTACACATCTTTTAATACTGCTCAATATTTTCAATACTGCTACTTTGTCATTCCAATGTTCGGTTGTTTCATTTATGTGATATCCAATTTAATGTGCTGATATATATTTCCCATTAAGAAATATTTAAAACGGAATGAGGTTTCGAGTCTTACACAAGTCTAAGAGGATCTTAACATCTGAAAGAGTTTCGAAGGAGCCTTAGTGAAGTATTAAAGCGTCACTAAGAGTCTTACACAAGTCTGAAAATGTTTTAAAGAGACGTAGATACGACTGGAAAATTCTTGAAGAGAGTCTGAAATGTGTTCGTGAAAGATTCTACAGGTATATTGAAGAGTACTGAAGGTCCTAAATTAAGTTTGAAAAGAGTCGTAGAGAGTAAGTACCACTTTGAATCTTTCCGACTCACAGCTTCTCAAGTAAAGTTACACATCTCAGAGCTGACAAAAGGGTGGGGAAAGTCCGGACTTTCTTGAGGGCCAGGATCTTCATCATCTGATCTTTATTTGCATTTTACGATTTTTTTTTTTTGGGGGGGGGGGGGGGTTTCCGAGTGCAAAATCGTAAATTCCAAGAAGATCCCGAGAAAAATTACACAACTGGGTCTCGATTTTCTCTCAACGTCTCTGCCACGACTTACACACTTAGGAGCCAAGACACACAGACACCGACAGACAACAAAGGCGAGTACGATTCGTGATTCTAATACTTTTTCTAGAGTACCTCACAAATCCAAAAACCTTTTTCAAAGTCATAAACTCCTCTTCAAAGTAATTAGGGATTCCAGAGCTCCCTATGACATACCAGGTTGTAGGGTGAGATATTCATGTTGTTCCAGAATTTCTATCCTTCATCTTTGAGCCTGCAAGCTCTTTGCTTTTTGCTTTTAGATCTCAACTCATTGACTTTATTTCCAGAAAAAAGAAGAGATGACCACAGAACTACAGAGGGGAGCTAGAAAAATAGTCAGATAGCATACCTATTGTCTCTTCAATTTCTTTTCAAACGACATACGAAATTCCTCAGTCGGCACATTGCCGATACCTACATCTTGTTCACAAGCAGATGATACAGGAATACCTACTACTTTATAATAGTTCTACCACATACTCAAACCATTAACTAAAAAACGATTTCGTGGTAATCGTGACCTACAAATTATTAGACTATTAATATTCCAAAACCGAACGTTTTCTTTTGTATAGCTCCAGCACCTTGGTCAAGTCTCACGTAGCCATTGCATTTCCATTTCGTGTCTCATACCAAAAAAGTAAATTCGTATAATTCGTCTTCTCTAGGTTTCTCACTTTCGGAGTATCCGATGACGTGAGAAATCACATGTGCCCGAGTATAGTTGTAGTTCAACCCGGGAAAAATGCAACCAAACCGGTTCACGATTTTCACTGTCAAATTCTGGTTAACTGAAAGTGCTCGCTCGACCGAACTCTTTCTTCCGGGTATATGCATCTTCGTCCACCATGTATAAGAAGGCCATTTATGGAGCATTTCCCGGCGAGCCATCACCCACCACTTTCGATATCAGACCAAAACATCGCAGAATTCCTCGCCCAGTTGCAATAAAATAGCGAATGCATTTTTAAATCGTTTTTTCGTGCATTCGTTGTAACTAGTTTCTTTTTAACGTGAAATATAGGCTGGGGTCGTAAAACGAGTATCAAGTTCACATCGCATTGTAGGTCTTCGACATTAACTTAACATCTCCGTGACGGGACTGATTAGTTCCGCAGTTCCTGACCACACGAGGACATCCAATCGAACTCCATAGGCGCCTCAATTCTTTTTTTTTTTTACTCAATATGAAAGAAATCGTATTCAGTAGCTATCTCCTGGAGGGAGAGGGGATGCACATTCACGACTTTTCCAATTGACAGTTTCCCCCCTGCCTCCAAAGGATCGCCACCACTGGGCGTAATTTTATAAAATTTATAACACTACAATTGCAAGGATTTTGAAGTTGGTGTGTTTTGAACAAGAATTATTTGCGATTCACTACAAGGGATCACCCCATCTGCACATGAACAAACGATAGGCCAGGGGCTGGATCAAGGGATAGAGGAATAAGGCAAGAGCACTAGCTTCTCAAAATTTATACAAAAAACTGAGAAGGACATCCATTTTAGGTCTTTCTTCACATAGATTAAAAAATAAAAACCCTACGTTCCCTTCGCAAATAAGATTACGGAAATCCGACCTCTGTGGATTATGGTTAAGAAAACTGATGAAGTAAAAATTTTCCCCAATTTTTTTCTCTTCCGGATCTTCTTTTTAAAAATTGAAATTCACTCTCTAAAAACGTTAATACCACTGGGCCACTTAAACTTACCTACCACTCCCTTATTGTTCAATTACCACAGTTCTGTGATTAATGGATTCATGACTTCATATGAATCACGGATGAGCATGATCATGAAACCAGTAATCTAAGATTATGATCCGCTGATCATTTGAAACATTGAAAAAAGATCACGAATTTAAATCAGAAGATCATTTTGAAAAATAATATCCTAGATCATGAAAATAAAAAGCGTCGTGTAAATTTCCAATCACTGCAATCTTTAGATCACGATTTTGCCCAACTTTTGTGACCTTGTTAATCTTCGATCATGATCTTCAATCATTCAGGAAATCATAAGAAAATCACTCTAATGATTTTTTTGTGACCGCAGATCGTAATCTTTTTGATCCGAAGATCATACAGGGTGTTTCAGAAATTGCTCTCCCTCTCTTTTTTAATTGCGAAATCGAATCGCCATCAGACAGAAGGATTCTTCATGAGACACGGTCTAGTTTCATTTTGGGTGAAAAAATTCTCACTCACCTGGAAGGGGAAGTAGGGGCTCGAACGTACTACAACTTTGGAATCTTAAATGAAATGGTATCGGACGAATATTAAAATGAGGGGTTTTTCCGTCACTGTTTTATTTTCGATCAGGCCCCGTTTCGGGCCCAGAAATCCAAATTTTAGATCGAGAATAAAACTAACTTAAATTGAAAAATTGAAATAGTATCGAAATAGCTTTTTTGGTCGCCGATTTAGAATATCGCATCGGATTTTTGATCCGACCCCAATCTGGCTTTCAAACCCCGAACCGTGCTTCAAAAATACACAATATATTTATTAATTAATTTGTTGAGAAGTCGGACTTTCAAAATTCTCTCAGGATTTGTTAAGATTCTGCTGAAATATTTTTATGTCATTAAAACAGAATGAGACAGTGTTGAGACTTTTTGAAGCTCGTCAAGATTAATATTCTTTTCTGGAGATATGTCAAGACTTGTTCTAACTTTGTTATAATACAATTAAGGCTTGTTAAAACTTAGTTAGATTTTTAGACTTTTTAGGACTCGTTATGAATGAGTAAGGCTCACCAAAACTAAATAAAATTCATGAAGCTTCCGTGTAATTGAAGGGTAAAGCATCAAAACTCACATTTGCCATTTTACTTCAAGGGCGCAAATAGGCAAAATACAGTACACGGCTGCAGGAATATCTTTGCTGCACCTGTGAACGTGGAGTAGGTTATATATCGTACATTCACAGGCGCAGCAAAGATATTCCTGCACCCGTGCACAGTATTTTGCATATTTGCGCCCTAGAAGTAAAATGGCAAACGTGAGTTCTGATTCTTTACCTTTCAATTCTCTATTTAGATTTTATTAAAATTATTGAGACTTCTTTAGAATGATGAAGGCTCACAAAGAATAAATAAAATTCATGAGGTCTGTATGTAATACTCTATTCCAGGAGTGGCGATCATGGCAAGAGGAAGGACAGAGGGAATAACTGCCTTCTTGGAAATTACCACTGAATACGATTTTTGCATACGTATTCCCCTTCGCTATATTCTTACAAAATCGTTTGTACGTATGTACCTACCGAGTTTGCATGTGGACTGTGGAAACTGCAAGATTACAGTTCTCATTTTTAAGATGTGTCTGCGTGTAAATCTTGAGAAGATTTTAGGTTAAATATCATATTTGTGTGACGGACCTGAGAGAGAGGGGGCGAAAACTGGCCTGACAGTTAACCAGGATAAAACAAAAATCATATCAAACATCAAACATCTTGAGGAAATCAAAATTGGTAACATAAAAATAGAAGAGGTTACGGAATACAGGTATTTGGGACAGAGTTTATCAAACAAAAACAAAACAGAAAAATAGCTAAAAATCCGTAAACGAATGCCTGGAAAGCATTTTGGGCACAGAAAAACATACTGAAGAGTAAAATGAAATTGAACATTTAGATAAGAATTTGGGAGAGCACTATCCTCCCTGTCCTGACCTGCGGGGCCCAGACCTGGGCCACCACCAAAAAACAGGAAAGGAAGATTAATACGAACCAAAATTCAATGTTGAGGAGCATTCTCCAAGTGAAACTAAGAGACCACATAAGAATAGAGGTAATAATTAACAGGACTAAAGCCAAAAACATCTGGGTTGCCATCAAGCGGCTAAAATGGAAGTATGCTGGCCATGCTGTAAGAGAATCGGGACTTAAATGGAACAAGATTCTGACAACATGGATCCCGGACCTCGGCAAGAGGGAAAAAAGCAGACCGGCCAGGAGATGGTCTGACGAACTGGTGCAAGGCGTGGGGCCTCAATAGATGTACCTGACCAGAGACAGGGACAAATAGAGGGAAGTGACGGAGAGCTATACCCAGAAATGAGTAGCCGAAGGAGGAGTCAGCGAGAGGCGAATTCGCCTACCTAGTGTTAATAAATAAATTTAAAAAAGACCATGTTATCTCCTAGTTGGGCTGAGCTCAATAAATAAAAATCATATTTGTACTACAATTCGGACAGGGCTACAAAATTTTGCCCCTATGACACCTTCCTCGTTTTCTTTTAATTTTTAGTTTTAAATTAATTTTTTTAAATTATTTTCAAAATAATTTTTTATTAATTTAAAAAAAAATAGAGTTTAAAATTTGTTAATTAAATATATTAAATTAATTATTAAGAAGAATATAATAATTAAAATGAAATTAATTAAATTAAAAGGAAATTCTATAATTTTTGTTCCTAAATATCTAATAGAAATAATAATTTGGTTTAATATTTCAGGAAATGTGTCATAACAATAGAAAGTACGGGAGAGGGAATCAAAGATATGAAAATTCAAAGAAAACACAAAAAAAAAAGTTTTTTCAGCGTTCAAGTTAATTCTAACGAGAATGTATCATTTTTTGATCACATACACATCAGTGTACCGAGTTTCAAGTTTATAATAGCTTAATAAGCTTCAAAATCAGAACTTTTTTGAAAGAATAATTTGAAATGCCAGTTATATTAATTATCTGATTGTCTTTGAAAACATCTTTCTATATCTTCATCTTAATAAAACAGAAAGAAATGCGACAAAATGCGAACGGATCCGGACACTTCGGCTTGATATTCAGCAAAAAAATCTTAGTTTAGTTTTTCACATATCCTGATGAACGTAACATTTTCGAAACTTAGCCACCTACGCTGTCCTTATCTGAAGTGAACATATCCGTACTGAACAAATGGCGGGGTTTTACATGCATAAAAAAAACAGGTGTCAGGATAAAAAAAAAAAAGATACTACTAAGATATTAGTCACATCCCAAAACCCACTGCATTCCAAAATAATTTTGACAGGGTAGCTATAACATTTGTCATCTTTCCAGCCTGGTTACAGGAGAGATTATGGTCATTGACGTAGACACCGCCAGGAGGCAGCAAATGAGTATTTGCCCGCTTTGATTTTGAGAACGTGCATTATTTCATCTAAAACTGATATTATTCTGAAAAAAGTTACCCCTTCCCTAGAGAATTTGAAATTGCCCTGCTCGCTCCCCTGGAAACAAACCTGATACCGCCCACAATCATTAGTCAACATCAAAAATTTACATGAGATGGCAATCAGATCTCTCACTTCCTGAAGGTAGGTTATGAAAGAATATGATTCTATTAAAAAATTTTTAAAAAATTGAAAGGGCGGTGATGGAAACATGCTAACTCACAATTCTGTGATTTGAGAAACCCTCATTTCAAGTTTTGTAAACAAGTTTTCGATAAGAAATGTTCCCAGCTACTTCCTGGAAATTTTGTCACTGAAGAATACATCTTTCAGCTTCCAGACTCTGTATTCACTTTGTTCTAGAACTCTCCTATTCTACTTTTTATAATCAGTTCAAAGTGGAAAGGACTTAGCGCGTTTTCTTTGCCTGTGTTTTTTCTCCCAAATGAAGTCCGTAGACTGCGTTATAAAGCTGGAAAAACTGATAATTAAAAATGACAAAGCAGTACTTTATTAAACATTTCAAGATATAAGTCGTAAAAGAGTGAAAATAGAACTGAGAAAGGAACTGAGAAAACAAAAAAATTCATAAGCAAATAGTTTCACACTACTATAAATTTATTATTTATTTCTATGATATTAAAAAGATCTCAATTTCCTTTAAATTTATGATTACCAAAAGCTATAATTGCTCCTTTACCTATTTCTTCGTTAGTTCATTCGTCTACATTAGTAACTGTAGGTATTTATTTTATGTTTCGTTTTTTTATATTTTTAAATTTAAATTTAATTTTAATTATTTTATAATTAAGATTAATTATACTCTCAAGGACTCTAACAAATTTTTTTTTGCATGCTCTGCCTACATACTGCACAAGACATTTTCACTCTTGCTTCGTTGACAAAATAATATGAACCTTAAACTTTGTGGCAACGAAAGTAAGAAGCCGACGACGGTGGCAATAGCCCTGATAAGAAGGAAAGTACTGGAAACACACATATAGATCCCACAGATCCTAAGAAAGGTCTTCAAGGGTGAGCTCGACAACTTTGTGGCGCTCTCTATGGGCGTGGAATGCACCTAACGTTCTGAAATTTCAACCACTGATAGTTTTAGACTGTAAAGAATAAAATTTCCGACCAAGCTCTCATACACGCGCTAACTCAAGTCAGCACGTTTCCGTCACCGTCCTTTCAATAAGAAAAAGTCAACGGGTTATCTAATAATTTTTATTTTCTAGCTTTTTAGGGTCGGCGCAGCCGGTGGAAAAATAGTAGTTATGAAGTTCTGCCTAACGCAACAGTAGCACTTCTGGTTTAAAATGTAAGTATGTGGACAAACAAACGAGATACACGAGAATGAATCGCGTTTGCTTTCGACAGTGGCGCTTGTGGTTTTAAATGTAAAAGTGAACGTAATTGTTATGTGAAAGAAACAGATAGGAAGATGGTTTTACATCGGGCTTACAGTCTCAGTAAAAGTGACTCGTGGTATCAACATAAGGAATCGATGAAAGGAGTTCATTTTGTGAGGTTTGTAATATTGTGTATGATTCTTGCTGAAAATAAGGTCGGCGTGAACCTACTGACATTTTTGTAAACAAAATGAGTTATTAGTATCACCCGAGTATTGACATCCGCCATTTTGAGTCGCTTGGTCCCCGACAATTCACAATTCACTATGCGAAACATTCCGCCTACTGAATTGTGAATCGTCGGGCAGTAAGCAACGGAAAATAGCGGATGTCAATATTCTGCGTAGTGAATTGCGAATTGTCGGGCACCAAGCGACGGAAAATAGCGGATGTCAGTGCGTAGTGAATTGTGAATTGTCGAGCATCAAGCGATGGGAAATAGCGGATGTCAATACTCAGGTGTTTCCAGGTGCTCTAAGCTAATTTAAGAAAGCCTTTTACAGCCCCATCATATCCTTATCTGGCGTACCTTTAAACAAACCAGGTCGCTTTGCGACCTAGTAATAGGGTCGGTCTTTCAGCTGAAGTCTGGGCGACTATTCCACTAACCAACTTCGAACAAAAAGTACAATCGCACTTGGACGCTGTTACGCGTAAGGAACCAACCTGAGAACACGTGATTCTAAGTTCAAGAGCCATGTAGAAGCTATATGCCATAGCGTTTACTGATGGGTTTTGATCAACGTGACTACACATTTTTGAATCGGGGACCCAATTCTGAAAAATTCTACATAATTCTGACACAATGGAGGGAAGCTGAGATTATTCTATTATTCAAGAAAGGCAAACGGGAGGAAATCAAAAATTAAAGACTAATCAGTCTGGCCTCCAATTTGGGCAAAATCTTAAAGAAAATTTTAAAGGCGAGAATATAACCTCAGCTGGATGTACAGCAGCCATGAGAAGCGGGTTTCCGCAGAATCGTTCCACAGTTCATCAAATTTTCACTCTAAAACAACTCATCGAAAAAGCAAACGAATACAACTTTGAACTATTTTTGCTATTTATTGACTTTACGAAGGCATTCGATACGGTGGACCAAGAATTTTTGTGGGAGGCCACGAGTTTTTAAGATGTTGATTCGAAAGCAATCATCCAAAATATCTATGATCAGGCTACGGCCTACGTTAAACTAGATAAGACAGGAAACTGGTTCGGCGTTGAAAGAGGGGTCAGGCAAGAGGACCCGTTGTCGCTCAACCTGTTTAACTGCGTCCTGGAGCAGGCCATTAGGGGATTAAAATGGGAAGGTAGGGGGGTCAAAATTGAAGGTGAATTTTTGAACAATCTGAGGTTTGCGGACGACGTGGTGTTGATAGCGAACAACCTGACCGAGTTAACTGGGAATCCAGAGGAATTTCTTGAGGCTTGCGAGAAGGCAGGGCTGAGCGCCAACACAAGTACAACCAACCTGTCGAGAGGGAAGAGGGAAATGGGGGAATTACCCCGGCCCGGACTTTCAGAGGGGCCCGATATTTCTAAAAGCCCTGAATTTCAACGCTTACGGCTACATCATACTGTGCATCAAATTAGCAATCACTCTTTACAGTTTACACCATGAAAGAAACCTCTTATCCTGTAGCTTATATTTTTTTCCATCTAACAAAAGAATAAAATGAACTGGAGGGAGAGGAGGCCCGTGAAAATTCCCCTCAGGTCCTCTTTTTCTCTCTACGGGGCTGAGTACAACTAAACTATTGACGAACGCCCCAGAAGGGGAGGTGACCATAGAAAACGAAAAAATCGAATGGGTAAATGAAGCGAACTATCTAGGCCAAATAATTTCCTTCAAAAACGCGAGAGAAAAGGAATTCTGAAATCGTATCACTATAGTGGTTGGAAGAAATTTTGGAAATTGAAGAGCTTGTTCGAAGGCCGCTTCTCAATATCAACTAAGGCTGGGGTCTGGAAGAGTTGTGTGCAGCCAGTATTGACATATGGGGTCCAGACACGGGCGTTAACCAAAGTAAACATCAAGCGATTGTAGACAATCCAAAGAGCGATGGAACGTAGTATGTTGGGCATCAAGGTACAAGACAAAATCGAATCTTCAGGGATTATGGTGAAAACTGGTTTGGATGATTCAAGAGAAGGGGTAATAAGAAATAAATAGAGGTGCGAAAGACACATCTGGAGGTAGGGGGATGGAAGGTGGGAAAACAAGTGGAAGGGTGGACTCCGTACAATCACAACAGAGAGGGGAAGACCCACTACGCGGTGGAGAGACTTAATTCGAAAGTCGCTCGGCCCCTTGTGGAGAAGACATACTTGGGACAGGAAAAATTGGAGGGAAAAAAGGGAGGCACATGCCCCGAAATGGGCGGGTAAAGCAATTACGAGGGCAAGGAGGAGACTAGCCCCCTCTGCCGTCCACGACACACGTGAAGACTGTGGCGGAATCCGCAGCGATATGTTATTAGGAAATAAGTGATGCCCTGTACAGTGAAGATAAAGATGGGTTTTTTTTCTTTTGCTCGTTGATCACAATTAAGTATGTCTTGGCCTCCCTGAAGAAAGTACAGATCATTGCCACAGTCTATTAGTATATTCTGTTGAGCCTTATCAAGATTAATTAAAATCCTACCACACTCTCCATGACTGAGAGATTCATTAAGGCTTGATAAGCCTATGTGAAGCCTCTCACAGGTTTTTTACGACTTATTAGGTCTCATTAGGACTACATAGAGAATTTCCCAAACTATTAACATTGATGATGCTCTTTTTCTAATTTTGCTCTCAATCCGAGCTTTGGAATCCGCCCTTTCGAGCATTACCTATTGGAAGAATTCTTAATGCTCTGTCAAATATCATGCGGAATTATAGGTTTCTATCCCTTCTCTTTCGCTACAACCCTGAAATCAGATTCAGAAGTGGACCTTTCCAGCATTCTGATGAGTTGGACAATGTATTCACTCCTTTGAGATACATACTGCAACTCTAGAAAAACTTCATAACAGTAGGAACCCAAGCTAAACTGTTCGAGACTGAAACTGCCATACCTAATCCCTCAAAGAGATCGAGAGCCGATAGAGAGCCAAAAGTCGTCGAAATCTACTCCAGGCTGCTGCGGCCTTATTCATCTCAAGATTCAAGTCATATGGAAAATGTCAATCGCACACACTAGTAAACTTCTAGAACCAATTCGCAAGGAAGTACATTTAGTCGGCAGTCTGGTCCATCGCCGCATCGCGCAAGTTTCACTATTATCCGGGCATGCGATCTGGTATCTGGATAGCGAACCATTCGGAAGATAGACTGCTCAGAAACCTGGAAGTAGCGAGTCTATTTCACTGTCATCCTCGTTTTTATCCGGTTGTAACTATTTTATCTGGAATAGCGTATGCTGCCCGGGGATTCGGCCCATTTTGTAGAGACGTGTACGCCAGACTACCTACTACGGCTACCACGACCACGAGAGACGAGCGAGAAAGAGAACTTTTCCTCGACTATTCGTATACACATGCACCGTTCCACTTCGAGCAGAATGTAAATCGGTTTCCTAGTTAATGAACATCTTGTAGACGTTTTTACTTTTTTTTTTTCTTTCCTTAATAATTTGACCAGTTAAAACTGTGTTTCCGTTTCGGTGATCATTTTCCACTTCGCACTGGACAACTGTTTTGTATTTTCTTGCACAGTGCTAATTAAGTGCGGTGTAAACATTGTGTTTTCGTTGGTTTTTGGAGCTTCCAGCATTGATATACTCGCAGCCGGTGAGTACAAGTTCTTTACTTACAATTTCGTTGGAAATGTGGATAAAGATCGGCGAGGGAACCGAACGACCATTTTGAGGGGAAGTGACAACGGGCTTGAAAATCTAAGAACATTACAGTGAATGAGGAACCCTGGCTATCTTGAACGGTACAGTTCACTAGAAGCGAGAAAAAAACTTCAAAGCTTCAGTGTCCGGACATTGGTTGAGGAAGGCCAAGATAATCAGAAACATATGGTTGGGTCTCTACAGGATGAGAGGACCGATCTCGGACAATATACGTCAACGAAGTGAGAAAAACTGAGTTTGCTAAGCACAAGTACCTAAATACGGAAGGTAATTGTTGTTTTCGGTATAATTTTACGTTTTGAATTAAATGAGTAGCAACACGTGGCCAATCGAACGGCTAGAGCATAGGTGTCATAACACATTACAGCATTTTGCTGGCCTTTTTTTGAAAACTGTCCAATTTCTATGTAGGGTCACAGTCGTCAAACTTCAACTGCAGATAGTACATCTCAAGGGTGGAAAAAAAAATTATGCGAACGCGAGTTCCCTTCGCTTTAGTTACAGAGCTAGACGTTCTCAAAAAGTTATAATAGGGAGTGACTTCGGGAATAGTTTTTAGTAATCAATTCTTATTATATTCTTCGCGTGGAGTAAAAAAGGTCATCGAAACTTTTACGTCTTGTTTTTATTGTTCGAGTCTAGAATTTTCTGAAGCGGACGTAGAAGACACACTGACCTAAGTTCTAAAGAAGATCTAAAATCTATTTTCACCAAAAACTAATGATTACGTCTGAAAAAAAAAAAAAAAGAAAAGAATTTTCTCTTACGGTTAGGGCATTAAGTTATAGGAGGGGGAGTATAGAATCAGAGAGGTAGGATAAGAAAGTCGCTACAAGATTCACAAAACTTACATCTCAAACTTTTTCAATTAAAAAAAAAAAAAAAAAAAAAAACACATCCGCTACTACGAGTGAGCCAGAAGAGAGAGGAGGCTGAACCCTAAGGACTTGTTGAAAACTCGCTAAAGGATTCTTCAAAGCCGGGTTCACAGCGGAAGTCGAAGAAACCAGAGCTTCGGAAAGTTTGGCTGGAAGAAGACGCTCGTAAAATAATACAAACAAGAGAGGGGGAAGAATGCAGGAGCAAGGGAAAAAAATTTAATCCTGAATTTCTGAGAACAAATTAGGAAAAAAGTTTTTAATAAAGGCGGGTGTATTGGCTATTTTTTATTATCTGGTCCCGGAGCGGCTGTGAGCTTGATTTAGAGAAGAGGGTGAAAATTCTGGACAGGCGGAGGTTATGGACAGGCGACGATACCCTAACTTAATATGAACGCAGGGGGCTGGGAAAAGAATATGATGTGGCAACACTACATATAGATTTGCCGCATCAAAAACCTGCCGAGCATTGTAAAGTTTAAACAAAAAATTCTTTAGGTAGGGTGTGCTAATTCACAATTCTTTCTTTTGTAGTCTAGAGCACTAAAGCGCTCTGGGCAACAGAAGAAGAAATTTTGAATTGGCACACCCTACATACAGAACATAACCAAGTTCACTCTCACTCTAACATGGGCACTAAAAAAAAAAATTCTGTGATATCAGAAGTTACATCCGGACGTTTCGAAATTGAATTATATCTAGTTAATTAATAATTGGCCCACGGCAATTGTAGAAGATTCGTTCATGCTTCAGCCAACTTTGGGAACAATAACATTTGTTTTTGAAGTAAGTGGAATTTTTTGATAATGATTTTATGACGAAAACTGCCTGAGGGAGGTTTTGGACAAAGGCGAGGGTGGAAAGGCGAAAGGGCCTGTTCGTCGGTAAATCTGTGCACCCAAGCTGTTTAGAGTTCTACAGTGCGAACCTCACTTTTTTTTTCATTCACCATTACCCTGGGATCAAATGTCGACGCTCCTTTTACCAAAGGTTTCTTTAAAGGACATTTCAACACAAGACTGTCAAATAAATATTGTAGAAAATTACGACAATCCGATCGGAACTTCCAAATTTCAGACATCTTCAATTTTTGCATCCTTTTGAGGGCCATATTTACAAAGCGCAAAACTGGATATGTTTCCCAGTATCCGCCCACACCCGATGTCTGTCGGTTCAATCACCATTAAATCATCTGCAAGGACAAGGTACTAACTAAGTATGGTCGAGGAGCTTTACCGTTCGACTTTCCCGCGCGTGATTTGTAACGTGTAAAGGATATAAGGTGTTTCGAATACATCCAATTTTAATGCACGTCTGGGTAGATTATACACTCGTTTCATTTTTTCCGTCGTATCATGAGTTTTCAGCCTTCAATGATAAAGAGCCTGTTCGTAACCTCTCCCTAAGGCGGAGATTTGGAACAAAGACTTTCACTTCAGAAACAATGCTCTGACTCAATTCCTAATCACATTTAGGATGATTTTAGTATCTACATTAAAAGATCGAGAACCTTCTGCCCTGTAAAGGTGCATACTTTTCAGATCGCTGTGAACTTGAACGAACCTTAAAAACACAAAAGAGTAATTTAGAGTCCAGAACCTCCACTCTCTCCCCTAGGTTGTTTTCTCACAAGTTGATTTCTATCACATTCAGGCAGGTAACGAGACCACTTTTCCAGGGGATCCACTTGGAGTAAAATTGCAAATTTTAAACCAATAAAGAACAAAAAAAAAATTTGGGTTCTTGTCTGTCAGGAAGCAAACTGTCGGCACAGTGAAGCAATATTCCAGGGGTCTAGTTGGCCGAGTGGATAGCGCGCTGATCTCGGAATCTGGAGGTCCCGGGTTCGAGCTCATGTAAGTAACTCGCCAGATTTCGACCTAGGCCGGTTTCTCGGAAAGCAGAGAAGAGAACTAAGACAGCCCTAACAGCTTCCCCGACATCTTTAAGGTAATGCTCGAAAGGACGGATTCCAGGGCTCGGGTTGAGAGTAAAATTAGAGAAGAGTGGAGCAAAATTCTGCGCTGTTTTACCCCATTGCCCCCCTCCGATACTACAAGCCTGATACAATCTGGTAATTTCTATACAAATCTGCTCATTATTTTGGGTACTGGTCAGAATTTAGTTGTTTTTCGTCAGATTTGTTCAGATGGTTTAGCTTTTGATAATGTCTCGTTGTTTTGGATATTCTTGGCTGGATTTGGTCAAATTTGGTAATATGTTTCGGTCAGCTTCATCATACTTGCCTTCATAGACGGCAACTTGATCATTTTAGCACGAGAGGGAGCGGCAAGACTTCAAGTGAAAAGAAAGTACAAAGTGAACGGCCAGGGGTCTACAAAGGTTTTTATGGGGGGAAGGGTACTACGATTTTGTGACACGAGCTCTTCTGTAAGCAAGGTAATTTTACTGAGGGTAAAACGATACTATTGCCTTCCTTATTCCAATTCAGGGGGGCGGTCGCTATCCGCGGCCCAATCACCGCCCATGTTCGGCTTAGATCGCGCTTATTTATGATTCTTTTCATTTTTTTTTATTTTTTTTTGAAAATGTGGTCGGATTTGCTTGTTTTTAGGTATGTATAGTTTGAACTGTTCTTGGTTAAATTTCTTTTGTTAATATTTCTGACTATCAGAAAAAAAGATAGCGAGGAAAAATATCATCAAACCTAAGAATGGGAGTATCCTCTGTTTTACTGGTAACGATAGCGGACAAAGAGGGTATATTTTTGGGTAAACAAAAAATGGGGACACTCGGCGGTAGAATTCAGAGGATATTTGAACAGAATAGCAATTCTGAACGTGGAACTGAAAAAGATATCTAAACTTAATCCAAGTATATACACCATAGGGGTCTGGTTGGCCGAGTGGATAGCGCTCTCGGAATTCGGAGGTCCCGGGTTCGATCCCACGTGGCAACTCACCAGATTTCGACCTAGGCTAGTTTTTCGGCCAGAATGGACGAGGGCAAAGATAGCCCCAACAGCCTCCCCGACGTCTCTGAGGTAATGCTCGAACGGGCGGATTCCAGCGCTCGGGTTGAGAGCAAATTAGAAAAAGAAGTATATGCACCAACATCAGCATCCCCGGAAAATGAATACGATAAATTTTACGAAGAATTGACCCAAATTGTTCAAGAAAGAAGTAACAGCAAAAAATGATTTAATAAAGTTAATGGAGGATTTTAACGGTCAGGTGAGATAAAAAGGGGAGAGGAAAGAAACTTGGGACCATATAATTTCCGAGGAGGAATGAACGAGGAGAAAGATTAGTGAAATGGTGTTAAGAAACTAATCTTAAAACAGAAAACACAAACTTTAAGAAAAGGAAGAAAAATTATAAACGTGGTTAGTATCTAATCAGGTATGTAAGAGCCAAAAATATCAGAATAACGTAAAAGACATCAACACAATAAATCACCTAAAATTTATATCAGACCACCGCCCACTACAAATAAATATAGAAAGTTCAAAACAGAGAATCGCATCGAAAAATAAATGGAAAGATAATTCGGGCATTGGGGAGGATACTTCAGGGTACGAAAAGGAACCAGCCCGAGCAATAAATGGATATACGTGGGAAGAAGGGGTGGACAGGGGTATGTGAACAGTTTGCGGAAACCACGATCTCAGTAACTCTGAGAATTACGACTCAAAATCCAGAAAGTAAAAAAGAAAAAATTCCTAAACAGATACAAGAAATGATCGACAAAAGAGAAAAAACAGAGAAATAAAAAGTACAGAAGACCTGACAAATGAATAGAACTTCGAGAATTATATCAACTAACAAGGAGAAAAATATAAAAATTTAGAAACGAGCAAATTAAAAATCAAACAACACATTCTTGATTCGATAAAAAGCACCAAAACGGTAAAAAATTGTCCTTCCTTGGCAGTTATTGGATGACTTATTTAAAAGACGATAGTAAAAATAATTACGAAAAGAAAAAGAAATAAGCAGATTAGCCACGAACTTTTATAGGAAGTTATATGAAAAACACGAGAAGGAACTAGAGAGAAAAATAACGGAAAAAACAGGCAAACAACATTTTTTAGGGAGAAATGTTGAAAATACTACAAAAAACTGCAGTCGAATAAAGTTCCAGGATACAAATTAACGAATGAGTAAATAAAATACGGAGGAAAATAGTAGATTAATATCTTAGTATTTCTATTTAATGAAATTTGAGACTCGAAGATGATTCCTAAGTCCTAGGGTCGGGCAGATGTGATATTGATTTTTGAAAAGGGTAATAAACATAAAATCGAAAATTACAGACCCATACCACTAAGTCCAACATTATCAAAAATGTTTGCAAAACTTATCGAATCAAGAATAAGGGGTATAATCGATGCACAACAACCGAGAGAGCAGAGGCAGGCTTCCGTAACGGGTTCTCTGCCATCGACCACCTCTACACTATCAAACAATTGATAGAAAAAAGTTACGACTATCAATTACATCTCCACCTGGCATTTATAGATTATACGAAAGCTTTTGATAGCCTAAATAATAATTTTATGATAAAGGCTCTCGTAAATCAAGGAGTACTAAGGACATATGTAACTTTGATCCAAAAAATATACGAAAACTTGGAAGGTAGAATAGTCACAGACAAAACTTGAGAATACTTCAAAATAGGGAAAGGAATGAAGCAGGAGGACCCTCTGTCACCGATTTTGTTCATCTGGGCCTTGCAGGTTTTTGGGAACCTTGATTGGTCTAATAAAGGAAATGGTAACAGAACTAAACGAACAGGGGAAAATAACGGGGTTAAAAATAAATATAAAGAAAACGAGGATTACAAGTAATGGCCAAGAAGAAAGCGTAATAGAGTTAGGAAATCAAAACATCGCAAAAGAAAAAGAAATATCACACCTAAATAAAGAAACTTCCAAAACAATAACTACGCTGGGATGGAACAAAAATATTGGTCATTAAACAATAATTTAAAGGCCCTTTCCCAAACAAGAACCAAAGCGAAATTTTTAATAGTAGTGTTCTGTCCACTTTAACATATGGGTCGCAAATCTGGGTAACAAATGCAAGAGAGAAAAAAAAAATCTGAACTACCCAAAACACGCAATGGAAAGATTTATGCTAAATATAAGATTAAGCCATAAAATATAATTTTGAGAAATAAAGAACACGTTAAAAGTAAGCAAAGACGTCATTTATGTTATAAAAATACGTGGAAATATGCAGGTCACATCGCCAAAACTCAAGACAATAGGTGGACGGAAAGGGTGATGTGGTAGATACCCCCAAACAAAAGGAGAAAAGGTAAGCAAAAGACTATGTGAAGAAACTATTTCAGGAGGTTATTACTCGAACACAAATAACAAGGTATCATTAAGTAGCCCAAAACAGGGCTGAATGGGCGAGGCCTTTGCCCTGAATGGCTCACTATAAAAATCACGAATCAAGTATCCAGTTAGAATAAATTATAGGCTAATAAATAAATAACCTTCCTGATCGTTGTTGGTTTGCACTAGTCAAAAACAATTCCAACTGAATTTCACAAAAAAATAATAATAATTATTATTATTATTATCATTATTATGGATTACCAAACCAGACCAAAATGATTAAAACAACGAAACAACATAAGTCCCAATCAGAATCAAAAACGACCACAATTCACCGAAACTGACAAAATAGGAACTAAAAAATCAAAGTCCATCATTTCGACATACTGCAAGTATACTAAAACTGTCCTACCGGTCACTGACGCGATACTCGAAAGGGTAGTTCCTGTGGCTGGGGGTGCGGTGTCATAGGGCCCATTTTGGCATTCGTGCATCGCCATACGTCCCACCACACACAAGTATACTAAAACTAACCAAAAATTAAATATGGTCACAAATTATTCAGTTCTAAATTGACCAGCACAGACTTTACTTCCAGGAACGATCAAATTCAATCGAAGAAAATCTAAACCACATGAGAGGTTAATTTTGATCGAGTAGGATTATTTTTCATCATTTGATAAAGTGTGCAGTTCATGTTGCTTTAGCCATTTCGGTACATTTTGATCAGATTTGGTCATTATTTATTGTAATAAGTAGGATTTGCGCGCAGGTTCTTAATCTGTTTTCATCAGTTTTTGTTTTATTAGTTTCTTATGTTATTTTGTTTCTGGACTAGATTTGGTTGTTTTTTATCGCGCTTGTTCCAAGTTATTTCAGTTCAGTTTGATCCACTCCGCTGATCCTTCAACTTTGGTTGGAAATGAGCCATTCAAGTCACACAAAAGGTAGGGTGTCACTTATTTTTCAAACTATTAAAGTCCGAACAGTATTAGATGAATTTGGTTCCCATTGATTGAAATAAAAATCTTCAAAATTTGAACTCGATAACATATAATATTAACCGTAGGCACGATAACTCCTTCCTTCTTCATGGGAGAAATATTCTGAATTTTCAAGGCTTCACCGAGGAATTTTTCCTCCGCCCCAACAGGGTTCAAGCTGTATCTTTAATGACAGAACATCAAATATTTTGGATCCGTGATGACGGTTAATGATCCCTGCCGGTTTGTTCTTCAGCTGGCATTCCAGTACGATTGCCTGGGTATGAGTTTTCTAGCCTGTCAACACTTCGTCTGACTGTTGGGATAGCTGACTGTTTGTTCCTGCTGGCCCAGCACTCTTCCAAACGGACTAGCTCACAGCTGTTTCTCGGTTTAACTGGCTCTTTCCATCGGGCTAGATCATAGGGAAACAAATTTGGGGTTGCAGTTCTTCGAATTTCATATAAATAGATGCGGCGCCCAACATATTTTTTATCAAGTTTTTTCCTATGAATCATTTAGCATCAAAAGATTCCGGTCGACTGATACGGACCCGAGCTAAGGCGATAAAACCAAATCAATTTTCGAACAAAACAATGCTAGCACAAAAGTGGTCAAACTAAGCTTTTACTAGTATCTGAAAGTATAAAAAGATTGATTTTCAGAAAAATTCATTCAATTGGTTTTGGAAAGCCATGTGCCTCTTAAAACCAGCCATCATTCTCTGCATTGTGTAGATCATTCTGGAGATAGACTTGAAATAAATTGCTCATGAAAGCCAAGAGTTGCGTAGCTACTATCATCATATAGTCTCGAGAGACTATAATAGCTGATTTACAAAAAATCAACTACTTTGAAACATTTTTATTTTAGGATTTTCTTGTTGGTTTTCTTTTTCTCCTCTCAAAGAAGAAAACCGGTCAAGGGGTCCCTTTTGATACGAACTAAGTCGCCAACAATGCAGAGGAAGAAAAGATGATGGACAAACTTCTCTGGTGAATCTCTAAAGAAGACATTTCTCGCGTTTCTATACGTGACACCGGCATTAAAGAAAGCATGAAGATTCTAAATGGCCGTTGTCTCTCACCAGTTTTCAGGTATTCCCATTTGGCAACACTGCCATTCATTTCCAAAACTAATCGTAGGTAATAAAAGGCCTCTTATGGAAGTTTTTCACCTTAGTGCATCAAAACTCGTCTTCACCTTTTTGCCCACTACGCTCTCTTTCTCTCATTTTTCAAAAATGTATCACTTCGGAAGACGGGTTTTCCAAGCATCTTGTTAGAGCTACCGCGGCCAATATTGCAAGTGTGACTGCATAGGTGCTAGTAATCTTGAGAAATATCTCAAACTAATAGCCAGTACTCGAGTTTTATTGCTTTAGGCGTACATGACATACCCCAGATTAAGCCACATTAACTGACAGATGCCCAGACATGAACTTCACTGCACGAAAGCGTATCTTAATTACATTTTCCCCATTCACCGATCTACAATCTCTCCTGCTCGATCTTCCTTCCGACTTGAAACTGCAACTCAGCATCGATAACGCTACCAGTTGACTTTTCAATTTCACCAACACCTAATGAAACTGTTCTCGCATCAATTATCCTTAGAGTACGAATACATTCATTGCACGCGTTTCAATTACTCTGCTTGCCCTCTAGTTACCTAATCATGAAACCGCAGCAGACGAGAAACGATAAATCATTCACGTCTGAATGCCGACAAGCATATCAACCATGAGGTCTGCCATTGAAAGAACCGCACGACTGACGGTGAGCTACACGACAAATGATTATTCAAACAAACGTGTTTCAGAATACTCAAACATGATCGTTGCATGCCCCCCAATACGAAGAAAGTACACGTTCGCGCACAGATTCTCATCATCGTAATTAGATCTAATAGTGTTAATTAACAATAGGGCCGATTATACGGGTACAAGAATTACAATAAGATGAATTTCACATTCGAATAATCGTGACAATCCGGGTGTTTATATCGCACAGCCATTTAACACCATGTTTTAACATTTTCCGGGGGCGCGCAACAAGTTTATCCTTGTTATTGTCCAGTAGTGAGAATACCGGAACCAGTTCCTTAATTATTTCGGTGCGGTATTATTCATGTGGGAACGCAAGAAAAATGAGATTGAGGAGGACTCGACGAGCTACATATTGTCTTCCAAAAGGTGAGACGAGTGTGAGTGAAGAAATTAATTATATTGAGTCATGAAACAAACGTGAGAGAGCTAACAGAGCTAATGAGGTCTACAAATACAATGCAGACAGAGCGTCATCTAAACCATACATAGACTACGTACATTAGTTACATAATGAGCCACAATTAAAACCTCAAATTAACTGCTCTTTTGATTCCAGCCGAACACCGCGGCATAATGCGTTTGCTCGATTCCGCACTCGCTTCCGACATGCGCCATTAAAATGAATTGCGGAGTTGCCTTGCACCTGTTATGGGCAGCAATCGTAATACTCTCCGTGCGCGCTAATCCCGGCGAAGAGTTCCTCAACTCGATCATCGCCCGACTCAAACAGGAGCGGCCTTCCGACAACTATCGACGGTTCTACAATGAGCTTTTTAGGGCGACTAGTCGATCTTCTGACGAATACAAAATCCACGAAACGCCGGTGAGTACAGGTCGTTATAGTAATGATAGTAATGGCACAGTGATGACAGAGTGGAATGCGACTGTGCGTCGCAAAATTTAGGTACCTACACCTAATTCCACTATAAAAACGCATTCGATACGCTGCTTACCGAGCAGCCTGCCCCGCTTTAGGAAAATTCGACGCGCAAATTATCATCGCTAGTGTGATGGCCCGTTAGGCGTGATCTAGGCGACTACGTGCGAAACGTTAACCTGATCTCGTTTCGTTACTCGGTGCAATGGATTCGGACTTCAAATTCGGCATAGCAGAGTTGACCAACCGAATTCAACACAATATCTGGTTTAATAGGAATAAAAACGGATAGAAATCCAAGTATTTCTGTGCCCCTCCCCATCAACCTTAAGATGCCAGAGTCTGATCAATAGAGTCAAACTACTGTCAAAAGTACTCAAGTTCAGTGACCCTTAATACCCGAGAATTAATGATACCCACATTGTATTAATGGAAGACGTGTCATTTTCGAGCCACCTTCTCCAATTCGTAAGTCAAGGTTAGCTTAGTGCCAGAAATAAGTTTAGTTGTCATTATAACCATGAAATGATACATATGTTATACGTATCAACATCCTCACTCTTGAATCCTCTCTTCTACTGACTCTAAATGCCACAATTTGCAAATTAAGAGTACAATCGCTTTAAAGTATGAGTTCAGCTACCTTTCAAACCTAAGAAATGACACTACCTCTTCCCAACGCCTATACAATAATTTGCAAGTTACAATTTACAAATCAACCATTCAACGGCTGTATTACAACATCCAGACCATCCAAATTTTTCCATCTTCACAAAAAGCAATCCACTCTACGACCACCAGACAACACCCACAAACGGACACATCTCCTTTGCTTAAATCCTGAATACCAACATTCAGAGAAATCTTCTCAAGATTCCACAAATAATGGTCAATCCTTAGACCAACTCCTCACCCATAATCAATTGGACACTTTTCATCCTGGAAACCAAAAACCTATCGAATCAAGCCATCCAACTGCAAAGAGATACTCAAATCTCCCGATTACACAGACAGTACTATGCTATACAAATGGATCAAAAACCAGCGAGCATGTAGGTGGGGCTTTCTCGATTCAATCTGTAACGTCGTCCTTCAACTTCCCTCCTTGCACATCTGTTCTTTCCGCAGAAAGAACTCAGAAGTTTTATATATATATGCTTACTACAAACCACTGGATACAATAGCCACAAGTTTACTATCATAACCGATTCCTATCTGTCCCTAACTCATATCCAAAACCAAAACCTCAAAAATCCCATAGTTAGCCACATAATATACCCATTAGAACAACTACAAAAACAGAACAAAACAACTATCTTCTTATGGATTTCGGCACATCGGTCAATACACAACCACGATGCCGTAGATGCAGTAGCAAAAACCTACGCACAGACCAACCTTCCCATACTCATCCGATCACATATATTACCGCTACTCCATCAACAAGTCCACCAGTCATGGACCGCAAAATGGAATACTCTATCAAGTAAGCTGAATACCAAAAAGAACCACACGAAAGATTGGACCCCTCATGATAGGACACCACTGTAGAACAAACCGCCCCATGGAAATAGCAATAAATCGACTCCTTCTTGGCCGTACGAAGCTCACTCACCAACATATCCTTAACCGTCAACCGCCACCAATCTGTGGAAAATGCAACACCCCTATTACAGTCCAACACATCCTCACTAAATGCATCGACTACCAACAACACCAGCAGTTACAGAAACTAATATCCATCGATAATCTACCAGACATCATATTATTCTTCAATAACCATAATATTATAACCCTACTATAGATTAAAGTTGATGTATGTAACTATACGTAGTGGTAAGTGATTATAGACCATAAGGCAATAATATTCACTATAATAAAAATAAAATAAAAATCAGGTCAAGTCATTATCAAGAATAAGTCAGGCGGCCTACAAAACCTAAAAAACAACCACCCATATTGAACTTACTGACATTTCCACTATTGAGTTTACCCATCCCCTTCCCCACCCCTAAACAATAATTTCCAAGTTACAATCATTTCACTGTTAAAATGAGTTCAGCAATGTTTAAAAATCCTAATTAATTATTGTACGCGTCAAGCAGATTGTGCTGAGAATCAACATCTTCATCTATCAGGGTTGCCACTTTTTTTCAGGATTGGTTTTCCCTGACTTTTCCCGGTTTTCCAGGCCAACTTTTCCAATTTCCCCTGACCTTTTTTACAGGATTCCGAGAAAGCCCAGAGGGAGGAGAGTCACAGAAATTTTTTACAATACAAATAAAAAAAGTTTACTCTGATAAAAACTCGTTTGTTATTTTCAGAAAATTTCCCTGACATAAATGAAAATTCCCTGACTTTTCCCTGACTGACCAAATTCCCTGACTTTTCCCGGTTTTCCAGAAAGTGGCAACCCTGTCTATGAACTCCCTCTCTCATCTATTCTACATATCAAATGATCAAAAATTAGTTCAATGACCGTTAGAGCCTATAAAAAGAATGATATACATACTACATTTCGTACGTGAGATGAACAATATTATTATTGAAAATCGTCTCTGATGCTATACCCCGAAAAGGGTGGATTCCATGACCTGAGGTGCGATATCGCAAGGGTCAATTTGGCACGCTGGTAAGCGCGTGCAGCGCTATACACACACAAAAGAATAAGGTGAAAACGGTTTCACAAAATATCCGACTCAGCCTCCCATTAACTAGGTTCAACAATTTTCAACTTATAGACAAACCGAAACAAATCCAAGAGTTCTTAAGTCCTTACAGGTACCTATAATATCTACCTGGATTCGATTAATTTTACAGTACTAATGAAAGCTCTAGACGTTTTACTAACATATAAGTCTTTTTTGAAATCAAAAAGATGGATCTCTATACACGGATATGGACAATCAAATCGGAAGGGGGGAGACAATAGCATCTCTTCTATTCATAAAACTCAATGTAACTGAAAAATATGCAAAATTACACTTTTTTAAAGGCTCATTGTATGATAACGTAAGGGGTTATTTTATGCCACCCCTCTCATCCCTTCACCGATTTACAAAAAGCAAGAGAATATTACAATTTTATTATAAAGAACTGGCTTAAACTTGTAACGCAGGGCGATTCTTATTTTCGCTGGGTCCTTGTACCTCATACACGCTGATCTTTATTACATTGAAATTCAAACAGAATAAAAATATCAGATAACGTGCCAGCAAATGACCAACGCAAACGTCACTCAAGCGAGCTGTCAAGACATGTATAACGCATGCCAAAACCCACCATTTCTCTTTCTTAACCGTTTCGATTCAACTCAGCTCAGATGTCGTGAACGCCCCGACACCATTTTTACACCGCGCAAAACGTCTTCCACATTCCCCGCTTCATCAACATTTTTTCTTATTACAGGAACCATCGGACAATTCAATCTACCCGCAAACTAATAATGAATTCGATTACAATCAAAACCAACAAGAGCAGCAATTCCTGCAACAGCAGTTCAACCAAATCCAAAATCAAGCCAGTTTTGCTCCAGGAAACGAACTGAATCCTCAACTAGTCAATATTCAACCAAATTTGCAACCCGATCAGGTGCAACCATTACCGCAGATAATAGGTTTACAGCAATTCAACGTGAACGGCTATCTGAATTTGCCGTTAGATGGACTGCAGCAGCACCCGCAAGGGTTGCCTTTTGAGTCTACAACTGAGGCACAGCACAATCCTTATGAAAATACAGGATCAAATCTGTTCAACCCGGGTGATGAAAATCATCTGCAGTTGGCCTACGGAGCCCTGGGAATCAACGACCAGCAAATGTTCTTACCAACCGTGCCAAACGATCAGTCACTGCTGTTACCAGATTTACAAAATAATGGTGAGTGGAGCAGTATTTGTAGCTTTAAAATTGAAACTGCATGTTTCAAGAGAGTGGTTCCATCGCGCTGGCGCCTCAATTATTTCAATTATTTAATATCGATCTCGTTAAGTTTTAGTAAGGTTTGAAGGTAGTGCATTTTGCCATTCGTTTGATTTAATATGGGAAGTAATCGAATGATATATCTACACACTGAACGCCTCGATAGCGCGATATCGTATTTTGTCGCTACTGTTACATTAGAATCGTCTGTATGTCGTGGCTGAACTCAGCATACACAAATAATACATAAACTCAATTCACGTCATCACCTTAGGATCTCAACGAAAGATCATTGTTCAGGTCTACTTAATTAAAACTGACAAAGCTCAGGTACTACACAAAACTTACCGTGCAAAGAAGTTAACTCGCGCAGTTTATACAGCCATCCTAGCAGGTAAAAAGTAATTCATCTGTCAACCATTTCGATCGTTTAATTTCGTTTTCTTTCGCCGCCAGAGGAAAAGAGTACATCATCTATAAAAGCAAAACAATTTTATTATTATCATTCTAATAGAAGCACTTTGGTTCACAGCTGTGGCACACGATGGTACAGGCAATCAACTGGTACCCACCTATTATTATTACAATCCAGACAATACCATCGATGATAATCTATTAGACAACACAATCGATGCAATGCGGCCAGTTCACAGTCCCGGTGAGCACATTATCATCGACCCAAACAAGAAGTTTGTTGTTGAGCCGTTGTTCGTCGCAATGGCAGGCTTTGTCGGTATTGCTGTCATCTTCATGAGTGCGGTGCTGTTCCTGCCTAAAATACTGACGCCAGCGCCCGAGGTTTCTAGTCTAAAAGGTCCGCAGGAGCTGGCCGCGTTAACCAAATTGGCAGTGGAGGCGATTGAGGGCAACGACTGCACTGAGCGAATCGCATGCGAAGTTGGAAGAGCAATGCGAGGCATGCAAGTTGGAAGTAAACCTATCAAGTAAGTTGGATGTACCTAGATTAGTAATAACTAGGGATTACTGTAAATGTTGGCACTTATAATTTCATATTGAAAAAGAACGCGGTAACTCCATACGGTAACTTCTGAGCACAGTGTGAAATTCACACTATCAATGGAATCCAACATTTTACAAGGATAGTACTGCGGTGCGATCTCTACTTACCATCAGTCTCATGTTGAGGTTTACCGGGTTCATGTTCAGTATTTAGGTGCTCAGTATACAGATACCTCTATCTGCGACGGATGAAATGAGAAACATAACAATCTAATGATGTTCTCTACGGACGAAAACTGGCGCACTGCAAAAAAGTTAACAGAATTTGCATGAATGCATAGACGCCTACACGGAAATACACTACAGGAACGCTTTTACAATATGTTGATGAAATGGGTTGTAATAAAAAGTTTCTAGTAGCGTATTCACGATTGCGTACTAATGCAAAACAGTCTCTACGTCTCATTCTTAATCTTATTAAAATAAGTTGGATAAATGGAGGAAGCCTGATGTTCGAGTCGGCGATGAAATAAACCGATCCAGAGAACAATAAGAGAAATGTAAAAGACTTACCAAATGTGGAGGCATATTGTAGAACTTATCGCACGAAAGTCTGAACTCTGCATATTCGCCATACCAACTCGAACTTGCTTATAATATAAATGTCGTTTTCACAGAACTTTTTTAAACGCTAGAAGTTACGATCTGAGACAATGTTTCAACGGCCTCTGAGCATTTGTGTGTTTATACTGATATAACTATGGCCTGCTAAACATTAAAGTTAGAAACTTTCAGCATTAAATGAGTCGCTGCTCTCAAAAACGCAGCTTCTAGTGTTCCTAACTTTAAAATCCTCTCGTAAAAATGGCGACCGCGTTGACGGGAATAAATTGATGACTGCTGACACCAATGACATTGATGAATGATGACATAACAACAAACCAGTGTTGCCAACTTGAGATTTACAAAGCGCAAAGATACGAAGAACTAGAAGAAAAAATTATCAAAAAGCAGAGTTGAGCCAAGTTCAGAAATAAATCCATTTACGGCGCATTTACCCCGAGGCTGACAGCATTGCTGTAGCCAACTTTGCTAGATGTTTATTATTTTCGTTCACACTGGAGTTAGTCGAAATATGCTGACAGCAATGTTAGAACTTATCCGATTCAAACCAGATACGGATTAACAAACAACTAGCAATGTTGCATGTTCTTGTTCCATGTTAGTCATTCTCGAAACTTTGCTGATAACACATCATGTTCGTTTGTTAATGTAAATGTCACCATGAGTCTTCCACACGTCGAAAATTAAACTACTGGGATTTAAACTCAAAGTAGCTGACATCTGGTGGCGGAATACGTAACAAACAAAATCGGGATCTTGGTTCTTCTTTACATGCTGTTTAATGAGGCAAAGTAATTTTTTGAAAAATTGTAGATAATTCAGCAGTGGTTTCCGAGAATTAAAATTTGGTGTGTAAGAACACAAAAGTCTTCAGAATGATAAAAAAAATAAATCCAAGCGGAAAATTACTCGGGTGATGTGTTACTAGCTTTTGAAAATGCACAGTAGGTTTTCAATGGTATTTCTTTCTCTGCGATCCCGGTTTCATCTTGTTATCAGTCGCACAAGAGCGCTCTCTATATTTAGGTTTAAATTCCAATTCCTTTTATTTTGTTTCACAAAATGGCTTGTTCATGTACATATACCATTCCATTCCTGCTGACTGCTGAGGCCAAGAGCCAAGCCATTTCGTTTTGTTCTGTTCATTATTTACATTTGTCTATACATTTGCTTACATTTGTCTACTTTCTACACACTGTCTGCATTTCTCTACCCAAAAATGTAGACAAATATTGTCTATGCGTAGAGACAAACATCCCTGATGTTCAGTGACGGGGACTTAGTATAGGATAGTAAGCGGTGCTGGGTTGAAAAGTGAACGACCGCTCACTTCATTCAGTTTACTCAATTTTTTTCACCCGTTCACGTTCTGTTCATTCGGCAGGTGAACGCCAACTAATTAGGTATGAACCCGACAAGCTGCGTGAAAATATCCTCCAACCTGGTCTAGATTTACCTGTCCTTGATGACAGCAAAAAACTGAGGATCAGCCCTGGACTGAAAAAATAAACCAATGTGATGAACAAAGCAAGCCTGCTGGTATATGTAGCCAAAACTAATGACTGTGCCCACTGTACATCAGCAATACTGGTACGAAGCCATTCGAAAAATAGCCAAATCTAAGAAGCAATCCAAAATCAAGCTAGAGGCAGATACGTGGATTTAGATCTGGACAGAAAATATTTTCAACCAGTTTTCCATTTCAACTTAAATATCATGGTCGATCAACATGTGTTTTATTTTTATGCACCAGCCCAGCTGGATTTCCCCCTTACACCTTTTAAACTATCTATCATAGATGGAATAGTAGTAAGAAATTCTACCACACTACACAATAATTCAGGATTTTTTACCGCTTCTTCTATGAGAGGTTCTAGGAATGTAGCGATATTCTATTAAACTAAACAACTCTATAAAACATTTAGGAGTTCCTCTTTGGTACGTCCCGGGAAAGCACATTTGACTAAATTACCTAATGTAATTTAATAAACGCTTCATAATTAAACATTATTGCTTTCAGAGTGCTAGAAGTTCTGCTCCCCGCCCATCTGGCCAAGCAGCTAGCACAGATCCGCAGAGCGGTAGCCAATAAGCAGATCTGCAAGCTGATTCAATGCAAACCTCTAAAAGGCGAAAAAAAGCAACCTAAGACGAATATCGACGCGGAAGCAAAGGTAGCCACGAAGCTCGATAAAAAACCAAGCTCCATCGAAACCGAATCGCCGGAACCTCGAGACAAGCCGGATAAGAAGAAAGAGCCATCAACTCAAAAGCCTAACGCTGAAAAGAAAACGCCCAAACCGGAGGAGAAAAAAAAGACTCGCACCACTGAAAAGACGAGCACCACTAACTCGTAATATTTATTTAAAAGGTAAAACGATATTACAGTTATTACATCGAAAATTTAACTTACAACTATGCACACAAGATTATTTTCTCAATGGTGAAAATAATAGGTATAAAATAACAACGGAAGTACAATAAATCGTTTATTCGTAAATTCACGTTAAGGTTAACCACCCGACAAGCCGTTGATTTAGATGTCGATTTGAACGGTTGAGTTGCTGCGAGAAAATGTACACCGATTTCAAGATATACCTACTGGTAACTGTGTTCGTTTGCTGTACGCGAAGCCATGATTAATTTGTTCAGTTAATTTATAATTTTTGTAATAAAATGATGTATAGATTGTTACAGAAGACTTTTTCCTTCAAAAACCGAAACTAGATATAATCCAAGAGACATGAAATGTCTGCCAAAATCGTATACCACCCAATACTCTTTTCGCATCGACGCCTGAACCAACAGCGTCTTGATTCAAACACACATACACACAAGAAAAAACGTAAAAACAACCTACTAAATTCGCTACATATTACACAAAATCAACAAATTGAAAAAACATATCTGTACAAGGCACTAAGGGCAGTTCGTAGAATAAATGCCGATATGATTCGTATTGTCATTTCGCAATTTTGGAATAGGCTGAGTCTCTGAGAAACCGAACTCGGTAACTGAAACTGACACGGACGAAAATTAGGTTGCATGGTACGTAAGCTCTACTTTGTATTTACATGAACTGACTCAACTTCCACGTAATTGTATGTAATTCCTCTCGGTTGTGCGACTGGAAGAGTAGCGCGAGTGCGTTGAGCAGAAACTACGATGATGTTTCGTAAAGAACACTGCACTGCGATCAATAATGGTAACTACGACTGCGTTAAGAGATTATCACAACCGGCACAGACTGAATACAAAGTACACCTGTTGCTGGTGTACGTATAAAAGAAGTAAATAAATGTACAAAAATCAACCAGTGAACAAAATGTTGACACCCTCTACATTAGAAAAATAATTATACAAAAAAATCAACCTCTATAAATCAATTGACGTCGATGACAACCTGATAAACGCTGTTAGATTGTTGGTTTGAGTACCAGCGCCGATACGTAGTTTTCGAATGTCTATTGTATTGGAAAGGTTAGATTTCAATTTGTTCAATGGATATTACAAATCAAATACCTTCACTGGACAGTTTTCCCCGAAGAACTTGTTAACGTACAGAACGATTCGTGGTAACTCTGTTCAAGCATTTACAAGTATTTATTTCAGTCGCAACACATACCGACAGTTTATAAGATGAACATTCGACTGACCTATAGTTGGCCAAATAACTCATAGTTAGCACATTATCTTAAACCTGACATATTGCAATTTTTGCTTGTATAAGAAAATATTTATCAACTTCCACAGACTTAACAGAAATTGGCATGATTTTCCCTTCAAAAATCATGAAGATCAATATGTCAGCAAGTGATTTTGGAGGGGATTAGGATCGTTTTCCAAGGGTAAGGAGATTATTTTTTAAATGATCTAGCCTATCACTGCATGTTAATCATGAACGGGTTATCGAGACAGGAAAAGGGAGAATTTCCACTTGTGATAGAGAGCGGCTACAACCGAAAAACCGAATTAGTAAGTAAAGGGTGTTCAGAGAATTGATTTAAAATTGAAACGTTAGCTCTTCATTCAACGAAAAAAGCAAGAATTGATGAGTGAAGGTCCCTCCAACTATCACTCCTCCATCAATAGTATAAACCTCAACACTTTTTTAGCGGCGGAAGTATCAAGAAAAATTAGATCTCTCTTAGCCTACGATTCTTCAATATCATAATAATTTTATACATTAAAAACGCATTTGCTATAGGTTAGGTTTCATATGAAACTAAAATAATTTTACATCGACCAACACATCATCTGAACTCGAAGGCCAAACCAACAACCTACACAGCAGCGAAGAAATTAATTATAAGATGAACCCAACGTGTTTCGATTCGCGGTACGAGCGTGTATGCACGGAGCTTGAAAATGATGCGATCTAAAAATTTTCAACTCGCTATTTCTAGAACTCGATTCCTATATTATTGTGAGAAAAATTATAGATCTTTTTGCAGATGTAAAGAATTTTTCGACTGCATCACTTCCGGGCCCCTTGGTACAGTCCATTTAGTTAAGGCGCAAAACATGTATTATGAAATTTCGTTAATGACTGCCGGAGTAATCATGTATTGACTGCCATTTCAGCGGAACATTAAATATAACTCAACATGGTGCAAGGCGTATACAGAGTAAGTATTCGTGGAAAGGTTCAGAGAAATCGATTTTTCGATTCAATCTACGAACACCGACTCCATGGCATTCGTAACTAGTAAGTTAACGAACTTTAAAACATTACGGGAATGTCAGAGAAAAGCGAGCACAAGATTTCGGTAGGATCGTTTTCATAATCTCCGAAAGTAAGTTTGAGAAACAAATCCCATTACCTATTGACGTTACCGCCTGGAGAAGTTGACTGTCATCACAACGTGAGCCATAAGCGGACGGAGTACGAGCGAACGGAACGGTATACGAATGATCGACGGATTTGCGGATTCGTTACACATGGTAGCCGAGAATAACGCCATTTGGCCGCGGCGTATCACGAGTCAAGTATTCACGACAATATCACAAGAAATTACTATTAAAAATATACAAAAATCTACCTATAATTATTTAGACGAAATAATATCGCGAACGTGGGCTCTCGAAGTTCACACTGTTCGAAGTACTGCCACTCCGGGTGCTTTTCCGAAAACTGCCAACGGATTCGATTAATTATCAAAGCCTAGTTGAGAAGAGTCAGAAATTTCGAAATTGCCAAACACTCACCACCCTACAGTAGTCGGATCCACGCAGTACTACATTTTCGGATCTCCAGCACCCAGCCAGTATTTCGACACCAAGACTGGTAAGATTACGCCATTTTCACAGACCCAACTTCGTGGCCCTTTCAATCGAATCCACCCCCAGTAATGCCACATTAATTACACTTCGTAAGAAATAAAGAAGAAAAAAAAAGAAAGAAAGAAAAAGAAGAGAAGAAAGGAATTACAACAAAAAAAAAATGCAATAAAACTTAATCTATGAGTTCTAATTTAAAAAAATGGTATCATTAAAGCGAAACAATTCGTTCTATTTGATACGTTGTATCAAAAATGTTCGCAACTAAAACGAGATCTTATAAACTAGAATTATTAGTTTTAGTAGTACGTTTATAGGGGGGAGGGGGGATTACAGCTCTGATAGATCAAAGAAAGAAAAAGTTACCTAACTATACACTATCAGACACACATGGACGATGAGAAGTAAATCAACAGGCACATAAAAGAAATTAATTGTTTTAGAAAAAATTAAAAGAAAAGACAAATACTGTCATGCACTTTGCATTAAAGAATCATATAGTTCTAAACAGAACTGAAAATTAATTACAAAATTAAAGAAAATGTAACACTTGAAAACGAGACGGAAATCTATTCTTGCTTTAACGTGTATTATCACATTGTTCAAAAAACTTGTACAACGATTAAAAAAAAGTTTATAACAAAATAAATTAAAAAAATTGAACTGGTTTTTCGGCGAGTCATTAGTGTTTTGACTGATGGTGATATTTAACAGTGTGAACGAATTGGATGCTCGGTACACTGAAAATCGAATCCTCTGTAAAAAAAAATATATATATAATAGACAATCAATGTAAGCTTAATAGGTTTTAACAGTGTCTAAATGAATGATTTTTGTCGGAATCTTAAGAAGTCTCATCGGATTTTTAACATTCTTAATGTTGTATTTAAAATGAAGCGCATCAAGTCTCAACCGTGTCTCAATGAGTTTCGAAAGAATTTGATGAGTCTCAACAAGGCTTTAAGGCAGGTAGAATAAGCCTTGGTTGAGTCTGAATGAATCATCAGCCTTGAGAGAAGCCAGTTGAGTTTCAGCAGATTCTCACTCTCCAAATACGTTTCAAAAAGTCTGGATCTGTGATCAAGAGTCTTACGGGCCTCCGTGTTTCAGCATGTGCTAAGGTTTGACTAGGTCTTCACGAGCCTTAAAGAAGTGTAGATGAGGGTTAAATGATTCTGAATCAGACTTCACACGTCCTGAGAAAGTTCGAATGCACTTTAACGAATCTTAAAAGAACATCAATACGTCTCAGTGAGTTTTAAAAAAGCATGATTAAGTCTTCCAACATCCTAAAGGAGCTTGAATGAATTTTAGACGTCTGAATGAGCCTCAAAGAGCCACAACATAATTTAAATGAATTTTATCCACAGGTTGGCCACTTTTCTTCAATTATGAATTTTCCTGACTTTCCCTGATTTTTCCAGATCCACAACTCAATTTTTTCTCAACGAGCAAGCCTACTGGTTGGAAGTTCATTAATGAGTATTGTCACCAATTATTATTATTTTTTTTCAATTTCTAGTACCGTCATTTTCTATAATAGACAGTTAACAAAAGTCTTATATAAAAATAGAGTCAACAAAAATCTTATATAGAACTAAACATAGGTAAAAAACCCCATGATACTTTTTTTAAACCACACAATTCTACTAAGAACTTATTTTTTTTTAATTTCTCGACTTTTTCTGATTTCTAATTTTTTTTTTTTTTTAAGAGAAGTGGCCCTCCTGATCCAAGTCTAAAAAAGTTTTTAACCCAGTTTTAGAGGTTGAATGTACCCTACCATCTGAATTAATCTAAAGTAGTCTCAACCGAGTCCGAATGAGTTAGGGAAGATTTTACACAGAATCTGAATATTACACTTCTAAAAAAGTACTCAGATTCAGAACAACCTAATAATGAGCCTGTGGATGTTCAAGGAGAGGCAGAATGAGCCTCAACATGAACCGAATGAATTTGAACGAGTCTTCACAGAGTTGGGATGAATCAGAATGGGGTTTAAGCGAGTCTCACTACGAATAACTACAAGAATCAACAGGTCTCGAGTGAGTTACAGAAGAATTTAAATGAGTTTTATCTTAAAAAACCTAATAAGGTTGAAAGTCTGATACATCTTGAAAGTTCTGAAATCGTCTTTAATGAGGTCTAAATGAGATTTCACAGCAATATTACCTTCTCCGACGCTAGATTTACACATTTGTGATCTGGAATCATGAAATGTGCCTCTTGTGTGAAAACAGGTTTTCGAGATAAACGAGTGTAAAGATTGGATGATGGTAGTGCGCACAGATGTACATAGCGTGTACATCTGTGGTGGTGAGTTTACGCGTTCCTATGATAACCACTTTTCGAATTCTTGTTCTCTGTCATTCCTATAGGCCCGTTTCACACAACGCCATGTAAACGAATGTTTTTAAATTTTTGACGTAATTTTTAAAAGCAATTTGTGGAAAAACTAATGAAGATAGGAAGCTGCGATTTGTTTCATCCAAAAGAGCGTGATTTTTTTCACAAGAATTGTCAAGAAAGTGAAAAATGATTTTCTGACACTAGAGGCACATTCTATGATTCCAGCCCACATTTACATTTTTCTGAAAAATGAAGCACTATTCATGAATTTCCCTGTCTGCTGAACAACTTATCTCTGGAGTCCACAACTAGCAATACCACAGCGCAGCCGCAACTTCACTAATTTCCAGTTACGCTAATTTCTCAGATGCGGCTCTCGCTTTCTATATTTCAGATCATTATGCGACGCATTTTCCTCCTAGTGGAACCCTCAATACAATATTGTTTTACTGCTCCTCTCCAACCAAGGTAATATTGTTCTACTCCTCATGACTTTTGCGTTCACATAATAGTGCATTTTACGCGCAATTCATCGGAGCGAGAGCGGGGTGCATTCCCATGACTTCACCAAGGCTTATAAAATATCACGGAAGGCATCATCTCACACTTCCAAATTAAATCACAGTTTATGCGTGATTTTCTCGAAGTACAAAAATGATGATACGATAGGTGTGACTATGTACACTGAATTATAATGAATTACGAAATCGAATCACATTCGTAATTTGAGCACATTTACCGATAACATTAAATCATACTCACCATCAGATAAATTGTGAACTTCACTACCAAGCTCTTGAAAGTAAGGATGATGCATGGCATCGATAGCGGAGATCCTATTTTCAGCATTATACTGCAAAGGAAACACACACATGAGCGTTCCAATAAAATGAGTGCGTACACGTAGCAACCATAAATAGAGATAAGTAAATCAGTCAGAAAGTGAGAGCCTCCAGGAAATCACAAGTCTGCGACTCCTCACCAAATCTTCTCGGGTCTTCAAGTTGATCAACTCCTTTACGGTGGCCAGACGACATGAAGGCAAGGTCAGTACAATTGACTTAAACATTGGCTACTATAGATTGAATCGCAGCCAAGGCAAGAGGTCAAACTTCACGCAGAAATGGATATTGGTCAGAATCGACATAGAGAAACCAAAATACTTACACGAAGAAATCTATCCAACAAATCTATGGCAGTCTGTTCTAGTCGAGGAACTACAGAAGATAATGACTCGCGCGCGTACTTCGGAATCGCGTACGGTATGTCGAGATGAGGCCAACAGTCTTTCGGTGGCGTTCCTAACGTGCTGAATATCAGCCTCAACTGGCCCTCCACACTGGAACCGGGGAACAATGGTTTGCCCTGCGCCATTTCGTAGAAAATGCATCCGACACCCCTGTGAACACGAGTTAATATAGAATTATAATATTAACCATCGCTCAACTCCGGAGGGACTGGTAATGGAAATCGTTGAATAGATCACATTTTTTGTGATTAAGCTTCAATAACCCCCTCCCCCAAGTAATGGGTAACAGTACAGCCAGGTCTATTGCTGTTAGAATGATGTGTATCGTACGGATACTTTAAATAACGATACAACCTTTTGGCCGCGATGGGCTCAACTTAGCTTCCAATTTCGAATTCAATGTACAGGAATCGAATCATAATGGAAAAATTATGATTGCGTTGCCATTTCAGAACACTTGCTGTCCCAGCTACTCTGGAACTACCTGTCAATCGAGGGGAGCTGCCGATTCGTGGCCAAAGTATCGTAAACACTCAAAATAGAGGTTGTAATTATGTTATAACAGTCAATTCGACTTGTAACCCTGATTGCAAACAAACTCGATTTCGGAACACGAAGTATACTCATACTGAGATCCAACTACGGCTGTTATTCGAAAATTTCACATTTTTCACACATGTGTAGTAAAAACTTTCAGGAAACAGTTTCATACACATAAGCAAAAGTTGACCTTCAACAAGAGAGAATTTTCATCATAATGAACCTCAGGGTCACACTAATTCACTATTACCAACAACTGCTTTTACATTTGCCAAGTTTTTACAACTTCCGAAATTCTCAAGAATGAGATAACAGACTTGTTTTTAGGAAAGTTATCAATCTCGCCGTCTACAGAAGTGATTTCAAAATACACCTCAACATTTTATCAACTTCATTCGGATTCCAAAATATGAACCTTGAAGATTCCGTACTTATCAGTTTTCAAAGCTTTAAACAGTTTTTTTTCTTCACGCTTATGTTGAAAAAAAAATATAAAAAAATTCTATTACCTATCTGGGTTTAGAAACACAAAATCGTCTTTTCGATTTGCTAAATGAAATTAGGAAAACTTTTCAAGACTAAAAAAAAAAAATTATAATTATTAATGTTCTTTTTCTCTCATTTCAGGAGATCGAAGTTTCAAAAAAGAGGGCTTAAAATTTTAATACTAATTTGAACACAACAACAAATTCAACATATCTATCAGCTCATAATCGATACATTATTTCACGAACTTAGTTGAAATTGAAATGTGAGACGATCCTCCGAAATTTGCCTCGAGGGTAAGAGGGAAGCGGTAACAGAAGAAAAATGGCTCTCAATTTCCTCCATAGCAGCCCATTAGGCACTTACTTAGTCAGAAAAACAGTGTTGGGTCTTCCAATTTTCATTTCGTTCTTTTTCATGTCGGGAGTACGTACAGTGTAAGGTGTCCCAGCTTAGAGGTGTGCGTACATGAGGAAGGGAGGGGGAAGAAGAGAAACAGATGCACATATGTGATCTATTCTCAAAACTGAAAGGGCTACAAGTCTCCAAAGCTAGAAAAATTGCGAATTTTCAGTTCCAATTTGACTGCAAATTTCAATATAAACATTTTTTTCAAAGGTAGGCAATGTGTAGTACATTAAATGTAACAAATATTAAGTGAACTAATTATTATTATTCAATACCGAAGAGGCAATAAGACTCAAAAAATTCGAATCATGAAATCTATTGATATTTCCAACCGCCTACAACTTGACGTTGGTAGGCCGTACAATGTTCCTTAAAGTATTTCGAAAATGAAATTTACCATTGAATTCGCCGTGAAAACTTGGGCTGTTTTATGAATTCCGGAAATGTGAAGCTCCTTCAATTTCCAGAATAGACCATACATGTACATTACATTTTTTTGTCCCTTATGATGAGAACTATAACTGGTCCCTTTTAAGCAAAACCCAGCTAAACGACATTTCTGGACTTTCGAGATATTCCCGTTAGAAGGTCATGTTAGGTACAGCATCGCCGTTTACAGCTGATTTTTAAGAATTAATATCTCGCTAAGTTAGCTGCATCTAATTACCTTTTTTTTCCATCGTGTTCTACTCATCCAGCACTATCCGGTGGTATACATAACTCAATACACTCGAAAATGTCGCCTGTTTGGGTTTTGATCAAAATGGTCCAACTAGTTTCCTCTTTCTGCAGCTACGCAAGGTAACCTTACACAGTGATCCTTGAATAAAAACCGTCTTTACAGCTACTAAAACACACTGCTCTATGCGTTTCACGCTCGATTAAGAGTGCACACAATTACAAACTGACGGGGGACACCCCCTTCCTCGCGTTACATATTTATCTCGAATCAAGGAATCAAGGGTTAAATTCGAAGTCAAGGCTATTTTTTAAAAGGAGAATCCATGGCTTCATTTTTGCTTCTCAACATTTTTGTCTCCTTCCCCCTTCAAAATAACTTCTGGATGTGAGACGAAGACAAAAAAAAAAAAATACAGGTCGTCTCAAATAGGTGACCCCTACAACCGAGTAACTAGGTCACTCATCCAAAAACCTACAGATATATTTACCTGTTCTTACTTTGGACGGGATAAAGACACGGGCATTTGAAGAAATTATATACACAGGGTGTCTACAGAAATTGAAAAGTAAAAATGAAGTACTTTTTCAAGACCCTTTACAGGACTGTAGCCGGCAAACTGTCCATCTTTTCCACAAGTATGCAAATCCTTTTTTTTTTTTTTTGGTTTCCAACTGTTTTATGCCCTTTACCCCTTCCTTTTTGCTCCTCTACTCCCCTTTCTTGTGAATATAGATCCTGCGCTACACTTTTTAATGACGAATCATAGGAATCGCGAAAAACTTATTATAGAGTATTTCTAACAAAATTGAAGGATTTTTCAATTTTTTTTTCAGGACTTTCAGGACCTACTTTCAAAATTTAGGACATGAAGAACTTTTCAACACCTGTAGACACCCTGATTTTTTTCTCAGCGTTGCTAAAAGATAGACTACAGTAACTGTTTCCCAATAACAGAAGACAGCTTCGGCAACTGTTGGAAAAAATTACCTCAGTTGGATCAATAAGGTGTTTATAACATTGATTTCGGTAAAATCCAGGAACTAACAATTTTTCAATTTTCAATAAAAATTATTCTCTAGATCCAGCAACTTCTTTGTGTTAAACGATTTTCTCCATTGTGCTCTTCAAAAATACTCATTGGCCTCATTTATTATATATTCCAGTTTTTGTTTGAAAATTTATACACAGGAATTCGAATTTACATTTTAAAATATTGTACTAAAGAACAAAAACAATTTACAAGTTCTTTACCAAGGCAATTTCTTTACCGTAGTAGAAAATTTTGCTAGAAGTTAAAGAAGTGGCTAAAAAGCACAGCCTTTCCTGACCCCTCTTGGTTATAGGCCTCGTACTTGCTATAAATAATAAGAGTTAGAAAATCATAATTGTCGATGTAAAGCATTGCATTTTTCAAAATTTTCAACCTTGAAAATAAAATTGGTGGAAGAATGCTGCCAGTGAGTCTTTCTGAATGGTATGAAGGAGGGAATCGTTTACCGCAAAAGAAACTGCTGGATCCTGAGGACAATTTTTAAAAGAAATTGGAAAAATGTTAATTTTGCATGCAGTTTTTACCAAATTAGTATTGCGCACAACCTGCGAATTCAACTTATTTTTTTTTCAATAGTTGCCGTCACTGTCTTCTGTTAGCAAGCCTGAGAAAAAAATAGTGCATTAACGCTGCACATCATTTTTTTTTTTAATGTATCTTTGCTCCTTTAAAAAAAGTAGGCAAACATATCCACACATTGTCAGAATGAGTTGTCTACTCTCCACGGTTCAACTTGGCTCACAAACAGTGAGACACCCTATTGATTTTTTCCGGGAGCGAACTTGGATGATTTGACAGAAAAACACTAACGACGTGTAACCAAAGGTGGATCCATAAAAGGGCATTAAAGTAACACCACTTCCCCTCAAGTTTTTCTTAATCTGAGCATCAAAAAGAAATTCAATTTCATCAATTAGGAAAGCCATGGGATATCAGATGTTGCTGTCACCGTTTTAAGTTTGGATAGTTGGATAGGCAAGGATATGATAACTGGAAAATTTATCCGACAGACTTGATGATTCTGTTGCAGCTTCAAAATAAGTTGGGTACGGGTAAGATGATTATTCAAAAATTTAAATAACATAGCCAATAATTTCATCCCTAATTCGAGTTAAGTTCGTTAATTAAGAATATGATCATCAATCCACTCGGGATACCAAATACTTTCGATTCAGCCTCAGGGTCAGGATACGATGATCTGATGAAAGTATAAATGAGATGGTCAACTTTCGTACAGAAACCTCGACGGTCTCGAATAGGTGACAGATCAACTCGAGAAGTCCCACCGAGTGGCAAAGACGAATCCACCAACCTCCGAAAACGACTTACTGGAGGTAGACCAAGCAACGACGGCAGTCCACTAGTTGGCTAGGGGGTAGGGGGCTGCTGTCCTCACGCCCCTCACGAGCAGACCTCATCAAAAAAAGTTAGGTGAGGATATGGAGACTATCAACTTTTAAAATCTCATGTTCGGCTTCAAAACTCGCCAGTGGGGAATATAGAAGGAAAGTCATTTGAGCGAACCGCGCATATACGAGATACACCAATCTAACTGAGGTACTTCCAACAGCGGGAGACGTCTTAACTGGTATTCATCTATACACTTCCTTATTCTTCGCCTCCAACTATCCACTGGACTCAATCAGCGAGTCCTTCCGCACTACGTCAATTCACGATCACGTGACTTCAGTTAGCATGACTTCCTTGGCATCGACTCAACCGACAATCAATATCTGACATTGTTAGAAAGACAAAACAGAAGGTGCGATAAGATCTCGACGGAATTTACGTACCACATATCGATTTGCGTTGAATACTGAGTACTGCCGAGCAGTACATCAGGTGGTCGATACCACAAGGTGACGACCTCGTTTGAATAGGTTCTGGTAGGTATGGACTTAGCTCGAGCTAGACCAAAATCTCCGAGCTGTAACAAAAATGTCAGTTTAATCTCTGCAAGTATAAACCCGAGCAAGATGAGTTCCGTGGGTGCCAAGTCTTGTTAGCATACCTTCAGCTCTCCTTTCTCGTTGATCAGTAAATTCTGCGGCTTCAGGTCTCTGTGTAGAATTCGTCTGCGATGACAATACGCTAAGCCTCTTAACAGCTGATACAGGAACAACTGTACAACAAAGAAGGGTTCGAATTAGAGCATCGCAAGTCATTACCGCAAAGCATTCAATTCTGTCGAAACGCCGGGTGCAGTTAATGGTGACTAGTACTGAGCCATTCCGATATATACAGAACAGGAAAAAATCAACAGTCGATTAATGCGTGCAGAACGACGCTAACACCTACGAACACCAATTGTCAATTGAAGTATCGATTAATTACAGCAGCGTAGCACTGCCAAAATAATACAGTCGAAGTAGAGAACTGAACGACGTAAATGGAAAAAATTATCGTAAAAGATTTCTTCGGAAATCCATTTGAAAGAGTCCTGTAATGAAATGTCAGTAAGTTCCCTGTACGAAACTGGATTGCTTCCTCCTCGATGGGACAGAATGTGGCACAAATTTTAGATTTTTCAAATGATATTGAAAGTCGAAACCGAGGGGTTACGGGAATACTCGTGGCAGATGAATCTACAAAAAGATTGAAACGAAAAACCTTTGTTATGTTTCTGTAGGCGTGATAGGGACAGCACCCCTGGGGGGAATCGCATTTTAATCTCTGTTCAGCGCAGGCCTTATACGCGAAAGTGCTGAATTTCGGTGGCTTTTGTTTCACGAGCTTCAAATGCAAATCATCTCAGAACTCACTTCTCCATTGCCATACCATTTGACGTTTACGCCCCTGGTAGGGCTTCCCCGCCATCGTCACCTGGCTGCGTCGCCACACGTACCAAGACGAGGAGGTGAGGGATGGGTGAAGAGGAAGTGCGTCCGGCTACGGGAGACCTGAATTTCAGGCTAGTGCTCAGGGAGCGCGAACCTCGGTCAGTAGGGAACCCCACGGTGGTCCTGGTAGGATACGCGCACCGGAAGCCGCACGGCGAAATGAGGGCTCGGGCCGGCCTCAAAACGTCCCTTCGGCCACTGATGTGATACTCAAAAAAGTAGTTTCCGGGGTCGGGGGTGCGGTGTCTCAGGGGTCACTTTGGCATGCGTGCATCGCTATACGCCCCACCACACCATTTGATGTTTACGAATTCTTTTCGTCTCCGCTAACCACAGATAAAAATATAAGATTGTACAAAATTCCTGGGCCTATTTTTCTATACTGATTCCAAATCCGTAGGCCGATTTTCCCCATTACCTCCAGTTTTCCAGCATGTGACCGTTAAAGTAACAAAAGAGGCCATTTTTCGTGTTTTTTATATTCATTTCTAAAATATTTACGAATTGACAAAGAACTGAATTGGGTGTGTTTCTGTAGGAATTTTTAAAGTAAATTTCAAAATCAGATCTTCAAATTCGGCTGTTTTTCTCGCGAAAATGGCCTTCGGCACTCAGTAAAGCACGATGTGGCACTTTTGGTATCAGCAGAAAACAGGTGCCAAAAGTCAGATGAAAATCAAGATTTGCAAGTCAAATCCAAAATTAATGTAAAAATTTGATTCTGAAACAGTATTTTCTTGATAAGATTTGAAATTAGGAATTTTTAGCCTCAAGGTAATTTCAAGGATGAAAAACATTTCAATAAAAATGTCTAGGTCATATTCAGATATAACACAAAATATGAATGTAGAAATCCTATATTTTTCCACTGACATTAAAAGTATTAAATTGGACCTTGCCAAGTACCGAAAAGCCATATTAGCAAGAAAAAAGTCCGGTACGTAAAATGTAAAGATCAGATTCGGAAATTAAACAAAAACTGTCACGGAAACATGTTTTAATTTTTTCATCAATCTGTACACATCACATGAGCTTGAAAAACACCAATTTTTTGGCCTTTTCAAAGGCTCCACAGTACGATGCGAAAAATCGGCCAATGAAGTCATTATGCGCGAGAAAAATAAGTTTAGAAAAACTGATTCGATTTTCAGAACACCAAAAAATTAAATTTATTGCATGGTATTAGATGAAATCAGGATATTACCAACGAGATTTTCAATATCACAAAATTCAACATTGAATCAATTTGATCTCAAGACAAGAGAAAGAAAGGAGGGAAGGACCTGACGGTAGAAAAACTTAACTAGTACCACATGGGTTTTACTTCTTCGATTTTACTGCTATTTTACTTCCGTTTGGATATTAATTTCATAATATTTTCAAAACGGCTGCACTTCGGGACATGCGAGGACATTTGCAAAAGTTAACCAGTACAACGTGAGTATCCATGCTTAAATTTCACAAAACCCTCAGCCTGTGTTTTAAACAACTTTGATAGGAACTTCTGAAGTGTAGCACCTAATAATGAATGAAGGGAAAGGGGAGAAGTCCAGAAAATTAAATCAATAAATTATGTAGTACTACACTGGTGCCATTTCTTATATTCCACCGCCTGCTGAATTCAGTTTTGATATAAATTTGACTGAATATTCAAAACTGTGGTACTTAATGGGCGTTGTATTTAAAAGCAATGTTTAAATGACATAAAAATTCAATAACAGAAAATGTTAAATAACGGAAAAAATAAGTCAATTAGCAAACTCAGTCATGGAATTATTACACCACTTTGCCACTTTTCTCATGACAGCGTCGAGTAATGCGCTGATCCTCTGAATTAATGACACTGAGTAAATAATAAACAGTATTGATAAATTGGGTGAATAATATTTTTCAGAAAATATGTATAAAGACAGAAAAACATAACTATTACAAAATGTAAAGCAAAAAAAAAAAATCAACAAGAATGAATTATAATTGAAAAAGAAAAACAAAGCTGGAATAGCTACAGACTGTTAGGAAGATTTCCTTAACCCTCCCACTCCAACAATCGGATTCATTATAACTCGAAACGTGGTAGCCAACTGCAAAACGATACGCAACAAATTAACAATTTCAGCTTCATAGCTGCAATGTAGCCCTTACTATCATAGGACAACATCGGACTTAAATAATTAAAGCAATAAATAAAAATGGAATGAATAAAATAGTACTGATAAATCAAAACAGTACCAACCAATAGGTAATAATGTTCTTCAAAAATTAAAGAAAAGCGAGGGAAAAAAGTAACCTCTTCCTTAATGTGAGCCAAATTGATGAAGAATGGATATTGCATGATCTAAATATTGGAAAGGAACATATCTGCGTACAATATAGCCGTCCGTGTTATAATTTTATCGAACAAATATTGAGTGAACCTCATGACCTCATAAACGTCAAAAATCCATAATCTGCTGATTCTATTAAAAAAATGGTTATCACCAAATTTGTAGATTTCAAAAAAAAAAAAATTATCTTCGTCGTCAGAAGTTTGGCAGGACTTTCGGTTCACGAAATAAAGTTTATTAAAGAAAATCGACCGTAGAGCCTGAATGGTTCAGGGAAACGGGAAACCCCGGAAATGAATTCAGCAACTCGTAAGACTTCCACATGGGAAAGAAAATAATGTTTATGATCATATGGGGAGGCTTCCCGGTCACTGAAGCTCAAATTCTAAAAATTAATGTTAATTCTCATAAGAACTTCTCCCCCGATCCCAGTTTTTGAGATACAGCGATTTTCGTGAATTAAGGTCGAAATTGTCGAAACTGGGATTCGTGACGATGCCAGCAGAATAAACCCTCCTCTTTCGAATGGTGTTATTCGTTTTTCCCCGTGAAAACAGGAACCCACCCCATCTGTGTTTTGCTCCCACCCAACTCAGTTTTGTTATCACTGGAAATTAAACTCTTTCATTTTGTATTTTTGTTCTCTAAAAATATCCTACTTTGTCGACGAAATTCTTTACGAAATTTTTGACAAAATGAGAACTCGCCCAGCTCTCTAACTTTATTCGTGTCCAAGATGTGCCACTTAAGAGTTTTTCGTTTTTTGGACCTCTTTTTTAAAATTATATTTTTCTCGAAATCGGGGTTTTTTGAAATCCCAAGTTCAAACGGCCATATCTTGGCTACTTTGGAAGCAAGAGAGCTCCACAAGGTCTCACTTTGTCAGAAATTTTTTTTAGTATGCGTCGGTATTCATAACTCTTTATTGACAAAGTGGGACTTCATTCCTCGCACTGCCACATATTATTTCACTGGATCTGTCCAGTACTAAGACTTCTAAAATTTCTCAACATTATCTTTATTGTGGCAATTTCTATAAAAAGGGGTAACTTTGTCCATCCGACAAATTTTGAGTTACCAATAGTACATAGTAGATGAATGAATGCCCATTCCCAGGAGCTAGCAGCGAGATCTGTAGCAGTCAAAGATGAGTGTAACGAGAACGCGCGAAAACACGTTTTTGAGAAAAACACGTCTAAAGTTAGACACACCTTTTTCTCCCACTCCTTCAAGCGACTGTAACCACGTAACTCGCCGCGGAGTCACGTTACCAGCCTCGACGAGGGCTTGTTCAAAAGATAATTTTTCGCTCTTCTACATGGTAACAATTCAAAACATCGGATTTATTCGTGAGCAACGAAAACCCGCGAAGAAGCCACACAGACATTCGCATTCTTTTCTCATGCTCTTTCATAATTCTCTTTTTGTCTCTCCCTCTTCTCTCTCACCCGTAAATTTTGTCTCTTCGTTATTGCGATGTTTTTTCTATAGAAATCGACCAAAATCTCAAAATTGATTTTTTTTTACTAAAAAATTTTGTTATTCTTTTTTTGCGTTTTCTGAGACTGATCGATCGACAAAGTCACCCTTTTTTATAGAAACTGCCACTATGACGGCAATTTCTATAAAAAGAGTCAACTTTGTCGGTCAGATCATGTTTGAGTTAAGCACATGTTTATATGGTAAACTCAATTCCTCACAAAATGGGACATTTCCCAGCTTATTATGTGCTATATTCATCTCTCTACATCCATTGAAAACGCGGTACCTTGCAATTTTCGGAAAAGAAGATTTTGAGAAACACGCGTTCAAAATGTCTGAATACCGTTTCACACGTATCCGACATGCTGGTCCGACGTCGGGCCAACATAAAATTGATACACGCGAGGAAATAAGAGCTTTCACACGAAGTCAGACTGTTGGCTGTTGGGCCGACGTTGGTTTGATGTCGAGGAATGTCGGCTCTTACCTTGACACGTATCCGACAAAATGACGGCTAGATGACGCGGACCGACGAGTCGGATAGGTGTGAAAGTGTTGCTGTTTGATGTTGGAACAACGTTGGACCAACGTGTTGGGTATGTGTGAAACGGGCCTCATACAGGGTGTCCGGACTTCGTTCAAGAAGCCGCTAAGTACGCACAGTACTCGATAAAACTGGAAAAAGTTGAGTGCGAAACGTTGCCTATGAGCAAATTGAAGGGGCTATGTCGTTTTAGAGATTACAAAAAACATAATTTTCAAGATGATATACAAGACATGATAATTAACAGAGAGGGTAGTAGTACTGGCTTGGATGAAAAATCTTAGTACAATGTATTGCCTATTCTCAAAATTGAGGGCGTTAGAAAACGTTGAAGTTAGGAAAATTTCATTTTTCGTTAAATGGTCAAAAATACCATTTTTCAGCCCAACCCTAGGTAAATTAATTAATGGTTTGAGAGCTGTTATCGACAGTGGGAACTTGTTGTCGGTATCTAGGAGATGAAAAAATTACTCAATGCAGGATAACTTTTTAAAAATTCAGGATTCGGCAAAGATGGTCGTATAATTTTTTCATCTCTTAGATACATACAAGTTCGATGGTCAAAGATGTAGAGCTACCTGCTGATATTTCTGGAGGATGCGGTCTTCTTCGTGTGAAAGAGCATTTGATTTCGTACAAGAATCCATAATGAACTTGAAATCCATTTTTTTTTTTGCCAAACATTTTACTTTTTAGTTTTTCCAATTTTCCTTGTTTTCTCATGTTTTCTCACCGACAAAGTTGTTCCCTTTTTACAGAAAGTGCCCCTTTTTATGAAAGAAAATGCATTCAGGAGATAGGTAATGGCGCTAGAATTCTCTCAGTTTGCGGGCGCAGAGAAGCTAAAAATCTGCCCCTAGGTTAACCATTTCCGATTTAGCTCAAACTTAGCTGATTTTTTTTTTAAATATTAGGAATTGATCGGGGGGGGGGGTGGCCTGACGACAAGCAATAAATTTTCTTCATCAAGAGTAAATAAGACCAGCTCTAGTATACACTCTCGAAGTGGTTCAATTCGTTTCTTATCACAGGTGTTATTTCGAATGATCCTCTGAAACTTCTGTTAAATTACACAATGGAACACATAAAAGTGTAATGCAATTGAATCAATAAAATTTAACAATTTTATCAGCGTAGTCACTATTCAATTGTTTCTGAGTCGATATGAATTTCGATATCATACTTCAAATTGAAAATTAACTCGATATCAATTATGACATCACTAACGAACTCGATAAATTTATCGACTCGAATGGTTTCGGCGAATTCCTCATCGATTTTGGTTTCGGACTGCGTTACAAGGATCCGGTTTTGTTATACTATTCAAATCCAGTCACGAAAACCATTTCGGATTTCAAATTTTTCCATTTATACAACTAATTCAACTAAATCAAAAAGGTTAGGCGTCTGTGTTCGAGGGTGAAAGTGTACGCCGCTTCAACTCACGACACATTTAGTGCTGCGACAGGCGGGTAGGAAAGGGGAGGGAGGGGTTGACACTACAGTCCCCTCCCTGTACGAAAAGTCAGCACTCGGCAAATTCCAGTAACCAGTCAACAAACAAGCCACGGCCCAGGATATATTAGCAAGAGGAAAACGTAAAATTGACCAATAGAATTTGAATATTCATTCGCTGCGAACAGGTCGCGGGGTCACTCACTTTCACATTGTGCAGATTTATCAAATTTCTGCATTCATCCATATACTGCTTCAAGTCTTTATCCAGGTACTCGAAAACCAATGTCAGCGATTTCTCCGTGTGGATTATATCATGCAAGGTAACTGCAAAAATTCGGCAAACAATACAAGACCGTTTGAATGAAAGCACGCTGCAGGCCATAATCGCGAATCACGCTCGATGACTCAGCATACGAACGTTTTTACGTGTTTTTTTTTTCTTTTCTTTTTCCCCATTCATTTATTTATTTATTAATAATTCCTCACCGATATTCGCGTGCCTCAGCTCCTTCAAAAGCGATACTTCTCTAATTGCGGTACACGGTGCGCCTTCTTCGTGCTCCAATCGTATTTCTTTGAGCGCCACAAGGTTGTCCGTTAGCCGTGACTTTCCTTTATACACAGTCGCGTACGTACCCTGGAGACATGAAACAGAGAAAGATTGAAAAAACACAAAAACACAAAAATCATAAACAATGCATGTAATACAAATGACCGTAAGAAAACAGCCATAAATTCGCAACAATGTGTTCAATTAGTAGGTAGTCTTCGGTTTATTCGAGGGCAGGCTTCTATGTAGGTACAACTGAGAACTTACATCACAGAAGGCACTGAGAATAAAAATACGGACAAACTATACCTATTACGCGGCAGAAGATACAGTGCACCATATAATAGATCGATTGACACTTCACAAGATGATGAATTTTCGCACTTTTTACCATGTTTACAGAATCACCGTTACTTGTTCGATGATTAATGGGCACCTGCTGCCGGCAATTTGCACAACCAGAATAATATACTCATTTTTTGAGAATGATAGTGCAAACAGACCATCATTTGTTACCGTAACGAGTCGCTTTTCGGACATCAATGTCGAAAACACGCCGAATGACGGAAACAGCAGCACTTTCATACATATTCCTTGCAATGCTGTGACAATTATCGATAGTACTATCGACGATATTTTTTCAGCATTTTGTACACTCTCGATGTATTGATAAAATAAAACGAAACTGTCAAAGAAACATCGGCAGTTATGTTGAACTATCGATAGTATTTCGACATTTTTTTCTTGGAGCTCTTAGCTTTTAACTACTACTAGAGACTAGCAGGTGTCAGCACAGCTCGCAGGGGAGTTTGACAAGGAGCATGTTTCCTGCTTTTCGGACATGATGCACAATGCCGACGTAGAGAAGAAGAGCTATTGGACCCTCCATGAGCCTATTTCACCCCCCCCACCCCCCGGCAAAAGAAGTGTTTTCAAGAAAAAGATCCCAACATTTACTGATTCAGATTCACATAGTAGAAAATTTCTCTTCATATAGAGCCAATTTTCAACTTCATTGTAAGACTCAGTTCATTGGAGAAATGAATGAAAGGAAATCAGGAGTGATAATACACAAAGAAACGGTTAGAATGATGAGGTTTGCAGATGACACTGCAATAGTAGCAAGAAATGATGAAGAACTAAAAAGAAAACATTGAAAATGCTGGATGAACAATTGAAAATAAAATATAAAATGAAGATGAATAATAAAACAAAAGTGTTGGTAGTCAGTAAATGGGAACAAAATCCAATGAATATGTTAATGAGAGATTAAAACATGAATGAGGTAATGGAATTTAAATACTTGGGTAGTCAGATAACGCAGGATGAAAAAAATAAAACAAAAATAAGGAGTAGAATTAAACAAGCTAAGACAGCTAGTTTTTAAAAAGGAGACATATTCAGGGCAAATATACATTCGAAAGTAAGACTGAGATTTCTTCAGCCATATATTTGGAGTATAGCCTTGTATACATGTGAGGTCTGGACAACAGGAACACATGAAAGAAAAAGGATAGAAACTTTTGAAATGTGGTGTTATCAGAAAATGTCGAAAATCAAATGGACAGAAAAAATCAGGGATGAGGCAGTACTGAGGCGGATAGAAAGGAAAAGAGAAATTTGGAATATAATTGTAAAGAGTAAAGTTAAAGTGACAGGTCATAATACATATAAGACATCCAGTGACATTGTTAGTACTGCTACAGGAAATAATGGCTAAAAGAAAGAAACAGCAAAGAATGAGATATGAAAAACAGATGTGACCCGGAATCATGAAATGTGCCTCCAGTGCGAAAACAGGTTTTCGAGATAAACGAGTGTAAAAATGGGATGGCGGTAGTGGTGCGCACAGATGTACATAGCGTGTACATCTATGGTCGTGCGTTTATGCGTTGCTATGACAACTGCGTTTCGAATTATTGTTCTCTGTCATTCTTGTAGGTCCGTTTTACACAACGCCATGTAAACTGATGTTTTTAAATTTTTGACATAATTTTTAAATGCAATTTGTGGAAAACTAATAAAGATAGGAAGCTGCGATTTGTTTCATATGAAAGAGAGAGATTTTTTCTGTAAGATTTGTCAAGAAAGTGAAAAATGATTTTTTGGCACCAGAGGCATATTTCATGGTCCTAGGTCACGAATAATGAAGGATGCAAAGTGTAAATCCTTCTCAGAAATGAAAAGATTGGCACAGGAGAGAGAACAATGGAGAGACATAACCTACTAGTCGAGAGACTAAGGAATATCATCATCATCAACCACATCAACATTGTGAACAATAAGAAAGGATTCAAACTTATGGAATGTTACCAAATTCAGCGATTTGCAATTCTTAGTTTTCGGTGATTTACTGAGTTGGGAATGTTGATTTACTTATTCACTGAGACTGTGATTGCTGATTACCGAACTGACAGAGTAACTGACAGTGCTGATAGATAGTCACCATTGAAGTATTAATTACAATAAGATTAGTATATTTTCATAGACTGTTGAACTTCAACCCAGTTGAGAGACCCCTCAAATTTTCTGGTTTCCGAAAATTGTTAGCTGGTGTATTTTGACGTAGAATCGAACATATTTTGTTGGAAGGCGCTGCTACCTACTAGACACACCTATCCCTAATCACGCTACTCGTCCACACTACTTGTAACTGGTATGATGTGTACATGTTACAGTACATGATGTAAATTCGGGATCGAACGTGAATTCCCGGGCAAGTACGTTGTATCCCAGCGTCATTGGGCCGTGGTGTTAATGACCGGGATATGACGTAATTTACATAGCTACTTGGGCCATGTTGGTACACGTTCAAATTATCATCACTTCTCGAGCTGATCAACCTTGCCCAGTATAGTTCGGGAAATGACGTGCGCGTTATTGTATTCTACTGTCTAAAATGTTCCAAAATGTCAACTAACTGACTAAATTTTCCGGAATATGTCGATTTCAAAGATTCATATGTGTGTGGGAGAGGGGCTCACTCCACCCCTGCATACTTTATATTATAGATTATCTGTTTCGTCAATTTTAGTTGAATTTGGTCAACTTTGAACGAGTTTGGTTATTGTTGACCTATTCGAGCCAAATAAAGAAATCTCGCCTTTGGACCTCAGGCGCTTCCTGGTACCCGATGCGCAATCAGTTACCCTCTAGTTACCCAGTTACCCGCGGAAAAGTTACCGATTTGTTACCCTCGGGGTTACCCTTGTTCCCGTTTAGTTATCCCGGTAACTGGTGATGTCAGCGTTCTCAAAAGTTGAGAATGAGGTTTCTCAAACATTATTTTGATTTGGCTGAACCGCTGTAACTTGTGACTACTGAACGGCAGTATTACATGAGGTACTGATAGTATAGACATTGTACCTGTTACAGGTAGTATGGATGAGTAACGTGATTCGGGATAGGTGCGTCCGGTAAGTAGCAACACCTCCCAACATACGTAGCAATTGAGAGCAAAACATTTCGAAAAAGCCGTTCAGTGAAGGACCCTAATCCAGGCTCGAACATGATTTTGGATTTTTAGGCAATTTTAGGAGCAAAACCAAGAGGAAAATGGAATAAATTAGTTGGTGCCATTCTAATATGCGTTCTACCATACAAACTTTCGTAGTATGCGCTCTACCAACATATTTCTTTTCTAGTATGCGTTCGACCGTAGTAATGTGTTCTACCAGCGTACCCGCCTGTACAGGCAGTAGCTAGGTATGCAAAAAATCTTTTTGTTCATGTCATAACTTGAGGATAGCAGTGTTGCATGGAAACTTGCAGAGAATGTCTCGCACACATAAGGATACAAGCAAGTACCCGGACCTACCTCCCATCAGTTGTATACTTGCCTACTAAGATTCTGCTGCGTAGTTATTTATACGTCGACTATTATCTTACTGAAGGATTTCTACATTAACGTCGTGAGTTTGGAAGCAGCTTGTGCCCATTTCTTGCAAGACCATTTACTTCTTGGTGGTAATGGAGACCACGATCTCTGTCGTAAGTTCGGCTCCGAGATGATTCAGAAACAAAGGAGGAATTGCAGCGGCGAATGGTGCCAGTAATGCGGTGTCTCATGAAAGGATTGACAGCAATAGGGTTCAACCATTCCACGGTTAATCACCAAGAAAATTACATCGACCCAGACACTGGTGCTTACACACAACCTGTTCTGCAGTCTCACGCAGGGATGGAAAAATGCCGAACGTTTTTTGGATTTATTGGCATTTGGCATTTATGTCAAATGCGAATGCTTAAAAGTTGGATTCCAAACGCTGAACGGTAACGCCTTAACTTTTCAGCTCTCAAAGGTCCTTAAAGAGGTATTCGTCAAACTATGAGAAGATTATTGAAATGCTGAACGCCAAATGCTAAATGCCGAACGTTTTGTGGTTTTATTGGCATTTACGCCAAATGTGAATGCCTAAAAGTGGAATACTGACCGCTAAACGCAGATGCTTTATAATATTTTCTCAGATGCTAATGCTGAATGCCGGTGCTTTTTCAATCGGAATTCCATCCCTGGTCTCATGTAGACCAATACTGTTGGCAGATGTGGCGGAAGACTTTGGAAAACCTCTTCATTGCATTCCTCAAAGACATTCGGACATTGTATACATAAATTCAGGATAACATTCAGTACAAGGAACATTTCTTCGGCTAATTTGGTGAATTTTGACAAAACCCTACTCGCATGTGAATTTTTGGAAGACTTGTAAGCCGACGTCCTTATGGTGTTTCCTGGGTAACGTTAACAGGCTTACAACGGTGGAACGCGTACTAGAAAAGAAATATTATGTTGGTAGAACGCATACGTACATATGTGGCAGTTTCTATAACAAGGGGTAACTTTGTCGATCGATCAAAGTTTCAGAAAACGCGAAAAAAGAAAAACAAAATTTTTTGGTCCAAAAAAAAATTAATTTTGAGAGTTTAATTGATTTCTATAGAAAAAACATCGCAATAACAAAGAGACAAAATTTACGCGCATGAGAGAGAAAGATAATTATGAAAGAAAATGAGAAAGAATGTGAACGTCTGCGTTTGTTTCTTCGTGGTTTTTCGGAGCTCACGAATAAATCCGATGTTCTGAATTGTTACCACGCAGAAGAGCGAAAAATTACATTTCCAACAAGCCCTCGTCGAGGCCGGTAACATGATTCCGCGGCGAGTTAGGGCTGCTTGACGGAGCGGGAGAAAAAGGTGTCTAACTTTAAACGCGTTTTTCCCAAGAACGTATTTTCGTGCGTTCTCGTTACACTCATCTTTGACAGCTTGTATCACCGGAACAAAAAACGCTACAAATCTCGCCGATAGCTCGTTAGAATGGGCATTCATTCCTCTATTACGTACTGTTCGTAACTCAAAATACGTCGGATCGACAAAGCTACCCCTTTTTATAGAAACTGCCACATATGTAGAGCGCATATTAGAATGGCACTAATTAGTTCCGTTTCTTCCCAATACAGTCGAACGTTGCAAGTAAAGTGATATTACTGGTGCTCATTGTCATTATTTTCATTAATAATTTTACAATCGGAGGAGGGTGACAAAATTTGAAGACAGTTTTCTCAGACTTCTAAAATAATATTCACAGCGCCATTGTTTTATCGCGCAACTTTTGCATAATTTACGGTTTTCTAGGCATATAAATGTATATTTCACTCAAATAAATGCATATTATATGCGCATATTTTCCCTTTTGTTGTGCATACAAATCCGCTACTGAGTCATTAATACACGCACTGATTTTTTCTCACTTTTTTCTTCAATTTTTCGTTCTGCACAAGGCCCGGCAGACACTGGGCCTTCTGTTATACCTTAAGGACGGCCCCGAACTCGCGCGGCGTATTTTCAGAAAGCACTGCCACATTCTCAGCAAATAACGCCGCCGTTATAATTAATCTATAATTAATCCTACGAGAGGACATCTGTAGGACGACCAACCCGTTAATGAACAATTTCTTTAGCGAACTTGAGAAAATTATATTTCTATTATCGACTAACCTGTCCGAGCATATTCAGCTTGATGTAGGTTTCGGTTCGGCCGAAGCCGATTTCGGATAGAGATTGGCGCCGCGAAGCTCTGCTCAATGGCCCCATGTATTCTGGACTCTCTAGTTGCTTCGAAATGAAAGACTCTGGTAAATGGAGATCAGTCGGCAGCGATAACCGCTTATTTATATCCTGCACAAAAAAATAAATAAATAACAAAAATTAGTTAAATTATTGAAACAGCGCATGTACGAGTGTATCCATCGGGTTATCGCAAAAATACAAAAACAAAATCTTATTCTCTCGTGACAATAATGAATATCGAACACGGTGACAGGAGCAGTTAGAACCGTTTTCTTCCTTCTTCAATAGCACGCGACCGTATTTGTCATTTTTCATATCTGTCAGGTCATCAATCGCGCTGGCCGCAGAGTGCAAAGCTGCAAGTTATTCCCTCGCACAGCAGACCAGACGAAAACTTACTTCATTTAGCCCATTAGCTAGTGACTGGAACCCTACCCCGCTGACCAAAACTAAGAGCAAATCTGAATTTTTGAAAACGTCGAACATTGTCCATATTTCACAAACTACATACTACAATAAAAATAAAAATAAAAAAAATAAATAAGTAACTGAAGGGGCTGGGACTTGAAGGAGGGTGGGGACTAACGATGTGGTTCACTCATTGTTACTTACTTCCATTTTCCTTCATAGTTTTTATTTTAAATTCTTTTTTACACTTGTTTCATTATATTTTCATTTACTTTATTTCCTTTCTCCGATTCTTCTCAACAGTACTCTGGAACAAATATTTAGGAAACTCAAATGGGAAAACAAAGGGATTAACATTAACGGAAGAAGAATTACGAACCTAAAATTTGCCTACGATATCGGTCTGTTCGCCAAATCGCAGAGAGAACTAACAGAAATGATAAGGGAACTCAGCGAAGAGAGTGCAAGAGCATGTCTCACGATAAACATGCAAAAAACAAAAATCATATCCAATGGCACAGAGGAAGGGACACTAGAAATGGGTAACAAAAAAGTAGAAATAGTTCGAGAACATACATATCTCGGCCAACTACTAACTTTTGAAAATGCAATAGAAAAGGAGGTTAACGTAAGAATTAACAAAGCGTGGGAAAAATTCTGGAGTCTAAAAGATATATTCACAGGAAACTTTAGCCATAAAAACAAAAGCGAAATTTCCAACATGTGTGTTTTGCCTGTCCTAACATATACGGATGTCAAACACGGCCATTAAGTGCAAACATTTTGAACAGAATTAGGGTAACTCAAAACACACTGGAAAGATCAATGCTGGGGATAACAAGAAGGGACAGGATAAGAATCTCGGTTATCAAAAGAAAATTTTAAATGGGGGTGGGCGGGACACATCTCTCGTCTCAAAGACGAACGATGGACCTATAAGGCCACCTTTTGGCAGCCGCTGAACGGCAAAAGAAGAAGAGGCAAACAAACATTAAGATGGAAAGACGATATTAATACATTTTTAAAAAGTAACAACTTCCAAAGAATAGCCAGGAATAGGAATGAATGGGAGCGTCTACAGGAGACCTTTGCCCGGCATGGGTCAGGGGAGGAGCGAGCCCCACTTTGGGGCCGCTAATTCATTACACGTATTATTAACTAATATTGTTTATTTATTCCCCTAACATACAGATTTTTTGAATTTGAATATTTCATATGATCTTAGGCATTGTAATCTGTAAGCCGCATCCGAAAGATGAGCAGCAGCTCAGTCGGGGTAGGTTAGCAAAATGATTTTACTTTAAATAAATAAATAAATAAGGCAAACGAAGTTGAGCTTTATGCAAGGGTCGCAGTATTTTTCATTATCAGGCAAATAACGAATTGGTCGCGATTTTTTTTTTTTGATTCATCAAGTTATGTCCAACGATAATAAAAATTGAATAAGGAAGCTAAAATTTTAATATGAGATATTGTACAGCAAAAAGGTCAACTTTGGTCACTCGGCACTATTCAAGAAAATCGCAAAAATGTGATTTAAAGTAAAAATGATCAATTTTTTGAATTCCGCGGATTTGTATACACAGAATCTTCGACTATCATCCTAAAATAGAATTCTGGGAGTTCTATTCACACATGATCGCATGAAGTATCCTCGTGAACGCGGGGGTTGAAAATTTGTCATTTTCCCAGACAATATTATTCGATTTACAGGTTTTCGAAGCCTCCAAACACGCAGTAGAATTTCCAAACCCAACCTGCAAATCAAATATTGTCAAGAAAAAATGACAAGATTTTGACTGCTCGCATTTGCACTGGTACTTCGAGGGGTTGGACGTAAAAAGAATACCAAAATTGAATTCAGTAAACTCGAAGACCTATCAAGCCATCTTGGAAAAATGACTAGTGTTTTACCCTATCCCCTTCAATAACACACCAGCGGGTTGAATGTAAACATTACATCTAGAATTGAATTCAGCAACCTCGAAAACCTATAAGTCTAGTACTATCTCGGAAACATGACTGATATTTTATCCCCCCCTCCCCCCTTATTATTAAGAACACTCCCCCTAGGCCATATTACCCCACATCGGGAGACAATAAACTTCTGAAATCTGAGACTGACCAAAAAAATATTTGTTAAAAATGTCTAAGCCCTGTGTACTTTTTCATACGAAAGGAAGGGGTCTTGAGGCACGTTTTCCCCATATACGATCGAACTTAAAATTCTCGGTAATTTCATTTTACTTTATTGAAACTGATCTAGAGGGTCCTATAAGAAATTCGAAAAAAATCTGCCGAGAGTAAATAATAGTCACGGTAATGAACACTCGTTTAATTATCCAATAGTACAAAACTGTATAAGTTTAAAGTTGTTATTGAAATCTTCAAATACTTTAAACCAATTTTTCTCCAAATAAACATTTTTGGAATGTCAACTTCAAATGCTCGCTAAATGGCCATTTTAAGCAGAGAAGGTCGAAACGTGGCTCATTATGAAAGGAATTACCCTTATTTTCAGGTTGTCATATTGGATCAAACAGTGACTTACCGACAAAGTTGACCATTTTCCTATGGAACGTCTCATATATTGTCCGTAAAAATAAAACGAACATCGAGTTACCAGATGAGGTAAATCAGACGCTTCGGGGAGGAGTAGGGTGACCAAAACGTGTTTTGGAAAGTGCGTAGGGTGAGTTCTCGGTTTGGGTTAGGCCACAGTTTGTGTCACAGGCATCATAAAAAATCTGATTTAATTAATTTCTAAGCAGAGATGATACCCAATAATTTTTGTAGGACTAGGCTACATTCTCCTGTCGACCAGAAGCTACATTTCCCTGAACCCAGGTCCTTATGACCCCATGACACAAACTGGAGAAATTGAATATTTCATCTTCATACGTCTATTTCACGTGTTTTCATCCACTTCTCGAATATTTCAAGGTATTTCGTACGTAACACAACTCAAAAAATTATGTTCGAATATCTACTTCTGTATTTCACCTCATGCCTACCTTTATTTAATCAATTCTGAAAGTAAAAAATGCTTAACGTTACGCAAACCGGGGACTCACCCTAAAATCGATTTTCTTTTAGAAAGTCTTACCTCGAGAATCATAAATCCTATCAAACTTTAGATGACAAAAGCCACACTACTGATCTACAAATTTGGTGATACTTTTTTTTTTTTTTTTTTTTTTTTTTTTTGTAGAATCAACGGGTAATGAGATGTTTGGACTGTTTGGACGTCGTGAGGCCCACTCAATACTTCATCATTGAAATTACTGTATAGAAAGTAGTATTCTGCGCAAATATTTATGATCTGTTCTAATATCTATGTCACGCAATATCCATTATTAATTTGGCTTGTCCGGGGAAAGGGGGCGCAATCATATAAACTCGATTGGTTTTCAGTTTACCAAATGCACAGGTACATGATAAATATAGCAAATAGTGACTGAATTATACAAAAAACATTGTGGCTTTATAGTCACAGCGGTAATCAGCTGTGCTGAAGGTCGGTGGCTTGAATCCTACCAGGGGCTACTGTTTTTCATTTTTCTTTACTTTCTGAAATTTGTTTTTGACTTAACAGTACTTCTTCATTCATTCCACTTTCATTTAACACTTTGATTACGCTACGCAACAACAACTATTTTGTATTATGTATCCTAATAGGCGATTTTCATGTACTTTCTAACGCTGAACACAATACTCTTGTCCGTATTCCGAATGTGTCTTAAGCTCATAAAATTCCTTTCACAATTACTGTTTGCCTTCGTTCACGTGGTCCAATACCAACACCCAATTAGCGTCTAACTTGGAAATCTAAATTCAGACAATTCAGAGATCGTCAGGATCAAATTGTAATGAAAACTAGTTTAACCCATCAACCAGTGTCAGCCACTGCGAAGCACACGAGCTCCTGTTTCAAAAAAGATACGTCCACTCTAGACTATTCCAGATCACAAAAACTACACGTGCTGGAGGGAGGGGGGCATAAGTATGGTGTTAAGCGTTGGAAAATAATCTAAAATGACTTCTTCAAACGCGTAATACACAATTTTTTTATAGCATATGATACGTTAGGCATGATCAATGACGCAGCCAGCCTGGTGTTCGGGGGGGGGGGCTGCTCTTGACCAAAGAAGGTGGGGTGTTACAGAGGATGCTAAAATCAGAAAACCCCTATTTGACGAAGTCGTAAAGGAGGGTTCACACCCTTTTGACCACCTTTGGCTACGCCACTAAGCCCGATGTTGTTCCATAACAGTGAGAATTATACAGAGTATTCCACCTTAGTATGCGAAGACATGACAATAGACATGACAATCATGTATGGCCTACACCCAAAACTGTAGGAGCTACACGCCTTCAAAGTTCGAAAGTAGCGAACTCGTGGGTCTAATTACACATTTTAATTCAAAGTTTTTTTCGGAAGTAATTAGTATAAATTAATGGGTAGTACTTTGGAGAGGTGACAGAAATTTACCGACCTGGAATGTCTACCTTTAACATTGAAGGAGCTATCTTCTATTTCTAATTTGCTCTCAACCAGAACCCTGGAATCCGCCCTTTCAAGCATTACTTCAGAAACGTCGGGGAGGCTGTTAAGGCTGTCTTAGCCCTCTTCCCTTCTGGCCGAAAAATCGGCCTAGGTCAACATCTGGCAAGTTGCTATGTGGGTTCGAACCCGGGACCTTCAACTTCCGAGACTAACGCGCTATCCACTCGGCAAACCAGATCCCCAAAAACACAGTTATTTTGAGTTGATTTGTAAACTCGAAAGTTTAACAAATCACAATCGATGCATTATAAAACTGAATCGACTCAAAAAGTCGAGGGTCCCGCAGGTATGCAGTACAGCTGTCTACTCTCGGGATGATGTACCAGTTTTAAAATTCCAATCATAAAATTTTAACAAATTATTGAAGCGCAAAACTTTTGATTCGTGTAGTTCAGGGGCGCAACCAGAACTTTCTTTAGTGAGGGCTAGAACTGAGAAAAAAAAACTTGGACAAGGTTGAAAACTCGATTTGGTACGTACCTGATTTGGTAAATACACTTTTTCATAATTTTTGGGGGAGCTATAGCCCCTAGCCCCTCCTTAGTTGCGCCCTTGATCAAGGTGTCTACAAGAATGGAAAAATATTAATTCCTGAATTTTTCCAACTTTTTTGCTTTTCAAACCTTCACAGTATAGACAATATGTGGCAGTTTCTATAAAAAGGGGAAACTTTGTCAATTGATCAAAGTCTCAGAAAACGCGAAAAAAGAAAAACAAAATCTTTTGGTTAAAAAAAATCAATTTCGAGATTTTGGTTGATTTCTATAGAAAAAACATCGCAAAAACGAGGAAACAAAATTTACGCACATGAGAGAGAAGAGAGACAGAGAGAAAGAGAATTATGAAAGAGAATGAGAAAAGAATGCGAATGTCTGCATTTGCTTCTTTGTGGCTTTTCGGAGCTCACGAATAAATCCGAAATCCGATGTTCTGAATTGTTACCACGCAGAAGAGCGAAAAATTACCTTTTGAACAAGCCCTTGTCGAGGCAGGCAACGTGATTCCGCGGCGAGTTAGGGCCGCTTGATGGAGTGGGAGAAAAAGGTGTGTCTAACTTTAAACGCGTCTTCCCCAAAAACGTGTTTTCGCGCGTTTTTGTTACACTCATCTTTGACTGCTTGTATCTCCGGACCAAAAAACACTACAAATCTCGGAGATAGCTCGTTGGGATGAGCATTCATTCCTCTTATTACATACTGTCTATCTCAAAATTCGTCAGATTGACAAAGTTACCCCTTTTTATAGAAACTGCCACGTATATACTCGTATTTATGTTTATATTTCGTTTCACGTCCCGCATTCACTCTGTTGTATGCGTGACACATTATTCAATGCCCAGTTTTTATTTGTAGAATATGACTGTAGGGGGTGCTAAAGTAAAATTAAACGATGAAAACAATTTTCTGTGAGTTCATTCTTTGTTTTTTTCTAAACTTCTTTAAAATATTGTTGAATTTCCTGACTATTTACAAACTTCCTGACCTACTTTTCAAATTCCTGACTTTTTCCAAATTTTCCAAACCTGTAGACACCTTGTTGATGTAGTTCCTTCAATTTTCATGATAACCAACAGGTGGCAGTAAGAAGTTTAATTTCTCTTTCAAACTAGCCGCAATTGATCACGATGGTTAACAACTGAGAGTAGAACAAGAAGTAGCTGACATCTGGTGGCAGGATTAGCAACTTCAAGGTCATGGTACAAATAATTAATCATTCTCTATGAAATTAAAAAAAAAAAAAAAAAAATGGGAGATAGATGTTAACCCATTGTAATTCTGTGCATCACACACTACAAATAAAAATTGTCTTCCAAAAAGAATCAAGGTGCAAATGTTGTTAAGAGGAGAAGATCTTAGCTCTCTGTGTAAAAGAATAGGAGAAAGCGATATTCTCATGCCTGAAATGAATTTCTGTTTACTCGCGTTAATGTGTATCACATATGGACGTCACAGTCGATTGTAGCGCTCCTGGCGAGCAGTTCTACTCCCAATCAATGAAATTATGCTCGACAAATTTTCATTCAAAAAGTTTAAACTTTGCAAAATTTAATATAATTACTTAAATTTTGGAATTGAATTTGGTCCGAGAAAACTTTTTGCGACCTTTTTCAAAATGTAGAGGTAAATAGTATCTGAAAATGAAACTGTTATTATTATAATCCGTTATCTAGCTCGAAAATTGAAGGGTCTATCAAAATTAGAAGTTGTGCGCTTCAAAATTTATACTAAAAGTTTATAGCCCCTTCAATATCAAAAGTAGGCAATTCAATTCGATGGATTTTGTTACCGTTGTGGCGTGGGGTTCAGATGACATGGCGGAGGGTGGTTCCTGTTCACTTGGGCCAGCGGCTGCTTGGCTATCAGTTCAGCAATAATCAATTTTCCGTTATTGGTGGCCGGTGTGATCCAGACTGTTTTTGGTTTGACCATTATATAGGAGGGATTCGGCTCCGCTCGAATCGGGGTAGCGGTGCTGATGGCTTGGCGGTGTTAGGCTTATTTTCTACGAGCAGGCCTGATGAGTGGGGGGAGATTTCCCTCCGGGGCCCGGTCTTGGAAGGCGGCCCACCAAAAATACCAAAAAGACAAAAAAGGCAAACAATATCAAAAAATAATCGAAAACAATTTTATGAAGCACAGAAAAATAAAACAACAAAAACATTGATACGTAATTGTTGGAAGTATATTAAGAACCACTGGAGTTTTCTCCGGTGGTACGATATATGTAGTAAGAGGCTGGCTGGCTGTAGCCTACGACTTTGCGTTCGCTAAGATTATTCTAGATGGAACACACATGAGGTTAAGACGCATGTTGAAGTTTAGACGAAATACATAAATCTATATCACGCTTAACCAAAAATGCTTCCGGAAGCTTACACCTCAACTAATATACCGTGGTGCAAAGGATGATATACCTATGCATAATACTGCATGATGACTCGAATATTGTGTACACGTTATGTCGCGACAACATTTAGATGATATGCATGCAAATATAGACCTAAGGTGAGATACTGAAGTAAATGCGCATTACGTTCCTAAATCCGAACGTAGAAATGAGCCGGAAGTTGAGTGATCACTGTCCCTATGTTCCCAGAATTGATCACCAACATACCAGTAGATGTTACTACGTCTGTAGATGATTGGTTGAAGACTATGAAAATGACAAAATACCTAGGAACAAAGGGGGACTGAAAGGGGTTGAAGCACAGCCAACAATTCGAGCACCGAACTAGAAAAGGACGTGAAAGAAGAAACTTAGGAAGCCCTGAAGTCGTTACTGGTTTAATGATTCGGCGCCTGCGATCGTTAGCGGTTTTCGGCCAGGCGTGTTATCTGGTTTCAAGCAAAGAAGAGTCGCTGATTTTGTCCCCTCAGCACTTCTATGACAGGATCCCCGAAAATTCCAGTCGTTTGTTTACAAAGGAAGCACGTTTCAGATATAACTTTAGAGGACACGGCTGCTTATATGCGCAGCTAGCAAACAGACGACTGGGTTACTGGGTATATTCTTTCCTGTTGTGGTCATGCGATGATGTGAGTTTAAAATCGTGAAGTCGTGTCAAAAAGACGTTGAAATATAAGCTTTGTAAAATTGTGAAAAAGTGTCGAAGCACTAAGCAAAGTCGTAGGCTACAGCCAGCCAGCCTCTTACTACATATATCGTACCACCGGAGAAAACTCCAGTGGTTCTTAATATACTTCCAACAGTAATCGATGCGGTTGGGTCGTTCCCCCGAGCCCCAATTTTCTCTCTATGGTCTTGTCCACAAGTGCTGTATCAAATCAGAATTCTTCGTACATGTTTTGGAAGAAGTTTCTCGCTGATTATCGCTGCTAACATGAGTATGATAAGGGGCTAAAGCAGCAGGAGCGGCCCCAGGGGATCTCCTGATCGCGTAGTGTGAATCAGCGGTGTCCGGCCAACTTTTTCCTCCGTTTAGTTATATGTCAGCCATCTTGAGGCCATGATTAGAAGTCAGTGTTGGGCCAGCTACCAGCGTAAACCCTCGGACAGAAGTCCAGGAATTGATACCGTACCATTCGAGGTCGGTGATTTTGTTCTGGAGATGAAGATTCGCTTCATGTTATCCGCTATTTTAAATCGTGTTTACTGTGTACATTTTTCTTTATTTTTTGAGCTGCAATTTTATCGTTGTGAATGCGGAGAATGGAAGGGGGTGTGTGTTCTACTTTAACAGAGAGAGGGAGTGATTCAGTCCAATACGTATTTTCTTGTTTTTCTGTTTCAGGGGTGGTCGGATGTGCCAAAAATGAAGCCTCCTCTTGAAGGCATCACTGTGCTCCAAGTACGTGGTTGAACTTTCTTTTTTATATTGTTTTTATTTTCATCTTTCTTGCTTCAATTCTTGAGTTAAGTGAATTCCTTGAGGGGGGGGGGATTTATGCTTCAGAAGGTCGGAGTTAAGATACATTCCAGATGTTGTATGGTTCGAGTCGGTAACGTATCTTAGAGAGCTCTGGGTTGGGAGAGGGAGGGTAAGTCCAGAAATTCGGATTCTTTTTGGATTTGACAGTCTATGATAGTACAATAAGCTTGTTTTTATCATCTAGCCTTTTTACTGTTTTTTTTTCTCTTTCTTTTTTTGTTACTTAATTGTTTATCTGTTCATCATTTTGCTCGCCTCCCCTATCGAGTTTTTCTCCTGTTTCACATTTTTTACCCCCGGGGGGAGATGGATTGAACATTTCATACTTGTATGAAGTTGAATGTCTTACCATATTTTAGGTAAGTTCAAATACAGCGTTGTTTTTTCATGTCACGTGTTATTAGTTACTGGTCGGGATTCTCGAATAACTTGGCGGTGTTGGTAACTCTACAGCAGGCGGGGTAGGGGCACAAACCTTACCACGCTACATCATTTCGACGTTCTACCCATAGCGTGTCTTTGGAAAACAAATACTGAATTAAAATCAGTAATCTGACTCGCAATGAAAAAAGTTCGCTATTTTTCTAATTTCGAAGTGTGGCGATAATCGCTTATCTGGATGAGAACAGCCAAGAAGCAGCGTAACCAGTGTATGTTCTTGTGTGTAAATATGTAATAATATGTAATAATATGTATATATCAAGTAAATAAGACGTAACTGTATTCCCCCTTGAGCATAAGTTTGCGTTTCATTGTTGTAATCAACCGCAATTTTAATTTGTGATTTTTGCGTGTTTCACACTCGGGAGCGGGAGAGTGTGTGACGATACTCGCTTATAAAGTATATTACAGATATTGTTATAAGACGTTGCGCAACACTGTGTAATCACGTCGAGGTCACCACTGGTCGGACCGTGGTTACGGTTGACCACTTGGGGGCTGGTCCCCTTGAGCAACCCTTGTCCTCCGCTCAGAATCGCTGGCTGGTTGGGAACCGTACCTCAGCGAGTTGTCGCCGCAGCCAACAACCAGTTCGCAGCGATTTCTCGGCTGAAACGGGGCGCTGTGAACCGGTTGGTGGCTGTGGCGACAACTCGCTGAAATACACTTCCAATCAGGCCGGCGGTTCTCAGCGGAGGACAAGGGCCACTCAAGGGGACCAGCCCCCCAAGTGGTCGACTGTAACCACGGTCCTACACGAAGACCTATAGCCACTTCAGTTTTGCATTACATAGATGTACAGAGCACGTTATTGTTCCTCTCGTCAAGTACTATCATCTCTAACTGACTTGACGTACTCAGCTGGAATACCCTGTGCTGCAGCTATGACAGGGCCACTACAGAGATGAGTATGACCATTCACTATTGTCACTGAGAATGTGCGTAACCGCACATTTAAACACGTGTAAAAGAAACCGATTCAAAGTCGTTTTGCGAACGATGCATCCATCTGTTTTGATCGAAAATTGTTCGAAACGATTGGAAAACCATCCAAAAGGTGATTTATGACGGTCTTTATAAGCACAGGAATCATTTTTCTGTTCACTATTCGATTTGGTTTGTACCCGAACCTTGGGTACCCATTTTTTAATTTATTTACAACCTTGGGTAGGTGCGCTACAGCCAGCTACCCCGCCAATTTGAGGGCATAGGTATCCACCATCTCTATCCATGTGTCGCGGTTTCTCGCCTATCTCGTCAACCCTCCCTCCAGCTCCTTAAAGTCGTCTCTCCAGCGGAGAATTGGTCGGCCCCTTGCGTGTTTATGGCCATACGAGGTCCAACAATTTGCGATTCATGTCATTTGGGTTCTTCCTCTCTCATCAAGTGGCCTGCATAATTCCATTTTAGTTTTCTAATCACATAGCCAATATTAGGTACGTTAATTTTTCTTTTCATGTCTGAAAGTCTAATTTTGTCTCTCAACTTAATTCTCAATGGCATTACTTTCAGTTTCTTCAAATGCTCTTTTGTTATTGACCATGTCTGAGCTATGTACGTTGCCACTGGTATCACACAGCTACTTAGAATTCTTGCTTTGGTTTTAATTTTCATATTACTTTTGAGAATATGTTTTTGGGCCCAAAATGCTTTTCACGAGTTATTTATGCGAACTTCAATTTCTTTCTTAGATCTGTTTTTAAATGATACGATTTGTCCTAAGTACTTATATTCGTCAACTACCTCGAGTTTTACTGTGCTGGGCAAACGGAGTTCTTTTTTATAATCGTTCCTCATTATTGTAGATTTCTCCAGGTTAATCGAAAGTTCTACCTTAGCTCCTTGCTGTTCTCCAATCATTGGGTTTATTTCATCCATGTTTTTTCCAGTCGTCGGCAAATCTGAGGTTGTTGATCTGACTTTGAAGAACTTCAGAAATTTTTATCCCACAGTACACCTTGGGAAGGGGATGCGATTTAGGAGTGCCACCACATAGCACGCACCTCCGATGCGATACTCGAAAGGGTAGTTTCCAGAGCAGGGGGTGCGGTGTAAGTATCGTTCCCCTTTCAAGATATGTCACCTGGTTACAGTGGACTGATTTAAGCCCATTTGCTGGTACAACTAGTTACCCAGGAATTACCTTGCAACACATGGCCGAGTTAATTCTATAAATATGCTGCCGTTGATAAGATAAGAAACCTGAGATTCTGTTCGCCTGTTTCATACTTAAATTCGCACTTTATTGAAATCAGTTTTGCTCGATTTTTAGTAACATTAAAAAAGGCAGACAAATGTTCCTTTTCAACGCGGCGAAGTTTATACACGTGCAGGAATATTACGTCTGTATGTTGAATCAGCTCTGAAGTGTCCTCATTGTTCTTTCCTTCATCAGCTTTTGACATGCGGTGACCCTACACACGCTTTGAAGCACCCTCGACTCGGTTTTCAACGATGGGTTTCAGTTATTTTTATTCTTCTGCAATTTGGTTCGCATCTTTGTAGATTTAATACATAAGTATTCCCCCTCTTTCAAAGACACGCAAACGAACATTCAAATAATAGCTTGTAATTGACCGACGATGAGTTTATTAACACAAGTGCACATGCGAGACTCGAGTGTACATCGACGAGGCTCGTTGAATCTTCATATTTTTCCATTCGGAATAATACGAGAGAGAGAGAAGTTGGCAGCATCGTGTTCATATCTAGTACGCATCGGCCTTACAGGATCCTCTTTCTGAAAGGCAAATGGAGGACATTGAACTTTGTACCTTACTACAAGTAAATACACTCGATACAATATTTGTACTGTTACGAATACCTCGTCATTTGGAAACGAATACAATATTTTTAATATTGCCACCGGCTTATCAGAAAAATGTGCGGGGCAGATGCTTCGAGAATCCTACAGGGTGTCATGAGATTAGTGATCCCCTTTGAACGCAATACGTGCGGAACTTATTCGGGCAAACATAATGTGGTGATGTTGAACTTCTTTTTTGAAATGACTGTTCACAGCCATCAATATACTAAAACTCTCCAGTATTCCGATGCGATCAACATCCTTAACCCTACTATATCTTTTCTCTTCTTTTCACGTCATTCTAAAAATCATGAGAGTCATGGCAAACTCGAAAATTTTTTCCAAATGAACGTTATACTAGACCCGATTTACCAATATGAACAGTACCTCGCATTTTCGTTTTGTATCAATTCCGGAAATGACATAAGTGGTCAAAACCCCTCCTAGGAATCACACTCTCACACAAGCTTTATGCTAAAAAAATAGGTTTTTGGTGTTCTTCCCACTTTACGGGATTCTTCGAACAGAAGGGTTTCTAATTGGATAAACTATACTGTCAACTCCTTGCCTCCACAGCAGAGCTGAGCATTTTTCAATCGACTAATGAATCATGATTGATGATTAGCCAATGCAAGTTTTAGCCATGACTCCATGACTAATGGCTACTAATCACTTCGAATGTGCATATATAAGACTACTGACAAAACAGTTAGTCTTTAGTCATGACTAATTAGTCAGCAAAACATGAGTAATAAGGAATAACAGTAAGTAAATAGGTCAGTTACGAAATATGAGAGGGTACCCGGTACAGTAATAATGTACTCATGACTAAATTAGTCATAACCTTTAGTCATAGTCATTCCATTTCAGTAGTGATCATTAGGGTATCTCTTATTTTACAAGTTTTCGGCAATCGATTAGGTGCGCACTGAAATTTGTTTCAATGAACCTAGAAACTCGCCATACCAAATTTGAGCTCAATTTGAGGCCATTAACCCGTGCCGCTTTGACCTTGAAGTTATATGTCATACTGAGATTTTACAACAAAAAAAACTGCGAATATCTCGGAACGTATCAGCTTCAGGCCCCACATGCATATACCATAAAATGTTCCATGTGAAATTTTCTATAAAAAAGATTCTATACAATTTTTTTCCAGAACGCATATTCACCGAGATAATCGAAAAAATGTGTGAAAGTTTCGAGGAATGTGGCTTTTGTTATTTTTTCTTTCATAACTAATCTTTACTAGCTAAATCGCGGTTATCTAAAAAAAAAATATTCACTTTAGGACCAAAATGCAATTAACATAAAATGTTGCTCGTCAAATTTTCTAAATAAAGTTTCCATACAACTTTTCTTTAGAAAACATATTTATCGAAATAATCGCAGAAATGCGTGGAATTTTCGAAAAATATAAGTTTTTAAAAATTATTCTATAGCTGAAATATCTATTAACATCGGGTAATGCATACTAAAATATAACTTCAGTCTCTGTCTACTGGGGTAAGCGCCCCACTTTTCTTCCCACCCCACCCACCTGGCTACGCCCATGATAGTTTGTTGGATATCTACAATAGAGTAGACCTCGGATCATGTATGTATATCAACAATAGTCAACAATTTGCGCATAAGATATAACATTGTGCTGTTAAGGAACAGTCACATGTTTTCAGAATTCATTTTCATTTCCTATGGGCAAATCGCTGTTTCCTTTTGTTGATTGCACATCGTCTCAAGTCCACCACACCAAGTCTTCAACGGAATTTTAGAATGCTAAAGACTCAATAGAAACATCGGCATTAGTTATGGCTCATGGATACCTAGTTAACGTTTTAATTTTAGGCTCTTTCGCACATTCTACATGTGTCCACTTTCACCCCTTTAACGATGAGATGAAGATGGACACATGTAGGAGTGTTCGCGATTGTTAAAAGCTAGTATTTCTAAGAGGTAGGACTGTTGGTCTGACCCTAGGGATAAGAAATTTGCGGAAGAGACTAAAATTAAAACAACTAGGTATCCATGGGCAATAACTAATTCCAAATTCAATGATTGAAGAAAACCAAACTTTGCAACACTATACCTTATGCGCAAATTGTTGACTATTGTTCATATACATACATAATCCGAGGTCTATTCTATAGCCAGGTAAAGGAGGGGGCGAACTGGGGCGCTTGCTCCAGTAGACAGAGACTGAAGTTATATTGTAGTGTGCGTTACCCGACATTAATAGATATTTCAGCCGTGAAATAATAAAAAAAAACTATGTTTTTCGAAAATTCCACACATTTTTGCGATTATCTTAATAAATATGTTTTCTAAAGAAAAGGTGTATAGAATGTTTTTTACAGGAAATTTAACGAGGAACATTTTATGTTATTTGCATTTTGGTCCTACAGTGAATATTTTTTTAGATAACTGCGATTAAGTTAGTAAAGAACGGTTATGAAAGAAAAAATAACAAAAGCCACATTCCTCGAAACTTCCACACATTTTTACAATTATCTCGGAGAATATGCGTTCTAGAGAAAAGTTGTACGAAATCTTTTTTATAGAAAATTTAATAAAGAAAATTTTATGAAATATGCATTTTGGGCCTGAAGCTGGTATGTTCCGAGATATTCGCAGTTTTTTTTTGTTTGTAAAATCTCAGTATTACATATAACTTCAAGGTCAAAGCGGCACGGGTTAATGACCTCAAATTTTTTATGGCGAGTTTCTAGGTCCATTGAAACAAATTTCAGCGCGCACCTAATCGATTGGCGAAAACTTGTAAAATAAGGGACACCCTAGTGATCAAACATTTTCGTTGACTACTTCCCAACTCTGCTCCACAGCTTTTTATGCCTGGAAATCATTTCATTCACCCTGCCTCATCACCTCTCAGACACAACATATTGCATTCTTTGTGTGTTTTAGTGAATGAGGACGTAACTATTATGATCCTAGGCGGATCTTGGTTTTAATGTACGTTTCAGAGGGCCCGGAATTATCGCGCCCAAAAAGTCGATTCTAGCCTTCTAATACATATTTTCAATTTATTTTCAAAATATGGCACGAAATCAACAGTCAGGGTAACGGGGGCTTCCGTCCCCTTTCCGCAAAGACTCCGTCTAAGTCCAAATAGTTCAATGAATAGAAATCTATGAGTATTAATTTTTTCCTCGCATAAAAATGAGTGTTTTTAAAATCTAAATTTTTGTATGAGAAGGAGAGCTAATCAGTCTTCTGGGGAAGGTTAGTCCCGCCAAGCATTCCGACAAGGTCTGCCTATGCTCATGATGAATGTTTTTTGGGATAGTTAGGGGACAATCGCAAATGTTTTTTCAAGTTGCCAGGGGATAACAAATCACTTCAGAACGTCGACTGTCAGGATTCGCGGTCCCTGAATTCAATTTTCAGAGAAGTCTGAAAAGTTCCGTTTCCGGGTCGGAGACGAAAATGTCATAGGGTGCCTCACAAACGAGACCCACATTATTTCTTATCGCCACGGTACACAGAAGGAATTTTAAATGACAATGTTCAATTTCTTTTTGAGAGAAAAATTTTTCTCTGTGGAAGGGGGGGGGGAGTCTAAAACATACTACCAAATTAGGAATCTTTAATGGAAATTTATCGAACCAAGTATCGAAAAGAAACTCCTGAATACCTATTAGGGTTTTGGGGTCGATTATTTCTCACCAGGTTTTCGATCCGGTTCCGATCTGGATCTCACGTCTGACATCTTACTCTTCACAAAGATGAAATTAATCTGGCGTTAAAAATCCATGGAAGTCTGACTTAGCTTGAGCATTTTAACAAAGTATCGGAATGAGGTCCACGAGATTCTCTGATGTCATGGATTCCGAATACTCCATCATATTTTCGAACTTGGCCCCAACTTGGACGCCAAATTCCACATTTGACCTTCCAATAACAAAATCCACTTGTCTTAAAAATTTCAAGAAAATCTCGAAATGATTCTTCTTCTGGGAGGAGGGGAGGAGGAGGAGGGATAAATATTCTATAAGATTTTTGATCTGTTTTCGAATAGGACCTCACATTCAGTATTTCTCTCTTAGAAGGAATGAAATTGACTCCAGTTTTATAAATTTAGCAAAGTATCAAACTAAATTTTTCTGGATCGCTGTTTTCAAATATGACATTACGTGGGGGCACCGCAATTTGTGACTCAAAATTGAAATTTAACGTTTCAAAACAAGTAAAGTTGACATGATAGGGTTTTTTGAGCAGCTGAATTTGGATATCTCATTACAGTGAGATCTCAACTTCAGATAAATGGATTGGTACAGTGAAATATTTCATTTAAACCATCGTGCGTACAAAACCAATAACGTTTCAAAAATTTAAGAAGTTGAGACACGTAAAGGTTCAAAATTTTCATGATACTAAGATTTTTGTGCATAACTGCATTTTTTCAAATTATTGTCTTATAAGTAATATTCGGATGAAAGGTGATTGGTTAAGGATCACAAACTGTTACATCATAAAGGATAGGCAAGATCATGAATTTATGGAACTGAGACCGTGCGTGATATTTAGATCATCAGATAAACTGAAAAATATCACAGATTTAGATCAAAAGATCTTTTTGAAGGAAAAATCTTATATTACAGGAAGAATAAATTATAAAGGTGTGATTTTTTGGATCTTTTCGATCCTAATGGAGACTATAACTATCATTCAGATCAAGATCTAATGATCTTTAGATTATGATCCTCTCGACTAGAATAATTTTTATGATCTTTTTCATTTTGGAACAAATAATCTCACTGAACGTGATACGTATTCATATGATTAGAATTTAATAAAATTGGCAACTGAGTTTGAATTTTGGGATCAAAAATCGGGACCGGATCATGAATTTGATACAATAATCAGTATTCGCGGACTAAAACAACCGAGTTATTCAATTTTTTACCCATATTTTGATGAATTGAAGTTCAGTAGAAATTTCAATTTAATTATCTATTTTATTTTCTTCTTTATTATTGAAAATTGAATCTTATGGATTAATTAAATTAACAATTAATTTAATGGTTTTTGATATTAAAATACATATATTTTTTATTTATTTAAGATTTTGAGGTTTATTTTTTTATCCCCGCTCTACAGCGCGACAGAAAAGAGGTAACCCCAAATTCTCCACGGATTCATCATATATCGTCGGTCTAGTGCAAAAAGGTTCCTCGTGCTTTTTGAGGGATTTTACTAAATTGGTATCACTGGAAAGGAAATTTTGCGCTTTGTCGATTGCAATACTTCATCGGTTGGTGCAAAATGGTTCCTCGTAGAAAAAGTGTTGCAATCGACAGAACGCAACATGTCCTTTTCAGTGATACCAATTTTGTAAACGAAATATGACGAGATATTCGAATTCATAAATTCCAAAAACCTGGCTATTTCGGGTTTTCAATTTTCCAAACCAAGGCGATATTACCTCTGAAGCGTCAAATTTAATTTAGGGCCAAAATGTGGACAAAATTAAAAATCCAGTGCTAAACTCAAAATTAATAACTCGAAAAACAGTTTTTAATTCTTAAAATCACAGTCAATTTCGTCACTCCAGAAAGATGAAGTGCAAAACTTTGAGCTGAATCAAACACCTGATGAATTATTCGAAATTACCAACCCAAGCTCCTCTACCGTCCTTTCATTTTTCGAAACTTCGTTCAAATTTTTAACACAAGTAAATTTCGTGCCTTTGAAGGGTAAAATGAGAAATTTGGGGCTAACATCGGGGTCACACTCGGAATCAGCGATCCCACAAAACTCTATTTCGATGATACTGATATCGAATAGCAAGTTTTGGAGGTTATTCAGTTCATTTCTGATATTATTTTTATCTAAACAGAAAAAATTTAGCCCTCATCATGGCACAGAAGAAAGGTAAAATGAAAAACTGAGAAAATGAAATATATGACGAGAACATCAAATATAACCTAAATTTCGGAGGTTAGTAAGGTAAGTTCGGAAATTTATTGTGAACCTCAGTCAAATTAAGCTCACCACAGTAAAGCCAATATCGGCAAGAGGGTTCGACTAAGAAGCAGCCTGGGCAAATCCCCGAGGTAATTTCAAATTTCACTAATCATTCACATACACTTATACACAAGAGGTAAAGAAACACCGGATACAACACAAGCTTCATCGGATAATTTCAAGAAATGTAACTTGAAGAACATCCGACGTTCCTCAACCACGAAAAACTTGACAGATTTTTGGGTAAATCAAAAATCTGAAAAATGTCACACATGGCTCCAAGTCCCAACATGCAACCAGTAGCAGCCCTATCTCACTAACAGAATTTTCCACTTCTTTTTCAAAAAGTTTTCACGTAATCAAATGTTGATACCTTGATACCGACCTTCCCCCCTTCAAGAACAACGGAAACACTCATACCGCCAGCAAATCAAGACGTCATTTTAAAATTGGTTTAAAAATGAACACGGAGACCAACAATACTATCGATTGTTTTGAAATTCCATTACCATTATCTGAATAATTTTCCCATTATTGAGTCCGTATGGTAGCGATTTTTGAGCACTATACAAAACAAGGCGTAAGAGTTTCGTACATTACGTGAGTCTTCAATTTCTATGTATAAACCGGTTGAAAATGCGAGGCACTTATTTTGAAAACATTGGCAAAAACGCTGAAAAGATACAGTCGACAGAAATTGGTTTCTATTGAAAACACATATCTGAGAACCACTGGGAGTATAACCGCCATACCCGCCAGAAAAGTGTTCGTAGACGACTCGGGGTCGTAATTAACTTCTTACATTAGGGGCAAGGGGGTAAACCAAATATGAAGAAAGTCAAATTAGGGCGGGGAAAGACCTCAAAATGTTGTTTTCTGTTTTGCTAGGAAGGGGCAAACAAAGTATACAGAGGGTCCCCTGGTTTCACTCTAGCAGCAGGTGTGAAAAAAACTTGAAGCTATACACACTTTTTCACAATGGCTCGACTCTCTGGCTTTTCAGTACCCTTCAGTGCCACCTCAAAGCGGCGGGAAGGGCGAGGAGAAGAAGCATGAAAGCGGGTGGAAATAGTTGGATTCCAGAAATAGCTCACAAAACTTAATTCAGTAACTTAAGAGCTTAAGTAAATAATACTCATTGGACCGAAGCTCCTTTAGTGGCACCTCAAGGGGTCAAATCCAAAAATCATCCTTAAAATCGAAATCGTTGATCTCAAAATCTTACAAATCGACTTCTGCTTCAAATTTGTTTCCCCCTTTCTCCCCATTTGGGAGCCTCATTTTACGGGATGAGAGGGATCTGGAAGCACACAGAATCATTTTGAAAACAATTGGTACTTTCGAATAGTTCTTGTTTTCAGCATTCAGTTTTCACTGATATGACCCAAAACGAGGGACCCGAAACTGTTCCGAACTGATCCGACTCTGGAGTAAATTTTAACTTAGTTCCCAATAAAATTCTTGAAATTGGCTCTAGATTTGCTCCGTGAATTAGTTCGCTCCGGGTTCCGGCTCAAATTCGAGAAAATTTTTTTTACAGCTCCGAATCAATAGCTCTACAAGAAACAGGGTTTGGCTTAGACTCCGGTTAAAGGCTAGAAGGTAGAGTGGATGGAAAATAAAAACTTATCAAATTTTTTTTTGATGAGTAGGGCAGTTTTGTTGTCGGGTAAATTTTAGCGAAAAATTTTGAAATTTTTTGGAACTAATTTTAATTTGAAATCCAAGGTCAAAACTCTTTAATCGATGGAAGGAGAAGTGTCCCCTTTCCTTTCAATGAATGTACCCCCCCCCCCCTCCCAGGATCGGTTCCAAGAAGATACACCGCAAAGTTTCAGATCAATCGGATAGGGCACACGAGCCACAGTCTCCTCCTCTTATCTAATCATTTAAATTACACTTCCTCCTCCTCGGCCCTATGCGTGAATAAATTACTTTAATTTGACCTGAGACTTTTTCGGTGCCACCCCGAAGGGTCGGATCCGAAATATACTTTCAGAATTTAATTCAGCGATAGGAAAACCTATAATTCGACACCTATCCACGGTTGGCATGTTTTAAAACAATGGAAAAAAAAAAACAACAATCAATGTTTTAAAACGAATCGTAATACTAAAAAAGTAAAATCTGCCACCTCCACCGGGAGAAAAACCCACAGCGGGCTGCCTACCCTGCCCCTTAATTACTCATTTCTCCAGGGGTAGCCTACCCTTAGGAGGGGTTCATGGTGGAGGAGAGAGCTTGGGGGGAGGAAAACTTTTTTTTGTTTAAAACGTGTTTTCTTAACCATGTTTTTTCGTTGTTTTTTTCATTTTATTTGAGATTTTCTCACTCAAAACTTACAGGGACCAAAATAATTTGTCAAATACATATAATTTTTCGAATTTCACACAAAAATTTACAGAATGATTTGATATTAGTAATAATTATCAATACATTCGTTGGCCCAACGACGGGTATTCTTGCTAACAGTAACTCACTGTGTGACGTCAGAGTTGCAGGTCGAATAACGGAACGAAAAAGTAAGACAAAAGGTCGGAAATATTAAAAAAAAAAAAAAAAAACACGATTTAAAACAATGTTTTTAACCGTTTTAAAATAACGAAAAAACACACTGATGACAACATGTTTAAAAAAAAACACTTGTTTTGTTCTTTTTAAAAAGTTTTTTTTTCAACCCTGCATCTATCTCACATTTTATTTTTCCAAACTCCCACGCGCATTTTATAGCCACCATAAAGAGACATCGATCCACATCCCATTCCCGTAATGACTCGCGTTATCATTAGTACACACCGGACCTTTTAAAATGGACCCATTTACTAGTGACGTCACACAGTGTGTTACTGTTCTTGGTTACTTTTAGCAAAATTACCCGCCGTTTGACCAACGAACTACTGACTCCTATAAGAAAACCTCGAAGATCAAAGATCATTATGTTACTACCTGAGGTTAAGAAATTTGTTAGAAACCAGAAGTTTATTATCGAATGCTAAGAACCTTCTGGATTAAAAAAATATACCTTTAATTTCTTAATTATTTCTCATTTTGAAGTATTTACATAATGATCTTTGCCCCGTGTGTTTCTCTTACGGGAGTCAATACGTGTCCGTAGGTCAAACGATGGATATTTTTGCTAACAGTACTCGTAACTCACTGTGTTGACGTCGCGGTAAATCTGTCTATTGACGAGTTTTAATTGTTTACGTTTATGAGATCGAGAAAAAAATTATTACTTAAAATAGTCAAATTAGAGAAGAAGGGCGATGTGGCTGGAACTATACAAGATTGCTATCTTACTGAAAGCGAACAAAGAGGGGAAGAGGCATCCCCAGAAAAATCAATCTATCAATAATACATGGAGCTATTTCTTTTTTTATAAATTCAATTTTTGACTATAAATTTCAAATTATAATTGGTTCGGAAAAATTGCAATAATTTTCGCTGAGATTTTGCTCTAGGTCGAAGAGCGATCCTTGTGGTTTCGATTGATTTTAAAGGACAAGTGCGGGGCTGGTCAGCGATTGAAAGGCGGGGGCGAGGAGAGGTTGAAAGGCCAAAGCCTGAAATCGACTTCGGCTCCTGCCAATAACCTCTTTTCCGGGCTTCAACACTGGTGAAAAATTTTTTTAGACTCCTGCTTCCTTGGAAAATAGTTGGCTGCGGGACTCTAAGCTCTAGATACCTGCCCAAAGCCCGTATAGAAATTATATGTTAACTTTTACTTGGGGATCACGTTAACATAGTTCGATGACCTCGAAAATTGGTCTCTTATTGTGGTACAAAGTTCGCAAGGAGAGGATGGAAAAAACTCGAACTTTGTTCAAATAAGAACCATCCTGCTGAGCACAACCAGAAATGTCATCAACATGGGCTTCACTGTCACAGTTACCTAGTCAGAGATTGCCAAATTTTAAGTTCTGTATGTTGAGAAATTTGAATCAGGGCTCAATAATTATAGAAAATCAAGTTTACTTTAATAACAATTTTCCAAGTTCAGTACAAGGATTCTCAAAGTAAAACTTTTCAAAGTGTCTACCGAACTCGAAAATCGAGAATAAGGGATTACTGGGCGACTTTGAGGTACTTTTTTGAATTCTGAACAGGCGCTTTCCATCAACTTTTACAACTTCCGTCATCATCAACTTTGAAGAGTAAATGATTCGTTTTTTACGTTCATTTTGGAAAAATACAACGCTCTTAAATTTTTGGTATACTAGGAAACCTTTTTTTTCTTCTTCATCAAAATGAGAATTAGAAAACTTAGTGAACCAATGAACATACTGTTTTTCAAAAATACATGAAAAATTAAATAAAAACATTAAAATTTACAAGCTAAGAGATTCACTATCTCTGGGTCAAAGTTTTATTATTCTTACCATTCTTAATAAATTATAATACTCAACTGGATACGGCTTCTTATCGCTCACACATGATATCAAGAAGGTGAGACCGATATAAATTCAAGTTTCATTTACTATCAAGTTAATCGTTCTCAGATTTGGAGATTCATACTTCGAGAGGCCAACTAAATAAAACCCATACTTATCACATTTCTGATTGTTCTCTCAACAGCACAACCTACCACATGAATAATTCAGGTATGTCGACAACAGAACGGTAATACTGAATACGAGATTTGAAGATTTTCAAATTTAAACCTGGTTCTAGAGAATGGGAAATCAAGCAACAAACTGGTATAAATAACACATTCGATACGCTCAATCTGGGTCTTATCTCCAGCGGAAGACTGTCCTCCTTTCGTACACCCCAAAGCTGACCCCCTCTGCATGCAGCCGGATAACAACTATACAAAGGCATCCGACAGCAGCACGATTTTCTGCGGAGCTGTTTACTTTTTCAAACCTCGCCACGCCGTTTCTGTCCATCGTGCTCTCGATATCTCCGCCGTCATTAACGTTTAACGATCAATTTTGCGAAATCCAACATTCGATACAGAGAAGAAATATAGCAAATATTAAAGACCTCTTGCGATATTTACGACCATACGACCAGTTAAATTTGAAAAAAACGAGATTCGCCAACCACTCGTTCACATTGCGGTAACACTGACCATGGGATTCGATCAAGCTCGACTTTTTTTTACAATTTTACAATCTGTTCAACCTCCTACCTCCCCCCCCCCAACATAAAAAAACCCGGATACTCCTCCGCCACCTGCGCAAATTGCATTCGCTTTGCGAGTATAGTATGCCGAAGAGTGATGACGACATGTCATTGATGAACTGCAGCAGTATGTGACGTCATTACCAGTCGCTAAACATAAACAAGATAACATGCGAGAGAGTTAGACGCCATCATCGTTTCATGATTCATTCGAACACGAATGTAAAATTGACGGAAACCCGATCTTTTCGCACTCCTCCAGACAGGGACAAAGGGGGCTACTTGGATTTCACCGAGGTAAGCCTTCCACTCGTCCTGACTTGGGAATGAACTGATACCATAAGCCAGAAACGCATTTCTAGTATGCGTGAAACTTCAGGAGTTGACCCTCCGACTAGCCCGGTGAGGAATAGGGACATCTGCTCTACCTGCGTGAAATGGGTACGCAAACTTCGAACAGTCTGGAATAGGCAACTGGTGAACTCAAGAAGCCCCACCGAGCGGCAAAGAGAATCCAACCTCCGGAAGCTACTCAAAAGAAGAATACCAAAGGCAGTCTACTTGGCTAGAAGGCTACCACTGTCCTGCCGAAGGCCGTTTTGGCGGGCCTTACTCAGGGTAGCCGATCTTAGAATGATTTTCCCTGACTTTTCTCGGTTTTCCAGGCCAATTTTTTAAATTTTTCCAGTTAGTATAGAACACAACTTCGAGAATACTTACTTTTGGAAATCAAATTTAATATTCATTGACTACCATGAAAGTTGAGATTACTTTGACTTTTAATTCAAATGAAAACTGAACATTAAAAGTACCTTAATTTTCAACTTCCATACAGAATTTGTGTTCCGAAATAACCTTTGAACAGCTAACATCTCCTTCAAGAAAAAACAGAAACGAAAATATACATACGTTGGTATCTCCAGATCTGAGAACAAAACATGAAATAGACCAGATACTAGTAAACAACATGAGGAAAGTACAAGATGTCTCCACGCTAGATAGGTTTGGTTTCCCATCTTATCACATCCCATCTTATCACAGAATATAAAGGGCAAGAATAGAATGGGGAAGAAGGATTAAGATACAGCAAACGCTGTATCCCATTAAGATAAGTGAATTGGCCCCCGATGATTTTTTCGGTTTTTATTTTAGTCTTCGATGAGTACCGATAAATGAACATTTCTAACTCATAACTGGAATGACGGTCTATTGTGATGGAAAGCAAACCATGTTCTAAAAATCAATGACGAAATTTAAGTGAAATTATATCAAATATTTCTAAGTTTGTACATCGAAGATTATCATCGCTGCGAGTACTGGAACTTCAAGTTCATTCAATTAAACTTCGTTTCCAATAATTCGTCAATTTCTTCTTCTTCTTCTTCTTTTTTTTTTGGGGGGGGGGGGGCAAATTATTACAGGAGTCAATCAATTTGCTTGGGGGCACTGCCCTCAGCCTCCCTAGCTACGGTCCTGGTACCAGAAAAGTTGAATGCACCAGATCTGATACAAATGTACCAAATCTGGCAACAGTGCAAAATGTAGACGAGAATTGATCGACTCCTTCATGACTGAAGCTGATGCTTCGACGATGTTTGGCTCAGATTGCAAGAAAATGAGAAAAGAAAAAGGAGAGAGAGACAGACAGACAGAGACAGAGAGACAAAGAAATCGAGCTATTTCAGAATGAACACAGTCTGAGGAAAGATAACAATAGGGACGTACGGGGGGGAAAAAACTGAATGATGTGTCGACACACAGATCCTGTTTAATACACACATGTAAATACAGTTCGCGGCAAGGGGTTGCCCCAACTGCAAACTAGATCACTAACACTACGATCACCACTTTAAGTCTGGTTACTGATATAATCATCACTACGAATTTATACAAGACTAGCGGACCCGCTTCACGGCTCATCTAGAACGTGGGCTAAAGTAAGTTGGCTCAAGTGAGTCAGATGAGGGTACTAAAATTAGAGGGAAAAAACTATTTGACGAAGTTGCAAGGAGGGTCCTGACTTCCTGGGCACACTCTTCAGGTCACACTGTGTTCATTCGAAGTGTCCTGATTCATTTGCAGTTTTTCGATTCTTGTTTGTGTAGTTCAGACAAAGATGTTAGGGTTCTTAAGAATTCAATTTGATAATTAAAATATTAATGCTGATTATGAATTCCAAAAACTGAAATCTCTGGGATAGTAATTAATATGAGCCTTTTATTTGTGTAGTTATACAGTTTGATAAATACATACAATAGAAGTTATGGGCTGTCAAAAGTATGCTTTTGTATACTCGTATTTTTCCTCTGTGAAGCAAGTTGAGCATTTTGAAGATATCTTTGCGATACATAAAATTCAGAACAAAATAAGCCCCATTTAAAATTGCATATTTTTGCGTATTTCGACATAATTGCATATTTTTGCATATTTCGACATAATTGCATAATTGGTGGGTTTTTTTGGCATATTTGGAGCATATTTCTATCAAATTTTCTACAGTTTTGCATTTTTGGACATATTGAACATACTATGTCGTATTATATAATTTTTTTTTTCACTTTACAACAAACAGCACTGGTAAGTCGTAAACATTGGAGACAATGAAAGTTATCGGTTGTGGCAACATTGTTTGGTTCACTGTTGTTTGTCGCGCCAGTAGGGAAAACTCCCTGAAACAATGTTGCCGTTGTAATCTACTTATTTCCCCCTCCAAAATGATAGCAGCATATTTTGGAATATTTCGACTTTTTAGAGAATATTTTTGGCATATTTAGCAACAAAAAAAGCATAAAATATGCGCATATTTCACTTGTTTTTAGGCATATTTTTGACAGCCCTACATATAACTTTGTACACCGAACAACTCAGACCCTTTGGGTTTATAGGCCTCCCCAGGATTTTTCCATATTTTTCGGTCTGGGGCGACTCTTCCCCACATTATTCCCATAAGTTTTGTTACATCATCACACCATTTTGTTCCCGGGCTTTCTCTCCTTATTTTCTTGTCATGAGATTCCCACTCACTGGTAATTTTGTTCTATCGTTTCCCGTCTTGATGTGCGATGATATATCCCGCGTAATCCCATTATAATTTCTTGATCTCCAACTTACCTCTTTCATACCCGTTCTTTCTCTTATTTTTTTGTTTTTCACTCTGTCATTTATTCTTTACCTTAGTATACTTTGTTCCACCCTTCTCACTAAAGAACGTAGCGAACAGTTTTTCCTAGGGGGTCAAAAATTGTCCAAGTGACTTAACTCAAAATTCCCAAGAATCAAACTTTTTTGTATTACCTAAAAACGGGGAAAAAATCTCTTGACTGGTTGAATTTTTCCACTAAAATTTCATAACTCCGGCGAATGCTTGGGGGTGGGGGGAAGCTGCCCTCCCATGCCCCTTCCTTAATTTCGTCTCAGTTCTCACTGGTAGAGTGCATCCTTTCAATATTTTTGTCTTTCTTTCAATCTTCATTTTACCTTTATACATGTTTTTTCAAGTCCACAAGCTTGCCCATGCTTTATCTATTCTTTTAATTATCTCTCTATTTGTTCTGTCTTCAAACGAATGTATCTGTCCCAAATAGTCGAATTCAGAGACTTTTTCTGTTTCAGTTCTATACATTCCCCTTCCACATTGGATAATAGTTTTGTTTTACTTGTATTCATTTTTGAACCCACCTCTGCACTTAACTCTGTCAATTTTTCCCCCATTTCCTGTAGCATTTTTATATCCTCGCTTATCAGCCCAACATCGTCCGGGAATCTTATATGGTTCAGGTTTTCACCATTTATCAGTATCCCATATTTTCCTATGCCAGTTTTCTAAATATTTCTTTTAATACGCCATTAAATACACAGAAGGCATTTTGAGTTCATTTAGAAATTTTCAGTTCCCTAATAATTTCTGAAGGGAGACAGTTACCGACACCAAATTTTAACATAGTGTAAAGAAATTCAGTGTAAAGTAATTCTAAAAAGTTCCAGTTGAAGAAAAAAGTTAGGGGGCCTGCAGGGGGGAAATTTTGTGCTCCCCTCTGTGGCGTGGAAACACGCGAAGACATACCAAAATTTAACCGCATGGAGCTCCGCAGGCATTAGTACGTCTTCGTCTCTTCCCGTTACCGCAAACTGCTTCCCCATCTTCCCTCTCGGTCCTTCCAACGATTCCCTGTAATCCACATCCGTGATGTTTTCTTGCCTGAAAACACTTGCAGTTTTCCTCCCTCTACCATCCCGCAGGGCAGGATCGGCTACTAATGCGACTGATAAGCGGGCGGCCACTGCACTTCTTCTTTTTAATGTCTTATGGACTCCACTTTCTACTTACACTCCTTGTAACCAGCTGCGGATTTAGAAGCTAAGCCGCTATAAGCACTCAACGAATTGTCCCCCTCCCCCCTCCATTCTACATCCTCCTAATGACTACAGATCAAAAAATGATAATTATTTCCCAGTTGTTGCTACTTCTACAATATTTTCCTGTTTTCTCTTTGTCTCTTCTTCTTTTTCTCATTTTCCGAATTTCCTCTCTTCTTTACGCTGTCCCGATAAACAATCAGTTACCCTCTAATTATCCAGTTACCCGCGGAAAAATTACCCATTTGTTACCCACGGGTTATCCTCAAATTGCCCTTGTTCCCCTTTAGTTACCCAGGTAACTGGCGGGATCCTACGCAATTAGTTACCCTCTAGTTACCCGCGGCGGAAAAGTTACGCATTTCTTACCCTCGCTTACCCTCAGATTACCCTTGTTCCCCTTCACACAGGTAACTGACGGGATTTTGCGCATCAGAGTTTTTGTACAAAATCTGTCGCCCGAGGCACTTGCCTACTGTGACTATTAGAAAGTGCATCGCTGGAACGACACTACATAATAACAAACTGCGTTGGTAAGTATTTAGACATTTCGGGGGGAGCGAGTCCGGACCCTAACCCTCTCCCCTTTGTTTCCGCCCCTGCCCTAAGCTTTTATGGTTCACCCGCCAACCTGGAACAAACACACATACCCACTCACAGACAAACTAACACTTTTATATATTCGCGTTCGGACGCTAAAGAGTCGCTCTCTAGCGGCCTAATGAAATGCGGCGCGCTGATTGGTGTACTTGGACGAAAAGATAATCAATGACAAAAATTTTCTACAAAAAAACTGAAGTTGGGTTCATCTGAAAGAAAATGATGAAGGCTAACATTTCAGTTCTCTTCAGTTTTAGAGCTCATTTTACTTGTACATGTTTTTGTGGTAAAAATGCCCTGATCATCTTTTCGTCCACGACACTAGCGCATCTACAGGAGTGTCCAAACGCCAATATTATATTAGAGAACAGAGATTTTGATATCATGAGACACAGGACACATTTTTACGTGCTGTTTTGACTAATGATAGCTGTAAAAAAAAAAAAAAAATAGTTGTTATATTTACCTATTACGTTTAGACGCTAAAGAATCGCTCTCTAATGGTCTAATGAAATGCGGCGTGCTGATTGGTGTATTTGGATAAAAAGATGATCAGTGACAAAAATGTTCTGCAAAAAAACTCAAGTTGGGCTCATCGGAAAGGAAATGACAAGGGCTGGCACTTTAGTTCTCTTCACTTTTCCATAAAAAACAATATTGAAAATGCTAGAGCTCTGTAAAACACGCAAATACATGTAAAAATTCAACCGCATGGAGTTCCGCAGGCATTAGTATGTCCTCTCCTCTTCCCGTTACCGCAAACGGCTTTCCCGTTTTCCCTTTCCGTCCTTCCAACGATTCCCTGTGATCCGCATCCGTGAAATTTCCTGCCTGAAAACACTTTCAGGTTTCCTCCCTTTACCCTTCCCTCACAGCCAGCATTGGCTGCTAATGCGACTGATAAGCGGGTGGTCACTTTACTTTTTTTTTAGTATTTTATGGACTCCACTGTTTGCTTACGCTCTTTGTTATCAGCTGCGGATTTAGAAGCTAAGCCACTATAGGCACTCAACAAAATGTCCGCCTCACCCCTCCATTCCATATTCTGCTAATGAGCTATAGGTCAAAGATTGATAATTATTTCCCAGTTTTGTTTTCTGCAACTTCTACAATATTATCCTTTTTTCTGTCTGTCTCTTCTTCTTTTTCTCCCTTCTCCGAGTTTCCTCCTTTTTCCCCGCTTTTTTCGTACAAAAATGTGCCGTCCCTTGAAATCTGCCACCGTAGATACTTGCCTAATGTGCCTGGCGGGAAATCAATCGCTGGAATTGATTTTGCTCTCAACCCGAGCCCTGGAATCCGCCCTTTCGAGCATTACCTCAGAGACGTCGGGGAGGTGTTTACAGACTCTTCAAAATCTTTCTTCTGACTTTTTTCTGACCTGTTTTTTTGTTTCCACTTTAGCCTACGACTATTATGGTTGCACGAACTGAGTTCTGAAGAGAAGGAAGAAAATGTTTCCAGAATGAATCCATTACGTCCGTACAATATTATTTCTTGATTCTTATTTATTCATATTACGAGATTTCCAGCAGTATCTTCCTTGAATGGTAATTTACTAATCTTTTCCTGACCTTTCAATACATTCCTCCAAAGTTCCTGACATTATCTTGGCTTCCTGACCTTGTATAGATACCTCGGGAAAGGATATGAGTATCATTTTGAAAAACGAAACAAGATACACAGCTTTACGAGAGGTATATAAAAAATGGCGGCACAAAGGGGTCGCCATTTTCTAAGGATGGGACGGCAACGAGGTACGCATTTCCGGAACCCTGGAGAAGGATGTGAGTAGGTATCATTTTGAAAAACGAAACAGGATACACAACTTTACGTGGGGTATCTAAGGAATGGCGGCAAGGGGAACCGACATTCTCTGGGGATCGGGCGACACCGATACAAATTGCAACTCTTTTTTATGGCGTTTTTGGAGCAGATACGGAATAGATGCCACGTATCAATTCTGAGTAGAATTCCGTGCAGAATATTTCCACGGTAGTGCTTTCTCGTTACGATGCTTACTCCTAGAAATAACTGGGAAAACCTGACTACGATGCATGAATTCTGGGGAACTTTTAGCTCGTCCATTACAGCATTTTCCAATCATTGGCACCGAAATTAAATTTGCCACAGCTTATTTACAAAATCAGACTGCATAACAATTCCGTAGCCGCATAATTGTATTAGACTGCGTATTATCCCAATCCAAAGTCATCGAGTAAAGTCCGGTGAGTTATCAAGTAGCAAAGCAAAGCTGATAACGAACGAACCAGTCTTCTGCTCATGAATTTGAAAACTACATGTATAAGTACACGATAATACGCAAGAAATTTTGGAAACAAAATATTTCTCAAAATCGCGCAACAAAACCCGAGCGTTTGACATACTCAGCCCTTTGTACAGTTTTAATTTTATTCTCTTCCTTTCCTCTCATTTTCAACAAAGAATTCCACACATTACGCACAAGAAATTGACCTCACTGATATTCTAATTTATGATAACGATACTAAGATTGAAAACAACGAAGGCTAATCGATAAACCGCAGATACCAGTCGATTGTGAATGCAGAATTCTATTTAATTTCATTTTCAGAATGCAATACAATTTACATTAACTCGAGACGGGTTCAACGCGATGCCACATTACACGATCGTCACATTCCCATTTTAACCACTCTTTTTCTCCTTTTTTTCTTCTTCTTCCAACTTGTAAATTCAACCTCGTCTCGGTCTCCCAGTCCGCCATTTCTAAAAACTGATCTAAATCGCCAAAAACGTAGACACCTGCAACGCCTACTGATCTAGAATGTTCGAATTCGAACTCGCTCGATTCCACATCAAAATACAAGCCCAACTGGTTTTTTAAAAAAAAGATTAAAAGTAATTATAACGTGACACTGCTGGCACTCCAAAGTCGAGCTGAAAAAATTGTAATGAAATTGCGGCCAAGAAAACGCGGCAATTCAATATCATTTTTACAAAATGGCTCGAAGGGTGAACGAGCTGGCTGAGACTAGGAAAATCGAAATGCGAGCCATAATAACGAACCGTGACATTCTGAAACCATTAGAAAATTAATTTTCTGCTCTTTTCTTACGTCGCAATGACCTCATACACAACGAAGAGAGAGGTGTAAAATGTTATATACCCGTAATGTATAAAGAGATCGATGTTATTTCGCCAACGATTACTAATGTGGTTTGCTTATAATTGTATTCGGTAAGTCCAGAGTATTGCATTGAATACCTGCTCCGTCACCTAAGGAGAAGTTTCGAACGGTGGGCCGAAATCCAATTAGACTTCGCAACTCCGAGAACTGAACTTTGGTTTAACTAGGAGAGAGTATGAAAGGGTATAACTGATTACGATTAGACAAAAATGACACACAGCACATCCAAGATGATGACTCGATAGGGAAGCGCACTTCAGAGCAGCAAGACATCTTCATAATTGCATCTCAGTAGGAGAGGGTACACGAATCGCTCTGAAACCCTTCAATTCAACAAAGACATTGCAATTTAGTTCGGCGACTTTGTACAAAATCGCGCAATGTATGGTATAAAAGCATGAATTCTGAATCGTCATTTGACCAAAAAATAAGCCTAACAGAAGACAAAGTGACACTTTTTGGAATTAACGGAGAAAATGCGAACACTGATAAGCGGTTCAACTACTATTAAATATGCGTCGCTTCTTTGTTGTTCAAAAATATTCTAAAACTCTGTTCAAAAGATCTTTGTTTAGGGGGGGAAAAAAAAGCAACCAGTTTATTGGCGGATGAAACAAACAAACAAACAGACATACAAATAAACAATACAACACGACTAGGTACAACCAACCAACCAACAAACAAGTCAATAATTGAATGAACCAACCAACCTACCAGATACGCAGAAGAAACAATTCAGACAGATAAATGAACTAACCAAGAAACAAACAAAAACAAACCAATATATGAACCAAATGAAGCCAAATTAATCAGCTGACAAAAATGACTTATTTTTTTGATTTGTTTTGTTGGTTTGTTCGTTGGTTCATTTCTTTCTTGGTCTGCTTGTTGGTTTGTTTATTTGTTTTTTACTTCTTTTTCATGTAGCCTTTCAGTTTAATTTTGTTGGTTTGCTTGTTGGTCTGATCATTTGCTTGTTTTCTTACTTATTTATCTGTTCATCAGTTCATGTATTAGTTTGCTGGCTTGTTTGTTTCCCCTTCTTCTTCAGTTGGTCTTCCAGTCATTTTATTGGTTATGTTTTGATCTGTTCATTTGTGTGTTTGTGTATCAGTTTGTCTAAGAGTTAATATGTTTGTTTCTTTATTGGTAGGTAGGTTGGTTTCTCTGTGAGCTAGCTTGTTTGCTGGTTCATTTTTTGTTGGTTTTGTTTGTCAGTTCATTTTTGTTTGTTTATCAGTCTGCTTATTTGTTTATTAGCCAGTCAGTTTGTTGGTTCATTTGTCGGCTTACTGCCAGTTTATTTGTTCGCTTATTGCCAGTTCATTTGTTCGTTTCTTGCTCATTCATTTGTTGGTTTACTGCCAGTTCATTTATCAGTTTTTTGTTGTTGTTTTTTCCCTTTATATCGTTCATTTGTTTGTTGATCTGTCGGTTAATTTCTCGGTTTATTTAATATGTAGACACAATTCAGTTCGTTTTTGTTTGTTTACCTTTTCATTTGTAACAACAAACAAACCAAAAAACCGCAAACTGATAGACAGACAGACAGGCAAACAAACAAACAAGTAAATAAATAACTAGACAAAAACGGATTGACGGATGGACTTATAAACGAGAAACAAACCGACAACAGCGAACCCACAATCAAACTGACCATACTAATCAAGAAACCAGCCAGTAAGTTAGTCAACCAAACAATCGACCAGCCAATTGCCCACCAACTAAACAGACAGACAAACAATCTTAACCTCATAATCAACAGTTACAGCGAATTTTATGTCTTCAGGGGTATACTGAAAGCCTACCTCCAGGCCCCTTCCAAATTTCAGGATTAAAGCACTAGAGTAGTATGAGTATCTCCCCCCCCCCCCCCAATAAAAAAGGAAGTTCAACAACAGCTAACCTATGCTAATCATTATAATCATCAATCATTTGTAGAGCACATGCCTTTCAGCTCTATGCTAAAGTACCTGGAAATGGAACCATTCAAATAAAAATTATGTAATTCTTCTGAAGACAATTTGTTTACTCCATCCTCCAAACGAGAAAACTAATCCTCCCCTGCCAGTATTTCTGCCGCGAATCGCTCCACAACTCCAAGTAATGAAACAACAGACAGTTAGGCAAGCAAGTAAGTGGACAGACAGACAGACCACCCGTGATTGAGTTAATCTAACAGTCAGCAAGTCATTCAAAAAACGAGACTGAAAGAAGATAGAAAGCAAAATGTGGAGCCCCGAACAGAAGGCCAGGGAGAGTGAGAGTAGTGAGGGATGGGTAATGAAATTATAAAGTAGACCTACCGAACTTTTCCTAAGCTTTGCTAGCAGTCTTTCAAGTCATGATGATCAGTTTTATGTTTACCTTTAGAGACATATTCGGAAAAAGAGAGTAATTTTAAGTGGAATGTAGTACTTCTTCCTCAGAAACGTCAACATAAAATGAGTCGGTTTCACTTTGACTCAATTGCTGACTGATATACAACTCGACACACCAGATGAATTCTAATTTCCTAAATCGAAACAGTTTGGAATTAATACATTGAAAAGAAAAGAAATTATTCCATTTCTGCCGAACAACAAAATTCTTAGACTAACTCCACAGGGGGTCTGGTTGGGCGAGTGGATAGCGCGCTGGTCTCGGAAACCGGAGGTCTTGGGTTCGAGCCCAGTAGCAATTCGCTACATTTCGACCTGGGCCGGTTTTTCGGCAAGAAGAGAAGAGGGCTAAGACAGCCGTAACAGCCTCCCCGACGTTTCTGGGGTAATGCTCGAAAGGGCCGATCTCAGGGCTCGGGCTGAGAGCAAACAAAAAATTAGACAAGAGACTAGCTTCATGCTTTTTATGGGTAGGAAAGGGAGATAAATTTCAGTTTTGAGAAGAAATACAAAATTCTATTTTCATCTATTAGAAAAACTTGGAAATTTATACACGCACATTTTTGAATTTTTTAAACTAACATATACAACTTAAATTTTTGGACAGAGCTGAAAGAGGAAAAAATGAGTCATCATTTTCCAAATTGGAAACATTCTAAGAACCACATGAAAAGAAACATTTTCAAACGTCATCTACAGTCGCGTAGCCAGGATGCCCCTCCAAGGCACCTGAAATTGAATGTAAAATATGCAAAAATGAGCAATTTTCTGCTTTTAAAACAGGGTTTCTGTTTTTTAATTTTTACTCGAGCAGTATTTTTACCTTCATTTTCATAAAATAGTCCTCTAATATCGGCAATCTTTAAAAAATACCTCAATTTTCCACTTTTCCTCCCTCAAAAATCGTACTTCGACCCCCCCCCCCCCATTGGGAAAATCCTGGCTACGCCACTGGTCATCAACAAATAAAATTATTTAATTCTTCCATTTTTTCTGAAGGGAAAGGGAGACGCTTCTGTACAGGAAGAGGAAGGAGATCAAATGTTGCCAACTTAAGGCAGTTGGGTTCAAGCAGTTGGAAAAATTCACTTCCCGACGAGGAAATCTTGCAGCAGACAACAATTTACAAGCCCGGGGAGGAAGCAGTAGAATTCAAATTTCTTAATAACCAAATGCTGATTTTGCCCACTGAAAGTATTTGGAGGTCAACAAGTTAAACATATTTGAATCTCGCCAACTGACAAGAACTTCAATTGTTTCGGGCATGAGAGGTAGACAATGGGGTGGTCTAAATTCCATAATTTTAAAAATGTTTGCTTCCAGACATTAAACTTGTTCCTTTCGGTCTAAAAACCCATTAGCCAACATTTGTTTGAAATCGAATAATTTTGAGGCGTTCCGCCAGGAAGTCACTTTGACATATTCACCATAAGAAACTCTGTAACTTTGCTATAGAGCTGCTAAAATATTAAGTTCGTTCGAGAAAATTGGTCTGAAGCCACGAAAAGTCGTTCTCGTTAGTGTAATGATGAAGTGCCCACGGAAAACGCTGAGAAAAAGTAAATTCAAAAGTGAGTGATCACTGTTGAATTTAGGGTACAATGTACACATTTTTGAATTTCCAACATTACAGATTAACTGTTCCCCAACGCCCTCCGCTAACGGCGGTCTCCGCCGAAGTGCGAGAGGATATCCCTCTGCTTAATGTAGGAGAAGTGGATAGCGCGATGGACCGGATCAGGAGGAAGAAGAGGAATGCGCCTAGTCCGGACATGATTCCCAACGTCATCTGGGAAGTAGTCCACCGAGCAGACCTGTCCCTCCTGACCAACGTATTCAATCGCGCGTTGCAGGAGGGGATATTCCCGAGCAGATGGAAGACGGCGCGGCTGGCACTGATCAAGAAGCCAGGAAATCCAGATGGTCAGCCGTCCTTGTACCGGGCCTATTTGCCTGCTCGACGCCGTCGGCAAGGTGTTTGAGCGTACCATCGTGGATAGGCTGGAGGAGCACTTTCGGAAGCGGAAGACGATTTCGAGCAGTCAGTACGGATTCAGAACTGGCCGCTTGCGGACGCCGCGCTGAAGTTGAAAAGTCTGGCGCAGAAGGCGATCCGCGAGCGGCAGTTCTGCGCGGCGGTCAGCCTCGACATCAAGAACGCGTTCAACTCCATTCCGTATACGCGTATCATGGAGGCGTTGGAATTGGCACGGGTACCTGGTTACCTCGTGCGCATCATCAGTAGTTACTTTTCCGGCCGCCGGATAGAGATGGAGTCAGCGGCCGGACCACTCACACGGGAGACGACCTGCGGCGTTCCTCAGAGATCAGTACTCGGACCTACCCTGTGGACGTCGCCTTCAACGAGATGCTGAGGCTGGCATTACCACCAGGCGTGAAGCTGATTTGTTACGCCGACGACACGCTGGTGGTGTGCCAAGCGGAGACGACAGCAGAGGTCACGCGACGAGTGAACCAGGCGTTAGAGATTCTGACCCACTGGATTGAGTCGGCGGGGCTGTGCTTAGCGGTTCAGAAGACAGAAGCGGTTTTGTTTACGACGCGACGCAAGTACAGCCCACCCACCTTTGTCCTAAAAGGTGTGGAGATTGGGCTCTGTACAGCCCTGAAGTACCTGGGGCTGTGGTTCGACGGGAAGTTGCATTTCCGAGAGCACTTCCGACGGGCAGCTGAGAAGGCGGATCGAGTAGCCGGCCAGCTGTCCCGTTTGATGTCGAACCTAGGTGGCCGAGAGAGCAGCGACGAAGGATGTACGTGAACGTCATCATGTCGGTCCTCCTATACGGGGTGCCAGTATTCGCCGACGCCATCGATATACCATACAGGAGAGCGGAGATGGAGAAGATCCAGCGAAAAGGCGCGATGAGGTGGGTCAGTGCGTACCGTACTGTTTCTTCGGATGCAGTAGGCGTGTTAGCGCGTATACCGCCGATCGAACTCAAGGTCGGCGAAATTGCGGCGGTATACGGTGCATAGAAGAAAGCGAAGACAAAACGAGAGGCACTTCGGGTCAAGCGAGTCATCCAGCAGGACATGCTTCGGAAGTGGAAGGACACGCTCGCCCATTCGACCAAGGGCGAGTGGAACCGAGCGCTGATACGCGACCTCGACGGATGAGTAGAAAGAACGCATGGAGCGCCTAACTTCCACCTTACCCAAGTACTGAGCGGCCACGGGTGCTTCGGCACGTACCTACATCGGATGTCGATAGCGCCGAGCCCCGTGTGCGCGCACTGTGATCGAGGGGCGGAGGACACACCTTGGCACACCCTGTTCGAGTGTGAGGCCTGGGAGCAGGAGAGGCGCGGGACGGCCACAACAGCGATCGATCCCGGCGGAAGAAGTGATGAAGACGACGGCGTGATCAGCCGTCTCGCGTCGGACAGTCTAGTTCCGGAGATGATGAAGAACGGAAGCAGTTGGAACCGGGTGTCGGCCTTCGTCTCGGCCATCATGAAGAAGAAGATGCAGACGGAGTGGTCGAGACAGAGGGCCGGCGAGTTACCAAGCTCGGCCCACACCATCGAACTGGAGGAGAACTCTGTACCATCCTAGGAAGAGCTACTGCAACTGCACTGCGGAGGGCTCACCCGTCGTTACCACCTGCCTGCGTCGACACACGGACCAAGACGAGGAGGTGAGGGGTGAGTGAAGAGAAGCATCGCGTCCGGCCGTGGGGACCTGAAATTTCCAGGCGAGCACTCAGGGAGTGCGGACCTCGGTCAGTAGGGAACCCTATGGTGGCCCTGGTAGGACGCGCGCACCGTTTCGGCACGTAGACATGGGGGCTCGGGCGCGGCCCCAAAACGTCCCTCCGGTCACTGACACGATACCCGAAAGGGTAGTTTCTGTGGCCGCGGGTGCGGTGTCATAGGGGCCACTTTGGCATGCGTGTATCGCCATACGTCCCATCACACCATTACAGATTACAGAAACATAATAAAAATGTGAAAACAATAGTCCAATCAGATTTCAGGAACTCTAAATCGCTTTACCTACATTTTTGGTCCCAGAAAGCAATTACGGGTATATAACCCCATCAAGTACGAAAAGTGGGTTTTTGGAATCTCTGAATTCGTTTTTGTAATTATTTTACCTAAACCTTCAACCATCAATGGTCCACAGGGGGCAGGGACGTGACAGAAATGATTCAATATACAGCGTCAACTATTTCGATAATCAGGTTTCCGCAGTTGCTGAATTCATTTTTGAAGTTTCTTTCACGTCCTCGTCCCCTTAGACCATTATCAGCTGGGGCTTCGGGAGGACAAGCTTTAAAAATTAATTCAGCGACTATAAAAACTCTATTATCGGTATATCGGTATACTTGAAGTTATATAATATGTTAAATCATTTCAATGTTTTCACGTTCCTACCTCTGTGGACAGTTGTTGGTAGTGACTGCAGTTAAAATAACTTCAAAACCCAAATTCAGCGACTCCAAAAATCCTATAATCGATATACCTGAAGCTATGTTAAATTATTTTAAACTCTCCTTATTCGTTCCCCCTCCCTTTCATAGACCCTAAGTGGTAGGAGTTGGTCAAAATAAACCCAAAAACCGAATTGAAAAACTCCAAACCTCCCTTTTGATAAACTTCATGGTATTATCAATAATTCTTAGGTTCTGCCCCCGCAGTGGAGTTTTCAGAATAGTGGTTTAAACCAAAAGATTTCACAGATGAATTTAGCGTTTCTGAAATTCGAGTAGACAGCAGTTTCCATGCTTTTACTCGGTTTCTATGGTCCGTAATGTTCGAAGTTCAAAAAAGTGTACGTTGTACCCCACATTCAACAGCGGTTATTGACCTTCGAACTAACTTTTTCTCAATATTCTCAGCAGGTACTACTTCATCCTTACAGTGACGAGAACAATTTTTAATGGTCAAATCAATTTTTTATAACTGAACAAGATGTTTTGAAAACCTCACAGCAAAACTGCAGATTTTCTACGGGTAATGTTATGTTAAACTTGACACCCTCCCCTCATTTTTGTTTTTGACTCAAGGGTATTTAGATCGAAACGAACCAATTTAGCTACTAAAACATTTCAAAAATCGCCAAATTTCGAACCACTCTAATATACGAGTCATCTATTGGAATTCAAAAGTAAATGCGTCAACCTTTTTTTTTTTTTCACCTAGTTATACTTGACAAACTTCATGCATCTACATCTACGGCCATGTTTCAGAACGGAGGGAAACAGTACTTTTTTCGCGGGAATATCCAAGATGCTCGATCTAAAATGAAAATTACTGATTTTCATGCGGCTGCTATATTGGTTAATCGATTCACACCCACTCTCAGGCTGGAAAGCAGTGAAGAGGAGAGAAAGAAGAGCCCTCCAAAAATCTTGAACACGGCACACCCCTGCAGTCAAACGCCCGGATAGATGAAAGCACCCAGAAAGATTAGGCCCCCTTCGCGTGCCGTTACTCGCTCCAGTTCGTTCACTCATCATGCCGGAAGTTCTAATATTCGTACCAGCTCACAAGTCACAAATTTGATTAATATGACACAGTTCGTTCTTACGTCGAGCTTGTCGTTTCAGTAGGTTGTCCAGAGTACAGGGGAGGGGGCTAAGGCGAATTTTGCTGTTAATTGCCACATACTATCAAATTATCACGCAGCGATGGTATCGAACGGCTCGAGACCTTTTCACAACGAGCAATCAACGAAATGCTGGAGAAGCGAGCGGGCTATTCGAGGCAACAACGATTAATAAAGCTGTCGAGACGGCGATACGAGGCGAGGGCCTCCCAACAATTATTGACGTTACAAATCACGAAACTGGTATTTACTTCGCACGTACAACACACAGGTGACGAACAGTTTACTTAACTGAACGCCGAAACTGGGACGGCTAAATACATTAATGAGTACGCAGAAATAAAATTACTATGCGGCGAAAATTCGTCGACAGTAATGTGCATTGGCGTGCAGCAAAACGAAACAACAGAAGTCTAACATTACCAATTGAGACAACCAACCCGGAAGAATTTCGATATTCACAATTCAGCCATTCCAAAAAACGTTTCCAACGTTGCTGTTTGCAAATTCTTCGAATTTTAAGATGCACGAACTCCCGCAACAATTCGAGCGCGAAGTAATTATAAGTCGTAAACCGAGCGAATAATATTCTATTGTACAACGCTGCAACACTTTCACGCTGTACAACCAACTGTAGCCACTCGTAGTGCCTTATCTTATTCATCGATAAATCTCAAAATCGACGTTCTTGTGAAAACAATTAACAAGTTGGCGGCACGATCGCACGAATTCTCGTCTATCACGTCAGTCTTTAAAATAAACGGCCAGTGTATGGACTGCCGCGGAGTGCCAAATCCAAATTAACACAATTCTACTCGCGAGTCGGAAAAAAAACGAGTCTCGGGGTCGAAAACCCACACAACTGTATGAAACTTTTTTGATGAAAGACCAAATCGTAAATAATCACTTCGATGAAATGATCCACTGGCAAATTAGTTAATTACTCATTGTGAACAGATTAAAATCTTCGTAATTGCTGCCGGCGGCTTCTTACTTCGGCGAAAGTAAATTTGAGAGAATTTTAACCAGATTATCATTTACTTTCTCCTCCAGTATTTTGTAACCATCATCCGAGCATTGTTCGATTATCTAAATTCTCAGTGTTAATGGTCGTGTGAATTACAAACATGTGCACTTACTTCAGCCATCCTCTTCGACTTGTTCCGTAGTTTGACAGGAGACATTCTCACTTCTGGGAATTCCTGGGGCTCGGAGACAACAGGATTACTCAGAATTGGATTCTCGTGGAGTACGGCTACGATAAAGTCAAATGAAAATTCATTACTATGCAGAAACTACATAGAAGTACAATTGTATTTTTCGGTGTCGGTTCAAACCTCGAATCAAGCACTTACCCAGGGTTAGATTTTTATTGCTCTTCATCGAATTCTTCTTTCTGCGTTCGCTGAGAGCTGTGAACCAACTGCTGATCTTATGGCTACTACTATGCGTGAAAGACGTAAACGTATGGCTTTTGTGAAGGTTAAACGTTTTGATATCTGCGGAAGTCTTTTCCATTTTGTTTTTATGGCTAGCTGACTGAGAGAGTAAAGTACTGGAACCAAACACATATTCCACGTGAGAGCATCTAGCGAACTATAATAGCTCTGATAACGTAATCATCATTTAACTGTTGATAAAACGAGACGTCATGTAAATCCCAAGGAATGCAGAAGGTCTTAACGCTAGCACTGACTTCTCACAAGTTCCGACGTTTCTGACATTTGATCAGTACGCTAAATTTCGGCCAACACGAAGTCGAACTGAATCATATCCAAGATTAATTGACATTCGTAGGAGAAAACAGCTGAGGCATGTCATAAATGTAACCAGGACTCAGTGGACTAGGAGTAGAGCAAAGGTAGAACTGAATCATACTTACAAATTAACGACTATTTTCCGCTCGAATATTGAACGAATACTCTACATTTTACTCTGATAAATCCGAACAACTATCCACCAACAACTAAAACTAGAAATTAACTTTTCACTTTATTTACGAAAAGAATTCATTAACAAATATCAAAACACACAGTTCAAATTTGATAAAATGGTGCACAAAGAACACGAAAGAACACTGTTACCTGTTTATCTGTGAAAATGAAAAGTAACACTAACAATCGTTTGGAAGATTGTAAATGTGTTTAAATTTAGAGGTGCAATTTTTTGAAAAAGTTTCCTCTACAATGATTATTTTTTGCTTTCATTTTGTTTGGAAAACGTATTATTTCAAACAAAAAGACAGCACTATGAACAAAAAAATAAATAAAATAAATAAAAAGTGTCATAGTGCTTCAGATACAACAGATAAACCAAATAATGATCTCTTACCTCTCAATTTAGATCGGTTTACAGCCTCCTACATAAAACTGCTAGCCGAAAAAAAAAGGTCTTTAATACATCATATTTACAGCCCCAATTAATAAACTACGAGCGCGTATGAGCTACATAGGAGCAAAAGCAAGCAAAAAATGTCGCACTTCGGACCTAGCGTAGGACAAGAAGACAAAAATAAAAATAACAATTTTTGTAGTGTTTTTGTATGAAAGTGTTTTCTGTTTTGTTTTGCCTTTTCTCCTATTTTGTTTTTCAGACAGGAAGAACAAACAAGGTTTATGACTTCCGCTCCTTTTCAAAATGAGGTGCAAGTTTCAGGAATAATTTGATTGTCACACCCTCAGTTTAAACGACCAGCTTCGAAGTTCGAATATTCCTTCGTTTTGACGCCGGCCAGCCAATACCAGTGTTCGTGAGTGTATTCATTTTCGTCATGGAGACTGTCCATACGTTTGCTTGTAAGTTGAGCTCCATCGTCAATCTCTGCATCAGGTTTTTGTAAGATTAGCGAATTGATGAACCATATTTTCCAGACGATGAAACACCCACTCCAACTCGCTTCATTCGAAACTGCGAGGAAGTTGGCCTTTTTCAAGATTTACAGCATAATCCATTTGACGAGACGTTTAGGATCGCCGTTGAGACATCCAGCCATGATATCCCGCAACTGCTAAGGGTGAGAGTGCAGGATAAATTATCTACGAACTGTACGTATTAACTATCTCGCTTGTGCTTGAAAATGGTCTGATAACCCGCCAGTCTGATGATGAACTTTGTGGTATGTTTACTAATGGCTAAACATGAAATGTTTCTTACCCCTTCATTGATGCTGGTATGCTTTATGAGCTCTTCAGTTACAATCTTACATTCTGGTTCTCAAATCTTGTTAATTACCTGAGATCATCCGTATTACTGTATCTGACCTACTCTTTCAACATTTATAGGATTCATCAATGAAAGCAGGCTCGGAAGAAACTCTGAACACACCCAGAATATCAGTCAGGAGAGACGATTCTTTCCAGAACGTTTGTACGTACGATCTTCTTACTTAATTGGAAGTATATTTGTATCCGCTAAACAGAAACTAAGATGTAACTGTGTTTGTAGATTCGATTTTAGACGACGACGATGAGGATATGATATTACCTGATACGTACTTGATTGAGTCCATTTTACCAGATGATTCAGCTATGTGGTTTGTACCCTTCACGGAATTCGTAAATACATTTGAATAGAAGTTCTGTTCGTATTACTAATGTGCGTGTGTTTCAGCTCCGAAAAAGAAAATCAGTCGAATGATTCCTCCGACGTTGAAATTGTTGAAGAATCCGCCGAAAATGACTTTATTTCTGATACGAAAGATTCAGTTTCATCGACTGTCCCAGCAAACGTTTCTACCCTGGTAATTAGCTTTCATGGTCAAATTTATTAAATAATGGACGTTAAATTTATCGTTTGGTTGCTGAATATGTTGAATTTTTTCAGACTACCAGTATTTGCCAAAATAATATAATTTACACAGTAAATGGCGGCTCTCTAAGGAATGGAAACGTTGGAGGTAAATTGAAATAGGTCATGAAGTGTAACTATTCCGATATCAGTTATTTACCTTACTGAAATTTAAAACCTTACTGGGATCTAATTTCTTGATTCAGGTTATTTTATTCAGAACACTTCCACTGCGCCATCAAACTCGACACCTTCGACTGTAAATTCGAATAAACAGTTTGTGTAAGTTCTCTTAAATTACTCCAGACTTCTTAGTAAGCAGATTCTATTGAACATATTAACTCGTAGCTCAATTTGTTAAACTGTTTAACTTCATTCTATTCAGTATACAAAGGTCGTTTTCCAGTACGAAGGATAGTAAAGAGGATAAACCAGTGACCACGTTCAATACAACCAGTGTATTGAAAACAGTTACAACAACCAAAGCTTCTGATTTTCTGTATCAACTGGTAATGTCTCAGCAAATTATTCCGATATTTCACGTATCCATCAGGATGGTACCAATTGTTGTTCTATTTGTAGTCTGGCAGCAAACTCCCGACAGTTTTAAACGGGAAGAACGTAGTTATTTTACCTTCAAGGAGTACTGTGTCTAAAACAGCAGAGCCGCGTATCATCAAAGTAATTTCAAAAGCCGAACCTGTTGTAAAGCAGGATCCAGAAATCGACGTGAAGCAAGTAAGTTTCAGTTTATATTAATTCGGTTCTGCAAAACCGACAACTCGAACTACCACTTGTATATTTTCATCCGCAGAAATTGAAGAACCTTCTCAAGAGTAGTGCTAGTCAAATTATCTTGGATACAAGCGTAAAAAATGAAGTGAGTATTAACGTTTTCCATGTTCGATACTGTCTGCTGTGACATCGAATTGTCAATTACACGCAGTGCTCTTTCGTAGGACAATTGTCGACCGTCAAGAGAAAGTAACAGTAACAATTCATTGGACGACGAAAAACGAGAATATTCTCGAGAGAGAAATCGGTGAGTTTAGTCACGTTGCGTGCCTAAAACCAGTTGGAAGAGCTTGATACACGGTGGTGTATTTTCGAATTGCAGAATGGCGCAGAAACGTTGTCGTATGAAGAAGAAAAGATGGATTATGCAGCTCAAGCGGGATACGGAGTGCGTATTGAGTGAGAATCAAAATCTACAGGTAGAGGTGAGCTCACTGCGCGCTGAAATCGCTCATCTGAAAACGTTGCTGTTAGCCCATCGGAACTGCTCGGTTACTCGAGCTATGTTCAAAGGTATGATTGCCGTTTGCAAGTTCATAAGATTTAAGCTAGAGTTCGGTGTACGATTTATGGCCCTATTCGTAAGCTTTTCTGTAGCTACAGAGCTATCTTAAGGCATTGGAACGGGATTTTTCATCGTTTATGAATGCGCTTGTTGGATTTCTCATCATCAAAAAATGTCACTTGTGGGTTTATCTTATTGAATGGTCGAGCCCCAGATGTTCTGGATACCGAAAAATTCAGAACCTCGTGTTCGGTAAACTTTCAGAACTAAATTTACATCTGAAGAGTTTCAAAACAGGACGTAAAACTAAGGTATATTTAGGCTCCCTCAAGGGCGGGCGATTTGGATTGTGTTAGCTGGACTAGGGAGCTTCCAAATTTCTTTCAGGAAACAGGAAAAGATGTTCATTTATAAGTATTGGCGAACCAAGCTATATTAATTTATGAGACGTATGCAGACTATCAACGAGGGAAAGGTGCTATTTGTTTATCCCAGAAATGAACGCGGCCAATTTTGTGCACTGTAGGAGAAACCGTTTTTCTCGAAACTGTTCAGTTCAAAATTTTTGCTGATAATGCATTATTTTGTTCTTGGTTCTTAAAAATGATTGTGATACATGTACGGAAGTTGAATTTTCTGCACACATGCAATCCCCTCTATTGTACAAGGCTGATGATGCTCCGGTCATGAGAGTCGATTTGCTCATCTTCGCTTTTTTTAGAAAGAAAAGAAATTTTTCCCCACCCCCTAAGCATATTAAATTAGTAATCATAGTATTTTTCACGCGTCAGTGCCCATTGAAGTAGGCCGTTCTTGTAGATGTTGCATTTCAAAATTTTAGATCTGAGGACTCCATTGGGGAAAAATATGAGCATTGTATCAGAAGCACCAGTTTTATTATGATTTTCTGTTTAGTTTTCAGCCCAAAATTTCTCCATTTATCTAAAATCTGACGTTCCGATTTGAAAACGCAATAAAAAGGAAAGACTGGTATTGTATTGAGTAGTAACGTCCACATATCATTGTTTCCGTGAAGGCTTGATCCCTCAATTTTCTTCTTAAAATGTTACAATTTTAGAAAACGTAAGTGGCCGATGAAAGCAGCAAGACTTGATGCAAAAAATTTTATAAAAAATACGGATGCTATTACTGCAAACAATTTTTATAAAAATGGGGTATTTTTGAATAATAATTCAGGACCCGGTAGGGGGCACAAAATTTGATTTTAAAATAAAATATGGGTACTCTTAGTTGACATAATTCCCGTTTTCCACTGTAGTGCGTTTCCAGATTTTGAAATTCACATACAGGATGTTCTACGCTCAGTTGTAAATGACTGCAGTTGGTGCACGCTGTGTATAGTGAAAAGTCATATTAGTGTTATACGTCCCACCACACACCATAAGTAAAATTAAAGGAGGTTTCATGAATCTGAAAGAAAATTCAAAATCTGAGAATAATCCACGTAACGGATGGACCAAAGCGTAGGTAGGTGTGGGAGATCCTCTCCACTCTCAAAAAAATCCAGAGTGGGAAAATCTAGAAAAATTCACCATCAGATCGGTAGTTGGCAACATTTCAAAAGAGTTGACTTTTTTTTTTTTTTTGATTGCTAATTTATTAATTTGGAAAGTGTTCCTCAATTGACAAAATCAACTTCTCAGTTGGCAAGATTGAGTCCTCTTAGCTTGAGAAAAATTCACTTCGGTACGTCCTTGCCAGATTTTCTGTATCTCTGCTAGAGATAGGCCCAACTTTTGAGTTAAGTCATTTCATAAATCAGTTCAAATGAGCTCAGACCTAATTTTTTCTCTGTAATCCATTTATAACTCATCAGTTATCAACTTTTTTCAGGGACACAAACAGAAATCCAAACGTTTTGATTGCTATTGGAGCAAGTCAGGTTTTTGCTTGCTTCTGTCTGGCCTTAGAAATTTTGTGGCTCCGCTTCAGGCTTCAAAATTTTGTTGTTCCGTTTCTAGTTTCAAAATTTGATTTGTATGCTCCGTATTTGAGAGTCAAAAACGCTTGCTCTGAGGCTCCGGAGCACTGTTTTTAGCCGTTGTTTTTACTCCGGAGCACCGGTTTTGTCCGATTCTTGCTTGCTCAGCTCTAATGCTCCTTTCCGGTTTTAAAAATTTTGTTGGCTTTCAAAATTTTATTGCTCCGTTCCGTGCCCCACCTCGGAGGGTCGTACTATGTGTTTCGTTCCGTTCCGAATTCCTGAATTGGAGTGCCAAAAACCAACATCTAAACAAAAGGTGTCTCGTGTCTGTAATTGATATAATTAGCTACTGACTTGGTAAAGTGATGAAGTACCTCATCTGCTCATTTAGTGTGTTGGGAACACTGTAATTCATCAACTCATTTGGTAATTCATTTACCTTAGTGATGAGTTGCAAACTTATCGATGTAAACCATCGCATCGATGAGTTGTGTGAGTCGATTGCAAACTCTTGTATATTTATGCAGAAAAGTTGACTCATTTCGAGATGAGCTTTGCCCCCTCTGACCTGTACATATTACGTATAGAGGGGGTAAAGGGAATGGTTACCTTCAGCCGGATAAGCAAACAACTTATCTTGACAATATGTAGATATGTTGGCCTAGTCCTGTTTTAGAAAAGGTTTAGGATACGGTTTAGTGATGAACATACCCGATATACACTTTCAGTTGATTTTTTGTCTGGAGCTCATGGTTGAAAATAACTCGGTAAATTCTAGTAGCCAGTCGGCAAATTGAAAAATGTGAGGATTTGGATTTTTCTTTAGGTTTCAGCTGAAATCATTTGCCTTTTACTCGGAATTTTATTGCCTCCTGTCTCCCCCTCACAAAAATTTTGCTGCCTATGGCTCGGCAATTATTGAAACATTAGGTCGGTATCAGCTCAACGGGGTGTTTCAAAAACGAAGTTTCATCTCACGGAGCAAGGAGTCAGAATGTGCTAAATAGGATGCTACAAAAATGAAGTTTCATCTTAATTCAGTAGAGAAATCGCTAAGTTTCAATTCTAGAACTGTAATTTATTTATTTATTTTCTCTTAGATGATATAGGTATTGTGAGGTCAAGAGGTACTAGTGAAAAACATGCATGCAGAAATGTTTGCTATAGAAGAAATCATTTGGTTAGGTGGGAAATTTTCATGATAAATCGAGAAACAACTGAAAATGTTTAGAAGTTCTGGTGAATACTCGGTTGAAACTAAGATCATTGTTTTCGTCAGCGGCGCAACCAGAAATTTGTCGCCTAGGGACGAAGAATGTTTGCCTCTGTTACTCTCCCCAACCCCCTCCATTAGAGATTTAATTTTGTAAATTTTTTGTTAATTTTCCTGATTGAATTAAAAAAAAGAAATCGATTCTGAAAATTCCCGCCGTTTGGAAAAAATGCCGCCTGAAGACATGCCATCCTTGTCTCCCCCCCCCCATTTTCATCATGAAAAAATTGAATTAAAAAAGCTAGTTAATTTTTCTACTATTGATCATATCTATGCTCCGCATTTCTATATGCGATTATGATAAACTGTCTCATTACCTGACTGAAGGAAGCTCATTCACCTTGAGACGCCCTGTCTTCTAGAAATACATATACATCTTCGCGTGTGTCCAAATTAACCCATCGGGTTCAGTGGGATCCGGGTAAACAGGGGCCCTTCGTTCCTAGAAATAAGTTGAAATAATTTAAACATTCAGAATATGAAGATGTGAAATTAGAAATTCTCAAATTAAAACACCGAGAAACCGACTACGGGTAGGGATACTTGATCATTACTTACCTTCACACTTCATTGAGTAAGCGCTAGCATGACTTGTTAAAACTGTTGACACTCACTGAGACTCGTCAAAATTTGTTATGACTCAAAACCTGTTCAGATGCTGTAATGCCTCTTCTTACTCTAATAGGTCATCTATGTTAGTCAAATTCTTTAAAACTCTGGTAGGGCTCGTTGAGATTCTGTCAACATTGTTAAAGATTTAATAGATTTAAAAAATTGGAACTGAATGATTCTCTTTTCTGAGTTTACTCTCAACCCGAACCCTGGAAACCGCCCTTTCGAGCATTACTTCGGAGACATCGGGGAGGCTGGTGGGGCTGTCTTAGCCCTCTTTTCTTCTTGCCGAAAAACCGGCCTAGGTCGAAATTTAGCGAGTTGCTACGTGGGCTCGAACCCGGGACCTCCTGATTTCGAGACCAGCGCGCTATCCACTTGGCCAACGAGATCCTATACGAACTGAATGGTTGTGTAATCTTGAAATTTTAGAATCCTTCGTTATGTCTGTGCGTTTTTGACTGTTTCAAGTTTGTGCCTTATGGCTCTGTGTATCCTGCGTGCCTGTAACAAAGTATTCTACTGTTCAGACATTTGGATTCTCCTTAATTGGGTCTACTTGTAATTGAGTTTAGAGTTGTAAACTTTTGTTGCCAGTATCCAAGTTTTTCAGACATTTTTGAGATTTTAGATTTGTAATCATTCTGTAAGGCGGGTTTAAGATTTGAATTCTTTAAATAATCGGATTAAACTCAACTGTGCCTGCTAGCGTTTAGTTGAAACCACTTCGAAAAGCTGTCAACTATGCAGTTTTCTGTCCTCCAAGCCTAATGAATGGGTAAGGAAGAGGGAGTTTCTCAGGGACCCGAACTTTTCGTTTAAATTTTTTTGGGGTCTTCGAGCAGAAGAACTCGAGAAAAATTGCACGACTTTTTTCTTGTTTTTCCTCTCCCTTCCCCGGTCGGCCCTGATTTGCTCTCGACAGTCCTGCCGTGCCCGAGGATTCTTGATCTCTCGATCAACCTCTTGAAATGAAAAAAGTCAGAATCCATTGTAACTGATGTAAAATTTTGCCCGCCAATTTAGCATAGTAATTAGCGGACGCTACTCGGTTACGATAATTAACTTAGGAGTGACAAAAGTATAATTAGTAGTTCTGATTCTCGGCTGTTAGTATTATACTTGCCGATTGATAAATCTAATGTAATTACGCTGAGAACCGGTTGTACAACCGTTTGAGCCTGGGTTGAACTCCTGTTGGTCCTCCAAAATCGAAAGATCATTGTACACTTCTAGCAAATTCGGATATGGAATGTTGATTATACAACTGGCCCTCATTTATGTGTATTCCAAGTATACTTGTACTCGAACTAAACCTAATTTTCAACTTTCATTTTCAGCCCAACCCAAGAAATAGCGTTCCTTAGTTGAAAGTTGGGGAGCTACTCCCGAGTTTTCACAGTTTCAGTAATTTTTGTATTTATTTTCTTGTCAATTGAATATTTTTAACCGTATACTCCAGTTGAATTGGTTTCTTTCCAAGTTATACTCTAGTTGAATTGTTTTCTTTCCAAGTTACAAGAACATTTCAAGTTGAACGATTCGTTACTCAACCCGTAACAACCATTTGCCTTGTATCTGTATTAACGTAAAATAACGAAATTACTTGCGGATTTAGTTTCGAGACTAATTTGTGTAATATTTCAAACACCTACGCAAGAGTTGAATCTTGCAACAGCATTCAATGTGTGACGCCAGTATTGTTGAGCTGGAAATCTTGTGGCCAGAAATGAAGGATATCCGAAGAGCCAGTCCAGTTCGGTGTCTGGTGCTCAGAGATAACCGCTTTGCTCTAGATCTGCAGATATTATTTATTATTCAAATCTAACATTGCACTTATTAACGTAATTTAATTGCCATGTGATTGATACACCTATATCACTAGTGACGGTTAACGTAACGAATCGTTTTTACTTAACATTCCTTTATTATTCTCGTTCCGATTCTCTCCTCGTGTATATGTGTGCGTGTGTTTGTAATTAAATTTTTTTTTAAATATTATTTATCGTCTCTAGTGAGCAAGTTAACGTAAAACTAGCACGTGTAGAGCATTCGCAAGTCCTCGCAAAATGATCTCTTTTTTGGTTGTATCAGTTCACGTCACTTTTTTAAAACTTATTAATTTGATGAGAATTAGTTATATTAACGTACGGGAGTAGAGCGGCTTATTCGGTTCTTTTGAAAATTAATGCTTTCCATCAGGTACATTTTTTTATTTTTAATTGGTCTTGCATGTGGAGAACCCAAACCTGCTTGGGCATTTGAATTATGTATTCTGGGGAAACAACTGCCAAGAAAACACTTGTGAGATAGGACAGTTTAGTTCTGAAGCGCGAATGATTTAAAATGTTTTGGAGGGGAATAGTTTTTATGTGTGCCACTCGAGACTCCAGAATATGTATCAGCGTAGTAGGGGAAAAGAACTTTGTCCTATGATATTGCCTCCGTCGAAAATTGATCACGTGAATTTGATTTTTTTACAGCATCTTAAGAAACTGTCGTCGTTTTCAGTGAAATGAACCTTTAATTAAAGAAACGGCTTTCCATACGAATTGAAGAAGCTAAAATAAGATAGGAAAGTGTTACCAAAATGTTTGAGAAGGTTGAGGCTTCTACACATCTTAGGAAGAGTCTCTAAAGCAAGCGTGAGATAATCCAGAACCAGCTCAGAAGAGCCTTAAAATTAGTGTTGAATTTGATTGGAGGAGCTTCAGGAGTGTCCTTAATATGGCTGTAAGAGTCGTAAAAAATCTAAAGTATGTTTGAAGAAACTGGAACTAGTTAGGGTGAGCCTGGAAGACTTGAACAAATCTCAAAAAAAAGTCTAAAAAAGTTTTGGGCGAGCCGGAACGCGCCTGGTAAAGTCGTGAAACAGGGTGTCCGCCAGTCATGAAAATCATGAAAAAGTCATGAATTGAAATCAGCGATCGTGGACGTCGTGAATTCAATTATATACAGTCGACTCTCGATTTAACGAAGTAAAACCCTGTTCCCTTGAGAAAAACTCTCTATAACGAAAAATATGTTCTTGATTTAACGAAATTTAATTATGTACCTACTATAAGTACAGAAATCTTGTAGATTTTATGAAATAAGTGAACCTGTCATGTCATGAATTGTTCGTTAAGCCGAGTACAATAGCGAATTCTTTCACGCACGCTGGGTTTTCAATAGACGTAGACGTCAGCACACTTTCTACAATTGACGAGGTTCCAAATGAGGCCGATAATGAACAATTTCAGCGGTTATTGGAGGAACATAATGTCAATTTTGATGAATTTGCGCATTTTGACGAAATTTGGTTTAACGAAATTTTTCCTTGCTCCCTTGGCCTTCGTTAAATCGAGAGTTGACTGCATTCAATTTGCTTTTTCTCAAAAATCATAAATTCTCTCTAAATTCTTCTGGGGAAAAAAATTAGGCAACAGCAGAGCGTATCTAACTGTAGATTATTTATCTTCGAAAAATGATTCTTAACAAGTAACGACATGTACTTGATATGGTAGATACGGAGGTGACATGGGCCGGCCTATTGTGTGTGTGATTTTGTGATAATTTCATGGTATGATTCGTGGCAATTTCCTACAAAAGTCCATAGAAATGTCCTACAAAAGTCATAAATTCCACAAATTTGTATTTGGTAGATACCCTGTGTAAAGTCCCAGTCAAACCTGGAATAGTTTTGAACAGAGGTGATTGAGAGCTAGGTCTTTCAAGAGCTTAGCTGCTACGTTCCAAGCTGGAAGTTCTTGGAGGAACTAAGCTCCAAAATTATAGATAACTGATACGCTGAAAAAAGTTGATGAGCTTATTGGAAGAGTTGAGGTAAAGATATGAACGAGTAGCTTTTCTTCCTCTGTACAAGACGATACTGAGACACACAATAGGGATTTTCTTCGAAGTTATAGAATAATGAGGAAGTAGTTGTGTGGCAGCGTGAACCGCGAGTGTAGATTTTTTAGCGTTTTTTCCAATTTTGGCAGATTGAAATATATTTTCCTGTTCCTACTTATTCACCCAGATATTCCGATTCATCGCTTAACTAACAGGAGAGTGACGGTGACGAGGTAAGAAGAGCAGTGGTCTATGCGTTATCAGAATCGAAAGTCGAAGGTACCTGACCCTTCATACGTCAAAAGCTCGGAAGTTTCCATAACATCTATTTTCCTACTACTGCTACTCCCAAATTATTCTTTCAGTTTCAAATTAAAACACACTGCTACTGGTGACTGGAGAAAGGATTGGAGGGTCTCTTTCTAAACCTCCGAAGTCCGATATTCAGGTTTTTCAGCAAAAAAAGAGAAAAAAAAGTAAATTTAGTAAGCTTTAGTGTACTTTTAGATCTTCGTGAATGTAGTATAAAAAACGGAATAATAATAATAATAAGCAGGAATCTAGAGCTGGCTCCAAAACCGAAACCGCCGGACCTGGGTTATTTGAATTTAACTTCGACTCCAGTTCAGTTGAAATTCTGAAAATTGCTTCTCGTAAATATTTTTACTCAGCTCCGGCTTCAGCTTTACCAAAAAATTCTTGACGGTTCAGGCTCCAGTTCTGTTTGGGGGCGGGAGAAATGAGGGGAAAGTCGAGAGGTGACAAGAGAGGAGTTGAAGACCGGAGCCGAGGTCAAAGCTGTGGCTGGAATCAGAAATTGGCCCCAGTTCGATTGAAATTCTGAAATTGGCTCTATATCTTACTCCAGCAAGTAATTCTCAAGTTCTAACGCCTGTTTCAGCAGATAATTTTCTCTGGGTTCCAACTCCCGCTCTGGCTTAAGCTCTGGCAAATAATTTTTTTGGGCGGCGACGTTCCTGGAAAATAGTCGGCTACGGTCTCGGGTCCCTGATAATAAGGTTAAGGTAACGTACCAGAGACGTATCAATGGATGCTCATTTTGTCCGACAGATATGACTCAGAACACGTGATTTTGGACTAGGTATGTTTTGGAAAAGGGTCTTTTATGCCTTGATTGCAACATGTCTCTTAGTTCAAGGTGTCTGCTGGTTCCAAGTTCTCCGAAAGTCCCCTATTTCGATGGTAGGTCACCCTATTTTTATAAGAAATCTTCCAAAAGTTGAAAAGGGAAGCGTTTCTGGGAAACTAAAGTAAAAATTAATTGTGATTGTCTAATGAAAATTATTAAAAATCAACCTTATCAGATTGAAGAAAATGAAATCCCCAAACCCTTCAGCAGTTCCATTTTTGACTTCGATAAACCCTTTGTTTGAGTTTTTCTGATACACTCATGATACTGAAATATTTTTGAAAATTGAGGCATGAAACTGGAAATTGAGTAAAGGAGTAGTTAGCCGACCCTCCCCCCTCCCCCCAATGGGAATTCGAAAGATGAAGCACGTCCAGAATTTTAAAGCCTATTCAGAAAAAGTATTGACTCCCATGTAAATTTTCGTTTCTACAAAACCAACCCCCCCCCCTGTGTGTGCTACCTTAGCGTGGTGATGGGGCTTGAAGAAAAACCATAATGGCACGTAGGAGGAGAAAAACTCCGACAGATAAACCCTGATGAAAGCAAGGGGAACTACCATCAGATTTATAATAAAGTAAAAAAGAAGATTGTGAAGTAAGAAGAACAGATAATTTAAGGGATGAAAAAGGAAAATTATTAGATTATAAAAATTACCAAATAAAAAGATGGGTGAGATATCTTCAAAACTGTATAAGAATGGAGCAGGTGTTAGTAAATGTATGGAAAGAGAAGATAGTATAGATGATGAAAAAAGGAGATCCTATTTTGAGATCGTAATATGATAAGGCTCTGAAAAAAATGAAAGCAGGTAAAGCAGGAGTTGATGAAATTGCTCATTAATTCTCGAGAAATGCAGGAAAAGTAGTTTCAGAAAATTTATATGAATTAATTTTCAGAATGTATGAAGAAAGAGAAATGCCAATAGATGTCCAGAAAAGCAGGTTGATTATAATCCATAAAAAAACAGGAGCAAGCAAGTATAGAGTATTGTTCCACAAGTTTACTATCGCATGCGTCAAATATTCTAGCTAGGATCATGAATAAGAGAATGCAAAATAAAATAAAGAAAGTGTGGGAGAAGATCAGTTTGGATTCAGAAAAGGTAGAGGAACTAGGGAAGTAATTTTATGTTGGAGGATTTTACCTATTAGAAAAAAGACTGAAAGAAGGTTTGGATACATAAATAGCATTTTTATAATTAGAAAAAGCCTTTGATATTGTTCAATGGTCAAAAACGTTTCAAATATTGAAGGAGATCAGAGTTGAAAGAAAGAAGAGTAATATGTAACTTATATAAGGATCAAAAAACTCAAATAAAAATAAAAGATGAAGTGGGAGAAGCTAAAATTCAAGGAGTGTGGCAAGTTGCAGTTTGTCACCAGTATTATTTAACCTATTTATGGAAAATGTAATTGAAAAAATGAATGAAAGGAAATCAGGTGTAATAATATAAGGAGAGACGTCTAGAATGGTAAGGTTTACAGATAACATTGCAATAGGGTAATGGCACCTCGGCTTTGTTTACATATTTCGCGCCCAAGTTTGATAAGATTGATAACAAAAAGGACCGAATAATTTTGCACGTTTTTCAGATTGACCGAGTTTTGGCAAACGGTGGTGAAAAGTTGACTATATTATTAATTTTAATTAGAAATGACGTAAATCCGAAATGCATAATTCAAAATGTTGAGGTACTCACTATGTAGTATAGTCAATTTTCAGATTGTAATAAGTCGCGAGAGAATGCTCGAAATTATACGGAAGTTGCTTTATAAAAAATACCGTTTCCTACAGATTTCATTTTTATCATTTTTCACGTAATTCCACTTATTTTGGAGAAATTTCTACATAAATGGAAAAATTTGTTAACTTCCCATTAGACTAGATGTATTTCATTTTAGTTATTTCCTCCCAATATTGATAATGAGCGTTCCGGTGACGTCACGTGTCACTGCCTTATAGTGAAAGGAAGTAATGAAGAACCAAAGAAAACATCGGAAAAGCTGGAGAAGTTGAAAATAAAATACATATAAAATGAAGATGAATAAAAACGAAACAAAAGTAATGGTAGTCAGTAGATGGAAACAAAATCCAATAAATATGGAAATAGGAGGTGAAAAAATAAACGAGCTAAAGAAATTTAAATACTTAGGCAGTCTGATAACGCAAGGTGGAATAAATAAAACAGAAATAAGGAGTAGAATGAATGTGATCTTTCCCCAATGGCGGGTGCAAGAGGTACAAACCTCTCTGAATGGAAAAATAGATAGTGCGGGCATCAAAGGACGGGAAATGGAAATGCAAGAGAAGTACAACTTGCTTGTGAAGACGCTAAACGACACCATGGAGAAATTTGGAAAACAGAAAAAGAAGGAACGTACTGACGGTAAGATCTCCCTGGATACCAAAAACTTTATCCGCAAAAGAGAAATGCTGAGGAAAATCACGAATAAAAGTAGACGGCAGATGATAGAATGGGCGGAGTTGCAAAAAATGGTAAGGAGAGTGATTAGGGGCGACTGTAGAAAATTCGAGGAGAAAATGGTTGAGGAAAAAATCGAGCAGCCATGGTCCTCAAGGAGGATGTAAAAAAAAAAAAAAGCTGAGTAGGAGAAAGAAGCTGACCACAGGTCTGCGGAATGAAAAAGGAATCCTTGTAACAAGGAGAGAGGAAATCACTAAGAAAGCGACGAAATTCTACAGAAATCTCTACGCAGTCCAAAACCAAGCGCAGGCAAACCCCCGGGGACCAAAACGAAGAGGACATGTATACCCATAAAGGAGGGGAGGGTAACAAAGATGAATCCCCCTCATTTCAAACCGTGAAGTAGAATACACACTTAGCCAATGAAAAAGTGGTAAGGCCCCAAGGCCTGATAAAATTGAAACTCAACTTTAAAAACATTCGGTGATATTTTGGCAAAACCCCTGACCCTCATATTCAACCAAATCATCCAGCTAGGAGAAACTCCACAACAGTGGAGAATATCCGAAATTATTCTATTGCACAAAAAAAGGGATAAAACTCTGCTAAGTAACTTCAGACACATTAGTTTGTCTTCATGTATATGCAAAGCCTTCGTGCAAGTCATTAAAAATAGATTACACCCGCAGCTCGACAGTCACCAGCCACCTGAGCAAGCTGGCTTCAGGAAGGGGCTGTCCACGATGGACCGCCCAATCAGCTAATGGAAAAAGCAAAAGAATACCAGATAGAACTGCACTTGATATTCGTAGATTTCTAAAAGGCATTTGATTCTATAAGCCACGCACAGGTGCCTATGGGAGACATTAAGGGACCAGGGGGTGGATGGAAAAATCATAAAAACTCTGAAAAACTTCTACTTAGACTCCAAGGCCTACGTTAAGTTGGATAAAAAAGGGGGACACCTTCCCGTTGCAGAGGGGGGTCAAACAGGGTGATCCTCTGCCACCGAATCTATTCAAAGCGCTGCTGGAGAGAGTATTCAGGGATCTAACTGAGAAAAGTTCGGAATAAAAATTGATGGAAAATCACTAAACCACTTGAGGTTTGCAGACGATATCGTCCTGATAAGCGAACACGGAGGTGAGATCCAGCAAATGCTGGAAGAGCTGGTTACTGCAAGTGCAAAGGCAGGGTTGGAAATAAACGAGGCTAAAACGAAGTACATGTGGAACAGGAAGAGAAGAAAAATCACATTAGGAAACCTTATTCTGGAAAATCAGGGAAGCTTGGTATATCTAGGCCAAACTATTTCTTTCAACAGTAAAATGAAGAAGGAAATAGAAGTGAGGAAAAAGAAAGCCTGGAAGGGCTATTGGGTTCTGAGAAGTATTTTCAAAGGAAAATTGAGCATCCGGCCCAAAGTTAAGGTGCTGGAATCCTGTGCAATTCCGATCTTGTTGTATGGGACCCAAACATGGACAACACCAATAGCAAGGAAGCTATTGACCACACAAAACAGTATGCTTAGGAACATTTTAAATATCAGCCTGAGTGATAAAATCAAGAATAAAACGGTTAGGCAAAAAACAAAAGCGAAAGACATCCTATGCTTGGCAAAGAGATTGAAAATAAACTGTGCAGGACACATAGCCAGGGATAAAAACGAGACCTGGAGACAGCGAATTACAAACTGGGTCCCATACGATAGGAAAAGGCGAGAAGGGTAGACCTGCACAGCGGTGGAGTCAAGAAATTGTAAGGAAGGTAGGGGTGCTGTGGGGTAGAGCAGCCCAAAACAGGAAAGCCTGGGATAGGATTGGGGAGGCCTTTGCCTGGGAATGGGGCCCTGGTATATGAACGAGTGCGAAGAAACTCAGCAATCAAATCTCCGGGCATTATTAGTAGCGCAAACGTCTACACTCGACCTTGTCTCGCAATGGCACTATGTAATATCCAGAGGGTGGTCCAAAAGTCATTGCACAACACTACTACTTAGCTTGTAGGCGACATCCGAACACATTAACTTCAAACCGCTGTAGCTCGGCGACTATGTACGCAAGCGCGCTCGTTTTGGTCTCTTGACTGGAAATTGAATAGACTTAAGTTTCAGTTCAGTCGCGCTCCGCTAGATCGCACACGTAGTCCGTATGGAGCGTCGCGCAATGACTTTTGGACCACCCTTGTATCACGGTTAACTGCATCGTTCAGCATACTAATAATGGCAATTTTGAAATTTGAATTTGAAGGAGTTGAATGAAACAAGCTAAAGAGCTATTTTTTAAAAAGGAAACATATTCAGGGCAAATATAGATTTAAAAGTAAGACTGAGATTTCTTCAAACGTATATTTGGAGTATAGCCTTGTATGGATGTGAGACCTGGACAACAGGAACACAAAAAAGAAAAAAGATGGGAAAGAGAAATTTGGAGTATTCCCTTAAAGAGTAGAGTTAGAATGATTGGTCCTAATCATAATATAAGACATCTAGGGATATTGTTATTACTGCTAGAGGAAATGGTTGAAGGAAAGAACTGGAAAGGAAGACAAAGAATGAGCTATGAAAAGCAGATAATGAAGGATATAATGTGTAAATCCTTCTCAGAAAGGAAAAGAATGGCACAGGAGAGAAAAAAGTGGAGAAACGCAACCTACTAATCAAGAGACTGAGGACTATAACAACAAACTTTCTCTTCGGCAGTTTTGAATCTATTCATTTTCACTTCCCGAAAACTGGTTGGTTTTTCAAACGTCCAAAAATAGATAATATGTAACCTATAATTCAACTTACTCTTTGTACAGTGGAAGTTATATTTTGTCAATTTCATCGTAGCAACGACTTAGTAATTGAGGAGCGTTTTTCCAAACTGAGCTATTGCCACAAAATTGAATTTTACAGGAACGATAAAAAACGATTTAATGTTACCCCATTGAAGTAACTGGATATATTAGATGTGCAATCGATAGAGGAGTATGTTAGTAACCAGTGTATGTTTGTTCGAGAACACAAATGTGTCCCAGTCCGCAGATATACGTTTTCAAAGTTGCCAACCTCCTGTCAATAGCTCACTTTGGAAAACCATTTTTTTCATTTTTGTCATTTTTATTCGATTAAAATTCCAATTTCATGTTTTTATCAACGGCAATAGTAGTTGTATACTTTGTAGGATCCCCTAGATTAAATAATGCCAAAAAAAATTCATGAAAAGATACTTCAAAAATCTTCACAATACAACTTTCATAAAAAGAAAACTGTTAATTCTGTTATCAACAGTGCAAAATATTACGCATCAATAATTACCTGTCAATAGCTCAGTTCGGAAAAATTATTATATCACATGTTATTACTATTTTGCATAGAGCACTTAAACTATGATAGATAGGCAAACGCCGTTTTGTCAATAGCTCAGTTTGGAAAAATTATTATATCACATGTTATCACTATTTTGCATAGAACACTTAAACTATGATAGATAGGCGAACGCCGTTTGCACAATCAAAACGGTATCCGAATCCGTCGAAAACGCAAAATGGCTCCGGGGTGGTAATAGCTCAGTTTGGAATAACGCTCCTCAATTGCTTATATCGTAGTTATTGAATATATTCACTAAGCATCCCGCCCTGTCCGATATTTTTAAAATTAGCGACAATTTGAGACTCGCCTTACGGGCAGTCGTCATGATTATGAAAAACTTTAATCGGCTGTCGAAAATGATGTTCGTCTTTGTCTTGACGCATCGAAGAAATAACATCGAGCGAATAATAAAGTCTGGAAAACCAATTACGACGCAGATACTCCTAAATTACTAATTAATCAAATTTCCTTTCATATTTCGTGAAATCGGTGCACGCGCACTCGAGATGCCATTAACAAGATCGAATCTGGATATTAGTCTTCCGAGTGGAGAAGAATTGGCCGGAACGCGTACAATGTAGAGAAATGATTTCGCTGAATCGACCTACAAACACATCCCCGCATTTATGAATGTTATTAGCATTGCTCGACAAATGAGATGGGCTTAATAATTAAAAACTAATAATCGTTATTTACGATCGGCGACGGTGAAAGTTAAATAAATAACTTTTAATTTTTGCCTCTTCGGTGCTCGTTAACACCGTTGTTACGTTTTCTGTTTCAGCCGACTTGTCAGCTATCATGGGCGAAGATATTTCGAAAATCGCCGAAGATATCGAAATTCCAGTTCCGGACAGCACCGATGATTCCGATCAGTCGCAGATCGACCGTTTCCGGAACGTCGGTAACGTCGTCAGCCATCATCAGGTGCATCAAGTCAACCAAATCAACAGCCAAGTTAATCATATCCACGTGCACGTACCGCCGTCGCCGCAGCCCGTTGAAGACGCGCCCGGCGTCGATTCGGCTCGCAGTCAAAAGCAGGTCGTGCAGCCGCTGTCCCTGCCCCGGCAAATCAAACTGTTCAATTCCAAGTTCAATCAGAACAAGAAACTGATTTTCGACTCGAAAGTCGTGCCCATTAAACCGGACGATCGCTCCGCCAGTTTGCTGCACAAGCAGCCCGTTCCGTCCACCAAGTCGAACGTACTCACAATGCGAAATGCCCGAGATGCGGACAAACGTGGCTCGGTTACGAACCGCAAAGCGGCCGGCTTGAAAGTGATAATCGACAGTCAGACGCAGTCGCCGGTTGTGTCTGGAAATATGAACGAGGAGGATCCGATGACCATAGTGCTGGACTAGCATAGGCCGACTCCGACCGAGAGTTCCAGAGGTTAGTTGTTGCCAAAAGTTGAACACGCAGACGCGGAGAAAAGTAATTCGCGGTACCGTCTATCTCTGCTCAATATTGTAATTCTGTGTTCTAAAATCCTATATCCATGTATTCATGTTACTCAGGTTTTGTTATTTTTAGTCCAATTTTATCAAATTTGTGAATGTCACGAGCCAGCTGGTAACGTACGATAAAATAGGAACCTCGATGGACTTCCATAGTCGTGCGGGTTGTATTTTGATGGACTGGAAGTTGGGGATATTTTAGTTTGGGGTGTTACGTTTTGGTTGTTTTCGATGCCCGTAGTTAATGTTTTTTAAAGATCGATTTTCGTGGTGGTGAAATGAGACATCATGTAGTCATGACACATGGCGAGCATCAGTGATCCGTGTTAGACATTACATGATCTCATGTTTTGTTCCAAATGTAGTGTCTGAAATGGTAACCTACGGTAGGGGTGGCTAGACACAAAAAAAAAAAAAGGTGTGTTCAACTTGTAAAATTTCAAAGGAAAAAGCTCTCCTCTGATTTTTGTGGAAATTATTGGTATACATGCTCCGGATACTATTTGTAACATTGGATTCAAGTTGTTTTCATTGGGGGAGAGGGCAGAACGTTTTCAAGATTCAATGCCCACGGCATAAAATTTCCTTCGTCGTGATGAAAAATCAGTGAAACTTGCTGGATGTAGCTTTTCTAGGGTATTGGTGCGGTCAAGATAACATGAAATCGCCTAATAAAATCAAAATATTCATCATGTTTCTAATAGAATAGGTGAATAGAGTGATTGATCGGTAAACTAGGGATCTTACGGTGTAGATATTTGTTCTTTTGCCATGGTCAGCTAAGTTGCTACTGGCACGATGAAAGAAAGCGTAAGAAACTGCAGTACCTCATGTACATTTACAGTTACAAAAAGAATGATTTTTAGTATTTCAGAGTATACCAGTACTTACTAATTGAATAGTTTCTACATCGTTCCTGGAGATCACATTAACGTAGCGCGTAAACGTTAATAGCCGACCGGGGAGGAGGCTGAAAGTATCAAAATATTGCTGAAAATTCTTTCACTCATATACTTTTTCTGTTCATTTTGCCACCCCCGCGTATTTGCGTTTATGATGCAGTGGAGAACTAAGCCACAGCGACGGACATAGAACGTAGTAACCCGGCAAGGTTCACCGATCATTATTTGTAGACTGTCTAACTATGTCCAACTAGCAGAGCTGTGGAAAGCCTAACCATAACCGTAATATGTCAGTTTCATAACCTGAATGATGTGTGAACAACATAACCATAACAGATATCTAAAATATGAATATGAAACTGTAAATATCTGTTAGAATCTGAAATTCTGAAAAACCTAGTTATTAGAATTGATTTGTGGTTATTGACCGTTATTTTCGTTGAATTTTGAATACCAAAATTAATTTTGCGATCGTCATAACAACTGTAATGGATAGGTATCGCAGATTTTGCAATAACTATAATGTGGATATCCCGATTTATGCGCATAAAACGAAACTTCCTCCAATTTATTTTGTTTTCACTTCTCTGCTATAACTTGGTTGGAATTCAGAATTCTATCTGTGGTGTGTTTTCGTAGAACTAAAACCGTGTAGCTGCTGAGCAGCATCAAACACGAAGTAAATTAGCCAGGACAAGCTAACAAACTATGTGACCACGACGATGGAACAAAAAGTAACTTTGCAACTTCAGGCTTCTCTGGAGGTCGTAGGGTGGTCTTTTAGTCACCAGTCTAACCTTCATATCTCCATATCTTCTAATAAAGTCCTCACCCTGCCCAGAAAAAAATGCTCAATAACAACAGTATGGAGACGTGAAGATTTAAAAACAACCAACTATCGCAGAAACGATATTATTCTGCTTAACCCTAACCAATTTTTTAATCGCCATTACAACTGTCAGGGATAGCATCACAGATTTTGCAATAACTAATATGTGTGTAAAACGAAACTGTCTCCAGTTTGAGTATTTCAGAATATTTTAGCATATCCCCCCTCCGCCCAAAACTGACATCTTCCTACGCCAGTGGGGGCTTGTATAGTAATGGCTGGACAATGTAATAGAGATAATGCTCTATGAAACCATTAATTATAAATCTTCTATATGTTCAGCAATCGAGTTGTGTGCAGGTTACTGAAATGTACCATTTTTCGGAATCACTCGGTTTAAGGTGAAGTAAGTACAACCAAACTACTCTATATAACTTCCGCATTAAAATGCAACCCAGTGGTTCAACCATTTATGTTATGTTAGCTTGAATTGTATGTATTTATTTATGTGTAAGTAATTAGGAAATTGTAAACTATAGATAGGTATAAGTGTGCTGTTGTGAAATCCGAGCACCCGGTGATATTTTTTGTACATGAGCTTAGTTTCTATGTCTCACATATACAACACGTAAACGTTAAGACTTTTTCAAATGTATGATTCTTTTTGTCTTCGTTAAACTTATTAAACAGAAACAACATTTTGTTGTATAGAACGTTGCTTCTGAACGTTTACAGTTATGTATTAGTGTGTTAAATTATTGCGAGTAATAAATTCTACAAATTTTATTGGTTTTTTTTTGTGATTAAGACGGCGCCAGAGCTTTGAAAACCGAATAAATTTGGATATCCGTTATGGTTATTGCGAAATCTATGATGTCCGTTATGATTATGTAACGGATATTGGAAAATTAGTTATTATGTTTTACGTTATGGGTTGTATAACATGTTATTTTCCGAAGTTTCGTTTTTCTCCTTTAACGGACTACGCTTCATCTGTCTTATTTAGTGTAAGTCGACAAGCAATCGTTTCACTGGGATTCTGGTCGATCTTTCCAGCTATATAAACGGTCGAACGCCAACGGGTGAGTCAGCTCTTGTCTTCGTCAACGAGTCTAATTTTGGAACTCTCAGTGTGAAGAAAGAGGATTCGAGAACTTCTTCCTGCCGCGGTAAGTTGGACGAATTCTTTCCGATGAGGACCACTAGAGTGATTGGGCATCTAGAGATCTAGACGAGCCTCTTGTAGCACATAGTCAAGCTCACTTCGTGTACTATTATTTCCAGCTGCCCTCGAACGCTACTTTTGCAAGAAGTGGGCGTTGATCTCTGGATGCGCCTGCCGGTTGTTGAGTCAAGATGAACCTCCATGTAGCTTCAGTCTGTATAGAGCTAAGCTCTCTGAATCCAACTGCTAGTAGTGTGCACTGGTTTTATACTGCACTCATCATTCTGCAGATCAAGATCGAGCTTCTGGTGCGACTGTCGTCTACACTGAGTTAAGCCCTCTTGTATTTGCTGACCGGCTACTTGGGTTTGCCTTGTTAGAATAAAGGGGTTTGAGGGCAACAGTGTGCACTGATTTCCTCTATACTCGCTGACGACTAGATCTGGGATGAACCTCTAATGCAGTCTCGACCAGCACTGAACTAAGCTAAGCACCTTCTTAGTTACGTGCGGCCGCGACAACTCAGCCAGTATGAGGTGAAGCTCTCTTCGTACAGTTGCCGTTAGTGTGCGCTGGTCCTTTGCCCAGGTCCCACTCTCTTATAGGCTAGAAAAGTGAGCCTCTGATGCGGCACTCCTCCTAACTCTGTCTTCCGCGTCCCACTTTCGGTCTTCTACTCGGCTATAGAAGGGACCACCCTGCTATCCGTCGATATCAAAGTTTTATGTAAGTAGATAATAAGGTAAATTTTATTTTGTTTCAGTGTTATTTTATTACGAGTACACAACGTTATGAATTTGATTGAAGGTCTACTATTATCGTCATTGGTAAGCTACCTACTAATTTATTAAAACCCGTTACGCGAAAAATTAGTGTTACAGGGCAGTGGCGCAGCCAAACAGAGGTGTCGAGTGGGTCTGGACTTTTCCTTCATAGTTTCGTCAAATAGTTGTTTTTCCAATCTTAGCAACCCCTCTAACCTCCCCCCCCCCACGGTGAAGACTAGACCCCACCCTCGAACACTAGGCTAGGCTACTGCCACAGGATACTTGAAAATCCGCAAATTAGGCTAAGTAACCGTTTTTATTTCAGAATTTTAACCATTATTCGCAGCAGAGCTGGGTGCGGTTTGTTAACGACAAAATCCGTTCTGTTCCATTCATGTCTCAAAATGACTCCTTCCCATTCCGTTCTATTCACGCCAAAAAAAAGGGAGCTGTTCCGTTCATGTTTAAAAATGGTTCATTCATCTTCTGTTCCGTTCATTCACATGTTATGTTATGTGAGGTACGTGCGGGTAATTACGCCAGGGCGGGTATAACTACGCCAGTTCGCTAGAAAACATACTAGTGCATGATTTAGCTGCTTAGGCGACACTTGTATTAAAAAAAAATTGACTTTTGTGATTTATATTCATTTTGTAATTATCGCAGTTTTGTGGCAAAGTTTCAACCATTGACACGTTATGGCAACCTGAGATATGTATAAAGTATTATATATCATTGGAAAGGTATTATAATGTCAGCTCTCTGATCATGTAAAAATATTCACGAATATGTTTATAACTAAGACATATATACATCGAAGAAAGCGCGAACCGCATTTCACCGGTGTAATTTTTCGGGTGGCGAGTAACTGCGCCGTATGGAAGAAAACCAACAAGAAACGTTGTCAAAAGTACGTGAAATATCTTACCTTCACTTAATTAATGTTGTCAACTTATATTTTTATTGCTTTGCATCATCAGAACGATGATGCGACTATACTGGGAGATGTCAAACAGGTTGGAGAAGTCTACCCACCCGTATAGAAAATTTAACAAATGAAAAATAGACGGTATAAAGTGAAGGGAGGGTTAAATTTTTTAAAAGTAATGATATAAGGCTTACAATGTCTACTTATTCTAACTTTCCTCGCTCATCCCAGTCATCAGTGTACATTAATAAATTCATATGAGCTTTCTATTCATAGAAACATGTATAGCATTGAAAGTGTATGGCGTAATTACCCGTCCTTGGTCAGGTAACTCCACACCAAAGACTTTTTTGTTAGAATCGATTACGTCTTTACTAAGCCCCCTCCCCTCATTTTGGTCCTGCGATTGAAGTAAAAGCATTACCCTTTCGAATACCATATTTCGTTTCACTGTAGAGCTATTAGGAAGGAAGAGATAACAGTTCTCGCTAGCAGGGCGTAATTACCTGCAGGTACCTTAAAAATCACTACCTACATACTGTATTAGGTACTAGTCATAGTCAATGAGGTTGAAGCCCTACACACGGAAGAGTATAATGGGTCGCCATTTTGGCGCACACCGTGCCAGTGGATGCCGAATCCGACTATGCGTAGCGCACCGCGTAGTCAATTCGGTATCGACGGGCGCGGTGTGAGCCAAAATGGCGGCCATTATCCTTGGGTATTTAGGGCTCTAGTGAAGTAAACGAGTTTTCAAGTTCCGTTCCATTCACTTCCCTGAAATGATTTGATCACGTTTTCTTCCATCCATAACAAAAATCAAACCATTCAATATTGCTCCCGTCATATACATTTTGTAAAAAAGAAACGTTTCATTCAATTTAACTAATTCAGTCTCCAGAATGTGTCGTTCACATTTCGTTCTCTTCCCAAAAATAACGTGAACTGTGGTTCCGTTCATGAACGAGAGTGCCGAAATCTGATGATTTACTGTTTTTTGCTGACATTTTGGGTGTCAGTTATGGGTAGAAGTTAACGTGAAGTTCCCTGTTATATCACACCTCCAATATGATTAAGATACCTGTAGATATAAAAAGATTACTTCTGGATAATATCCTTGTTATAGGTATATTACAATATTATACCATTACGGTTATGTTTTCAATTTAATACCGACAAAAAAAGTTTACATTGAAAATATTACATTTCTGTGGAGACAGTATTCATTTTTACCATTCCAGTGTTCTCAAGGATCAAGGGAGGGGGACAGCTATTCCGAATTGATGGGAAAATGATTCAGAATCAAAGAATGCTAATCTTAGAGCAAAATAATCCTGAATACGGGTTAAGAGTAGGTAGGGGAGACGAGGTTATTGTTACAATTATCAGAAACTTCAAAATTCTGAAGAAAACTATTGAACCGAAAAACTTTAAATTAGGCTCAAATTGTAGCTACAACCATTGGCTACACAATGGCGTATTTAAAAAAAATTCATACAGTTAGCCCCAAACATTTTTAAACGCGGCTACTTTTTTGTGACAACTAGCCCCATACCTACCCGGGTCAAGTTGTCTTACATGATGGAGTCAATTGTCTTGTGCTAAAAACGTGTTAAAATGTGCAGAATCTATTGGACCGAAAAACTTCAAATCAGGCTCAAATTGTAGCTACAATCCTCGGCTACAAAATGGCGCATTAAAAAGACAAACATTTTTATATAGTTGGCCTCAAACATTTTTAAGCACGGCTACTTTTTTGTGACAATTTGCTCCATACCCGGGTAAGTTGTCATACATGATATGGGGTAAGTCTTGTGTTAAAAATGTACTAAAATATGTTATAAACGTATTTTCGTACCATTTTCTAAAAACATATAATTTTTGTAATGGGGCAACTTGCCCTGGATTGAGTGTTAGAAAGTACAATTTTTGGGGGAAGGATAAATGTAATTTTAGGTTCTAATACGCCCAAAGATAGCTGAAGAAATTCTACTTACCACACAGTATTTGATTTTTGCCAGTATAAAATACTACACCCATGAGAGTGAACTTCTTGTTTCTAAAACGTGACTTTTTGATAAATTTTGTGTTATCAAAATATCAAACCACTATAAATTAAGGTACTATATACCAAGTGCGGACACCCGCCATTTTGGATCCAACCGCGCCCGTTGATGCCGAATTGACTACGCGGTACGCTCCGCGTAGTCGGATTTGGTATCCGCGGGCACTGTAGGATCCAAAATGGCGGATTTCCGCACCTGTCATATAGTACTTTATATAAATCAGGTCGGTTCCATAATCGCTACGTCTATAGGTATGGATGAAGTGTTGGTACACTAAGGAGTAGCGTGACATCTTCAGATTCAAAAAAGCACATTTTACACGGGTAACATGGAGGTTGAGACAACTTACTCCGTGGACACTTACCCCAGTCTCCCCTGCAATAGAATACAAAATTCAGAATTCAGAGTTTAGATTTCAGAGTTCATATATATCCTCCGGGGTCTGGTCGGCCGAGTGGATAGCGCGTTGGTCTCGAAACCCGGAGGTCCCGTGTTCGAGCCCATGTAGCAACTCACCAGATTTTGACCTAGACAGGTTTTTCGGCCAGAAGGGAAGAGGGTGAGAGAGCCCTAACAGCCTCCCCAAAGTTTCGGAGGTAATGCTCGAAAGGGCGGATTCCAGAGCTCGGGTTGAGAGTAAATTAAAAAAGAAGATCATATAATTCCTTCGAAGAAAATTGATTGATTCTCTAAAAACCAGAATCTGAATCCTGCGAAAAAGAATTCACAAGCGGATCCTGGATTCTGTTCTGAAATCCTCAAAACGTACTCGGATACGTAGTCGATGTAAATATTATGGGAGCATTTATCAACCTTACGGTTTTTACGTACCTATATTCTAATTTCATAAGAGATGAGAGAACCGGCTGCCGTATAGTCGGCCATGTACTATAGGTATATGTTTAAAATGTAGTAATTCGATACTGTAATGTGTACCGGTTTCCCGTTAACTTGAACTATCGGTTATTAACTACTTTAATTTATCGCTATTTCGTTTAAAGTAATTTACTTCGTCCGCGAACGTCTATTTTGTGTGTGATAATCGCGAACATGGTGGTTGTATCTCGAATGAGTGTAGAGCCATTCAGGTGGTTGAATGGGACGTCAAGTTGGTTAATCGCAAGCACTAAACTTCGTCGCTTTCAGTCGCACTAGGTGTGCACAGTGGTCAATGCACCGAACTTGACCAAAATTTATTCTTCCAACTTCATCTTTTGCTCTGCTTAATTTACTGAGACCTTTGTGATACTGTGAGAAAATCTATAATATGTATGAACATACCGACCATTAACTGACAACCATATAAGCATCATTCCAATCAAATGACAGAGTATGCGACCCACATAGGCAGCTTATACTCTGTCACTTGATTGCAATAGCGCTTGACTAACAGTCATACAACTAAGGATGTAGGCTGAGGTTGATTGACGTTGACTTTCCATCTAGAACAGACACTGATATCATGCTTATGGTAGGTTGAATGCCAAAACCTTGGGGTGGGTTGGTGTTCAGATTGCTGCGTTCGTTATCTCGGCATCCTTTTTTAACTAGAATACTATTATACCCGCGAATGTTAAGCCGCTTTTTCCTTACTTTTGCCACTGACGAGCGAACGAGTCACGGGCGACGATCGAAGCTGCCCGCGACAAAGATCGAGGTAGCGTGGCAAATGAAAATAGAAAAATGGTGGCTCAGCATTCTTTGGGTTTATAATGCCCCATATTTTAACTTACGCGTTCAATATGTTTTAGGTAGAAGGTCAATGATGTTGGTTATAAAAGTTACCGGAAAATTTACCAATGGGCTTGTCGAATTTAGAAGATTTTAACTGATACAGCATATAGTGAGTTCCGAGTCGGTGTAGCGGCTGGAAGAGAGAGAGGGAGACATGGAAACATGATGGACGGGTAATTAAAATGAAAATCTGGGCTGATACTCCGATGCAATGGCAGTTTCTCAGTAGCCTTTTAGGTTCTAGTCCACCCTTGCATATGAGGTGGAGTTACATCGAGCAACTGAGCAAACTGCTATAGTTAGTTCTTTGAGCTTGAAATATCATCAGACTGTCAACTGCCAATCAGGCTGTTCTGACAAAAGCTAAATTCATTGATCCATTACTTTTTATTTCATACCGTACAAGTGCAAATCTCTTTTTCATCTGGTTCTAAGTATGCAGTTACTCCTGTGGTCTTCAAGACTGCAATGTAATTACGCACCTTCATACAGTTTCAGAATTAATTCTTTCGACCGGAGTTGACACTGTCAAATGAATTCGAATGCATCTATAATGCATCAGTCCCGAAATTTTCATTAACCAGCAAGCCAGGTGCAGGCGTTGAGCACGTTTATTCGATCTTCCAGTTCCGCGATGCGGCGTTCGAAGTTCGAACCGCGAACAACTGGTTTTGTCGATGAATGGAGCTGCAGCGTGTTGCACCAAAACCACGTTGAAAGTAGCACAACATCAATCGCCGGTTCTTTTTTCTCTAACGAACTCGATGCATGACCGATGTTTTCGGAATCTCGAAGAAACATTTTCATTTTTGCGAAGAAGACTATCTCAATGGGTAGTTTTGGAAGTATATACTTCACAACTTCAGATATTCAGAGTGCGTCTCAAGTCCATCATTGGAATTGTAATCAGAAAAGAAGCTATAGCTGCTTTTAATCATTACCAGAGAAAAAAGGAGAAATCAGTCCTTTTGAAGTCAATACATTTCAGAAACTGATTAGCAGATCACTCATAGCTATAAAATCTACCCTCTATTTCACGTAGATGCAATAGTGGCGATCCTGTTTTTTTTTGCGGGGGAGGGTGTCTCCTCCGCCCAAAAAAATGAAAGATTTCTTTGCTTGTACAGTTTCTTTCACGGTGTTATGTAGATAATTTGTAGGGAATAAAATACGCTTATTTGGCTTTTATGTGTTAAAATGTAAGTCCTCTACCCGTCGCCCTCCAAAAAAAGCGATCGTCACACTATTGCGTACTTAGATGAATTGAATTTCAGAGCGAGAAAAAACGGAAGACCAGATCACTCACACTTGCAGCCAGTTTACTTAGTTTCTCATAGTTGGATTGAATTTCTCGGCGAAAAGAACGAGAAGATCGTGTAGAATTTCGATCACCTTTGTGTCAGTTTTGGGATAAGATACTTGGGTGTACTTGGCACGTAGTCAAATATGCAAGGTTGATAAACACCGACTCCACAGACATCATGGAGAGTCCAGGTAGGTATTGATATATTAGTTTATGAGGCTAATCTGCAAACATTTTCCGTTTGATGTTTTGAAAGTATTTTTGGTTCATTGAGCTCTCTGTAATTCTAATCGGGCAGAGTTCCTCAAAAATAGCTCGATCGTGAATACCTAACGAATTTAAAATATGAGATTACTGAATCACTTCCAGAATAGAGAATTTTTTCTTAAGGTCAACTATCTAATGTCTACCTATTTCAAAAACCGATATGTATATTTAAGTGGTAGTACTTGTTCAGTCACCTGTACGTAGGTACATTGCCTTTTTTCCAACATGTACTGCAATTTTTAATTTTGCAGGTTCCTAATTGGACCCAGCATGATATCTTGTTTGATTCTTATTGATGTTTGCATATGGGAAATTTACGTTCGCTTTCTGTTATTAAAACACACCTGTAGGGGAGACCGGGGTAAGTTGTCCACGGGATAAGTTGTCTCAGCCTCCATGTCACCCGTGCAAATGGTGCTTTTTTGAATCTGATGACGTCACGTTACTCCTTAGTGTACCAACACTTCATCCATACCTGATAGACGTAGCGATAATGGAATCGACCTGATTTAGGTATAGTAGTTTGATATTTTAACACAAAATTTCGCAAAAAGTCATGTTTTATAAACAAGAAGTTCACTTCCATGAGTGTCATATTTTTGTACCGGAAAGATCAAATACTGTGTGCTAAGTAGAATTTCTTCAGCTATCTTTGGGCGTATTAGAACCTAAAATTAAATTTATCCTTCCCCCAAAAATTGTACTTTCTAACACTCAATCCAGGGTAAGTTGCCCCATTACAAAAATTATCCATTAATGCGAATTTTGTTGCATGTTTTTAGAAAATGGTGCGAAAATACGTTCATAAAATATTTTAGCACATTTTCAGCACAAGACGTACCCCATATCATGTATGACAACTTACCCGGGTATGAGGCAAGGTGTCACAAAAAAGTAGCCGCGCTTAAAAATGTTTGTGGCTAATCTTATGGAATTTTTTTTTTGTACGCCATTTTGTAGCCAAGGGTTGTAGCTACAGTTTAAGCCTAATTTAAAGTTTTTCGGTTCAATAGTCTTTGAAGTTTCTGATAATTGTGACAACTAACCCCGGTCTCCCCTATATGATGCTAGATAAGAAAAAGCTCCTTAGCGTCAAAAACAAGTTTTTCAGATACCGGTAAAAGAAATTTCGCACAGCTTGTTCTTAACAAGCCCTAGAGGGCCCACTTTAAGGCCTCTATCCAGCCACAAAAAACAATTTTTGAAGTTTCACGTTATTATCACCTGAAAGTACTCGTATGTCTACATATCTACCAAACCCTGCAAAGCCCCTGAATTCAGTTTTTGACGCTAAAGGAGCTTTTTCTTATTCGGATCACATGAAGCATATTTTTTGACTGAGCACAATGTTACCTAATCAATTTTCCAAGTGTAAATATCAATGACAATCTACTAATATGAATATATCATCCTGGTTCTATTTCTAATAAACTTTAATAATAATAATAATAATACGGGGAGATGAAGGAAGGTGGATACCACTAGGTAACAATATTTTGTATTATATATTCTAATGATTTTCAAATACTTACTTTCCAGTGCTGAACACTACAATACTCTTGTCCGGTCTTCTATATCACAATCATCTGAATTTTGAGATCTAAATGTGTTTTGAACCCGTAAAATTTCTTTCACAAATACTGTTTGCGTTCGTTTAAGTGGTAACACCATTTTAATTCCATGATATCAACCAGTGTAACTACTATGAATTTCACGACCCCCCCTTTTTTTCCCCAAAAGAGATACGTTTATTTTAGACTATTCCGTATCACAAAACCTACACATGTTGGCAGACACTTCTTCAAATACTATGCTTGTTCCTACTTGCACGAGTAACACAACCGCATTCTTGCATACCTATGTCCTATCTTCATCTTCTGAACAAAAGGAGATGAAGATATGAAGGTGGACACATGCAGAAGCATTTGCGTTTCTTCTTCAAGCAGGGGCGAGTATTTGAGAAAGTGTTCATCCTCACCTCATCTGACTGCGTCAGCCTATTAGCTGTATTAGCTGATATGACGCCCTGAAGATAGTGGATGCTGAAGTGAGGTACAAGTCAATGAAGACTCATCAAGATATCAAGAGTGTACTTAGACTGGGAAGAATGTAGCTCAACTCTACATAACTTATTTGTATATTATATATAGATACTGTTTATGTGTAACATTCCCTGATATTCACTTTTTTTTCTTCTTTTTTTTTTCTAGTCCATATCAATAAAACAAGCAAGTGGACTACTCTGTTACCATCATATGTGAATAGACAGAGTTGACATTTCATACTTTCTGAAGTGGTTTGAAAAATGAAAGCCACTTTCACTTGACAAAAGTGTATCACAGGTTGCCGTCAATATGAATTATTGGATCAATATTAAGAAATATGTAAGTTTATTCAACTCATACCTAAGATCAATTTTTTCCGTCTTAATTGTGGAGAAGTGTAATAGAAAATTAAGTAGGCACTTACTGTTAGATACTTATTATTGATTGCATTCAACTTAACTAATTAGATGTTTTTAGCCCAGAGTAGGTATAGAGAATCTAGAAACACACTATAAGTGCCTGCTTGAATCAACACTTTCTCTACTTGTAGCATAACAACTTTTTAGCTATAATGAGTACAGTTACGTACCTACTTCCGTTTACTTTAAATTTAATTTTGAATCGAAACAAACCATTTTACAGTGGGCAGATAATAATAAGTATCTTACCAGAAACCTATGGGCAAAGCGTCTCTATACATCAGCTACATGTGTGTACCTACTGCCTGTATATGTACATATATGGACGCTTTTCAGCAAGAGGGAACCAACTAACATTTGTAAACAAAATTATAGTTATTATAGTATCGTTGGAAAGAGCGTAAAAAGTAGAATTTTCCGAAATTGGGCCCCCGATTCAAAAATGTGTACTCACGTTGAAAAAAGCTTATCAGTAAACGCTGTGTCATACCTATAGTTTCTACATGGTTCTTGAACTTCAAATCACGTGTTCTCAAAAAAACGGATTTTGCTAGTTGGTTCTCTCTTGCTGAATAGTGTCATCTAACGTCACCGCTCGCAATTAATTCAGATGCATACAGTATGTGGTATCCTGTTCGTTGATGACGGATTGATGGTCGAAGTTGATTAGTTACATCCGAGTGAGAGAACAGTTGGTCGCGCGACTGTACCCATATTTCGTTCCGTCTTCACTTTCGCGAATACTAATTACTCTTTTATTGCAGGGTTTTTTCTCCGAACTTATACATATATTGTTCGAGCGATACTGCACCGTACCGGAACACGTCAAGGCGTGTATTGTCAGCCTTGTAAGGTTAGTCGGTTTCTACGACCGTTGCAATGAGCTGGTATTTGAAAGTCATCGTATATCGTAGGGGGTCGTACTTACGTGTTTTATATTCCATGATGTCAAACAAGGATTGAAAGTTTCAACTGTTACACCGCAATACTTCGAGTCATCAGTCTGGATAAAAGCAATGGCTTGGATAAATTTAGGGGTAAGGTACGCTCGACAGCCTTTTGAAATGATATAGTTTCCCCATGCACACCTGGGGATCGCCTACCGCACTAGCTTATGCCCCAAATTTGCCCAAATACATTGTGTGCCTACGCGTACATATAAAAAGGTTCCATATGGTCGGAACTTGTTCACGAGTTATAGTCTAGCTTGAAGTTGATCACTGCACCGACAAATAAGATAGCAGGTGTTTTATCCCGATGCGTAGTCAGTTACCCTCTAGTTACCCGCGCAAAAGTTACCCATTTGCAACCCTCGGTTACCCTCAGATTACCCAGAATTCCATCAGTTACGTCTGGTTCCTCTTTAGTTACCCGGGTAATTAGCGGGATTTTGCGCCTCGGGATGGTCGACACACATTTGCATGCTGTGTTTTAGACTATTTGCCCTTCCCGGTCGGCTGTTATACATACAAATATGAATTGTTTGCTTGTTTCAAACTGAGCGTCAGTTTTCGGTTTTATGTCTTTTTTTTTTTGTAGTATTATGATTCCCTTTATGTCCGTTGTCAGTTTTTAGTTGTTCATCAGTATTGAGCATTGTGTTACTCTTGGAATGTTTGTTTGTCAGTTATAAGCTGTCTACGTTTTTTAAGCCATTCGTCAATTAAAAGCTGCGGTTTTTAGGCCATTCGTCAGTTTTGGGCTGTTCGCTAGATTTAGTCATTTCTCTTTTGATCGTCGTGTCATTTTTTATACTGATAGACAGTTCTGGCCGAAAAGTCAGTATTGTGTTGTTTATCATTTTAAGCTATTTATTTGCTTCAGGCTGTGCACCAATATGAGGAAGTTTTCTGTTATTTGTCAGTTTTGAATCATATTATACCTATTTCGGTGTTAGGCAGTTCATTTATTTTAGGCTACTTGTTCATTTTGGGTTGTCTATTAGTTTTAGACTGTTTGTTAATTCAATTTTGGGCGCTGGACAGTTTTCAGTTTTGGGCTATTTGCCAGTATTGAGTCGTTCCCCTTCTTGGACTCTTCATTTGTTTTGAACGGCTGGCTCATTCTAGGTCTCCTGTTAGTTCTGAAGTTTTAGCTGTTTTTTTTTCAGTTTTAGTTGATTTGTCAGTTTTTGGACTTTTCTTTTGCATCGGGTTATTTGTTTGAGCTATTTATCAGTGTCAGGCTGTTGTTTTCCATTCTAGACTGTCGTCTTTGGCTGTTTTTTAGGTTCAGCCTAGCGTTGTCAGTTTTTGACTTCTCGTATAAGATTTTGGTCAATTGTCAATGTTGGGCTGTTATCTAGTAATGGGCTCTGCAACAGTAATCGGTTTTTATAAGTTTTGGGTATGTTTATGCTTTCAGATAGAGTTTTCTTGATCCAAACTTCGAGAAAAACAATTTTTTCTCAAAAAAGTTGAGGATTAAGCCGCTTGAAGAAAAGCAGTTCCGTTGCCTTGGCTGTAATTCAAGCTGTCCATAATTGACAGAAGTTGAAAGTTCAGCATTTTCTCGGTGCTATTTAAACATCTTTACTGCAATAGCTTCCGGGCTTTATGATTCGACTGCGAAACGTAGCTGATGACATGACTATCAAGGGATCACGTCGTGTACGTTTCAATTTAGTGAAATTCGCCAGAATTCGATACTCAGTTTATTTTAGTGTCTAATCTCCGCGGGAGGGCTCTGCCACGCCGCCATTCCAGCTCGGATGCGTAAACATCTTCGTCAGTTACCAACGCGAGCCACTGTACCGGCGGTGGCGGCGAGTTGATCACCGCATGTCGAGAGGAGACTTCGAAACTCGTTCTCAATTCAGACAGCGGAGGCGCCGAAACCGAGAGACACTTTGCTCGGTAGCCGGCACTTCGAGTTTGTCTTGTGGACGAGCAAATTATACGACCAAACGGCGTGTCGGCATCGCGTTCCAGCTACGGCGAGACCGTACCAGAATTACAGCAAAACAGATCGCGTAGGCAAAGCTGCCGGTGTTAGCATTCGCATTCAAGGCCGTCGCTTTTAGGCCATTAACACGCGAGCAGATCAGCGATGTCTGAGGAAGGAAAATTGCGAAGGTGTCAAGTTCACGGACATCGCATCCGAAACTGAAAGGCGACAGGCAGCTTGCTGAGAAATTTCTGAACAGAAGCGCCGCGCGGCTCTAATTGCTGCTCTTGTTTTTTTCTGAAAATGCAGTTTGCGGTTACGTGACTACATCGAGTCGCGATTTAGAAGGGCGAATACTCATTTTTTTCCTCATGTCGAAGTCGATCGAGATTCTTACCTATCGCATGTAACACGCTACCAGGCAGCGCGCCATCGACCAAACCATTAAAAAGAATCTGGAATCCTAATTCCCGTTATTTAGCCGCCATCTAGGTACGACGGAGAGAAGCGTGCTCCGCACCGCTCTTCCGTGCTGCGGTTCGGAAAGTCTTCCCAACGTGACAATTGAACCGTTTCACGGTAAGATGATGATAATAATACCGATATTAACATTACCGGGAGGTGTTTTAATACCACACACATGTCAGCCCGTCGGCCTCATTTTTTTTTTCCTTTTCTGTAGCAAGTCCGAACTATGTAATCAATTTTTCACTATATGCGGGTTTCTAACTGAAAAAAAATTCAATTCCGAGGTAATGATTGAAATATATCACCGATGGCTTCTGAAATTCGCTGGTAGCTCGCTGTTTCTCAGAAGGTTGGGCTCCAGATAGTTTTAATTAACGGCGTTAATAGCGAAGAGATGAATACGAGGTGCAAAGGTTTTTCGATCTACAATTGGGTTTACCGTTAAAAACAATACTACAATCGACATTCTTGTCGTTTCAGGGGCCTTGAGTTCGAAGTGCAGCGACGACGGCGAGCATTGGAAATAGATCGAACCAACCAGCGATCTATCGGTCAATAATTTCAATCCGGTCATTTGGAATCATGTACTCGAATTCGGCCCCATGAGTGAGACACAGTTTTTCCGGAACGAACGTTCACATCTGCTAGACGTCTTTGTGCCAGCTTCCACACATCACAATATAGTTGAAGTAATTGCCAGTTTCGAATCGTTTGAGCGAGTAGGTACACTTCGAGTATGTTAGGTATAGTTCAGTTGTAAAGTAAATTAAGTTGCGAATGACGCGGCGTGTTTTCAGCATTGCATACAAGAGGTCGATGTAAACGTGACAAAAGCTAAGTTTGTTGGTCCGACATGAGTGACGAACAGAACCAGGGAACAGCGGCGAACTCATTTTTCATACCTAAGTAGTTCAAATGGGTAAGTATATAATATCAAATACCACGTATAGTCAATGCCGAATTCAGGATCCTGCATAGAGTACTCCAGCGGATATTCGAGTCATCTGAATAACTTGCCAGTGAGGCTTGTATAGTCTGCACACTACTCGTCTTCATTGAGCTTCAGGTCTATTATCTATAGGTGAATCATTAGGGCATCTCTCTAATGACTCGAATGTCGGCGTGGACTTGGGTGGAGCACTGTGGTAGTCGCATTTTGTTCGGGCCAACAACTTAGGTATTTACTGATAAGCTTTTTTCAACGTGAGTACACATTTTTGAATCGGGGGCCCAATTTTGAAAAATTACACGTTTTATGCTCTTTCCAACGATACTGATAACTCATCTTGTTTACAAATGTGGGTTAGTTCCCTTTTGTTAAACAGCGTCCATATCAAATGATTCCTGCAGTGAAACATTACAGTAAAACCTATTAGGCACTGAAATCCCTCTAACACAATCAATACAAAATTCGATTCTTCTATCGACATTCAATATTCATTACTTTGTTAACACAATACCTGTGTTCTGTGAACCCTCATTGAGTGATCATGGAGAAGAAAAGAAATAGGTCGCGCCGGCAACTGATACCTCTCATTTCTTACTTCACCGCACTTCTATTAATTTTGTTACCTGACATATTAAATTTTTAATCGCAAGTTCGAATATGTAGCTCCCTGCAGTTCAAATTTGAAGCGTAATGATTTTTTGAAAAACCTTTTTTCCATTTACAGCAATGTTATTTCCCTCCATGATCACTCAACCTTCTATTAGGAAGTGCGCAATAGCGCTCCTACATTCCATTCCACATCCCAATACCCTGTTCACCATAAGTTTGAAATGACGTCACAAAGTGCTGCAACAGCAACACTACAACTGCAGGGTTGGGCAGAACTTGAATGAAAAGGACTGGAGCCCTTATTCGGGACTTGTGACTCGGACTTTTACTTGTTTACAGCCTCAAATTTAAAAGTCCTCTACTTTGGCAATAATTATTTGATTTCAAAATTTGAATCATGAATTTTGCAAATTGCAATATATAAATTTACAATTTGCAACCCTGGAAGCTGGAAAGTACAGTCGCACAGATTGCCAGAAGAAAAGGACAAGTAAAAGATTTTCTGTAAAGGCTTTTTTCTTATAAAAAGAGATAAAAGCCCGTCACATGAAAACGGCGTTATCTCAATCACAATGACAGGAAAGACACATTTTAGCTTTTTAGTTGTCTTTTTCTTGTGACAGTTCATGCGTTTAAAAAAAGTGAGAAGTGACCTGACCTAGTGCTTCTATAGTTGTACTTTTACTTGTTTTTGGTGGTGATTGCTGATAGCCTGATAGTGATAGCAGGTTTGCGCTTTAGCGGCATCCGATATTATATGTAGTACATATAAACTGGCAGAATTATTGATATTATGTCTAACTCTCACTATTGAAAAGTAAAGGTAAAATCAGTGTAAAAGGATCTCGAGTCCTTTGAGTCAGATTTGGGTTTTGGGGATTCGATGCCCAACCCTGCTAACACCAGCACAGGTAATTTTGCAGCACACTCTAGTGCAGGTTTATAATATGGACGCTATTCAACAAAAGGGAACCAATCCACATTTGTAGAGAAAATGAGTTATTAGTATCGTTGGAAAGAGCGTAAAACGTAAAATTTTTTAAAATTGGGCCCCTGATTCAAAAATGTGTACTCACGTTGAAAAAGGCTTTATCAGTAAACGCAATGCCATATAGTTTCTACATGGCTTTTGAACTTCGAATCACATGTTTTCAAAAAACGGTTTTTGCTAGTTGGTTCCCTTTTGCTGAACATCGTCCATATCCCAATAGTGTGTCACTGTCACGCGCGTTTAGTGTGAATCGCCCCTTCTCTTGCTCCGCACTCTGCAGTCCAAAAGCGCGGAAACCGATACTCCAGGTCATGACGTCACTTCAAACTTTCAGTGAATAGGATATAGGTAATGTACACAATTATGATGGTGGATTTACACCAAAAATGTTTTTGTTATTTGGTATCAAAAGCAAAAGATGTTCTAAGCTAAGCGTAGCAAAACATATTAACTAACATTCACCAGTGCAAAATACTTATTTGCTCATAATCGGTGCCGTAGCTAAGGGTTTCCCAAAAGGGGGGGCACAATAAGATTTTCAAAGGAGATAAAGTCGAAAATTGCGGTATTTTTTTTAAATCACCAATATTAGAGGACTATGTGAAAATATTGGGGGGAGGGGCACATGCCCCCTGTACCCCCCCCCCCCTCGACGCTACGTCACTTCTCATAATAACTGGAATCAGATTCAAATCCGTTTTTCCAAAACATTACTAATAACAGCTATCAGCAATTGGACGCTGTTCAACACAAAATTTGCTTTTTGAGAACACAAGATTTGAAGTTCAAGAGCCATGTAGAAACTAACTATATATGACACAGCGTTTACTAATAAGCTTTTTTCAACGTAAGTACACATTTTTGAATCGGGGGCCCAATTTTGAAAAATTCTACATGTTACGCTCTTTCCAAAGATACTAATAACTCATTTAGTTTACAAATGAGGATGAGTTATTGGTCAAAAGGGTGTCCATTCCATAAGAAATACATTGAACGGACGCCCTTTTGACAGATAACTCCTCAAATGTGGATTGGTTTCCTTTTATTCAACAGCGTTAAATTGCTTTGAACATATTCGGTGTAAACACAACCTCTAATATTTTGAATATTCATAGCAATAACTTTATAACTTTTATTTGTTAATACTCGTAGCAGGCTTATAACATAACTTTAGTGTAGATCCACCAGAGTAATGCTGGTAAACAGAGAAAAGAGAATGGGAACCCGATCAGTTTTTGTTTGGGTTCTGGTACCGGTTCCGGTTCCCTCATGCAAATTTTTTTGGGTTCTGGTTCCTCTGATAATCGGGTTCCAGTTCCTACAATAACTCATGATTTACAAAAGCCTCTTCAGAAGTCAGAACAGCAACATTGTGTTTCCTTTCATTTACTAAGCATACTGGAACCGGAACCAGAACCCAATTATTAGGAACCTGAAAAATTATTCGGGTTCCAGTTCTGGTTCCATTTTACAAAAATTCAATTTTTTGGGTTCCAGTTCTGGTTTTGGTTCCTTGCAATTGTTCGGGTCCCAGTCGGTTTTGGTTCTGGTGCTGGTTCCCAGTCCCTGCTGGTAAACAGAGATGGAAAGCAAGCTGAAAGCGGAAAGCCAAAAGCGAAGAGTTTTTTTTTTTTTTTTTTTTTGCCTAAAAAACAGAAGCTGAAAGCAAAATCTAGAATGCACAAATAACACTGCACAATAGCATAAAAAACAATGGGATGAGATTATATGATTTTAGCTGTATTTTGAATGCTATGAATACGATGGCGTTATCTATTTTTCTCAAGAACCTCTCGTTTTCCATATTCAAAATTTAAATTTTATTGTAATTTTCACGTTTTTATTATTTATTCCTTTTTGTGGTGCAGGAATAGCTACACTGATACTGATAACAATACTAACCGCGTATAGTTGTTTGATCAGTAGTATCATGTTGATGATACTAAAATTTGCATGATAGGAGAAAACAATGAACTATAATCAAAAAAGTAACATCGGCATTAAACTCCTTGTTGAAAATACATATAGAATCATATTATGTATTCTCATGCCATTGTTCCTTGAAAAATTTCAAATTGTTGTGTAGTGATTGAAAGCAAAAGCAAAAGTTTAATTTTTTACAGTTTTTCCAGTATTTATCTATTTATAAATTATAATTTCAAATTTTCATTTTTATTTTCATTATCTCAATGGTCAGTGCTGTTATGCTGTTAAAGTGTTCACTGTTAAGCAGTGCTGTGACTTGTGAGAAGCTATTTCTAAAACATATAATGTACAAAATATTCAAAATTTAGGGAAAAAGCCGAAAGTCAAAAGTGGAAAGCTGAAAGCTTATGATTTTTGCGTTGAAAAGCAAAGCCAAAAGGGAAAGCTAAATATGAAAAAATTTGAAAAGCTAAAGTTTTTCTATGGTCAGAAGCTAAAGCCATAAGCAAAAGTTTTATCATTTGGACCTCGCAGCGTGGTGGTGCGCTGATGTCGCTTTACAATTATTTTCCATTGAATTTCTTATCAACGTTAGGATAAAATGTACGATTTTATCCTAACGTTGATGGGAACATAAAAGAATTAGATGTTGTTGAAAACTTCTGCCAGATGTCAGCCATTACGTTGCTAGGTCCAAATATGGCTTTCCATCTCTGCTGGTAAATCGGTAAAGGGACTGATAACTGATAAGAGAACAATCGTGACGTCACAGAAACACGTTAAGCAAAACAGACTCAAGCGACAAAATCTGTTTTTGAGAACAGATGGTTTGAACTTTGAAGTTCAAGAGCCATATAGAAACATGACATAAGCGTTTACTGATAAGGTCTTTTCAACATGGGTTCACATCCTTCACATTTTTGTATCCGGGGACCAGTTTTGAAAAGTTCTACTTTGTACGCTTTTTCCAACAATACTAATAACTCATTTTTGTCAACAAATATCGTTGAAGTTCGTTTTGCTTACTTATTAGCTCGTCCATTTACCAATAACTTACTGAGGATAATTTTATCAACGATCCTTGTGTGTAGAAGTTCGCAGATTTGGATTTGAAAAAGGTAATCATGGTTTTCATATTTGCAGGGCGATTAAGGTAACCGATGAATGGTTTAAAATGACGAGCTTATTTGTTGAATATAATTTAATAGAATTTCATCATGTACCAATGAGAAATCGAGCTTGAACGTCTTATTAGTTCGCCGTAATTTTTCTAAAGGAAACATGGAAATTCTTTCTGAAGATTGTTCTGACAACAAAAAGAAAGTCAAACAGAGGCAGCGACTGAAAGTGATGTAAACGTACCCTGGCAGGCGACAAAGTGGAATATGAAACGGTAAGATTTCAGTTTTACTCTTTTACTTAAATTCTTTTTAGCATTTGAATTGCAGTGGGTAACAACTAAGAAAATTATGTTGTTTATCTTGACATTTTCGTTCATATCAATTAAATGTGAAAGTAGTAGGCAAATACTTGGTAACTGCTGATTCCGTCGAACTATATTGGATTCACATTCCTTAGTCAGTTCGCCTTCACAGCTCTGTAAAATCTGGGATGAATAAGAAAAGCGATGACGGCATCATCCCGGAATTTTCTAAAACTATATGCCTCTGATGTTCGGCATCGTTATATCTTGCCTAATTATACACCGTTGTCGTTTTTTATTCGATCATCTCATTAACACGATGAGAAAGTATTAATGCTTTATCGTTATCAATAACTAACTATGAGGGAAGACAAAGCGATATTACGCTGCCCTCTTTTACGCATTTCAATGTATTTGATTCCTTTGTATGATATTTAAATACCAAAAGGGATGATAAACTCTGAAATTACAGAAGATAAGTAAAATAGCGATACACCTAACGACTTGTTTTCTCACAATTCTCAAAAACGAATTAATTGCACACAAGGTATCTACTATCCAGTTATTCGATATCTTTGTCAGCTCGTTAACTAGGTACCGTTAGATAAGTACGTGATAATGGCAATTTTAAAGGGAATTATTTTTACATTCGGGTGTTTATAATAGTATATGTACGATGCTGTATTTCGTATTCAAATTGACGGATGCGATCTGCTGAGGATGGACAGTTACGAGAGTTATTTTGAAGACAGACACCCAAATCTCGGCAAAGTATACGTACTTCAATGTGTGTCAGAGTGGATTCATAATTTTGTTGGGGATGTTCATTAATACACGATAAAAATAAATTTGGTGGTAGAAGAATCAAGGGAATGAGTACAGCTTATTTAACGTGTGCAGTTACATGTCAGTTTAGACTGCTATTTAGTATTTACCTACAAAGTCAATTTTGGCTGCTGTACACCTACAGTGTTGTAGGTACTCGTATATTCGGCATCAGCCATCAACGCCTACCTATTTTATTATTGCTTATACAAACTAGAGTATAGTCCACAAGACAAAAGGAAAATCCTAAACGGACACAAGGGTAGAGGGTAGAACAGGTATAGACTTTGCAAACATAGAAACCTGAGCAACTGTACACGATAAAGTCCAGCAAAAAAATTTGGGCACTAAACAAACAAATGTTTTTCTCTGCTCTGAGGTCTAAATAGGCATACTTACCTACTGATCTTCATTGTTATTATTATCATCTCTGCTTGGCGAAATCAGTCGAATTTATTATGTATTTTCAAACTATTTAACGTATTTCCATCAAGACATGCTGAGGAATGACAGACAGCTCCCTTCACTTTTTTTTCTGTACTTGCTCTTTCTGTCCTGCTGTGTCTACCACACGTCATCGATTTCGGATTTGTATCATAAAATTTCGCGCAGCGGTCTTCAGCGATTTCAGTGAGTGATCGTTCGAGCACAACTAAACCAGCATGAATGAAAAGTAGTGAAAGTTTGGAAAAATTATGGCAATGAGTCCCACATCTGTTTGCTTTCATATGTATAGTAATATACAGTTTCTGAGAAAAATTTAACCGTTCTGCTTTTGTGGTTGACTATATAAATGATCGTTGCATTGAAGCAGAACTAGTATATTAGAGTGAAAATCTGTTTGAAAAATGAATGGCGATAAATTCTCGCATTTCTGAATCTTTGTATAAGTGCAACAATAATTGCGCTGCATGCACTGGGTAAATAATTATGGAACGGAGGAGAGATGAAACGGCGTATTAACAAACATGCTCGTAAGAGGCCGTTAATCGTGACTGTACGATTGAGTGGTTCTTCAGATTTTTCCACTGAAGCGTTTTAAAAGTGAGCTGGGAAAATTTCTCACTAATACCTTGCCCTTGGTGAAGGGATGTTCGAGTTGATATCAGTTAATATGAGAAAGGAATAGCTCTCACATTTTCAACAAATTCAAAGATGGAACCTAATAATGTGGAAGGAGTGAAGGAAAACTATTCGAATGTTGTATTATTTGGTCTGTTGTAATCACTTGTCCGATGCAAAACCGTCATGCGCCGTAGCGATTTTTTAACCTGAGTAAAATTTTATTATTGGCTTGAAATTATGGGTTAACGTAATTCAGCAGAAACCTATAAAGATTCAGATCATACGAACTGGAATATTGTCGTCGAGTTGATTCGTAGGTCATCTTCCCTGATATTTTAATCCCGAAAGTGAGTAAAAACACTTCATTTACAAACTCATTAGCGATTTCTTTGTTTCATCTTGGCCGCATAATTTTACGATTCAATTTCACCTTCTATCTTTCGTCATTTCAATTTTACTTTTCCACGTTTGATTTCTCCAGCCGCCCTCTAGTATGATTTAGAGTCAGAGTTTCAATTATGAAGGTGTGGCGTAATAGCTTTTTTAGATACTCGGTGGCATTGGCTCTATAATTAACGTACTAAGAGTCGCTGTGAATTCTGGTAAAGCTTTTTGTCTCCTGCGAAGCTGAACGTACTCTAAAAATCAGTAACCTTTTGAATGTAGAGAAATATCTGCTGAGCATGGATGAAAATACGTGCTTTCCATTGTTTCTCATCAAAGTCTGCATAGAAATGCACGGCAGAACAAGCTTCCAGGAAGGTGGATGCCAAAAAAGGTCTCATGTGCTGAAGGGGAATGATACGCAGTAGGCTACCGTAGCTTCCACTCTAGCCTCTCGGCTCCCATCCTGCCCTCGCCCATTCATGGTTCGCCCTGTTACACTGAGCAACGTGTGCTGAATGTTCAGGTACTCAATCCGAGCGGGAAGCCAGGTCGACCAACGGAAGAGTGTAAGGGGGTTTAGTGAAGGCTAGTATAGGACGCAGTTCTGGAGTGGTTCCATCAAAGTGGATAGAGAAAGAGAAAGACAGTTCGACTACCATGAGGACGGCGATGGAAGAGATACAGAGATCCAATGGCGGCGAGATGAGCTTCTGTCAGTTGATATGATCGGAAATGGGTCACATACTACTGGTGTATTGGCAGTCAGCGGATTATGTACTTTACCGTAGGTACTTTCTCGTCCAAGGATTTAGTCTTCGGCGTAAGTTCTCACGTCCACAATCAGTTATCAAAAACCTGGGCAGTGTTGATATCCAACGTATGAGTATGGTCAGAACACAAAGTAGAGGTTGCAAAGCCTCTGGTGAGACCGGAGAGGTGGGTCGATCAATTTCGTATATGTCAGGAGACTCGATTCTGGGGTCAGCTGTGAAGTGAGCTGCACAGCCCAGTAAAAAGACTGGCAAGATAACGGAATGATAGTTCCGCTCCAGTTGCTTCCTCCAAGGAGAGGGCCTTGATGGTGGGCAGATAAGGTAGTGAATGAAATAGGACAACGAAATGAACATGAACTCACTTTGCTGGAGACTGATGAAGCTTTACTGGAAACTGAGAAGGCTGACTACAGAAGATGACTCCTCGAGAAATTGAAGAGAAACATGCGAACACCTATTGACTGAACAGAGAGTAGCAGATCAGAAACGAGCTATAGAAAAGAAAAACTATACTCGTATAGCGAAATCAGAGTTGGATAAGTTGAAGCACAAAGTAGAACGTTCAATGAAAACCGCGGAAAGTGAGAAAGAAATAACAGACAGGATGAACTTTGAAAAGAAAGAAAAGGAATTGAGGCCAATAGCGTTGCCAGGATTTTTGCAAGGGGGAGGCCAAGCAAAAAATTGAATATGCCCTTTTTTTTTAATCGGAGTTAATTTTGGAATCAATGGATATTTTCATCTTTCGTTTACAACATACGACAAGATGGCAGATGGCGCTGCTATATCCCCCCCCCCCACCGAATAATCCACAGGCATCTTACGAAGGGTCCAAAACCAAAATTTGGCAACTTTTGCCAATTATTGGTCTGCAGAATTTTCCATTTCAATCATAGGTAGCATATGGTGGTGTATGCCATCAGGAATGAGTTTCACTTACACGCGCTGGCGTCAAGCTTGAGTGCTATTTTCTGTACATTTTTGAACATATGTTAAAATTTGCCAATTATGGGTCGATCAATGTTTGGCACAATCTGGAGAAATAAATTTATCTGACATTGGCAGACTGAAAAGAAAAAAGTGAAATTGAATTTATTTATTGTAATCAAAGTAAAATGCATTTTGCTTCTCCAGATGATGATTTGGAATTTTCTTCGTCGAACGTCATTTCATTTGGCAGACTGATTACAAGAGAAAGAAAAATCATTGCAGGGACGTAGCGAAGAGTTGTTTCGGAGGCGGGGGGAGGGGAGATTGCGGAGGCTCCAACTGACTCGACTTAAAATTCCCAAGTTTCAAAATTTTTTGTATTGGCTAAAAATAAAAATAAAATGTTCAACTTTTTAAATTGTTCCAACTTTTGATCCATTTACTAAAATTTTCCGCTCCAGTGGAAGCTTCCGTGCCCCCCTTATTTTCGTCTCTGCCTGAAATGGTAAATTTTTTCAATTGAAAATTTCTACAGAGAGGGAAGGGGGTGGTAGATTCCCCCTATCGATACGTTCCTGATACATTGGTCAGAAATATTGGAGCCAAATGTTGGTCTTTTTTTTCTCTCGTATATTGAATTTCATCATTGCCATATGTTCACATGGACTACCCAACTTACTGAAATCAAAAAACATGATAGGACTGAGCATTAAGTTAGTCAGATGGAATTCATCCAGAAATCAAACATTGGGTAGTTGTTGTAGCGGTAGTTGGTTAACGATCGACGCCAGAAAAGTGAAATTCGAGCAATATGGAACCGAGGTACGGGATACTCGCGAAAAATAGTGTTATGTAACCTAATAAGGCCCAAGCTGGTATAAGATTAATTGATTATCATTTCAGTTATAATATAATAATTTAATATAATACAGCCTTGTTGTACATACAAATACGGTGTACGTAGTCGTATCAACGCGCCCAACTGCGGGCATAGGCCTCCCCTATATTTTCCCAGACTTTTCTATTCTGGGCTGCCCTCGTCCAGAGTCCACCCACCCTTTCCACGATTTCATCCCTCCATCTTACCTGCGGTCTACCTTTCTTTCTCTTCTTCCCATATGGCGTCCACTCGTTTACCAGTCGGTGCAATTTTTCCTGTTGTTTTTTCTCGCTATGTGACTCGCGAACTTCAACTTTGACTTTTTTATTCTATAAGTTACGATGCTTGTGCCTGCCCTTCTGAACAATTCCTCGTTTCCGACTTTATCCATAGCTTTTATTCCCAGTATGTAACGTAACATGTTGTTTTGTGTCGATTGAATTTTATTGATTTGCTTTTTTGTAATCGCCCACGTTTGTGCACCATAGGTTAGTGACGACATGACACAGCTATCCAGAATTTTTGATTTTGTTTTTGATCCCTAAGTTGGCCCTGAGAACCTGCTTCTGTCCCCAGAAGCTTTTCCATGCGTTATTGATTCTTACTTTCATTTCCGAGTCGAATTTCTTTTGAATAGCTAGTATTTGTCCGAGGTATTTATACTCTTCGACTCTCTCAATTTCTACTCCATCTAGGTGCAGCTTTGATTCCTTGTTCGTAGACATTAATTTTGTTTTCGATAGGTTTATTTTTAGGCCTACTTTTTCTCCTTTTCTTAGTTCCTCAGCCATGTCTTGTTACTCTTTCAGGTCTTTACCTAATATGATCAGGTCATCTGCGAACCTTAGATCGCTCAGATATTTACCGTGGATCCTCAATCTCTTCTCCCCCAATCAAGGTTCCGAAAAACGTGTTCAAGAACAGCGTTGAACAGGTTTGGTGACAGGGGGTCACCCTGTCTTACTCCTCTTTTTATTGGGAAATTTTCCCCTTTCCTGTCCATTTTTACATACGCTTCTACTTTACTGTATAGACATTAAAGAATATTTATTAGCTTGTCCGGGATGCCCTTGTTGCTGAGAGCTGACCAAATTTTATCATGGTAGATAGTGTCAAAGACTTCGTTAAAATCTATGAATAATGCGTATAATTTGAGGTTATATTCTCTTGCTTTCTTTAAGATCGTGTTCATAGTTTGGATATGGTCTATACTGTCGAGTATGTTCTTCTAAAGCCCGCTTGTTCAAAAGGCTGGTTTGCGTCCAAGTTGGGATACATCCTGTCTTTGATAACTTTGAGAAAAATGTTACTATTGTTCGACGCACGACTAATTGGTCTGTAGTTTTGAATATCGTTACGTGCGCTTTTTTTGTGTAATTATATTATTTCTGCTAGGAACCATTGCGTTGGGACTTTTTCCGTTTCGATAATTTTGTTGAAAAGAGCAGTTATAGTGGGTCAACGAGTGAATCACTACATATTTTCAGAATTTCATTCCCTACTTGGTCTGGGCCTGCTGCTTTTTCCTTGTTGATGGATTTTATTGTTTTAGTAACTTCAGCGGGAAGTATGGGAGGATTTCCGTGATAACTTTCTCATAAATTTCTATTTGAACCACGCTTAACTATTTATTTACCGAATTTCAGATCAGGCTTATTAGGTATTAGGTTTGGTCTTATTAGGTTATAGGCCTAGCCTTCTTTGGTGCGCTGGCCTTATCAAGTTTTGAAAAGGGGGGATCTGAAGAACGTGAAGCAGTATAGAAAAATTTCAAGCTAGCCAGTTTTTAAATATTGCAGTCGACGACTATAACACAAAAAAGGAAAAACATGAAATCAGTTACATGAAAATCTGGAGAGCCAAGACTTTAAATTAGGCCTTATTGAGCTGACCTACCTTGATACGCGCATGGGAGCCACGTCTCACGCGACTCACATAAGCATGTCATACATGCGAAGACTCTTGTAAGCTGGTATTTCGATTTAACGTCATTATCAGGGCTGCAATTTTTATGCACAAAAAATAGCGAAATATGCGCATATTTTATGCCCTGAATTCAGTCTAAATAATATGCCGAAAATATGCGCCAAAATTATTGTAAAATATGCATAAATATTCAAATACAATATAGGTGTATCATTTCAAAGGAAAAATTAAATTGGGTACATTGAAACAATTTTTATCATATTTTAAAATGATGCAGCAAAGTATCTCCTTAAGCTCGAACCCAGGTAAGCCCGGTCAGCTAGGGTTTCGTAGACCATTCCCCTATTACCCCCAACTTTCGGCTCAATTTTCAGCTCACCTTGAATGTCCCACAAACTGCTAAAACTCAAAGCAAGACGTTCGAAAAAGAAATTCCCCTAAAAAAGTTCGAAAGTAACAAGAAATCTCTTAATAAAAAAATACAAAGAAAAAACAGTGCTTCAGACAACCCAAAAGCCAATCTCCCACCATCACAAATGAGAAAGTAGTCAAACTCGATATGCGTTGCTTCCTTTAGGGTGTCCATTCTCTGGAAAACCTGGAAAAGTCAGGGAATTTTGTAAAAAAAAATCGACTGCGAAATTCTGTAGTATTTCAAACAAATTTTACCCTATTTGTTATAAAAATTAAAAAAATTCCCTCGCTTCGCTCAAGGAATTTTCTTACCTTTTTTGTTTCACAGGAGAAGGGCGTGGGTAATACAACCCCCTCTCCATCAGAGTATAGTAGATACAGAGTGTGTTGGTGTGATGAAATCGTTTTCATGGTATTCGTTTCGCGTCTACATCTTTCTATTAAGGGTGCTATACACTTAACGTGTTTCGTATTTCGTGACTTTTCACAAACCATTTCACGAAAAATATGACCAGGGAAAATTATTTTATGTTTCGAAATATTTTTCCTATTGATTCATGTAGGGAATATCCATCATATCCTTATGATTCATGTAATATGCAGTCAATTGGACCCAACTTGATTAGACATATTTTGTTATTAAAAGCATATAAATGCATATTTGTATTATTTTCCTCGGTTTTTGGGCATATTTTGGGAATATTTGGCCATTTTGGATACCTTTTCGGGAATATTTCTACTTTTCTGCTGGGAAACAATAAAAACAAACATCTGAAAATTCGATAGGAAATGAAATAACAGAAACTGGTTGGTTGTACATTAGCGCTCCTACATTTTTTCATGGTTCAAATCCGAATGCGGATGTGAAGTTGTACTTCTGAATTATGTTATCTGTGGCATATGTTGATTTCTTTATCTGTGATGGACCAAGTTTTTGTGTTTGTAATTTTTGACCATAGACATGGTGTCACAATTATTCAGTTTAGAAAGTCCTGCATTTTGATACCTATACTGTGTTACTGAATATTTTGAGCATATTTTACACGTGAGGGAATATTTTGACATATATTTTGGCCTTTTGTGGAGAATATTATATGCGCATATTTCACTGTTCTTAGGACATAAAATAATTTTCCCTGAATATGACGAAACGCGTCTCCCAATATCAGCTGTTTCGTGTTTTCATCTCATCCTGTTCGCGAGAATTTGAAAACCGGCGCGAAAAGACGCGAATATGAAAAACTATTCGGTCTAGCTTCTCTCCCCAGTGTGAAGATTTTTTTGAGGAAGTCATAATGGAACGAAAATTTGAAAACCAATGATTTCACCTTCTGGGACATCCTGCCTTCGGGTTTTGCTTTGGTTCCCCTCTCCTTCGCAAATGTAGATAAGAATGAATGAAAGGGGCTTCCGAGCTTTTGGGGAAAGAGCAGTGGCCAGCTAGGATTTTCTCAGGGGGGGGGGGCAAAGAGAAAAAGTCGAAATGAGGTATTTTTTACAAATCGCCGATATCAGAAAACTATGTAAAAATATTGGGGCACGTGCCTCCCCCTCCCCGACGCTACGTCACTGGGGAAGTGTAATTGATCCACAAAATTTGAAAATAAAAAATCTAAAGACCGCATAGTAATTATTATCGCGTTACGAAAGAGTCCATTGTTTTCAAATATATGACCTTTTATTGTATCTGTCGATACTCTTAAATTGGAGCATCTTCTGCCTCCCCTGGTGTCATAACCTTTTTTACTTTCATAGCAATTGTCGTTAGATATGCTGCAGCTTCTTCAGCTGGATTCCAGAATTCATTTTAATAGTTATACTCTGTTCCCTCCCCTTAAACCACCATTCAGGCTCCACGAGGGAGGGGCTAATACCGGTTACTCTAGGTTTCCTCGAGTTCAAAATTCTTTACGAGATTCTAAAGTCACTTTTTTGGACAGGATAGCCAACAAAGCTCTTGAGTCGCTGATTTCGAATATCGTCTCAGATTTTTATCCGACGGTGGATTCTCGAAGATACAATTGTTCAAACAAATGCAAAAGTAATTTTGCAGCATCAAAATTTGAGGTAAAAATGTAGAATCTAATGAAAAATAAAATTAATCCTATCTTCAAAAATATAAAAGCTAATGAAAAATAAAATTAATCCTATCATCAAAAATATAAAAGCTAATGAATAATAAAAAGAATTATAATTTGAAACACAAGATCCAAACCTGTGGAATGTCATTGGCCCCTTCAGTCAATTTCGAAATTCTCTGTTTCAATGCTACTGCATCTGTCAGATACTTCAAAGGAACCGAGGCACAAAATTCTCACAAAATGCGATAAGGAAGTTTCGTGGATCATCAGGTTCTCCCAAATTCGGTTTTAATATGTATTAGTTCCATCGTATCTTGAGAACCGTGACATTTACAGTTTAGGGGAGGGGGCGCGGAATAAATTCATCTGTAAACCAAATATAGATATTTTATTGATTTTCAAGGTCACCTATCAATTTGATTCAACTTGAAAATTGAGACACTTTGATTAGGGAGGAGTGAAGCTCAAGTTCGAAAAAGTTGAAACATTGGATGTCATTTTTGGGTTCTCTAGTTCACTAAGCTTATTGTTGACATCTTATTGATCCTAGTTTGCGGATGATAGTATCGTAAGAGGGAGCTGACGATCAAAATACCTTGAAATACAATATGGGTACCAAAACGCACAACTTTTCGGGGTCACTGGTCTTTACTTTAACATCCATATAAATACTCCAACACCCAACTGCGTTAATTCTCAAACGTGAGTCCTAAATGTCATGACTGAGTTTCGCAACTGGTATACACTATGAATTTTTTGAGAACGAATCAAAAAACCAAAACCGTAAAATTATATTGTTTTTTGTTTTTTTTTGCGAACAATACCGTAAAACAATATGCACTTCCAAATTATTCTTTAAACAAAACCAAAACCAAAAACCAAATTACTTTTTTAAACTGAGAACAATATCTGTGTAAAATTATATTGCTCAAAACCAGAACCGAAACCAAAATTTCAAAGTTATTCGGTTACCATCCTTGCCTGTGACACAAACATACAAACTGTTATCAAAGCCGTTATCTTTAATGTTTTTGAAAGCCTCTGACTGGGACTCTCGGACTGTGCAAATTGTTTGGGCAAAAGAACCCTCAGTACTTCTATTGAGGACGTGAAATGTTCAGGATAACTCGATCATTTCTCATTTTGGAGGTAGAGAAGAATGGTTCCAAAGATTACAAAGGTTTCACATTTATGAAAAAACAATTTCATGCTTCATTTTCTTTCTTTTATTTTCAAAGTTTCATATTATCGCATATGTTTGTTCCCGTCCGAAGGACGGGTACTACAGCTTGTGTATTATATCGTGGTTTTCGAACCGGACAACCGGGCTTCCTGCGACAAATTCTGCTGTGAAAGGCCGCAGGTTACCGGCCAGTCTGTACACGTCCACAGGTGACTGCGCCACCGTGGCCTGTCGCGGTAATGACCTAAATTCTCGCCGCCAATACTGGCGCAATTTCGCGTCTGCGAACTCGAATTTAGGTCGCCGGTCTCGAATCTGTTCGTTCACCCCGTCGCTGGTCCGCAGAATTTTCAGCCGTTCGTAGCGTGCGAGCGCGCGGCGGCGGCGACTTGCCGACGTGGGGAAAAACAAAAACGGGAAAAGCGATACAGAAAATATTCAAAAATTAAACCCAAAATGGGAGTACCGGTAATTACCAGCGAGAGAAAGAGTGAGAGAGAGAGAACCTGTAAGGAAGATAGAGCGAGAGAGCATTATCGAGTACCTTAACGAGAAGGGGTGAGAACGTGTCGCGCTCTCGAACAGGTTTGTAAAAGTTCATTCCCCTCCATCGTGCGAACTGGATTCATCGCGCCGAAGATCGTCTGCCAATAACGAGCCAGCACCGGTCACAGAAGCACCGAAACGCTCTCCGTGTTGCCGAACGATCAGCTGACGTAAAGATTTGTACGCGAATGATAACGTAAGAAAAAGAGTTATAGAAAAAAAAAAAAAGTGGAAAACGTACAAAAAAAAACGTAGTGCGAGTTGGAAGGCATTTAGACAAAAGAGAAGGTAGCGAGCTGAGAAGAAATAGCAAAGACACAGAACTGGTGAAGGCCAATGCCCATCTTACATCGGTCGCTGGTCACTTCCTGCACTGTCCGCTAATTACACCGTACTCTATATATCCTGCGTTCGGTTTCCTTTTGCTAGTTCGGTTTCCCGTTCGATATTATTTTATTTTTGTGTTACGCCAGAGATTCGTCGTTGTTTATTTTTATTTTTTTCTCCCCCGCGAATATAATTTTTTTCTCAATTTTTTCTTTCTCACATGTATATTTCGTCGAGAAGGAAATGCGTTCCGCACTCGGTATTGGTTTGTGTTCGCGTGTAAAATTTCGCCACAATTCGTGAAACGTGTTGTTCGTCGCACAGGCCGGTTTCTAAACGGTAAACAAATCGCACGTGGCCTCCGGCAAGTCGCAAAAATTAGAACGTGAAAATAAGAGGTAAGAAATAGTGCACATTTTGACGGAGTCGCCATTGGGGCGGTGAGAACCCTGTTTGAGTATCCCGATACCAAGAGGCGGCGTTAGCGTGGCCTTATGCCAAATATTACCAGTGCCGGTTGTACCATACGAGCTGACTGGGCTGCAGCCCAGAGCGGCAAAATTTTGGGCGAAACATTTGCGGAAGGGGGAATGTAAAAAAATAAGGCGATAGAATATTGCAGCCCAGGGCGGCAAAGTACTTGAAACCGGCCCTGATTTTCATTCCAATTTTTCTAAGTAAGGGTTAATACTAAATTGAACAACTCTGGAAGACGTTGTAGAAGGCACCTCTTCATTGAGGTGACAGGATTTTAATTTCGCCAAGAAGAAAACAATTGAGACCAGCTAGCACATGATCGAAATTTTTTTCACTTTTTCATTTTTGACAACTCAGACTTCGACCTAGTCAGCTAACAAACATCTTCAAACTTGACAAGCAATAAGAAAAAGTTCTGAACGTAAATGATACAGGTAGCAACAGCATCTTGCTTCTATTTCTCCACCTGCTGAGCCACTTTCCTAAATTATCAAGGAATTTAAGTGTTGAAATCCGCAGGGGCGAAACTATAAGGGGATATGGGGAGTTGACCCCCCCCCCCAAATAATTTGGCAGTCGGCAAATTCTGAAACAGTTCATTTGAATTTTTCATTTTTTATGAATGCTCGTTTATTTATTATTATTATTACTATTTTTTTTTTCAATTTAAAAATATTTCGATTAAAAAATTGGCAAATTTTTAATTTAAAAAAATATTTGTCGGCAAATTTTTCATCTTCACCTCCCCAAACTGAAAGTCAAATTTCGTTTCTGAAAATGGAGTATCCGAGACTCCTGTCAGAGAATCGTCAGTCAAAAGCCGAAGGTTTCAAGCTCAGTATCGAACGTTATCTGAAAGGTTGAAACAAAGCTGAGATGTGGAAGACATTTCGAAAATTTGAAAGTCGGTAGCAAACGTTGAGTTTCGAATTTCAATGACTATTCTGTTCTTACTAGATTCTCTGTTTGACCTACAGCCTAAAATTTAAGAAAGTTGAAGTTTTTATTAAAATCTAAAAGCAGGCCCGTAGCCATCTGCGGTAGGTGGTGCTGACTGTTTACCAGGGGAAGGGGGTTTGAGAATACACATAGTATATAATTTGACGAGTTCTACGAGGCAGTGGTATAGCCAGGGGGCAAAGGGAGCGAATGCCCCCCAAGGCACCTGAAATAGAATGTAAAATGTGCAAAAATGAGCAATTTTCCGCTTTAAAACATGCTTTTTCGAAAAATTTTCGCTCGAGTAGTAATTTTACTTTTATTTTCATACAATAATCATCTGAAATCGGCGATTAAAAAAAATACTTAAATTTTTACTTTGTCTCCCTTGAAAATCTTACTTCCCCCCCCCCCCCCCCGCCCGGAAAATCTTGATCACGCCACTGAGTGAATTGGGTCTCAAAATTCATAATCAAAACTGGTGATTCAACTTACCGACAACCCATTGAAAAAAAAAATTGAATAGATCGTGTGAAAAAAGTTAACATTTAGAACGATCAAATTTTCGAACTTTTGGAAGTAAAAAAACTCTATTTCTGTGGACTTATCGAGTTAGCTGTTCTCAAACAGCCATTCTGGCATTTAGCCATCGATATTCAATGGGAACTGGATTGCGAGCCTCCTACTGTGTTTGTGAATATTGTAATGTGACACAAGAAAAAGGCCCGTGTGTCTGAAATTGCTGAATGGACACTCGGGCCCTCTTCTTGTGACACGTCACGTAAAGAACGACAAACATACGATTCTTCTATCATTCTAAGCAAAATCAGTGTTGACAAATTTATAAACATTAAAATGTTTGGAACGAAAAGTTTTGAACAGAACTAGCGAGAAAAATAGAAGGAATTCGTTATTTTTATTCACGAAATTTTGCCAGGGGGCTGCTCAGTACTTCCTAGCACCACTCTGGATAGGGGCCAGGCATAATTATGATTTTTTTAAATGATGGTATCTCTGCCTAGGAGGGGGGCTTAAGATACCTTTATAGGGGGCTCAGCCCTAGCTTGCTTCCATGGCTACGGGGCCGTCTAAAAGTTGAAAGCAAAAGACTTATTTTCCAATGTCACAAGCTGAATCCGATAGCAAATGTTCTATTACATATTTAATTTACGTTTACGTGCCTTGGTCCTGGTGAATATAGGAGGGAAATTTAGTCGTGAACAAAAGTCAAAACTCTCATGTGTTTTTCCCATAAGAACGAAAGGGAGCTTGTGGCACGGATTCCCCTAAATCCGATCGACCTGAAACTTTGTAGGTTTTTTATTTTATTAATTTCATTGGAACCAATTTAGGAGAAGAATCAGAGGAAATTCAGAAAAAAAAAAGATCATCAAAAGTAAATAACAACCACCTTAATGTGTAAAGGAAGAAGTTGTGTGTTTCTCTCAAGTATTCCTAATATCCTTCTAGCTTACCCTCCTAGACTAAGGTATGCGCATGTGCGCAAATGTGAGTGCTTGGGTGATAAGGTTCCAGTCTGCATTTGCTGGGACGAAAAACTATGGATGGGGGGGGGGTGAAAAAACCTCGATCATTTGAGGCAAATTTTGAAACTGTTCATTTGAATTTTTCATTTTCTAAGGTATAATGTTTTAATGAAGCCTGAAAAAGTCTTGAACAAATTCGGAAGATCCTTGAAGTCTCAGAGAAGTCTGAAAGAGTCCTAAAAGTTCTACATAAGTTGGAGGAGGAGGTCTTGATGGGTCAAAAGAGTCTGATTATCGTAGTATTAATCCAAGAAACCTCTCGGATGGTGTATGTTTGCACAAGAGCCGAGGAAGGAGAATATCTCAAGCGGCTCACTATGAGAAAGGCGCTTCAAAAATGAGGTAAAAAGAGGAACGAAGGAAGGAAGAAAAACAAAGAGTAGAAAAAAGGCAGACTTATTTTGAGGGTACAAGGACTTTCTCAAAAATTAGCCCCCAGGCCCATATTTTGCTTCTGTTCTTTTATTATTATTATTTATTTTCTTTTTCCAATTAAAAAATATTTTGATTGAAAAAGCGGCTAATTTTCCTTCTCTACCCCCCCCCTCCTCCCGAACTGAAAGTCAAGTTTCGCCTCTGTTATTTTTGATACACTTTCAGATTCGTTAAAACTCGCCGAGGTTGATTAGGGTTCGTAAAAACTCGATTACAACATTTTAAGATCCATTTTCTGCTGCGGAGGAGAGAATTGCAGATTAGATATTCAATATTTAGTGCGATAGTGTACGTATACTCAATACGGAATATATCTGAAAAAAAGGACAGTCCTAAATTGATGACATGTTTTACCATATTTCTCTACAGTAGGATGGGGTGGTAATGGAAGGAACAGAAACTCAACAAAGTTATTAACTTTTCAGGGTTGCTTTTGAAACAATAGATCAGAATAATACTTTTTTCTTATTCTCTTTAAATCAGAAATCAGATTTGCCTCAGGACTCGGGTGTATGCGTAAATATTTTGTGCTCCTTATATATAAAGTGATTCCTTCCAGAGTAGGCTCGGACCTACTACTGGAGACTGAAATACTTTTGCCGCCCTATTTGGTATGCCCCAGGAGATTGTTGGAACTCTCCCACCAATTACGTATGTTTGAATTTGCAACGAAAATAAGGGATGGGGCAGCTTGCCCTCCAGCCTCCGCTGGAGTTGAGAAATTTTAGTAGAATGATCAAAAGTTGAAATCCAACAAGTCAAAAATTTTTTTTTAGCCAATACAAACAAATTTTGATACTCAAGAATTTTGACTTGAGTTAGTTGGAAATTTAACAATTTTTAACCCTCCAGAAAAAACTTCGTTACGTCCCTGTTTCCAGTGGTCCTCCTCTAGTCTCAAGTGTTTGTTTCACCAATTTGTAGGCATATAATGGTCACATTTCAATTACGTCAACGTGTAGTGTGTATCGCTACTTAATATTTTTTGTTTTTCTACTTGTCCTTTAAGTAAGCGAACATTTTTTCGTACACAAATAGAAATATTTTATCATGCATCCATTTCTTCTGTAGCTCGTTACTCCTTTTTTCGGAGAACTCATTTTTCAGTCGTCACATCCCGCTTCCCCTATCATTCGTACGCTCTATTTTATTGGGCGATTAAATGACACCCAAAAAAAGTAAGAGTAAATAGATTCAAATTCTGCCCTTTTCAGCACGTTATCTGGGTGTAAAAAGGCCAATCAAAAGGCCAAAACCAAAACCTAAATGCCATATCTTTCACGGATTATTGGGTATTGAACTATCGCGGGTCTGCTGGTGTGGTCAAAATTTCGTAAAATAGCTGGAAAAGTGCTTAAGATTTCTTTAAAAAATGTCTTTTTTCCATAAATTGTTCGAAAATGGTGTATTTTAATGTAGAAAATAGAAATAAATAAAAAATTCCGACCCACTCCCCTTTGTTTGCATTTTTATACCAGAAAAGTGCTATTTTCAAAAACGAAATCGCAGTCTTCCAATAAAGCTTCAGAACTTCTTTTCTTACTTCTTACAAGCAGGGATTTTGCTCGATTGGAATCTGACCTTTTATTTCTGGCTACAAAAGAGGGGGGGGGGCAATTTCAAGCCGTAAAACTGCAAAAAAAAATCGTTTAGAACCAAAAGAGGTTAAGTCCAAAAACTTCGAGCCCCTCCAGCTTCGGTCCATCAAAATTTTATTTGATGGGACCGGGCTTAAAAGTTGTCTCTTGACCCTCTACCACCACCTTGAAGAACGTATTCCACGATTTTCAAATTTTCGAATAAAACCGTTTTTCCGCTTCCTGAAAAGTGCGATTTTTTGACTTTACGCCTTTTGGTTCTAACCGATTCATATCTACTTTTGCAGCTCTTCCGGACTTGTCCAAGGACCCAAGTTAGCTAATTGAGGACACGATTTTGCCACCCGACTGAAAATTTTTTTAAATATAACAAGCAAAGAAACAAAAAGTATAACCTCATGAGGTTGAACCAACTGAGAGACATAGTTTTTGTGGAGAAAAAGAGGAGTCTCCTCTCTAAAGACTGAGTGGCTGCCAAAATCGTCTTTGTCGTGTAAGAATTCCTGAAAAATTTGAAGTGTCAGTCGCGAAATTGAAGCATTGACAGATGGATAGCAAAATAGGATCCTGAGTTGACAAAACTTGAAAAGCAGACTTTCCTTTTGCTTTTACGATTTTTAATCTTCTTCGAAATGAATTTTAATTTTGTATTTGAATTGGAATTCCCTCCCCCATAAAGTAATTTCAAAACGTTTCTGAAAGCTCCTCGTCGCTTTCAATCCGTCTCCGACGTTTATGGCTTGATTACAGGAGGAGAGGGCTATTTTGAACATTATCAGTAAACAGCAGTAACGTTCACCCAAGCAAATTTTTGCGATTAATTGAGCTGGTTCAGGCAATTGCCTACTCATGCCTTGTGAGAAATACAGCACTGGACTCTGGGGCTTCTAACTGAAGGTAAAAAAATGGTAATCGTTTCAAATATTCAATCTCACCGTATTTTTGCAAAGAATTCATCATCTGTGCAGCTTCCTTAGCTTGAAAATTACTGGTTCTCAAAATTTCGGTACAAGCATAGTAGCACTAAAAACAAAAGGTTTCACATTACGCAAGACTGTAGACTATGCCTTGAAAATTAATTTTATTGCCAAATGTCAAAAAGTGAAGGATGGTCGATGCAGAAAATTTGTCTCTGGAAGCTTAGAATGAGATGAAGAGCGGGTCGAGGTGGTTGTTCAGGAATTATTTTGTAAGGATGTGGAGACTGTTTCTCCAGTTACAGAACTACCAAATCAGCAAAGATTCATCGCCACCGTTCGTTGCGTTCTTTTCTTGTTCTGATTATTTGGTAACATCTTGTTAAATCCTTGAAAACATTACACTTTCAAAATATTGACAGTTTAGTAACCAACTCTGTATGTTAGATGTTTCTAATCGATCAGCTGTCGCAACTAACAGAGAGCAGTATTGATTGCTAGAAGTTTCCGAACTTTGGCGCGGAACCCTGGAACCAATAATATCGAGAATAGTAGGTTCCGCAGTGGGTATAAAATGGTCCGATATTAAATGACAGTTTTTACTTTGATTTCCTAATATCACATTTGGAGAACCCCTGCTATTAAAACCAATCTAATAGGAACCACTGCTTTCATTTCTTTTCTTCAGAATCCAGGTCTTGCCCGCTGTTGTTGGAACAACTTCTGTTCTAATTACGAACAATCTGCGAGGTATTTTGCAAGGGTATGAAATTCCTTCCGTCCGTTTAACAGCCAACAAAAATGATCAATACTAGACCGGTAAATAACTTTGTGTTTGGAGATTTATCGTTATTCATTTTTAAGAAGGACTGAGACTCAGCAAATTTTCTTGAATTGAGACTGAAGTCTGAGTAGACTCATCAAAAATGGGAACAGGGGGATAGATGATGATTGTTTGTGTCTAGCGTATAGCAGAGACGAAGCTTGACTTTCAGTTGAGGGGGGGGAGGAGAAAAATTTGCTGATAAATATTTTTTGAAAACTAAAAATTTGCTGACAAATTTTTTTTTTTAATTTGGAAATTTGCCTATTTTGTAATTGAAAAAAAAAAACAAACAAACAAACGTTCTAAGAAAATGAAAAATTCAAATGAACAGTTTCAAAATATTCCGACTGCCAAATCATTGGGGGGGGGGAGATTCATCCCCCTCCCACCATAGTTTCATCCCTGAAAATGCAGATTGGAACCTTATCGCCCAAGCACTCACATTTGTGCACATGAACATACCCTAGTCTGGGAGGGTAAGCTGGAAAGATGTTAAGAATACTTGAGAGGAACACACAACTTCCTTTACACATTAGGGTGATCATTATTTACTCTTGGTGATATTTTTTTCTGAATTTCTCCTAAAAAATTTTAAATTTGCCGTTTTAATCAAAATATTCTTTAATTGAAAAAAAGAAAATGAAAAAAATGAAAAATTCAAATGAACAGTTTCAAAATTTGCCAACTGCCAAATTATTGGGGGGGGGGTGTCAACCACCCTATAGTTTCGTGCCTGGCGTCTAGTCAGGTTTTAAAAGAATTAAACTATATAAGGAATACGTGCTCCATATGACCAAGAAAATATGTGAAGTAGACTTCCAATTATCCACCCTAATTGGAGTTGAACGTAGAGTGGATAACAAAAAAGGCGGATAACCTGAAAACATGTAATTTTGATAAAAGACATTGTGGAATGGGGGGGGGAGAAGACTTTTATTGAATCAAGTACGTTAGGTGATAAGTTATTTTATACAAAAAAACTTCAATATTAAAAAAAATCGACAATTCTGACTTCTTTGTCAACGGAGGGGAAAAAAGACAATACTGTAAACAAAAAAAAAGCTAAATAAGGTCATTTCTTTAGAAAATCTGTAATTTTTGTTTGCTTCTTCATGATATGCCGTTCTTCAGCAGCATAATTTCTCCACTTTCTGAATTTCATAATCTTGATCAGTGATTGCTGCCAGTTCTTTTATCACCAGCGACTTTTCCAGCGCTGAAAAAGCACCGTCATAATCCGTAACAGCCCTGGGTTTATTTTCAGGCAGAACAAGCACCGGCTTGGAGCGGCCAATTTTGAGGCCTAATTTTGAGAATTAGCTTTTTTCTAGGGCTTACATGTTGGATGGGAACATGTTTCCGGCTAGGCTGCTGGGGGCCCCGAGTACTACAAGCAGCCTTAATCATAATCCGGGACTGATCCATATGAGCTAAAGTTGTGATTTTAGGAAGATTCTAGATTATCCGCCCTTAGTTAAGCGAAATAATCTGGAGGGCGGATAAACCGATGGCTGATGATCGAGAGTCTACTGAATTCCACAAAGGTTTTCGCAAGTCTTTCGAACCATTTGGTTTCACTATAGATGATGTTTCTGACAAAAAGATTCGCAACTGTCCCATTAGATAAGAAGACTGTAGTGCTAGCAATGTAGGGAAGTAGGTAAATAATATTTCTCTTCATGTACCCGTGGCTCGTTTCAGCTTTGATTTATTTTGGCTCGCGTTGTCTCATTTCACTTTTGTCCAGCACTGAAACCCAGTCCTCCAGTCCTGTGTGTAATATCCATTAATGATACTTACCGCGGAGTCGCCATTTATCTTCGACATTTCTTGTCCATTTTTCTGTCTTTCTTCTTCCAGCGTGTAGTTTGCGTTATTCTACTCGCACACAACCATCGGTGATTTAAAATCAGTGAGCAAAGCCGGCGTAGAATGCGGAAAAGAACTCTTCACCACTCTCTTCGTACATCATGGATGTCCCGTAACAATTCTCACATTTAATTGGCGACTGGCTGCTATCTATATACTTTTTTTCCTCTTTTTTGCCCGCTCGTAAATATTTTTCTTTGCCACCTTGCCTCGGAAAGAGGTATAAAAAGCCCGAAGGCTCCGCGCAAGTAATTTATTTTTTCTTGTCAAACGATTACAGCGTATCTGTACTTGTAATTTAGAAGTACGTAGCTTTTTAAATACCGGTGCTTGATTTGGTTTGAGACGATGCGCGAATTTTCTTCTACCTTACTCAAGATATGTGATACGGCTTAGTGGCGGTGAATTCGTTTTTATGTTGGCGCCGAGTGAGCGCTGTGCAGAGGTCGCGTAATACATATAAAATTTTTATGACGCTAGGTATAGTCCTTGAGCCTTGATCTTACAGTCTCTGATGTTTACTGTAGCTGCACTTTGTTGTCAACAGTATAAAAGTTTGTCAAATACGGAACTTTGCTGGGAAAATGAGGTAGCAAGCGACAGTGACCTAGCCAGCCTAGTGTTCGAGGGAGGTGTCTGAGCTTGACCGAAGGGTGACGGGGTGTTAGAGGGGGTACAATTAGAAAAACCACTATTTAACAGAACCGCAAAGGGGGTCCAGACCCGCTCGATCCCCTCTCCTTGTCTGCGCCACTGACAATCGAGACTTAGAACGCTGTCAATGATACTGTTTCCTCTTCCCGGTCTGCGATTATCAGTAAAGTCGAGATAATTGCAGAAAAATGAACTCAATGACAATGAAACCTTAAATGTTACACTTCTATTGTATTTTACGACATTTTTAATCCAGAGCCCAAACATTTAGTCTCACGGTTTTGAACTTAGGGTCCCACTGACGTCAAAAATGAATTCAGTTGAAACGTTGCCATGTGTATCTTTTTGTTTTCTCCTATTTTAACCCCTCCTTCCTCCGATTCCCAAGTTACGAAAATAACATGACAATAACATCAAAAAATGAATTCAGCGACCTTCGAATTTTATTGGAAGGAAATCAGTGGATAGTTCGTTGAAAAGGTAGAAGAAATTTACCAAACTGCATGTTGATTGGGTTTTGCCAAAGAAACGAAAATTCCAGCGATAAAATTTGAATAAAATTGTTGAAGTGCACAACTTACAATTTTTATAGCTCCTCATATTTTCAAAATAGGCAGTGTGCGGTGATAGTTACTTTTGTATGCGTTTTGAGGTAGTCATAACTCTAGCCATCTTTGACGAAGAGTGTTTGGCAGGGTATATGGCAATCCACTTATGCCAAAGTGACTCTTGCAACGTCGCTTCTTAGGTTTGAAATCCACCCTTCCGGGCCTGACATCAGAGACTTGAGGGCAGCTTGAAAAAGAATGGAATTTGGCTTGGCAAATAAATAAATAAATAATAAATACAGCCTTGAAACAGATGTTTCGGTCCACCCACTGGGACATAGGCTTCCTTGAACAATTATTTTGATACAAGGGTTACAGTTTCATTTCCCTTGGTGACAAGCCATTACTGGGGAATGGTTATGAAAGAGTTTTCCTTCTCTATAAGGGGCATGCAACCTGCATGGCACACCAGACTAGTCAGGTGTTAGTAGTCTGTAAGTGTGGCTGACCCAATTGTAGTCTTTTTGAATTCCGGCGGAACAGTTAAATTGAACTCACTTCTCGCTAAAATTGGTGTGGCTTGGTCGGATGTTCAAGATTTTCATATATTCTTGTATTTTTATCATTTTTTAAATCATATTTTAATCTTAAAAATTCGCCGCCCGTACTGTGATTCGAACCCGCGTTCCGTGGTTTAAAGGCAGCGTTCGAATCCACTCGGCCACTGTTGGCTTGGCAAAGTTGCATTCAAATATTTCAAAATTTTGCAAAGTCTTACGAAATTTTCTAAATTTTAGAATTGAATTTTATCCGCGACAACTTCTTTGCGATCTGTTTTAAGAGTAGCAGCTTATAGTACGCTGAAAATTAAGCGAAAAGTATAGCACTACCCATTTCCTATTTTGAGAATTGAAGGAGTCACAAAACTGAAAGTTGTGCCCTTCCAAAAATTATACTAAAATCTTACGATTAGAATTCTAAAATAGGCGTAGCCCCTTCAATATCAAACGTAGAGAATTCAGGTCTGTAAATCTGTGTTACCTTTAACGCAATTCCCGTCGATTATTTATGAGGGAGGGGGGGGGCTAAATTAAAGTTGCAATGAAAATCCGCTAGTTCTCGAACTTTGAAAACTTATCGCCCCTTCAGTCTTGAGTATAAGCTGTATAATTATAGAACTTTTTTTTTCTTTTCGCCGAATACTATCACCCCTTATCTGCTTGGCGTTTTCAACCGGGATACTCATCTGTATATGATACCTGGGTTTTATTCTTCAAAAATGTTCATATTTCAGTCCCCAACAGCTATCTCACAAGTTAATAATGATACGGGCATTTCTTTTTTTCGTTGATGGATAAGACTGAATTCTACTTTTTCAAGGTTTCAGAAGAAAATTTGATCCCCTTGTAATGGTTTTTTAACATTTTTTTATATCAGCTATTCTAATTATTTATTTTATAATGTCAACTTTAATATGAAAATCAATTTAAATATTTAAATTAAATTTTATTATATCATTTTTAAAAATTTTATAATTTTATAACTTGAATTAAATATGCTAAAATGCCCGTCGGCATGGCTGTCCCTCTAACAATTTTCATTGTTATTATTTTTTTCTAAATTTTTAGGCTATATATTTATTAGAACAAACTGGCAAAATAATACTACTCTAGATATAAATGAATAAATGAGTTGGTAACGTGGAAATTGCGTCTTCACAGCCGAGAGACAGTGTGGCCAACCTTGAAAACTGTACTTCGATTCTTTGTCTTTCGGCGTGGCTCTTTTTCAACCAATCACAAAACAGGAGTTTCAACATTTTCGTCACAATTAATGGTCAAACTGTATATTCTCATCAGAGCAATACGGTCCGCATATCGAATCCCAGTTTTTTTTTACGAGACTCGTGCGTTTGCGTATTATTGTCGAAAATTAAGATTTAAAAAAAGGTGTTTTTCGGCATGGTCGTCTTTAAGCAACGATAGACGTTCATCATCCAAAAATAATTACATTTAATTAATGGGTTAGTATGCCTTTATCAATTCTCCGTATAATTTTTTGTTTTGGAATCTACTAATCGACGGCAGAACACTTTTTGTTCGCTATTGTCTTTCGGCATGGACTTTTTCATATGTCCTTAGGCGTGGCATTCATCATTTTGATTGCCATACCAAAATACAGAATCCATTTACTGTCGGCCCAATCTAACCAGTGTGTTGTACAGTAGGCCTCTTAACGACTCCCACCAAGAAAAGTTCAAATATCCCCTACTTTCCTCTATGAAAAAACATATACCTGAAATATCAACAGTTTTGAGGAATGACCCACCTGTGTTGTATTTGTAGACTTTTTGACCCTAATCCCCACTACTGGTGCCACGATTTTCAAGTTGGTATAAGACTAATGTGAACAAATTTAATTCAATGACCTCGAATTCTAGGGTGGCCATTATTTTACTTCTTTCTTTGATTTCCGTCCCCACTAGAAAAAGTGGCGTATGTTAGTGTTGAAAATACGACAGCACAAGTAAGTCGGCGCGTTAAATTGAAAATACTCTTCCTCATAAGAAAAAACTGTCATTTTCCTTTAATATGAGTACATTGTACACAGAGACGGAGCGAGAAGGAAGTATGGTATGTGATACCCGCTCCCCACCTCGAATCTTCTGAGTTTCCATTTTTCAGAAAATTCGATCATTTAATCGGAATTTTGGAGTAATAATCGGTGAATCAAGAATAAGAAATTCGTTAAAATCACCTTAAATGAAAATTTGGTATTGTGAATCGATATTTTGAACTTATGTGAACAAAATTTAAAAATGGGTAAACTGCATTGTAGCTACCCACTTTTTTTTTTCGAATGAATGAATGAATGAAAATGTTTTGTATTATTATGTCTTGTTTTGAAAGTCTGTCGGCAAAGTGTAAAAATTGATAAATTATTTTTATTTTATTTTATTTATTTTTTACTTGCACGTAAACTGTTTGCACCTAGGTATTTCGCACCTATCCCCCCCCCCTCGTTAACGAGACTCCCTTCGCCTCTAAAAGTGAAGTTCTTCAATAAAAAATAATCCCACCCAAACAACTTGTTCTTCTTAACGTAACCAAAGATTCGCGAAAAAATTGGTAGAGCAAAAATGTATATTATGGGCCGAGCTCTCACGTGTATTTCTTTTGGAAATTCCACTGTGTGACGTCACAATCGATGCTGAAATTTTTGGTTCCCCCGCCAACTCTGAATATATACTCGATCAAAATCTCGTTTTAGGCCGAATAAAATGTTGATATAGTGAGTTCTTAAATTGCTGATTTAGAAAATTATAGCAACTTTTCTATTGGACTCCGATTTGGGGCCCCAAAATCTAAATTTCATTCTTAAAATGAGCAAAATGGATTCTACTGGGAAAATCGAACAACCTATCGAAATAGGTTTCCTCTTGAGCGTTGATTTTTAGAATTTCATCAGACTCCGATTTGGACCCCAAAATTTTAAATTTCATTCCAAAAACAGACAAAATACACTTCACCTTCAGAAAATTGAACGTACTGTTGTAATCGGGATTTCTTGAGTTACTGATTTACAATATTCAATCAGATTTTTCATGCAACTCATATTGAAAGTCTCACAGTCTGAATTTCACCTCAAAATGGACAAGAAAATCTAGTTTCTCAGAAAACTGAACAAACGATTTCGAATAAAGTTGGTTGAGTCGATTCCGAATGTCATATTCGATTCTGGATTCGATCTCAGTTGGGGTTCTAAGATTCCAATTCTACCCTTAACAACAAGGAACATCTTACCTCCCCTGTAGGAATTTTTCACTTAGCAGTTGGGAAAACTTACCATTTCAGTTAGGCGAAGTTGGGAAAATCCAAAAAGTCAAATTTTTTTTTGCTTTGATATTTGGGAATTTTGAATTGACTCATCAGTTGGAAAAATCCAATAAATCAGTCAAAAGTTGTTTTTTTTTGTTGTTTTTTTTCCTTGCTTTGACACTTGGGAATTGATTTGAGTTGAGAAGTTGGTAAAATCCTACAAGTCGAAAGGTTTTTTTTAAGTTGAGTCAACATCAGTTGAAAAAATCTAGTAAGTCAATCAAAAGTGGTTTTTTTTTTTTGCTTGCTTTGACGCTTGGAAATTGAGCTGAGAAGTTAGAATAATTCTTCAACAAGTCAAAAGGTTTTTTTTTTGCTTTGATATTTGGGGTTTTGAGTTGGGTCATCAGCTGGAAAAATCCAATAAGTCAATTAAAAGTGTTTTTCCCCTTGTTTTTACCCTTGGGAATCGAGTCGAGAAGTTGAGAAAATCCAGCAAGTCAAGGTTTCTTTTGTTTTGATGTTTGGAAATTTTGAGTTGAGCCATCAATTGAAAAAATCCAATAAGTCGATCAAGAATTTTTTTTATGCTTTGATACTTGGAAATTTTGAGTTGAGTCAGTTGGAACTTTCACAATCCCCCCCCCCCCCAAGAAGAAACTCTCCGATACACCCTTGCTTAATATCTATCGGAGAAGTTGATTTTACTTTGAAAACCCTATGCGGCATTAAAATAGGTGTTTATTTGGTTACCGATCTCGATAATCGCCTCTCAGAATTTCAATGGGCTCCAGGTTTGAACTCCATACTTTGGATTTCACTTACGAATCTGAAGATATTTTCGAAGTAAGTGGCCGTAGGCTCCCTCAATTCTCATACTGTGTTCGACTTTTCAAGTGACTTCAATTTTAGTCTTTCAAAAGTGTAATTCGGTACCCCAAATTTATGTGTGTGCACGTGGAAAGTGTGGGTCCTATCATATGTTTACACATTTCCTCCATCTCCTCCCCCCTCCCCAATGTACAACATGCCAATAACGTATGCACTAGTTGTCAGATTGACTTTCCTCAGGAGCTGAGTTGATCAAGAGAAAAGCATCAATGAGTTCGACTAAGAGTGCCGAAATTAGGAAAGATGAGTCCAGGAACAATGCTTCTTCCCTTCAAAAATAAGTTTTCAGATTTTCTTCAACTCTGAAATGATTGTTTTGGGAGACTAGGGTAATAGTAATCAATTTACTCTGCTTTTCAAAAGCGAATATACTTTATTTTTGATGAAAATTCTTCCCCTACCCCAAAATGGGAGCGGGACCTTGCACCAACTTTGAAATTTTGAATGGGGTATCAAAATACGACCACTTTGGGTCCCTAGAAATGATGATTTATCTTGGAAAAAGGTAATGTTGATGGTGGAAAAGAGCTCAAATCAAATTTGAAACTAGTATGACAGATTAATCTAAAAAGGGCAGATTCATTCATTAATACCGTAAACTGGTCGAATCGTAGTACCTAAAACACAAAGTTTCAAAATTTGATTGGTCCTTTACTCCAACTTCAAAAACTCTTCACAAGTCCAGTTTTTATTCCAGATTTTTATTATTATTATTTTTTAATGTTCGGAACTTCATACCCTGTCAAGTTGTAATACTGAAAATTGGATTTACGTTTTTTTAAAGTGTACGAATTCAACAGTTTCATGATGCAAGCAAAATCCTTGAGCGTCGACTTACTTTCACTCGAGCTTCGTTTCGTACTGACTTGCAAAGAAAATCTAACAGATAGCCAATAACCAATACCGATACGAATGAAAGGAGTGTCCCTGTTGAGCCACCAACAAGATAAGACAAGACGCAGTGACAAGTATTATTCAAGACAACCCGGAACACGCGAGTCTTACATATATATCTGTGAAAATGGTCATTTACTGCTTTCCAAACGTTCTGTGTTTGTCTAGATCTGGAAGTCGTAGTTAGGTCTTAGGTCCAGGTTTCAAATTCTTAGTGCTTAACAGGTTCTTATGTTTTGTTTTCATCAACTGATCGTATCAGCCGATGGGCGATTGCACTTAGGACCAATTTTGGCGAAAAAATTATTTTCAATGATTGAACGTTGGACCCTTGGAAATGCCAAGCTTGTATAGGAAAAATCGAACAAGGTGTATACCGAAATCAGATTCCGTTTCATTACTCAAAATCAAGGACCCGAAAAAATTCTAATTCTCAACGTATAGTTGGATTTTCGTTGGTGAGATGACTTCGCCTTTCAACCTGAAATTTTGATTTTGGGAGACAAGCGAGGTCGAACGCTAAATTCAGTAGACTGCTCAAAATCAGCGATAAAAAAAACTCTATTTCCGTACCTGTTTCATTTTTCTGAATTGGAGTCTTATCGGCCCCGTTCTTTTTTTCGCTTTCTTTTGCCGTACTTGTATTTCATTTTACACGTGCTCGGGGCCAATGGCCAATTTAATCCCTTCAATCTGGCATTACTGATTAACATGACGGGCAGCGGGCAGTGAGGGAGACGATTCATCTAGCCCCCATTTCGAAGCACCCATACTTGTTGAGCTATATATGACAACCGTTGCGAACAATTCCACTTCAACTAACGGGTTATCAGCGCAATCGTTAGCAAAAATATTATATACCTACTGTTAGCGGTTACCGTAAAAAAAAAATATATATATACGTTTGTTTCTCGTAATTAAAACGAAATAATTATAAAGTTCAACAAACTTCTCAACGTATCGGGAAAAAAACACGTTGTGGAATATGCAGGTCCGATAAATGAGACAGAACGAGGATGATGTCTGGTCTGAAGCTGAACGAGATGCACGAAGAAAAAACTGTAGGTACACATTGGCATTGGCGATCATATAACGTCCTACGAATTGGAAAAATCGACGGCATGTCCTGACTGCTGACCAGTGGCCACCAACTCGGACCAATGAGCCCATCCGAAGTTGAAATATGCCGTGAACGTGGTCTAGTTTTCAAATACCGAATACATTAATCTGGTTCCGATTTTCAAACCAGAGACAAAGAAAAGAGTTCGACGAAAAGAAAAAACGAGACCTGGTGGATGGTTTATTGATATCGAATATACGTGTACGACTTCATATAAATCGAAAATAATCGACTCGAATCGAGTACGCCTGGTCGGTTACAACCTCATAAGACCGGAGGCGAAATACGTCACCAAGCCTCTGGCTACCCGAGAATTCGCTCCTGTTGCCGGCGACTCTATGTGGGACAAACGAACACATTCTCAAGGAATGTGCGGCTGTCTCTCTCCAGCAAATATTTGCATGCCGTTAGTAAGACAGCTCAAGTGTAAAATATAGGCATAGTACTGACTTACATGTTGAAGCGCATTTAATGGGGAATTGACAGTTAAGCTTAAATTCTGTATGCTGGAGAAAATTCCCCGGGAGACCATTCGGGTGTGGCACCTCTACTATAAGAAAATCACCACAGCACGCCCCCACCCCCGATTTCCAGTGTATTTGAAGAAAAATATTATATGTATTCCCTACTTTCTTCCATGAAAAGACCTACCTGAGATATCAACATTTTTGAAAAATGACACAAATGCCTACTAATCCTCACGAGGAATGATCTGTTGTAATAAATTGAAGTCTTTTTGTCCTCTTTCCGACGGAACACTTCTGTATCTACGACTGATAAGAGGCAAAGAGACAGATAGGATAATCAATAGACCTTTGAAAACTGGCTTCCTATTTGATCTTTTGTTTACAGTGGCGAAACTTGATTTTCAGTGGAGAGGGCCAGGGATGAAGGAAAATTTGCGGACGAATATATTTTGAAAACTAAATATTCGTCGAAAAATTTTTTTAATCTGAAAATTTGCCGATTTTTTCATCCAAATATTTTTTAATTGAATAAAAAAGAACAAGCAAACAAACGTTCTTAAAAAATGAAAAATTCAAATGAACAGTTTCAAAATTTGCCGATTGCTAAATTATTGGGAGTGTTTCATCCCCTTCTCCCCTCCACAGTTTCGTTCCTGGGAATGCAGATTGGAATCTTATCACCCAAGCACTCACATTTGCGCACATGAGCAATGAGCATACCCTACGGGAGGGTAAGCTGGGACGATGCTAGGAATAAAATTTCCTTTACACATTAAAAGGTGGTCGTTATTTAAACTTGATGTTTGTTTTTTGAATTTTCTCTGATTCATCTCCTAAATTGGTTCCAATAAAATCAACAAAAAAAAGTTTTAGATTGATCGGGTAGGGGGAATCCGTGCCACAAGCTCCCGTTCGTTCTTATGGGGGAAAACACATGGAGTTTTGACTCTTGTTCCAGACTAAATTTCCCTCCTATGTTCACCAGTACAGGATCAAAGCTCGTAAATTAAACAATAGAACATTTGCTACCGGATTCAGCTTTTGTGACACTGAAAAAGAAGTCTTGCTTTCAACTTTAGATTTTGATAAAATGTTCAACTTTCTCAAATTTCAGTCTCTAGGTCAAATAGAAAATTTAGTAAAAACAGAACAGTCGCTGAAATTCGAAATTCAACGTTTGCTACTGCCTTTCAGATTTTCGAAGTGTCTTCCACATTTCAGCTTTGTTTCAACCTTTCAGATAACGTTCGATACTCAGCTTGAAACCTTCGACTTTTGACTGACTAGTCTCTGACAGAGTCCAGGGTACTCCATTTTCAAGAACGAATTTGAACTTTCAACTTGGGGAGGTGGAGAAGGAAAATTACCGGACGAATATTTTTTGAAAACTAAAAATTCGCTAACAAAATGTTTAAAAAATTTAAAATATGCCGATTTTTTAATCAAAATATTTTTTAATTAAAAAAAAAACAACAAAAAACCAGCAAACAAACATTCATGAGAAATGAAAAATTTAAAGAAACAGTTTCAAAATTTGCCGACTGCCAACCCCCACCCCCTCCACACCACCTACAGTTTCGTCCCTGTTTGTTTGTGACTTCTTTCATGTCAGTCTCTCCGGAAAATTTTTTGGAGAAAAATTTTACCAGTAAAGATGTTTACTAATGAAGTTCCCGACAATTTTTTCAAAACTGTCCCTAAAGAATATGGGAGCCTTAAAATAATCCGTTAATTCATACTACCCCAGAATTATTTTATATTCTAATTTTACTTTCAACTCAAGCCCTGGAATCCGCCCTTTCGAACTTTACCTCAGAGACGTAGGAGAGGCTCTTAGGGCTGTCTTAGCCCTCTTCTCATCTTGCCGAGAAACCGGCCTAGGTCGAAATGTAGCGAGTTGCTACGTGGGCTCAAACTCGGGGCCTCCGGATTTTGAGACCAGCGCGCTACCTATTTGGCCAACCAGACCTCGAGCGTAAAAATATTAACTTTTTTCTTATTCTAGGGGTTCTGTACAAAATAGTAATGCTGTTTTCCTTTTCACCTGCTTTCCGACCCTCGTAATTTTCCAACCCGAAAATTTCTCTGCTTTTCCTTGCCTCTACTCGATTTTTTTAGGCGATTTTTCGGGAAATCATCTGGTACCATAGAAAATAGAATCCTGTCGAATTTCAGCAGAAGTGAAATCAAGTTGGTGAGCAGACCCGTGCGCACGAGGGGGAGGTTCTTTTTTTTCCTAAAGGGGCGGCCAATTCGACACGTATATTTACTAATACTCAGAAACTCTTTAAGTTTGAATAATAGTTTTCCTATTTCAGGTGGATGTCCCTATCTCGCCCGGCTTTTACCCCGAGGTTTCTCGCCGGATGCCACAAGGAACCCCTCACATTCAAAACTATTACTATGTACTTTATGGCCGATCCGAACCTTCTCTTATGAGGGAGGCGGTCTTCCGATGACGAAAGTTTTTGAGGATGACGGCGGTAGCGACATCGTTGGGGTCTGCGACCCGCTCGTGCCCTGTCTTACTACGGAGGAGGGGGACTTCGTCAACACCCGACTTACTGTGGTCTTACCTGCGAGGGTTTGTAGCCTGCTGCCCATGGTTGGTGGCCATTGACGACGACTTCTACATCACTGCAGTGGTGACGGTGAGGGTGAGGGGCAGCCTCTTCCGGCTTATTGGGGTTTGCCCCCACTCTCTTCCAGGTTCTTCAGTCATCCGGTCTGATTTTCGTCACCTGCGGGATGTGCTGGGTACTCGAGCCTCCACAGGCTCACTACGACTCCTCGCATGTACCGCAGGTGCTCACGGCTCACTCCTGTCCTGACGTCCGGCTTCCCGCCAGCCCACCGGACATACTCTCGGAACACATGCCGAAAGGCCTCCGAGCCAACACCGCAGAGGCACCGGTCGCTGTCGTGGCGGTTTCGGCGGTGTAGGTATGATGCGAAGCACCCGTGACCCGAAACCGCCTGCGCCAGGACGAAATCCATTTCTACTTCCACTTCTTTTTGCAGTTCTAATCGCTGGCGTATGTTGGGGAACAACGCCTGCGTCCACTGCACCATCGTCGTGTTGATCCACCATCGACGATTCCGCCGGTCGATGGTTGCCCGGTGGATTTGATTCTGCCATTCGCTCTTGGAGGGATCAACGCGGGGAAGATGTCGACCCTGAACCCGCTCTTCCAGGTACTTCGCTGATCTCTGGAAGATCGGCAGGTCCAGGGAAGGCGTCGCGTTAATCACGGCCGCCCCTTCGATGCTGACGCTACGGTACAGACGGCTGCATAGGATGTCACGATGTCACATCTTCTTTTCACTTTATCTTACTGCGCACGAAAACGTAGCTCGTGTACCCAGTAGTAGTACGACGAGCTGCTGCACTAGTATCTACTGAAGATACAGCTGCTGACCATAACCCTTCGTGCCTCGTTGCTGTACCCGAAGGTTCTCTGGCACATCAGCACAAGCAGTACGTTCTCACACTGGGCACGAATGTACCGCAAGTGGGGCAGCCATAGTTTCCCTCGGCACCCAACATCACACTGAGGTACTTCAGTTCCCTCCTCGTGGGAATCATCATCATCGCGCCATATACCTCTTACTTGGGGAGAAATGGGTGCCGTATCTGGTTTTTCTCTTTCATAAGCAAAAATCAACGGAAAAGAAAGAAAAAATAGTATTTTTTGAGCAGTTAGGTGTGTGCTGCCCCTCTGAAAATGCTGAAAATTCGCACAAATGGGGGAAGATATTGAACAATATTTGCAAATTAATATTTTCTTGCCAGCTCAAAAATGGCGGCGTGGACGCCATTTTTTTGAAATCGGTTTTAAAGATTTAAAAAGGTCGGAAAGAGTTTCAAAAAATTTGGTTATTATTTATACTGAGAGGCCTTCACTTACATGCCAAATTTCGTGCCATTTGACCAAAATCTGCCCAAAGTTAAGCTGAAAGCGTGAAAATCAAATATTTCGAGGCCACATCCTTCTGGAGGAGGTGGGATTGTGATGATGGGGTCTGAAGTTTTCTTTTACCGCTGCAAACAGAGGACTGAAGAAAACTGTGAAAAAATCTTTGGTCAGATTTAGACGTTTTAAGTTGTTTTTTTTTTTTTTAGAAAAAGAGAGAGGTAATGTTCTTAACTGGTTTTAAGGGGCTGAACTTGCGGGATATTATCCCCAAGACCATTCAAAATATAATTTTCATTGAACATTTTTCTAAAAATTGAAAAGATTTTGCTCGTTTTGCTCTCAAATTAGTGTTGCTTATTACTTGTGAAAACGCAACACCATAAATTAATTTTCTCTAAAGAATTCTGGTGCTGGGTTTGGTTTAGTTAATTTTGATTGTTTCTGTTCGGTCATGGTTGGGTTTGGTCGTTTTAGATTGTTATAGGTCATCTATGTTTCAGGTTATATTTAGTTTCTGCAGGTCAGTTTTGGTCCAATTTGGTCGTAATCACGTTTGGTTCAGGTGGTTTTTGGTCATTTTTGGTTCGACAGTGTCCTTATGAATTCTCAGTTTTAATCGACTCATTTACTTATTCTGTAGGTAGGATGTGCCGATTCATAATTCCTTCCTTCTGTAGTCGAGAGCGATTTCGGCTGTTATGCCATCTTCAGTGGAGTATCCTAACACTTTTCTCTTTGTCGTCCTGTATTTATAGTGGTGTGTAGTACCGTACGGTAAACCTATTTGGTGTGTTCCTATTGGTTTTGTCTGTGATTGCGTAGTCTATCCAATCAGTGAGCCTTATGTTATTAATTGGAGTAGGTTTTCGCTTTGGTAATTAGCTGTTGTGTTTATTAGGTTGTTTTGTTTTGTCTTTGCCATCATCTCAAGTTGTTTTAAGAAACTAGTGAGATGCTCATCGAGTAGATTGAGTAATATTTTCAGAGTAAAAGGACAAAATTCATAATTGTTTATTTCGCGTGAAATTTCATGTGTGGCTGCTGCCTCTCCGCCGCAGACTGTTTGCCTCCGATGAAGTACCCAATCGGGTGTGCCATTCGTAGTGTGATCAGGCTCATGGGCCCGTGCAGAGCTGGCGAACACTTCAGGAAACGACTTCCAGTACTTCGCGCTTCAACTTTCGCCCGAAATTGACGAACGACGAACGCGGACTACTTCGACGTGTCGTTAATTTCGTACAATAATTAAAATATCTGCGCCGGGTGATGGAACCTGTGAGAGTATATGAAAAATACATATGTAAGCAAAGTTCGAGAGCGATCATAATCACGGGGACCGGCGAGTGTGTACCGTGTATCGTGCTAGTGGTAATCGCGATGACGATCGTTTAATTAACTCGCAAATTAACGGTGATTAATCTCGAAGCATACACTATATTATACATACTTGTGCTACAACAAATCAGACCGAAGACCGAATATTTTTCGAATATACGTACACACGCTTCAACGGTACATGACACTAACAATGACCCATATTTATCTAAAACTGGTATAACGGTGTCGGTAATACCGTGGGAATATATAAAGGAATCACACAAAAAAAAAAGTTTTATTAGAACTCGATTTCTTATCCGAGTACATGTATGTTTCCTTCTTTTTTTTTTTTCGATGGAAAAATCTCTAACCTCTGGACGGTGTAGACTAATAAAGTTTTTAGATCTTGCATAGCGTCAGCGCGATTCGTCTGTAATTAAGGACGCTATACGTGTGCAACATTTTACGGTTGCATTATTTCAGTCTCGGTAATTGGTTCGTTCAAAGACCTCTGGCCCGACGATGGTCATTCGCGTTTGGGCACCGGGCGAGCGTATATACGCACTGGCCGGGCCGAATGAATGGCCAGGCCCGAATTAGGCGTCGAACTGCCGGCAAGAAAGCCGCCAGCCAGATATTCGAGTCGGGCGAATGTGTGACTCGGGAATGATTTGAGGCGAAATGATGATGCTAACTACATACATGTACCTATTTAGCCGGACGATGCACGTAAGTCATTCGGACGCCGTATTCGTGACCACCGTTACGAGAATTAGTCGCGGAATTCGAACGTCATCGTGACTGTGTAACGTCTTCCGGGCCGCAAGTTGCGTGAAAACGTATTTCAATCGCATTCGAGAAGGTATTGAGGGGAGGGGGGCTCGGAGCGTTGAACCGTTGTAAATAGGTTCCGAGATTGAAGAGGTCAGTGTATGAAGGGGATTTGGGCTTTGATATGACCTTTTAGATGTGTTAGCACAAAACCTCCTGGTTACAGAAACCTGCATTTTCAAAAAGTGCGTGTTCTGGTGATGTGTAGTATTGTTATTTGGATATATGTAGTATCAGGGTGTCTCCTGGCCTGAAAAGTCGTGAAAAGTCACGATTTCAAAAAATTGTCATGAAAGTCATGAGAATTCATCAAGGACGTATTGAAGAGTTTTTTCAGGGAGGGGGGGGGGGTAAAAATTGTGAAAATCCCAACTGACTCAACTCAGAATTCCCAAGTATCAAAGCAAAAAAAAACCTTTTGACCGGTTGGATTTTTTTCAACTGACTCAACTCAAGATTCCCAAGTATCAAAGTAAAAAGAAAAAAAAGAAAAAAAATTGACCAGTTGGGTTTTTCCAACTGACTCAACTCATAGTTCCCAAATATCAATGCAAACGAAGAAAAACGTATTGACTTTGTTGCGTTTTCTCAACTTCTCAACTCAATTCCGAAGTATCAAAGCCAAAGAGAAAACCTTTTAACTTGTTGGATTTTTCCAACTTGCCTAACTGAAATGGTAAATTTTTCCTACTGCTGAGTGAAAAATTCCTACAGGAGGGGGTAAGTTGCCTTCCTGCATTTAGTTTGTAATTGTCACATAATTTCATCGCGGATGTGGGAGAATCACCTTCTAACGAATTTTCGTGAGTAAATATGAGTATTTCTTTAATTATTTCTAACATGTTCTTATTGAATCGATCATCAATTTGAACATGTAAGGCATCAGTCATACTGAAACATAGCTCAATTTTAAATCTATTGAGAGTGTTTGACGGATAAGAAGTTGGCTCATCCAAATTATTCTCATCCATATATCGTTTTCGGAAACGTACTCGCTTAACTTTTTCCTCAATGCCTAAGGCAGTAGTTGCCTTGGTAATATCAGCTTTCAATTTCATCCATGATTCTTCGTTTCTTAGGTCCCCCAATCTACGAGCTACATTCTGAATTACTCTACATGCAGAACCAAAGTCAAATGATTTGCTTAGGAGTATTACTAATGCGTGTGCTAGAATATTGAAGACAGTAACACAAATTTTCAACGTTGCAACAAATTCAAAATGTGGCAGTTTCTATAAAAAGGGGTAACTTTGTCGATCGATCAAAGTCTCAGAAAACGCGAAAAAAGAAAAACAAAATTTTTTGGTCGAAAAAATCAATTTTGAGATTTTGGTTGATTTCTATATAAAAAAACATTGCAATAACAAAGAGACAAAATTTACGCGCATGAGACAGAAGAGGGAGAGAGAGAGAAAGAGAATTATGAAAGAGAATGAGAAAAGAATGCGAATGTCTGCGTTCGCTTCTTCGTGGTTTTTCGGAGCTCACGAATAAATCCGATGTTCTGAATTGTTACCACACAGAAAAGCAAAAAATTACCTTTCCAACAAGCCCTCGTCGAGGCTGGTAACGTGATTCCGCGGCGAGTTAGGGCCGCTTGACGGAGTGGGAGAAAAAGGTGTGTCTAACTTTAAACGCGTTTTTGTTACACTCATCTTTGACCGCTTGTATCTCCGGAACAAAAAACGCTACAAATCTCGCCGATAGCTCGTTGGAATGGGCATTCATTCCTCTATTACGTACTGTCTGTAACTCAAAATTCGTCGGATTGACAAAGTTACCTCTTTTTATAGGAACTGCCACAAATGATGAAAGTTTCAGCTTAAAACCATGAGCAGAAGTTGTAGTTTCTCTTATCGCAGATTTGTCTTCTGAAAGCAAGTCCAATGATCGTACTACTTCCTCACAGTAGCATAACCACTCATTCCTTCAGGGGAAGTGGGGATGGAAATCATAGAATGAAAAGTAGATATATTTTCACCATGTTCAATTTTCATTAAATGAACAAAAAAAGAAACAAACTGGTAAGATAAGGGTTTGGAGAGGGGTTGCTCCCCTCTCGTATTTACGCCACTGCTTCTTCATATAACAAGCATCCAAAGTAGTGCAGGAAGCATATTTACTATTCCATCTAGTTGTAAGCACACTTTTTAATTGTCTTTTGTCGAGAAAATTTTTCTGACGGACCTTGCTGTGACTTTCATTCAACAACTCAACAAGCAAGCCATGTCTCCTAGAGTCCTCTCATGAATTTGTACAATTCTTCCAAAATATTAAATGAATTCTTCATTAAACCACAAAATAATCAGTGGAGCTTTCTATTACTAAACTGAATCTGTGCCCATGACACGACACATATATTGCTTGAGAGCACTCTTTCTGTACCAAAGTTTTCATCCCTTTAGTCACTCCTTGAATATTTCCTGCGCCATCATAGCTTTGACCAACAATTTTATTAACACCTAAATTACAATTCTTGAGTAAAGTTATAGTATTGCGATGTAGCACTTCTCCCGAAGTTTCTGCTGATTAAAAATACCAACCAGTCGTTCTACAGGAGCAGGCAGAGAAGGGACAGACAAAGAGTCTGCAAATCCCTCGATATATCGTACGAGCACAACAGTTGATTCCATTTTACTGGAATCTTGAGTCACATCAACCATTATTGAAAAATATTTGGCTTTGGCCGCTCATTTACAAATTTCTTCTGTTGCCATACGAGTATCTCGCATCACGCAAACCAATTTAAAATGCTCCAATAGTTTTAAGAAATTGACCCGAGGTTTTTTCCCCTCTCCACAAATTTTTCAAGCCTTTCTAAGTAAACTTTGGCGTCGGTGTTGTATACATATATGTACTTTGATGGTAATGTACACAAATTCATAAGTCTTCGCTTGAGGTTATCTGAATTTCGAAATGCCATCGTTTCTGTCGTTAAAAAACGTGAACAGCCAATAATAACAAGAACGACAGCTCGATGATGATCCATCCAGTAGTAGTGCGTCTCAATCAATTTTCTATCAATTCTACCTTTCCCTGAATTCCAGCGAATTAAAGTAAGGTCGCTATCACGGTAGTAATCTGAACTTTCATGCAATTCTACTCGTACATCGCGAGATGCATTATGAACATTGGAAAGTGAATAAGCACGTACCGCAAAATATTTTGTATTGCGTTTGAGCTCGAACTTCTTAGTTTGAGTTTCATTACCAACAATACTTGGGAATATAAAAGCAGAGACATAAGGCCGGACCTAAAATATTGCTGCAATGGGGGGGGGGCTTCCTCAGTGACTTACGGGATCGCGGCACCATTGGTTGTACACCATGAATACGCCATAAGAAATCAAATTATCAATAAATAATATTATTTTGAAGTTTTGAAACGGTTACGAGACGCTGTGAGAAGAATACGACCGAAGTTTTGAGAAAGTGGTGATTGGATGCTCCATCACGACAACGCGCTAAATCACTCATCCGTTCCAGTTTGCAGTTAGACAAGCTCCCTACAGTCCAGACACGACTCCGCGTGACTTTTGGCTTTTCCCAAAGTTAAGAATTCCGTTAAAAGGAAAAAGATTCGACGACATAGAGGACATAAATCGGAATGCGATAAGTGAACTAATGGCTATAAGGGTAGTTTCCGGGGCCAGGGGTGCGGTGTCTGGGGAACCATTTTGGCACGCATGCATCACCATAAGCTCCACCCAGTGGGGGTCTCATATCGTACTATTTTCATTGTTATAAACATTTAAAAAATCAAGCTTAATTTGCATTTAGGTATTAGCAAAGTATTCTAGAATGTCTCTCCATAAACCGAGACCGAGTACATTCATGGCAGAGGAATCAAGAAAAATCAATATTGATATGTAAATAATAAATCAAAATCTGAAGGTAGTCAAATTTTCAAATTTGTACGACTTGCCTAAATTCTAACCTTTGTAGTCAGCTAAGACTATTGATCAAATGCCACAACTTTTAACCACGTCATTTTCTTACCAAGCAGATCCTTTCGACAAAGGAGGCATCCAACTTTTTCAAATTAGTGAGTTTTTGTTCCACCTCATTGTGGAAAAAGAAAAATAGAAACTATTTTGAACAATTAATAACCCGTACTATTACTACGGCACACCAGTGACATCATGTATTGAGGGTTGCACCTGGATGGGCCAACCTCTGTAAATATTGTAGTATCCTTGAGTACGACGTACGAAGACTTCGCAGAAGACACCCGATTGACCTGATCGATTAGAATCATACCATATTTTATCGAATCTTGGACGCACCCAAAATTAATTTTTTAAATGCGTCTTAGATTTAATGATTTCAATGAAATTAAAGAACTTGGAACATGCAGATGCACTGCATACGCCACTGCATAATGAACATGTCGAGCCATGTATTCCGATATGAATCACGAACTCTTGTGTTATCTACACACCTACCGTGAAATGGGGTATCTTGGAACAGCCGGGTAACTTAGAACGCGCCAGCAGACATGCGTGTGAGCTACTTAACTTGCACATTTGAGCTAATCCTTCAAACTCTCCTTTCGCTTACAAATCTCAGCAATAATTCATGAATACTGTGCAAACCTGTCGGCATGCTCTAAGTTACACGGCTGTTCCAAGATACCCCAATTGACGGTATTTACTTCCTTACCAGCAGTATTCTGTTGGATGTTATGACGATATGGTACGGGAAGACTCTGAAAATGACAATCCTGATGATCCCTCATTATCTAATGAATTAGAAGCTAATCCTTCAAACTCTCCTCTCACTTATGAGTCTCAGCAATAGAACATTACTTCACTGACCTTCACTTAATTGTCACCACCAAAAACATCAACTAACACCAACAATGAAAAGCATACTCCAAAACAACCCAATGACAATAGATAAGCTTATCATATCCTACTCCACGACACAGACCTCTTTCCATTAATTTAACCATCCCCGCCAGCCGGAGCCATATAGCCCTTGGGGCAGTTAGTGGCTCGTAAATAAACAAATAAAACAAAATAATAATAATAATAAATTAATACTGTGCAAGCCTTTTGGCATGTTCTAAGTTACACGGCTGTTCCAAGATACCCCAGTTGACGGTATCTACTTCCTTACCAGCTGTTTTCTGTTGGATGTTATGACGATATGGTATGGGAAGACTAGGAAAACGATAATCCTGATGATTCCTCATCATTCAGTGAATTAGAATCTAGAACCGATACTTCAGAATGTAGTAATAATGATGATGACGAAGCGTGATGAAGTGCGTCTTACACTAGTATACATCAATTTTTTTTTCTTAAACGCCTTCTTCAAATTTTGGGTGCATCTTAGATGCGATAAAATACGGTACTTATAATAGCTGAAACGCTAAAAACCCTAGAATCGATTTTTGGTCGAAATTTAATTGACTACAAAAGAATTGTTCGAATTTATTGTATTATCCTCCTGGTCATTTTGCTCGAAAAGAGGAAATCGCCCCTACTTCCCTGTTCGTGTATCCACTGGGGTCCAGAAGTCATGTACTTACATTTTGCTATCTGTAGTATACTTACAATTGGTCTAACGTATCATTTTTTTATTTGTTTCAGGTGAGTGTCGATTTCTTGATAATATCATGACTAAGGTTGCGAAACTAACAGTGTATTCGTAAGTACCTAGCACTATAAGTATTTTCTTGCAGCGCTTGCAAAAAAATATTTCGCTCCGTGAGGAACAATTGCCTCCTTTGCTCTTCCCTGCGTATCCACGTTTGGTCTACCTTTCTGCCCTTTAGTTGGCTTTCAATTTTTTGGGAAAAGGCGAACTGAAACTACGAAAGCTATGATTTAACATCTAAATTGTCATTATCTGTTTAAAAAATTGATGAACTAAAACCTCATTGGTTACTAATCGATGTTTGTTCTAAAAGCCGGTCTACAGATACGAAACTTACTCAAAATTTAGCAAAGAGCCGAATTTTTGATACAGTCAAGAAACTATTTCCACATTTCCGTCAAAATTCTGACACCAATGTTTCCTATTAAGTTCAATCTAACGTAATATTTAAATGGAAGAGTTATGTGAATCGGAATTCGGGCTAAAAGTATTCTTCGAAGGGATTGTAACTTTTGAGTATTTGTATTCTCCCTCTTCAATTTCAAAATGGCTTTTTTAGCGGTTATTTTCTCAGTGGAATTGAGGCGAACTTCATCTAAATTACACTTACTGTTTAAGCGGTCTCATTTATTATGAACAATTTCCCTCTCCGATATTATAATTTGCATTTCAGCTCCTAAACTGAACCTAGCTGCCTCCGAATTTGGTTAATCGACTAACCTTCAGTTTCCAGTTTCGTTGTACTATCATCGCAGCCTCACTGGCCTCTCGGACGATTGTCCGATCGCACGGCCATTGCGCCCCTGGTTACACTCCCCTGACCTTAACCTCAACAAGCGCGGTCACACGCTACTACGCAGATTTGGGCATTCCAGCCTTGCCTTGTGTGTTCCCATGAGCAGCAGAAATATTTGCACTCTCTTCACAATACAGACCGTCCCATCCTACACTTCAATTTTTCTTCTTTGTCGAATTTCACGCCGCTCTGCGCTGGCTCGCGATTATTATTTATACGTTTTTGAAAATTAGTAATCTCGATCCACCTACGGCGGCGTCCACTGTTCGGCCATAAAAACGCCGGAGTTCTCGGCCCTGTGCCATCCGTATCCACCGTCTGTATGACTGCGGGCTACCGAAACTCGTTCAGCAGCCTATAGTCGACATCGTGCTGATCCTTGCTATAATTTAAACCGCGCATCGTGTGCGACCTGAGTGCATAAACTCATCACCGAGCGTCGCATGTCAATGTCGGTGTATTATTTCCCTCACGTATGTCAGAAACGGTGTCTGGATGTATCACATGAATGTCTAGGCTCCAGGCTGTTCCACTCAAGTCGGAGATTTGCGGCCTAGCCCAACCATACCATTAGAATCCGGGAAACATTTGCTACTTGGCAAAACGATTACTGAAGTTGACATGATTACTGATATTTGTTATTTGGGCAACAGAAATACAAATAGGGAGTACGAATTCAAATACGGCTGTGTCAAAGCCAAAGATAATGAATAGATCGAACTTGGACCATTATCAGGCGCAGATTCAGATGACCATTTTGGAGAGGGAAATGGCAGAAGGAAAAACGCGTGGTGCGCGCAGAAATTTTTTGCCGCCCCGTCCACCACAGATTCTCCCCACAGATTTTTCCTTCTTCTTCCCTAGATGTTTCCTTTTTTTTTTTGGTTTGGAAGGGGGTTTCCCATTCCCCCTCCCGGTGGATTCGCCCTTGCCATTATAATTAACATGGGCGAATTTTAGACACAAAGTAATAATTATCAGACAGTATACTGATACTGATCCATAAAACAAGGAAACAGACATGATATTAATAATTACAGATCTTTCGGCTTGAGCCCGATTATTTCGAGAATCTTCCCTAGATTATTAAACCTCGAGGTATGATCCTGTATAACCTCCATCTCTCAGTAGAACAGGCAGGCTTCAGTAAGAAATTCTCCAAAATAGACGATATCCATATTAAAACCAGGTGATGGAACAGGCTCATGAATACCAATTTCCAGTGTTTATAACGTTTATAGATTTCAATGAAGCCTTTGATTCTATTAACAAATGATGAAATCCTTAAGAAAGATAAGTATTCCACAAAATTTTTTAGTTCTTATTAAAATGTGCACATAAGACTAAAAATAAGAATTAAAATGGAAAGTTGTGGCGAATATTTTGAAATTGGGAATGGGGTCTGACAAGGAGACCACGCTCTCCTCCTGTTTTTTACTGCATTCTTGAGGTGTTCAACTCTCTGAACTGGAAAGACAAACAAATCTTAGATTTGCAGACGATGTAGTCTTATTTGCCACCTTCCTTGATAAACTCAAACTGATGCTTCTTGAACTACAAGGAGAAGAATCAGTGAATACCCAAAAAAGCAAAATTCTTGACATCCTATATTAGGAAATATAAATTTGGTAGTAAATAATAGGAAAAGTGAAGTGCGGGAAACTTATCACATGGGAAAAACCAATGGAAAAGGAAATTGATAGACAAATTTGACTGGCCTGGGCAAAATACTGGTCTTTAAAAGAAATAAGGATTACAGAATGAAAGTGTCGTATTCAATGTGTAGATAGTACCAAAGACCACGTGATTATAATACCGGCAATGAAGGTCCAAATTCTTAGTTTATTCCCCTGGTGGTATGAAGTGTTGTATGTGTAGTTGTTTAAAGTACATGTAATTTTGACATTGTGGTAGAGCATAACGTTATTGGTAATAAATAATAATTTTTGCGGACAGAAACTTTTTTTTTTTTTTGTACAATTACGTCAGTATAATAATTTTTAGTCTTTCCGTCTTCACCTTACTAGTCTCGGCTCCATAGACAAAAAAAAAACGACAAAAAAAATTTTGAGGTAACAATCGAGACTTTGTTGGAAACTGTAGTACTGGGTGCCAGAAACCACCTCCTAAAAATCCCACCCCCAAATGCTGTGCAAAATTTTCTGTGGCACGTTAAACCCCCCAAATTTCAGTTTTTGGCTTATATCTCAGAAACTGGAGCTCTAGAGAAAAAATTTTCAGACAAAAAAGATTCCTCATAAAATTTGCTTCGAAACTCATGTATCACATGTTAGCCTAGGTCTAATCCTTAGCCTACAATTACCGTCCAAAGTTGGACAACTTTTAAAAATTTCGAAAAATTGACAAATTATGGCAATACCTTGGAAACGGTGAGTTGTAGGAAAAATTGTTTCAAACCAAAAAGATGCCCCATAAAATTTGCCATAGAATGGACTACCTAAAGTCTAGCCTTAGCTTAATGTTTGCTTTCTTGTCTCTTGCAGGAACTTCCTCCTCACCTTAGTCTGCCGATCAGCCGAAACGGTTACAAACGAATTTCACACGCTTGCTTCTCTCAGTTTAACGTATTTTCACCGGTATTCTGAGCAAAGTGGGGTGTTGTGTTAGGTCCACGAATCCTCCCATAACTGATCCATTTGAGATCTATCACCTGTTCATCGACAGAATAAATATCAGCGTAGGAAGTTTTGTATTACAGACCTTGACACCAGTCGTTGTTACAAGGTTACAATATATGTACATGCATATGTGACAGAGTTTATAAACGAGTTTCTTTTTCTGTCCCTTCCTCCTCCCCGAATTCTAAACTTTGCTAATTAGAGCACATTCATTCCTGTGATGAGTTCAGAGACCCTTTACACCTGCGAAATGACATGCATATTGTATAATATGATATTTCAAGCCTCTTTTTCCTTCCTGAATGCTACGACTTTCAAATCAGGAATGAATGACAAATTTAACTCAGCGACCCTTCAAAACTAGGAAACGATATATGCATTTTATTTTTCAGTCTTCATTTTGAACCTACCTCTCTAGGTGGTACAATTTGCAATTTTAGGCTCAATCATTACCAAATATGGGTTACCGACTCTTCAAATTTGTGAAATGACATTCATATTGCATTTTATGAAATTTTTTAACCTTCTCACGTACAATATTTCAAGGCAAACTAATGTATCAGTTGATTTCTGTGACCTTGAATTCCCGACCATTATCTTGCTTATGAAAATTTTAAAGACTCTGATATATTTTGATTCGGAAAAAAAAAATTGTGGTATCTCAAGCAGGGTGGTCAGTTTCTGGAGAACTAGGAAAACTGGGAAAAGTCAGGGGATGTGAGCACATCTGGAGAAGTCCGGAAAAAGTCAGGAAATTTTGAAGGAAATATCATGATGTGAAAGTATTGTACAATTTTCTCTGTCAGACTCAATTGAATATACATATTTTTTTGATAATTTGTTTGTTATGAAAAAGTTGGAAAATGGACTGGAAAAGTCAGGAAAGTTTTTTATTTATTAATTTTTTTTTGGGGGGGAGGGGGAGGCTGGCGACCATGTTAAGGCTGGGGTAAATGGATGGAGAGGAAAGAAGGAAAGAATTCCTATAGAATAGATTTAGATATTTCAGGGGGTGGGGTCCAGACCCTTCCCCCGTATCCGCAACTGTTTCCTGTCATAAGACCTGATTTATTTTATGAAAAAATGGAGGGTCACTTATAACCTCCCCTCCCCATTTAGGGTGTTTCGGGGTCAGTTACAAAAAACTGCAAGAGATCTTTTTGATGCTGAGTGAAGAACAATATCTGCGTGAAATTTTCATCTAGAGTTGATATTAACTGTATTTTGAGAGACATTCAAGTAGGAACCCTCATGTTGTGTGTTATGCTTCGACGATTTTTATGAGCGAACAATTAGGCCTAGGCTAGACTAAAGGTAGTCCGTTCTATGCCACATTTTACGAGACATTTTTTGTGTTTGAAGCAATTTTTCCTATAACTCACCTTTGCCACAATATTCGCCATAATTTGTCAATTTTTCGAAATTTCTTGAAGTTGTCCGGAGGCTAAGGATTAGACCTAGGCTAACATGTCATATATTCATTTTGTAGCAGATTTTATGAGGAATCTTTTTTGTCTGAAACTTTTTTTCTAGAGCTCCAGTTTTCTGAGATATGAGCCAAAAACTGAAAAGGGGAGGGCTTTAACATGCCACAGAAAATGTTGCACAGCAGGGGGGTTAGGAGGTTGTTTCTTGAGCCTAGTACTACATTTTCCAACAAGAGTACTACATTTTCCAACAAGGTCCCGATTGTCACCTTAAAATGATTTTTGAAATGTCTATCGGACCTAATTCTACCCACGTGACGATCACTTACCCCAGTCGAAAAACAGGCGACATAATAACACAATTAATACGAATTACCCATTTTACTGAACGTTCCTCTTATAGTTATCCGAACTCTGATAAGAAAAAGTTACTGATAACAAACCAGCGACACTAGCGCGCCACCGCCCTGAAGAGTCCGAATCACTAACATTTTACAGCTTTCAAATGCTGCCCCCGCCCCCTGATAGATGCGGTGGATTGAAAGGAATGTGAGAAACGGTATTACAACATCCTTCAGCTGCTTCTTTTGGAAGCAAGTATTTACCAACCATATCGTATTTTACAGACATTGTTGACCCTTCCTATCTCTCCCCTTCTTATCATTCTTAACTGGGTTCCTAATTTTGCAAGTTATGAATCATTTCGCAGCCTTCGGAACTTAACAAGGGACTCGCGCATTGCATTTTTCAAAATTTCAAAATTCAACCCCCTTCCAGTGGCGTAGCCAAAGGAAGGAGCGAAGGGGGCGAATGCCTCCCCCAAGGCACCTGAAATTGAATGTAAAATATGCAAAAATGAGCAATTTTTCGCTCGAGCAATAATTTGACCTTCATTCTTATAAAATAGTCCTCTAATACCGGCGATTTATAAAAAATACCTCAATTTTCGACTTTTTCTCCCTTGAAAATCTCATCCCCCCCCCCAATAAAATCCTGGTTACGCCACTCACCCCCTCCCCTCCGGTAGGGGCCAAGTTTGGGAAATACGGACAAACTAATATCGAAAATGAATTCAGCGACTTTCGGAACCCCAATATTGTCAAGGGCGCAGCCAGGGGGAGGCTAAGAGAGGACTATAGCCCCCCCAAAAAAAAAAATCAAAATTTTTCAAAATTAATTTATTAAAATAGGCAGGTACTATATCAGGTAGGTACCAAATTGAGTTTTCACCCCTGTCCAAGTTTTTCTCCTCAATTTTAGCCCCCCACCAAAAGAAAGTTCTGGTTGCGCCCCTGAATATTGTATTTTACGAAATTATCACCCCCTTCTCCTCGTAGTAGCTTTATTCTACAACTTGATGATCGAGTATTAGTGTTTCACTCCGGGTACAAATCAGTGATGTACAAAAAACACAATTTTTAGAAGTGTAGTATCGGGGGAGGGACGAATGGAGATTAAAAACTTCAGAGTCAGGAAGATGCGATGGTAGAGGAGCGGCTATGTAGAAAATTGGATCCTATTTTAATTACTCAGCGTAGTGAAGTGGTGAAATAGTTGAAGAAACTGCCTTCCTCTCCATGTTAAATGATGGTTGGAGAGGGGGTCATTTTGAATCCCTCTTTTTCTGTCATTCTAATGCATGTACGAAAAAATAGAAAATAATCTTTCGTATGGCAAGTTTTTCGTAAGATAATTTTGTCAGAAACATTTTTTCATACAAATGATGAGCTACGATTTATGGTCCAGAAATGGGGGTTCATATTCGGAGAACATCCGACAGAGAGAGGCTCAGACACTTTTTCGCGACTCATCTGGATGTTAAGACCAATTTGGTCTCTTGATGTGCCTGTACTATATGAAAACAGAATAAATCAAGATCATGTAGCTGTCCAAATCTCAGGCCTCCGGCAATTCAGACACTCGACACCATCATGCCAGTAATTTTCAGTATTTCATAAGCGTCCCTCGTCTTACTTTGGCACACCAGCAACGGCATTGCTCGGCCAAGACGATTTCATTATAGTTAGGAACCGCGATTTATGAATAGCTGACACGTTTTTCATGCTTCGTTTGAATACAAATAATATTGTACGAGTACGTAATCAACGGGTCACGTTTGTAGGATAGTCGAGTTGACCACCTGCCATCGACAATGAAGTTATCCAACAATTGAAAACGGCTTGTGTATCTGCTCTGCTTGGATTTGTCGACTCCTCGGTCGCGGATGGCGTAATCAGATTATCCGTAAATTGGCAGCCTGCTGTAGATTATCTTCAAATAGTTTCCGAATTGTATGTGCAGAACTGGATTCACATTAGGGGCCAGTGGGGACGTGGCTTCGCGATGCTTTATGCGATATGAAATGAGGAAATGGAAGAAGCAAAGGGACGGAAAGACCGAACAAAATGGCTCGAATTCTCCTTCAGTACTGTCTCATAAGCCATTTTAAGCGAGGGAAGTTAGAGCGCTTTCAAATGACGGTCTCTTAAATGGACAAACAAATTTTGAATTCCCGATTGACTAGAAATGGCGCAAAGTAGTCACATGCTTACAGCCTCCTGAACGCTACCTAATGAACTGCCGTTGTGGCGATTCACTACCATCAAACAGCTCTGTTGCAAAATGGTTGCCAGTATATTGACTGCGACCGATTCTTCGACATGATACCGATGGTTATTAACTGAGCTTTTATAGGTTGCAGAATTGCCCTGGTGTCCATAAATGGTACTTGTGAAGTTTTAACATTGTATCAGTTTTACGTCGCCTTTTCTCAGTTCGGGTGCTTTCCTCTCTTGCGACGAACTTTTTTGTGAACCGAAGAGTCGTGTAAGAAAATTCAAATTGCTGATTTTCAACTTGCTATGGAAACAGATGTATTTCATTCAACTCGAGTTTATTAAAATCAACTGCGGCTGAGTTGTACCTTCCAGGCCTCTATTTTCGGCAGCGTTCAAGCTGTATAATGTATAATAAACAGTTAATATAGCCTCTCTTACATCGCCTGTATCATACATTAAGGTGCCTGAGTAACTGACGGTCACGCTGTACATAGCGAATTATTTCGTTTGAATCTGCACAGACACCTGTACTACTTTAAACTCTTCTGTCTGGAAATTGAATCGAGCTCAGTGTGAATCGTAAACGTGAAAGAAGAAATATAAAATACAGGTATGCGAATCGGTCTCTGACTTCACCGCCGGGATCTATTAGTATCAAGTTCATGGCTCGTGACACGAAACTACAGAGGTTCATGTTTGAGGTCAATTGGGTTTGTTTACAAATAGGTTCATTACCAGCACCAGACAATTCGTCGTCGAGTCGGTTTGACTTTTTTAATTTTGGTCGTCGATAAACGATAAGTAAAAAATATGTCTGGTTAGCTTGTTCATACAGCGAATATTGGAAGAATGAATAAAAAAATATAAAATAATGATATTTGAAAAATTAGATCTATACTTCACTCTTGCGTGTATCATTTCCTCTGGAATTCTGCTTCTCCTCTTCTGGTGAATTGTCTAAGGTTATTAAATAACATTTCATAATTCGATGATTATAGCATTTGCTTTCTTAAAAGAGATCAACAGTGTTGCTGTAGTAGGAGGTATTTACTGAAAGCCATTAAACTTTATAACACTTGATGGGCAACAAATCTAGTTTTTTGCCCGCTTGTGAATCATAGCTATTGTTCGGAAGTACTGTATTATTTGTTTAAGTCTAGCTTCAGTCTAGTAATATGGCCTTCACCCGTCATTTTCTCAGGAATAAATCCACAATGGGTCTAATACTTATCAACAGTAATGATGCTATAATCTGTAGCTGTTTTTACTGCAGATTTCCTTTGTTACTAATATTCCCATCTGGTTCAGGGGTAGCTAACGTTTAAAATTTTAACTTCCGCCAGTGTTGTAAGAGTGGGATGGAGGGTATGGTACAGGAGTCTATTATTCCACCCTCCCCCCAAATTGGAAAGGTACCTTAAGTACTTGTTTCAAAACTATTCAGTAAGATGTTAGAGCGACAAAAGGTTTTTCTGATTCTCAATTTTGAAATTTGTAAATTTCAGACTAGAAATTTTTTTGCTTGTTAACTCAAGTTTTTCGGAACCGCTCATGTTGGCGCGACGTATTTGGGCGATGTATACCTTTTGGCGCTGCAATCATGTCGGCGCTGAGTAAAAATTATATTTCGTTGACTGAAAGAGTACATTAAAAAAGTCGTTATTCATTATAAAGGAGATCATTCATAATAAAATTGGTGGGGGGATACTAAAAGTTTCGTCACCGAACCACATTTCACTCTTGCACAAGATATCCATCGCCTGCTGTCTTCCAGAAATTAAGAATCGTTTGGCTCCACTTTTGTGTTTCCAGAATCAAATAATAAAAATCGTTCGGATGCACCGGGTGGCGGACTGTAAGTCGTGTATTTTTCCGGTACAGTGAGGTCATGAAACGACCTTGGATTCGGTGGTACTTTATGCAATTTTTGGCGAATACGTCAAACTGTCTGCTTCAGTGCATTCGTCGTGGGTAACTCACCCTATAATGCCTCCCCCCCCCCCGTCAGCTAGCTGGGACTCTACAATGGCAGCGGTTACCTCATCTGTATCTTCTGCTTTCCTTTTCATAGCTGTTACCGCAGACATGGTCACTAATTCACCAGGATGTGGTTTGTCCGTATGTATTTTCAATTTTAATAACCGAAGCGAATTAGCGCCAGATCGCCCTGGCCAAAACAATTCCAGTGCCGAATCGTTCGCGCCGGAATGAACCGCGCCAAATCGTTTTTGCCGAAATGATAGCAACCCAAATTTTTGTAATCCTTGCAAAAACCTTGCGGCATCACTAGGCTTTGTAACACGCTCCCCTGGTATGTCCCTTCTATCCTGTACAGTATGGTTCGCGCAGGTGTGTCTTATACGACGTACGTTATCTCTGCACCTTCAGGGCTTACTGGAATTTTCCTTTGGTGCCGGATAAACATTGCACAGCCAAAGGTACTCAGAATTTTCAGCGGCGTAGATAAGTTTCAACAATCCCAACACATGCACAATAAATACAAAAGATACAAAAGAACCACTTTTGTATTTATAATATCTGTAGCTCAGTCCATGAAAAATTCTTTTATATTTATTATGCATATTGTGTACTTGTCCTCGTAGTAATATTTTGGCGGTAAAATGTGATCAATCTGTGAATGTTGCCCGACATTTTCTCTAATACATTTTCTCTAAAACCATTGTTCCTAATTGCAAATTTCTCTAACGTCAATTTCTCTAATAATCATATATCCTAAAACAAATTTTGCTGACGTATTTTTAACCTAAAATTTCAAAGTGCCAGTGTAAGTTTTCATGAAATGTTTACATTAGCAGCGATTGCTCGCGTATACTCCATTCTAGGTCGAGCGTTAAATTCAGCTGCGATGGATTCCAACCTGGTCTGCAACTCGCTCCATTTCTTCGTTGGCGCTGCTTTCACTTTCTTCCCCATTGTCAGTTCAGTGATGCATATTTCCGTAAATCCCTTCCATAAGCATGGAGAGTACCTAGGCGCTGTACCTGCTCGACGTCCTCTTGCGGGCCGGCCACTGATGTAACACTCTTTGAAGTCCTCGTACTCGGGATGGAGATCTCCTGGACATTCACGACGTAGTTCGGCAAAAGTATTGGCCTCATCCGCCTCCGGCATGAACGCTAATGCTAGCAGCATATGTGTAAACCGTTTCAGTGTTCTATCTTCTGGGTCCCTGTATTGCTCCTGTAGACCAGCAGCTTGAACCCGCCGGTATATAATTTGGCCGAAATGGAAGTAGCACGCCGATGTGAGTATTCTTGAGAACACTTTTCTACTTGCGTTAATTATGGCAATCATTATTTTGGTGGGTGTGCACGGTGCTACTCGGAACCGGGCTACAGCGTCTCTCACAACTTCCAAGACTTCTTCGTACATCTTCTGTGTCTTGCCAGATAGTAATGCATATACGAGTGACACCGCAATCACCTTTTCAGGTGCGCCACTCCGTGTCCGTAGTCCCACGATCTGCGCGAATATATGCGGTGCGGTTTTGAAGGTCCCATCTAGGAACCACGTTGAACTTTCGCAGAGTATTTCTATATTTTTTCGTGTTGCAAACACTAACACTCGTGGTGGTTGTGGACGCGGCGCTTCTTCCTCCGCTTCGTCGTAGTCATTATCCTCATCCTCGGAGTCGGCAGGAGGAGGCCTAGAGTTGTGGAGCAGAAACTGTTCTCCGACTAATGGTTTCTGGTGCCTCGCCAGAATTTCCCCTACGCTCTTGAGTTTCATAGGAGCCGAAAGGTAACTCTTTTCGACGTACTCTCAACAACGACCTTACAAGCGCCGGTTGCGATGGTAGCTGGCTGAGAACTTCAACCGGAACACCTTGCAGTTCTGTTCGGAGTAATGGAGCCGGCGGTTGCTCGGGACTTTCTCCTGCTTTACGTTTTAAAGAGGTTGCAAGTTTCTCGCCAGTGTTCTGGTCGACATTCGGTGGATGGCTGTGCTGGGATTCCTTGAACACCTCAACTGGCTAACCGTCGGCAGGGTCGCTAGGGACTGCGCAGGCAATGCACTACAAATTTCTTGCAAACCCAGTACGCACGCCCGTTCGATATGCGCGACCTTTGGTACGTGTACCCCTTGAGGTACATCTGTTTTCCTTGTATTTCTGCTTACATGTTCAACGGACAACTGTGAAGTATTCAGCGGAACGCCTACGTCTTCACTTATTTCCTCTTTGCCAGGCACTATGAAAAATGATGTCACGACATTCTGCCGACAGTACATTACAAAATATGTCTAATAGAAGAAATCGTGTTAGAGAAAATGCGTTAGAGAAAGTGACGTTAGGAAATTTGTCATTAGTAAAAACGGTTGTAAAGAAAATGATGACTAGAAAAACTTGACATTAGAGAAAATGTCGTACAATCCCTTTACTACCAAGATGAAAAATTACTAATCGGACTGGTTTTATTAGTCGTACTGATAATTTATGAGTTACAAATTGTTCATCATATGCTTCTCCCCTCCTCTACTGTAAGATATGCCCCTCCTCTCTCATACATGGATTCTCATCTCTCTGGCTTTATCCCATACTACATACCTCATCTAGATAGATTATGCCTATACCTTGTATCTCTGTATCTTTAGGGTTTACCGGCATGATCATCTACTATGTCCATCCTCTCCTGCACATACATACGTTTTCATCTATGCTGTTGTGGCTTGTGCCATGTGCACTGTCTACTCTTATACCTTGTTATCTCTGCATCTTGATACTTTGTAGACATGTTCTCTCATCATCGTCCTTCTTCCTTGTATACGTGTTTTCATCTCAGCAGTCGTGTCTTATGTCACAGAATTTGTGAATTATCTCTGCATCTTTAGGCTTTACTGGCATACCTGTATATCCTCATCTTTGCGATTCTGCCTATCCGCGATATGTTCCCTTTCATGCTGCAGTGCTCCGGTTTCCATAGTAGGTGACACGGTTCTCCACAGCAAGAATGTGTAATTTGTTAATGCAGTCCGCCACCACTAAGGATGTAGTTTGGTGTGCCAGTAGTGCCTTAGTAGCCGTTTGGCTGTCTGTACAGATATAGATCTACTTCTTAACAAGGTCCTTCTGCTGGCCTCTATCAAGGGCCACCATTATATTTTATGCTACATACGCCATTTATTATTTCTGCTTCTTCATGCTTTATCAACGTGTTCCTCTGCTCCTGTATGTATGCTTTCATCTGCTCATTTCCACAATTGGGCATTTCCATGTACGTCGCCTGCCTGTATCGTGTTATTTCTTCATCTCTCCAACTTCAGTTGACATGCTGCGTCGATATGCCTCATGTATGCCGTGTACATATACCTTGTTATCTCTGCATTTTCAGGGTTTACTAGCATGATTCTCCATTATGTCCATCCTTTCTAGGATATGTGTTTTCATATTTGTAATTGTGTCTTGTGCCCACGTACGCTGTCTACCCATACCTTGTTATCCCTACACCTTTAGATTTCCCCTAGACCCTACATGTCTTCCGGTTTTTTGGTGCTATGCAGTGCGCATGTTCTCATCTCCGCGGTTGTGGCTGAAGTTATATATGCGTCTTAGTTCTGCATCTTCACGCTATACGTTTAGGTATTTACTATTTACAATAATCCCGATACCGTCCTATCAACTTCTAATTATAACTTGCAAACACGAATATATGTACAACTCGATTTCCGGGTTTATCCAGCTGTTTTTATATCCACTAATCTGACGCACTTCTACCATTGCATTCCTAATTACGAACAGGATTTCCACGAAGCGTTCTTCATGAACATCTGTTTTATTTTAGTTCTACTTCGGTGCACATAAAACGCGGATGATAATGTCATTGAAATCGTTCGACCAGCAGCACTTTCAGTCATTTGTAATACCTCTGAATCAATTTATAGATTGTGAAAGTAATACAGTAATACGCTGACAATATTTTCCATCTTGACCCTCATTAATATGAAAGGCGCTTAAACTCATAGTGCTTGCACTAATAAATGATTATGACTGATTCGTGTCAGTTGGGGATTACTGGTTATATAGTCGTATATCAGAGGATTCATAAGCACTAAAAAGTGAAGTTAGCCTCCTGTTTCAATCAGCTAGTCAATAGTGAGCTTATAGTGAACCATGCGATATTGCTTGCGAATGATGAACAACAATAAAAAAACCCTTATGGGTTTTTGGATTTAACTATATACACAGTATTTCTACGTTTTCAAACATATGTTCCCCAACGTAAGTTTTACTAGGTTTCTATATGTTGGCTATAGCCCGCAGGATAGGTGTGCGCCTTGAATTTCTTCAGTATTCGGTGAAACCGTGATCACTTGTGGCATGGTGACATCAAAGTCGATCAGTTTTTCTCTGATACCGTTGGACCAAGAGGCATCACAGTTAAAAATTTGCTATGTTATTTTGAAGATTCGCTGCGTGTTTGCCTATGTACGCAATAGTAGTAGAAAAAAGAAAATAATGAAGTGGTTGCCATAGTGTTTACTATGGTGTTTGCTATATCATTGATGAGAATTTGCCAGGATGGCGCTATGGTAGCAAATGCACATGCTATAATTAAATTATTATTCCACTATTCCGCTATCGTAGCGCACAGGTGCGTATTACAGGCATATTCTGTGCTAGCATTTGCTCAGATAGCGTAGCCGTTGCACCATGTTCCCATGAAAGCATTTATATGGCAATTGCGATGTTGGCCTTTGCCCCTATTCTACTGCATAGTATTAATGTAGTAGTAATTGCCTTCCTGTAGCTAGGATGGCACCCGCACATATTTTGTTATTATGACAGTATTGCTGCAGTACTTTCTCAAAAGAGAAGAAAGGGAAAAAAACTGCCCCAGCTGCTTTTCCAGTGTGCACCCTTTTTCCTTTACCCCTATATAATTCACTCTTCTCGTGACCATCAGTTTGGCTTCAGTTTCTACAAAATTAGTGGGGGAATTATCAAATTGCAATCTCAGAACTATATTTCTCCGTAGTCTTGTTTTGCGATGTATCATATTGCTATGTGCGCTGTTAGGTCCCATCTATTCTCTCGGGTGTTTCTACAGAACTCGCCTCCGCTGACTGAAACATCTGATGTACCTGACCCATGCACGGTTCATAAGATACGTACATAATCTCAGGTCGATGAGACGTCGAAATAGGTCTTTCTTCCGGGCTCAGCAACGTCCTGCTGAAGAGCAAACAGAGGTATGTACATCAGTGGCAAGATCTACTATACCGGAACGGAAACAAAGAACGCAATCAATCGATTCGAGTGTTTAATTGCGGAAGGCTGGACGGCGGGCAGTGTGGACGGTGGACGCTGTTCGAACGATCAAAGCGACGACTCACTGGCCCTGTCACGCCAGCCTGGCCAGTTTACGCGGTTGAGAAAACGGAAAATCCACTCATCCACTATGCCGGAGCCACTTGTGAACTTCACACGGCCGTTCGAAAACGACGAAGACACGAAACCGGTCCGAGAACTCTCTTCCGCGTTATCATCGTCCGAACTGAAATGACAAATAAGTACCTACGCCTACTTGTTCTAAGTCAGTGGGTAAGATGCGTGCGAGCGTCTCTTCATATATTATAGTTGACCTATTAACGAAATTTTTCGATCTGACAAGTCTGCTGGAGGAACAAAACTAACGATTAAGCACCGGTTTTCGAGATCGGCTTTGTTTGGTGATTTCCGGTGGGTCGAAGATACAAGGGCATTGTGTAAGAATCGACAGACTAAAAGATAATCTATATTATGGTTAATTGGATAACGATTTTTGATGCCTGAAAGTGATTCGTGAACATATATATCAATCGATCAATTCTTGGCTAGGTCTGTCAAAGCTTAGACGCTATAGTTCTATGTCAAGTCCACCGATTTCCTGCTACGCTGATTGGATCAGCCAACAAGATTTATATATTCTTTGAGAACGTGCAACAATGTCTCGAAGCGGTTCAAAATACTCGACTGGATATGCGATAATTGCCGATTTGCGGACCGCACATGAAGACGTACGGTAACTGTTCTTGTTCAACCATCGATATCGAGACGTTACATTTGTATCACGGCTATTCAACCAGAACTGATGCACCCAACCCGAGACGAGGACGTTCCGAAAAATGTGCATTTACTTAAACGCCGCATACTTACGATTGCGAATGAAGACGCGATAACCGTGCCCGCGAAATTAGTATCATTTTTCGTTATGCATCATCGACAGACGATTGACGATTGGCTTCAAATTCACTGCGGTGTAGAAGATTTCATAACATCGAGGTTGGATAACGACGTGCAGTTCGTGAGGTGAGGATATTTACCGTTTACGCGATTCCAGCATTCCAACGGAATCGTCAGATGACGTGCTTTTTCGTCAAGATACCTTCACTTTTGGGTAAACGGTCGATATTAGTCAGATTTTGTTGCTGTTGTACGGATATGGGCATTTTAAGTTGAGCTTGGATCGGATTCTTCGTGCTGGTAAGCCCCTCCATTTCCAGCTATCAATAGTTTTTGTTTTTGGTCTCTGTCTCTCTGTGGCAGGCCCATAGAGCCAGCCCTGTAAAGAGAAAAGGAGGACCCGGGGGAATTTTCACGGACCCCCTCCTTCCAGTTCATTTTTTTCTTTTGTCAGATGGGAAAAAATTATAAGCTACGGGTTAAGAGGTTTCTTTCATGGTGTAAGGAGTGATTGCTGATTTGGTGTTCAGTATGATGTAGTTGTGAGCGTTGAAATCCAGGTCTTTTAAAAATATCGGGCTCTCCTGAAAGTCCGGGCCCGGGGATTTCCCCTTTTCCCCCTCCCTCTCAACAGGGTTGTCCGTAGCTAACGCCAGGGCAGCCCTGGCTCTGGCTAGCACATCATCAGATTATAATAATAACTAGGGGGCTTCGTTTCCTGGCCGCTTCACGGCCCAACCCCTCGCCGTCACTCGCTTCGCTCGTACCGGCCTTGCTTGGCGCTTCGCGCCTCGTCCGACCACTACAGCCCTCAGTGTTTGGTCTGAAACTTTTGTTCCTGAGTTGAAGTTTTCTTTGGGCTACTTTTGCTCCCCCTCTATCAGCGGTCCTCAATCTTCCACCATGAACCCACTTCCATATTTTCTTCATCACGAGCCGCCTCCTCCACCACGACCCCCTCGTTCACCACGGTCGCTCTCCGCCTCCACGGTCACACTTCAACAGTCGCAGCCCTCCTCAGCCACGAACTCCTCCCCCACAACGGCCATAATCCACCAAAGGCTTCAATCCCCACCCCATGGTCTTTTACCTCCACAGTATCCCCCCTTGCGAACACTTCCCAGGACCTCTTACTCACCATTACCCCACCACCCAGGGCCCTTATCTCCCTCCTGAGATCACGCCCCCCATGGATCTCCTCCATATTCTGGAGCTCCCTCCACTATGAACCAACTCCTAGGGGTAGGCTACCTTTGGAGAAATGAGCAATTAGTGGGGCAGGGTAGGCAATCCGCAGGCGGCGAATCCTCCCGAGGGTAGGCTACCCCTGGAGAATTGAGCAGTTAAGGGGCAGGGTAGGCAACCCGCAGTGGTCTTTTTTCCTCCCGGAGGTGGTGGTGGTGGCAGTGGCCGCGGCGGATTTTACTTTTTTTAGTGTATGAAAAGATATGTATTTTTATGTCGGTTATGTCTTAAAACTTGGAGATCTTTTATGTTAGAACAGATGATGTTCTTGAAAGTAGCTGATCAGTCCCTTTTTAATATATAAAGAGATATGTCTTTTTATTGGTCCTACGGGATATGAAAAGGAAGCGAGGGAGGCCACCCACAAGATGGATAGACGAGATTGTGAGATATATCGGCCCTCACTGGGCTAGTAATGCCCTCGACAGGAGACTCTGGCAGAATGCGACAGATGCCTATGCCTAAAGATGGGCGGGATAGACGGTGGTTCACCTAAGTATATGTATACGAGTAACTAACTTATATAATTAATTGTCTATTCCAGGCTGTAAATAAATAAATAAATAAATAAAAAATGGTCAAAATGCTTCAGCATATGCTCAACATGAGGACATACTCAAAATAGCAGAGCATTTTCTATTGGATGAGCATATGCTTAGCATTTGAGGACATTTTCAGAATTGGACGCTATTCAGCAAAAGGGAACCAAGGAACCAACTAGCAAAATTCGCTTTTTGAGAATAGGGTTTGTGACCAAAATAATTTGAAACAGTTAACAATTATCGGTCAAATTTCCTTCAGCAATTTAAACGTTTATCGGTTATTGGTCAGAACATCCTTACCCTGTTGAATCGGTCGTAACTGTTATGACCGTTTCAAAATCATAACTCTCCATTTATAACCGTTTCATAACTGATTAAAAAAAACAAAAACAAAAAAACAAAAAACAACAACAACAACACGATAACGGTCCAAACAGTTACTGGTCAACAACTAATTTTTTTAAACGGTTAAAGGTTATTGGTCAACAAAATGTTTTGTTTCGGTGAACGGTTATAACAGTTATGATATAACTGTTATTTCGCAAACCTTATTTGAGAACATGTGATTCGAACTGTGGGCGTGTGGGCACATTATTGTCAAGAAATTTAAAACCTTATCTTGAAAGCCAAAAAATTCCAAACAATAAAAAAGTGAGTAAAACCTCGCAAAACTGCTCATTAGCTCAGTGCTTTGCTAAGCATTTGCTCTTTGAGCAAATGCTCAAATTATGAAGCATTTACTCAACGAGCATATGCTGAGAATATTCTTAAAATGTTGAGCATTTTTAAAATTAGCATATTCTCATTTCCATCGCTGCCCGCCAAGACAAGGAGATTGAAAAGTGTAGAGATAACAATTTTTACAGACTATCATTTATAAAGGGGTCAAGTTGATCGAGTGGATAGCGCGCTGGTCACGGAATCCGGAGGTCCCGGGTTCAAGCCTACATAGACATAGCAACTCGCTACATTTCGACCTCGGCTGGGTTTTTGGCCAGAGGAGAGGAAGGCTAAGACAGGTCTAACAGCCTTCCCGACGTCTCTGAGGTAATGCTTGAAAGGGCGGATTCCAGGGTTCGGGTTGAGAGTAAAATTAGAAAAGAGACTATAATTTATAGAACGGATAACTTCACAAGCATTCACACTTTTAAATGCGGGAGTTTCTCTTGCCATAGGAACGAAGCAGTTCAGCCACTTTGTAGCCTGAAATATCCTAACAGTGAGCTAGGTTGACCGAGCGAAAAAAAATGGCCACTGTGACCACGATGTGGAAGCAGAAATGAGTTACAGTTTTCAAGCTAGTCTGAAGGTCACCTTCGTGCTACTTAAATCTCCGTTCTTGGCATTAACTTGTGCCCTGAAGTGTTTCCTTGAAGTTTCCACAACTTTTCCCCGAGAAATTCCCTGAATTCGCATTATCAGGGAGGGACAGTTGTTGAAAACGTGATGAGTTACAAGCTACGACGTGGAAAATTAGGAGTTTGACCGTGTAGTATCCACCCTTGGGGGAGGGGTGTCATGTGTTTTATGAATGGAAAAGGTTCAGGAGACAAAGCTGTACAACATCCTTCAGAAAGAAATAGTATAACGCGTTTGGTTGTTGAAATACATATCAGTTACTAAAGTAATGTCGATTTTCTGAGAATTACCCACATCACACCGAGTTCTATAACCGAAATACTCTCCTTCGATATTTACACTAGTAACACTGAAATTTACATAATAACAAAACTGGCTCTTCAGGTCATTCACGATTATACGCCAGAACACCGGCGCTTCCACGAGCGCTGTAAATCAAGCCGACACCTTCTTCATCATCCACCAATCCTGACCGGAACATCGTCCCATCATCAGCCATGCACCGCAAGTTCTCTCGAATGCGATAAATACCGTTTGGTCTTACAAATGACTCTATTCGCACGTACATAGTTGTTTTTTCAGTTTTTGAAGAGCCAGCACGTATTCGAGGAGATTATCCGCTCATTAAACCGATAAAATATGCCTGCCATTGATTCATTACGATCGGCGTCGAGCCGATGATAATTTTGCACGGCTCATTAACGGTTCGCCGGGCTGCCGTAAATTCATCGCCTTAGCCGCGGTATCGGTTCGTGCACGGCGTCGCCACCGCTGCCGGCTCTACACCTCCGGCCGATTCTCGCACCGCATCATCCGCGCCATTTTTTTGCCAAATTATACGCGCGAGGTTAACAATGGACGGCGTGGATACGCGTCGACATAGACGACCATATATACTGATGGGTGTCGGCGTCGGCTTTGAGCCGGCCGAACAATGGACGCAAATCTGGCAGATTATAGGAACGAGAGCAGAGCAAAACGTTTGTGCGTCGTGCCAGGCGAGAGAACCATCGCCGGCCAATGACAGTGGGGCAATGGCCCGGCGGCTGCGAAAATCGAACCGCATTTCGAACCGGAGAGGCGAACTCGAGAATGTGCAGAGGCACTGGATCGACCAGAGGAAGCCCGCACGGCCATTAGTCGTAACTGGAATGAACGGCGTCGCCGCCTCGAGAACCCGCTCAGTGAGCTCTTCGAATCGTCGTTTTCGTTTTCAAATTAATGATCCAAAATGTTTGTATGTTACTGGCGAACTGTGTGGCCACGCAGCCAGCCATACTTCGATACCGGGTATGTAAGCCACGAATGGCGAGCCCCGTATACCAGTCGCGCGCGTCAGTTTCACTTCTGCGAGAGCGCAGACATCGTGGCGCTCGGCCAAAATTCGCGATCGCCGACCTGCCGCACTCCGGCGCAGCGCGAACCTGATACCTCGGCGCCGCCGCCTCGCCAGTCCGGTCGCATTTCCAGCACCCACCGAGCTAGGCAAACCGGCCGTTGCTGATTTGCGAATACACCGAACGAGGTTAATGGCACGAGTTTGGATACTGGTCACCTTGCGCGAAATGCAGCCCGCCGCGTTCCAGTGACACTCTGAGCGACCGCGGTGCAGAGCGGTGACTGCGATCGAACTCGCCGCTGCTGTTCTACGCCATCTCGATTTCGTTTTCGGGCTGCGGGATTCCCGAAATGAAGCGTCGAAGCGGCCCGGCACTGCCGGCGAAAATCAGGTCGCGTGTGGAGTTCACGTGTCGAGTGCGCGTCGCGTCTTCGACACGTCGTACGTGTACCCTCGTCGGTCGCCACCAGTGCCGGAGAGTCGCAAACGCGAACACACCCTCGCCTCGACGCTGGCTGTACCCAGTTCACGCCATCGCGCCGCTCGCCAGGTAGCAGAGAGGTTCTGACGTCGTCGAATACCGTTAGCACGCATTAAGTGACACATTAACACTCTCCAAATAGGTAACTGTACAGACGAGTATCCTCTTCCGCTCGTATCGCCGAGTGCATTCGAACCTGACTCCTCGTCTCGCAATTTACCTGCATGTACACGAGAGGTTACAGGTTCGCCGACGAATTCCTTCTGGAAAACGAAATTACGCTCGCGAACGCGCGTGGACGACGAGCCGGTGCTGGCTGATGGTTTTACGATTCAGCGTGCGACGGAATTCGCGCTGAATACGGCGCCATTCCCGGAGTAGGACAGAAAAGCGCTGCTGGCATCGGCGACGTACTCGTCAAACGTATTCCGAGTATGTGCATCTCACTAACCGAACCTGTAACTCATCTTCACCTTATTTAATCCCCCTCAACCCCAACACTACCTTCAATAAACTTTCGTTACTCATTCGTTCTTATAACGAACTGAAATGAATAGTAGAGGTCAAAGAGAAACTATTCCGGACGCATCGTGAGAATTGGAGGCGTAGAAGATGCTTAAGCACCATGTGAGTGGTATTATCGATTTCATTCTTATTCGTTTTCTCTTTTTTTCTTCTTTTTTGTTAAATTTAAACATTTCTGATGAAATTTGTTGTACTTTTTCCATTTTTGACTTGAAAATATTGAGGGAGCATCGGCTCTCCAAAGTTTTTATTGGGGGGGGGGGGGGGCAAAGACCCCAAAAAGTGCCAAGTCGGCGCCTATGATTGCCTAGCTATACTTTCTGCATTAGGGTGTCCTTTATTTGACAAGTTTTCGCCAATCGATTAGGTGCGCACTGAAATTTGTTCCAGTGGATTTAGAAACTCGCCATTATAAATTGGAGCTCAATCTGAGGTCATTAACCCGTGGCGCTTTCACCTTGAATATGTGTAATACTGAGGTTTTACAAAAAACCGCGAATATCTCGAAGCCAAAATGCATATAACATAAAATGTTCCTTGTTAAATTTTGTGTTTGAAATATCCCATACAACTTTTCTTTAGAACGCATATTTACCGAGATAATCGCAAAAATGTGTGAAAGTTTCGAGGAACGCGGCTTTTATTTTTTCTTTCATAACCAATCTTCACTAGCTACATCCTAGTTATCTAAAAAAGTATTCCCCTTTGGGACCAAAATGCAAATGACATAAAATGCTCCTTGTTAAATTTTCTATAAAAAGGTCCGATACAACTTTTCTTTAGAAAACATATTTATGGAGATTATAGAGTAACAGCACAATGTTATATCTTATGCGCAAATTGTTGATTATTGTTGATGTATAGTACATAATCCGAGGTTTCTACTCTACAGTAGGTTCCCAAAATACTGTCATGGGCGTAGCCAGGTGGGGGAAGGGGCAAACTGATGGGGTACTTGCCTCAGTAGACAGAGACTGAAGTTATATTGTAGTGTGCATTACCCTACATTAATAGATATTTTAGCCGTAAAATAATTAAAAAACCTGTGTCTTTTGAAATTTTCACACATTTTTGCGATTCTCTCAGTAAATATGCGTTCTACAGAAAAGTTGTATAGAATATTTTTTATCGAAAATTTAACACGAAACATTTTTTGTTATTTGCATTTTGGTCGTAAAGTGAATATTCTTTTAGCTAACTGCGATTTAGTTAGTAAAGATCGGTTATGAAAGAAAAAACAGAAGCCACGTTCCTCAAAACTCACACATTTTTGCGATTATCTCGGTAAATATGCGTTCTAGTGAAAAGTTGTATACAATATTTTGTATAGAAAATTTAACAAGGAATATTTTATGTTAGATGCATTTTGGTCCTGAAGTTGATATGCTCCGAGATATTCGCATATACATGTATCTTTATGCTGGTGTGCGAATGCGACGGAAAGAAAGGAAAAGGAAGCCAAAGGAGAGGAATGACATTTTAAGGACAAGAGAATAGATGATCGTATATGTAGATGGCTCTGAAATGGAAGAAACTGGAAATGCGATTTTTTGTAAAACCTCAGTATTACACATATTCAAGGTGAAAGCGCCACGGGTTATTGAACTCAAATTTATAATGGCGAGTTTCTAGATCCACTGGAACAAATTTCAGTGCGCACCTAATTGATTGGCGAAAACTTGTAAAATAAAGGGCACCCTAATGCAGAAAGTATAGCCAGGCAATCATAGGCGCCGACTTGGCACTTTTTGGGGGCTTCGCCCCCCCCCCAATAGAAACTTTGGAGAGGCGACGCCCCTCAATATTTTCAAGTCAAAAATGGAAAAACTACAACAAATTTCATCAGCAATGTTTAACTTTAACAAAAAAGAAGAAAAAAACAGAAAACGAATAAGAATGAAATCGATAATACCGAAATATCAGACGCATCTCAATAAAATAATCAAAGAAAAAACCGCGCTCCGACCGATTCTGCCCCCCCCCCACCCAGTATTTTCCATAAGTCGGCGCCTATGCAGCAATATTCGCGAAGAGAGGTTCGCCGCAAATCCATGAAAAACTACTGCGACGTGACAATTTGGACTTTTTTGAAAAGTCCTAATCGACCTTAAACCAAAGTATGCGAGTAATTTGGACTTCCTATAGTAAATTCTAAAAATTAGAAAAAAACATCTGCAATCGATTCAATAGTGAACAATTCTTTCAATAGTTGAAAGAAACATTCAGCACATTTTGCCCCCTCCTCCTGAATAATTCGATTACGTCCATATCTGTGAGTCGACTTTTGTTCTAATATTGCGGACAACATATTAAAATTTGAGCTTCCAAACTCAGTTACAACTCGCGCTGTTAACGGGCATAAAATCTCAGGTTAGTCAAACATAAATAAACTGAACTTAATGACAACTGTATAAGGCTACACTTCATTGCCACAATTTTGCCTTAAAAACGAGCAAATCTGACAACAACTGACAAAAAAATTTCATAAATAATAGTCTAAACCAAACATTTTGCGTACTTTTTGTGCGTATAAGTAAACTAGATTTTTATTTTCTTCCCAAATAAGTGTCTCTTTTCGATTTCCACTATTGTAAGTTATTTACTCTGTATTTCCCACAATGAATGCTGTGGCAGTGCTGCTGGAAGTTTTACTGCCAACACAACCACTAATGCAGAGTTGTGTAAAATATAAGCAGTATAGTGATTGAAAAATTTTTGGCGGCTCTGTAACATAGCAGTGAACTGCCTATCTTACAGCCAAAGCATGTTGGTGGCTTTACGTCCAGCAATACTGCTACTGCTGTAATGCAAATTTTACTGCCAATTTGCATACTGTCATATTATGGCTGTATAAGTCGGCTTTGCTGCCAAAAACGCCACTAACACTGAGCACTGCCAATCCATTGTATGTTTAGTACTGGACTGGCAGTATATGTCGGAAATCACAGCAGTATTGCCGCAAATATGGCTAAGTTTTAGCAGTGTTACTGTCAGATCAGCTGTCAGTGATGTGACAGTATATCAGTTTTTTTTTCCAGAAAATTATGCAGTGTTTACTTTGGTTAGTCATTGGAAAGCATTTATCTTCCTCCTCCGTTCAGCACAAAAATTCTTCTTTTATGGCTTCAGAATCAAAATTTCAATTTTGAAAAGGGTATGATTTACTCGATCTAAAAAATTGAAGAAACCATCGGTAGCGGAATGAACTTCTCATCATAAAAAAAAAAAAAAAAAAAAAAAAAGAATAATTTTATTTCTTTTCCTGGCAAGAAGACCCTTTTTTTCACTTTTTAGAAAAAAACAACAAAAAAAACAACAAAAAACAAAGTTGTTCTCATCGAGGAGTAGATGTAGAAACTTTTTCCTCTTCTGTAAAAGTAGGTAAAATGGTTTTCTTCCCTCGAAGACAGGAGTGCACTTCTCATTCAAGAGACGACAAGGACAACTTTCTTCTCATTCCTCGTAGAAAAGATCAAGTTTCTCTTTCTTTGAAAAAAGGAACACTGTTCTTCTCATTCGAGGAAGGAAAGAGGAATCACTTTCTTATTCTGTCTTATAGAAAGGAAAGAGTTCTTCTTTCTTTCATGAAAATTACTAAGATCTTCCCATTTAGAAAAGGAAAAGGATGCTTTTTTTCTTTTTTTCACTTCTTCCTCGGGAAGATACAAGTTTTTTTCTTCCTTCAAGAATTGAGTGAAATTCTTTCTTGATTTAAAAATAGAAGTGAAAAGAAAAAAATCGCATTCGAAAGAGAAGGGAGGATTTTCCTGTTTCTCGAGGAAAAAGGAACTAAGGAACAAGTTTTATCTCCTCGAAGAGTGGAACGAAGTTATTCTAAGCAGATGAAAGTGACATTTCTTCTCTTTTCTTAAAGATGAAAGTTAGTTTCTTTATCCCACCCAAATTCAACAATTTGTTTTTCCCTTCCCATTAATTCAGAAAATCTAAGAGACGAGTTTTCTTCTCTTTCCTGAAGAAAAATTTCTCTTTTTTCTGATTCTGGTTGTATCAACGTGTTGCGTTGCGCCCATTTCAAATGAAAAATTTAGATTTTCAGGACCGAAGTTGAAACCGAGTTCAGATTCAGATGACATTCTGACTCAGCGATGCTTGAACCATCTCATTCGATACTTCGTTCAGTTTTCTTGAAAAGAGCCAATTTTGCCCACTTTCGTGTGTTAAATTTGGGTTTTGGGGTTCAAAATTGGGACCGGATAGAAATTTGAATGAAATCATTCCAACTCAGTGACCCAAAAAATCCATAGACTGACTCTGTTTTTAATTTTAATTTCGAGCGGTTTTGCTTTTTCCAAAATGTCAAATTTGGGGACTAACTTCCGTTCGGGTCTAAAATCCGACGAAATATTTGAAATCAGCAATCCAAAAAACTCTACGTTGATAGTTCACTCAATTTTTTAAATTCAAGTTAATTTTGCTCTTTTCAGGGGTAAAACTCGAATCTCAGGGCCCTAATATGGATCAGATCGACACGATATTTGAAATCATCGACTTAAAAACCTTAATCAAAAGTTTGTAATGTACGTCTCAGCCCCCTTGAAGAAGAAAGGGATAATTTTTGGCTAGAAAAGAAATAGACTTGGCCTTTTGGAAATCCACGCTGGTTACCCTTGAAAGAAATAGAAAGAAAGAACGAAACAGAAGGAACATATATTGTATAGGTTGGGTTATCAGTGAAAGTTAAGGAACTCCCCCTCCCCTTGTTCTAGTCATAGGTTTTCGCGCGGTCCCTGGGGTAGATCAAGCTTGAAAAATGGGTGCTCGATTATTTAGAAATAGAACTCTATTCAAAATTGAAGAATTAGTATTCGAGCATTGCTTGCGTTTCTTGCTGGCAAATGCTTGAAATGCTGGAGCATTTAGAAGTATCATTTTCTAGCCCCTATCACTACATGGCCCTACATTAGACGTAATGGAAAGTAGTTCTATAGTAGGGGTAAGTAAATAACACTTCCAAATGTATTGCCAACTTTTTAAATATTCGACCTGATCAGCGGATATATGGAAATTTAGCCGGAAACAGTCTCTGATGATTGTGAATTTCACTTATCGTCGTATGCGCAGATGTGAACATGGGAAGAAGCCGGGAGGGAGGGAGGATGACCTCTTCTGAAGATCAAAGTTACTCTCAGGAAATGTTAAAAATGCACTAAGAATTCTGTACTGAAATGAGGGGAAGATGGCTAAATCAACTTTGGGAAAGGACAGCCGCAGAACACCGCCAGACATAAAACGTTTGTCTCTGTATTTGTAATTCCAATCAAGCGTCATAGTAGGTTTGCTAATCAATTTACAATGGTAATACTTTAACAAATAATCTTTAATAGCTACAACATGTGCTGGTATTTACGAGGATGTCAACGTCGTTTTAGTTTTACAATCATAACAAGTGTGATTCATAAAATGAAAGTAAAGAAAAGAACCTTCGACTTCGCGCGACCCACGATCTACTTAATATTCGCACTTTCTATCCACCGGTATTGTTTTCAAAGAATGCCGGATGTGTTACAGGTCAAAATGCTATCTATTTTACTGAACGTTTGTTAGGTATTTTTTTCGACGCGCGTCGACGGTGAGCTCACTCGGAACCCCCATGTGTTTAATTCCTACCTTTATACATTAGTATAGCTCTTTGGAATCTGCTGGATTTGAATTAGTTTGGAAGAGAACTGTTAGAATGTGTTCTGAGAATTCAGTGGTGGTGTGGTGGGATGTATAGCGATGCACGCATGCCAAAATGGCCCCTAAGACACCGCACCCCCGGCCCCGGAAACTACCCTTTTGTTAAGCTTACATCGCACTATCAAACCCTCAGACTGTACAGTTTTTTGTAAGAAGTTCAGGTCATGAAAGGGATAGTGGTGATCATTAATCATGGCACTTTCCTGCTACTTCAATTAGACCACTAGAAACCCGAGAAGTGCCGGACTTCGAGGAAATAGGCATTGGGACGAATCTCAGGAAGCGCCCATTATTCGCTTTTTTTTGTTTCTTCTTTTTTAACTTTTCTTCTCGGTTTTCTTTTTCCCTTATTTTACCTTTCATTTTCTAGGCGCCCTCTTTCCGGCCGAACGTCCCCTTTTCAGTCAGTTACCCTCGGGCAATGGCCTTTTTGGCCCCTTGTATACATCTAGCCGTGAACCCGAGTAAACTGAGCCGGCCATTTTCATATTTTTATTCGCCGTGCAACCTCGATTTTCGTCACGGGCAGCCTCGATTGTCGCCCGCGACGCGTTCATGCGTCCACGGAAAAAATAAGAAAAAAAATAATGGTTCAGCGTACTTGTGCTTGTAGTGCTCTATCTCTAAATCAGGTTGTGGAGTGATCCGAGATGCTGTATGGGCATGATGTCATATTATCTTGCTTAAGCTTTTCGAGCTTCTGCAGCATTATCAAAGGTACGTTGAAGTTCTTCTCAGGATATTCAGATTATGAAGAGATCAGTGGTGATCACTGATTCTGGCACTCTCCTGTGGCTACCTCAGTTTAATTTTGCGGTATGATCCGAGATCCTCTGTTGGGGTGACGTTATGTTTTACTGTAATTCTTTGAGCTTTCACTGCATCAGGCTATACAGTACAGTTTTGTTCCAGACGTTCAGGTCATAAAAGGAATAGAGGTAATCATTGATTATGGCCCTTTTCTGTGTGTACTTCAATTTCAGTCTTGAAACGAATACAGAATACGTGAACAATGGCTGACTAAACCGCCATGGGGATAATGGAAAGAAGGATAATGACTATGTGTAGACATTGTGACATTTAATTTCTTAAAGAAAAAAACAAAAAAAAACTAGTCATAGTTTCCGGTTTTCGGTTCTAAAAGAAAGGTCATTCACTCTCTCATCTCGAATCGTCCAAACAGCAGCTATCAGCTATTCCAACTTCAAATGCAACTATAGCTGTTACTAATGGTTAATAAGATTACAGCCCAAATCTCCTACTCGCCCAGTTCCAACTATTCTTATTGCTAGGTTCGAGAACGAACATACTCTCACGTCCGTCGATGCGTGCTGCGTATTTCATTCAACAGTCTTGCCCGCAGGTTATTGTCATCTGCAGTTTGCTCGTAATCAGTTTTGTCCCTCTTGCCTCCTTGCCAATTTCTGGAACCATTTTCTTCTCCAGTGAAATGATAAAAGACGATGTGTGTGAATGTGCAGGCGCGATGGTGTATATAACAAAAGGTGTGATGTCTTCGCACTGCCGTGCAAAATACATCCGTAACATAAGGAAAAAAATCGAAAAATACCCTAAACAAAAATGCGATGTCGAGTTCGTGGAAAATCAAAATGAATTAGTAATTTCAAGAGCTACACAAGATACACATGGGATGGTTGAATGTGGTTAGCTGGTCACAGAATTGCATTAGCGTAAATGGAAAGCTTTTCTGGAGATGATAGAATGGTCGAAGAGGGAGATAATGTATGTTTAATTTTCTGAGTAAATTGAAGCTATTTTTGAATTTAGCTGTGAAAATAAGCCTTATCGATGTTGTGTTTTCTGGTTTCGAGGAAAAGATACATCCACAAAAGAAATTCAGAAGTATTATCAAAAAGCAAATTATGAAAAAAGATTGAGGCATCATTCAATTTTTTTTTTCTTTCTAATAAATCGGTCTTATTTGATCTTTGAAATGAAGGGAGTGTAACTTTTTTGAATTCTTCGCAAATTTGAGCTAAAAAGTGAATTTTGCGACCCATGGTTTGAGTCGGAGTTCACAAAATTTCTAAGGAACTGCAAGTGAATTAAATTAAAATCTGTCATATAAGTCAGAACGTTCGAAAAGTCCTATTTCAAAATTTTACCGCAATAGTATCCAAATACAGGAGTCCCCTTTTAATTTTTCTTGATTTTTGCACTTTTTCAATAAGAGGAATGTATTTTTTGATTAGAATTTTTAAAACTGTCGTAAGCACGAATCATCAAATCGAGATACTGACTGGAGTGATCTCAAGGTTACAGAATTCAATTTTGATTTCTATGTGAATTCAAAATTGTGGTACTGAAGAGAGGGCAGGACCCCAGAAATTTCGTAAAATACCATATAGATATCGTTTCATATGTTTAGAGGACCGCTAAGCTTGTTTTTGATAGTTATATGTCCACAAATTGCAAGTTGCGACATCTAGGATGGGGACAGGACTTCGAAACGAAGATTCTGAAAAATAAAATATAGGTATTGTTTTACTAGTTCAAAGAGTTGAGGAATCCAGTTGTGATAACGATATGCTCCTGGTTTACACATTGTGGCACCAAGCTGGGAGAGGGATTCCAAAATTGGATATTCTAACAAATGCAACATGAACCTCGTTTCAGAGGTTTTAAGGGTTGCTGGACTTATTTTTAACATTTATCTCACTGGAAAACGGACATAAATTCCTCTACATCAAATCGTCTTGAACGTCAATGACTATAATAAGTCGGCACTACACCGGAAAGTTATGAAACATCTCGAAGGCAAATATGAAGAGGAAAGGCATTCCAGATACCTCAGTTTGCGAATTAGTGGAAACTCGTGACTAGTAATGAGTTCAACTACCGGTTATACCGGTGAAACGGTTTTGCACCCCTTCTGTTTGCTCAAGTCGATGGAACTAAAAAGAAATACCGAAAAATGTACATTTCCTTCTATAGTCTCTGTTAATCTGTAGGAAAATGAAGGTTTATTTTGAACCCCATTTTTCGGGCATTTTGAGGGCAGTTATGAAGAAATTGTAAGGTATCTTAATGAGTATATAATTTTTCTTCGGGAAATTTTCTTGTTAAATTGTTTGGAGACAGCTGGACTTTTGAGTAAGGTTCAGCTTCCTGAGGGAAATAGCGACCTTCAACTTTTGATACGTCCATTAGGGAGCTGCTCCAAAGAGATTTGTAAAAAAGTCTGCCGAGATTTTTGCCCAATTTCGATATTTTTTTTTTTCGGTCTAAAACTTTTCTAGGCTAAACCAATCGTTTGTCCATCTTGTCTTTTCGCCTCTGTAGTCTGGGAAAATAGGCATAAAAAGTACAAGTAAGCTAATTTTTGACTGAAAATTAATTTTTTAGGCCTTAAACATCTTGAAATTGGATTTTTTTTTTTCAAATATCTCGGGACTCATGGCCAATACGAAAAATATGTTTCAACAAGAAATGTTTTTCACTCGGCTTTAAAACGGATGAAAATACAAAATTTTTGAAGAAGATTGAGTTGGATGTCTAGATATATGTTTTTCGACACGCTGAATTCATTTTTGAACTTATATTATGCGGGTACCCCATCTGATAACCTAAACCTATATTTGGGAGGGGGGTGAAAATTCAAAATTTTCGACAGTTAGGTGTCTAAATATAAATTTTTAACACGCTGAACTCGTTGTTCAGCCTATTTTTGTCCGAACACTGCAATAGCCGGGGTCTTTTTTTTTTTTCTTATAAAACCCGGCCAATGATTGTGCATTACAGTACACTGTTGACACTAATTGGTATCAACTCTACGAATGATTGAGTGAAAGGTGAGGAAAAACTCAAATTTACTAAATTTATCAAAAAATAGTTCAGTACCATCATTTATGGCTTTTTAACCTGGTTTTTGCCAAAAGTTGGAAGTTGTAGGAAAATCTACTTATTGACATTTGAAGCACATGATTAGACGAAACTAATGCCGCTAGAACCATTTTGGCATAGTTTGGCACAAACTACTTCTGGACTACAATGTGATACAAATTAACATAAAAATTCTACGTACTTTATCTTCATTTCAAAAAAATAATAATAATATATTGGATCAAATCATGAAACAATTTAAACCACATGAAAGATGAAGAAATTTTCTTTCCAATGATATGTACACATCACTATTTTGCATTAAAAACCCCTGAGTTAATATATGTTAAACAAACAGACGATAACAACCGGTTTACTGGGCCACAGTACTCTCTTATCACTTATCGCGTTGCCATGGTGAGCAGGTGATATGGTGATTACCACAGTAGCGATTTAGTAGTAGGAGTATAACGAACACCTGGACTAATTTTCACATAATTCCAGAAACTTTTAATTTTTTGACTTTTGCAGTGTCAAATTCTGATATCTCCCACTGTGTGTCGCAACTTGAATCAAAAATACAACAAATTTAGATGGGACTCATTTAAATGGATAATTGTTTTCTACAACTTCACATCCTTGTAATCAATATTACTTGATTTGTCAAAAGATTGCCAAAAGTTTAGCTATGTGGAAAAAATGAATCAGTAAAAACAAGAAAGAATTTGATCATAAAATATAAACAGGACTATACTTACAAAATAATTTTGAGATCAACATCACAATATCTAGTTGTACAAATTTGAAAGATTATTGTTTCAAAATTAAAACTGAAGCAAAAACTGGAAAGGTAATCATTAAAAAAAAAACATTTTAATAATTAGATTATTTTTTCACCTTGACTACTTTGAGTAGGCTACCCAATACCCTTAAAAAACCTATTAGTTATTAGGTTCGTTCTATTTGCAGAACAAAGGGCGGAACTGGAACTGTTACGTTCATTAAAACTTCTAATAAAAAATCAGAACTAAAAACTATGTTCTGAGGAACTTTTCTCATTTACATTTAATCAAAAAGAACGCACAAATCATCTGATCCAAGATGAATACAGTGCAGTCTTGGTAATCCGGGCTCCGATGATCCGGACTTCCGGCTAATCCGGACGGCCCTAAAAAGAAAAAAAAAAAAGAAAAAAACGGTGTAGAAGTTGTAGTACAACTGGGTACAGTACACGCAATCGAAGTTTGATTTTTGTTTCCTCCGACGACTGTTATTGTACTTTGGTCATGTAACTGTGAAGTCCAGCAATAAATTTGTTTAATAATAAAAATGGTATACATTTCATGCATTTCTTAGGCTTTTTCCGTTTCATCCGGACTTTCACTAGTCCGAAGTCCGGATTAGGGAGACTGCACTGTAGAATCAAACACGAAAGCTGAATGAACACACTAACAAGAACTGGGAACCTAGACTCCAGAACTTACCCCTTGAGTGAGTTCTAGAAGTGCAGAACCTAAACAGAAATCAAGTTCTCGAATCCGAGTTCTAGTGGCAGAAAGAAAAACCAACCAAAGAGAACCAGTTCTGTCCTTGTACAAATATAACGGCTATTTCGAGAACTTTTTTGAAAAGTGTCAAAAGTGCAGAACTTTTGAACACATAGAACGAATCTATTATTTACACGAGTAGACCTACAAGTAACTATTTAGTAGAGATGGGCAAGATCATGATTGAAATGATCTAAAGTCTGGTCCAGTCAGGAAACATTACTGGCTACTCGCAATACACATCAATATATCGGTATTTTGAAGTTGGAGGGGAAAGACGAGTACGAGAACACGTTATCAGCGCCGTGAAAAAATTGTTTCTTAACTGGACCAAACTTTAAATTAGATAACCGCGATACCACAATACACTGGATATGCGAATAAGACCACAGCTCACATCTCATGCTGCAGCGTTATAAAGCAACAAATTACTGTAAGTGCTTTGGCGCCTTCAATTTCACAGATAGGCAAAATGTGTATGTGAACTAATTTAAAGCTCGCGTTGAATGTAGGTGATGATTAATGTGTTTTGGAAATGAAAAATCCCTAATTCCTGGTAATCATTTATGAGTGAACTATTTACGCTTAAAAAAATAGTATTTTGGTTTGCCGCCCCGGGCAGTCTCTAAAAATCTGCCGCCTTGGGCTGAAGCCTTTTCAGCCCATGCCTAAATACGGACCTGAGTATGTGTTATGTGGAGCCCGCAGAATTTTCACTAGAACTCATTATAAATTTTAATTTATCGGTGCTTCTTAAGCAGACGTGTTGTGACTTGCACTGCGCTGCCACCCCCTTCAACTTCAGCGAAGTTGATAATATCATGTCTGATCGTTTCCATTCTTCAGGGACTATATTTCTTTTACTGTGATTTGATTAAATAGGTTGGTTAGAGCTGAGACCAAAGTGAGGCCACCCTGTTTTATGTGTTCGTAGTGCCGTCATTTTCCGGAGCGTCGTTTAGCCTTAGCTTGCTAATTATTGAGTCTGTTTTGGACGGTAGAAAAGAGGGGATGTTCTGTCTGGGTTTTACGGCTCAGTTGTGTGCGTTACTCTAACCTCCTGCCAACAGTCTAAATCGATTTTTACATCTAATTTTATTAGAATATTAGAATCAAGTTATATCACTGTTTGCCCTACACCTCCGGGGAAGTAGCCGAGCTGCGGGCCAGAATAGTTGCAAACCAATCGTCTTCGGATTTAATCGAGAGTCATTCGCTTTCCCCGACAAAGTAGGTGGCGGGCATCCACCTGGTTCGTGGAATTCGATGTGTCCGAAATGCGCAAAAGTGCTCGAGGTTCTTTGCCCTACAAATGCAAACGAACACTGGGTCTCGCTTCGCCGACACTCTCGCGCTCGCATCGACGACGCGCGATAAATTTGCATTTTCCGAAACAATAGACGCGGTAATTGCTGCGACTGGATGCTCCAGGCAGTCATGTACGTAGATAAGTTAGTGTATTATGTATCTTTTATCGTCTTCGTATTATTTACCCGCCAGTATCGGCGCTCCATGGCTCGCCCACGACCGCGAGACCGCGAGACGCGAGTCTTCGATACCGTCACCCGCATTCGAAAAATGCCGTGCCGAAATATGGCACATTTTGTAAACTTTTTTTTTTCCATGTTTTATGCGTACATATGCGTGTAGGTACATCGTCTATGTAGGTAAGACCAAGCAACAGTTAACTTGGACACACGACACGTTTACAACCTCGACACGACCGACCACGACCAGCTTAATCGCGTTAAAATATTTTCCTCTCTCGCATGCACCGTCGGCGTTTTCGCGAAAACCGCAATCATGTCGCCGGCATCACGAGTGCGCCCATTTATGTAAAATTCCTTCCATACTTTCGTACATAACTTCGGCTTTCTCGGTCAGGTCGCGTCTGGCAAACAGCTTGCAACGTTTAACAGATTTTGTCTGGCGCCATGCGATCTCTGGTCGGGCTTTGAATTGTCTGCAGCTGACTTGAGTCGAATTCAGAGGCGGCGTGACGGGTAGCTAGAGTATGCCACTGCGTAAGGCCTTGCGCTGAGGAAAGGAAAATTAAGCCTCGTGCCTCAGTATGAAATATACTGAATCTTCCTACACCGTGATGAAGTTCGCAAAGACGGAGCGGCTTTAGGAGCAACCAAAGTATATGATATCGTGAAGCCTCGTGAAAATAGAAAATGATGACCCTAACAAGAAAGTTGCATTTGGAGTATATGCGACAAATCTACACTAGAGAGTGCTACAAATTCACCTACGCGGGTAAAACTGAAAGGGTGGTCATGGATACTTTTAAATGGAAACACTGCTATCCTTAGGAAGGTAAAAAATGGCCGAAAATTATTCCACCCACTTGCATTGAGTATAATTTATTCTATTGTTTACTGACAATACAATAAAATGTATGACAAGTTTAAAAAAAAAATCAATTTCTAATTGATTTGAAGACGTTTAAAGTTTGCTGTAATCTTATGAAAAGTTGCGCATGATCACCTTTTCAGTGCGCAGGGTTACCAACTTTGGGTATTCCAAGTCTTAGAGCCTATGAAAATTGAAAATAACGGGCCCTCTCCCTTGGACTTCCTCCTCACCTCTACAATCATCAACCACCACAACTAACCTCCACCATCTGGATCTCTTCACAGTACCCTCTTCTTCTCTCCATGACCTTCTCTGTCCACGGCTTCTCCCCCACGTGGCACCCTCCGTTCATACCTCCAATCATCACTCAGTCCTCCACCTAGTCTCCCCCGGATCACCCTCTTCCACTCCGAGTGCCCCTCATTAGGACCACGTCCCCCGACCACCCCCACACCACTATGGCCTTCATTTCTATTCACGTACCACACCCCCACCAAGACCTCTTCACGCATCTCTATGCCCTCCCCAATTAAGGCCTTAATCCTTTGCTACAGACTTCCCCTTCCACTGCTCCTCATCTACAACCTCCTTGTCCCAACTCCCTCAAAGATCCCCTGGTCCTCTACTCAGGAGCTCCCACCACCATGAACACCCTTCCCCTTCAGGCCCCGCTACCAGCTCCTCCCGCACCATGGCTTTCATTTCCCTCCCCGGGACTTCCTCCTCCACCAGGACCTCTTACTCACCATCCCCCCACCGACCAGAGCCTCTATCCCTCTCCTGAGGCCACGCCACCCATGGATCTCCTTCCCATTCTGAAGCTCCCTCCACCATGAACCACTTCCTGGGGGTAGGCTACCCATGGAAAAATAAGCAAGTAGTGGGGCAGGGTAGGCGATCCGCAGTCTCTACTCCCTCCCAATGGCGGCCTTAGTCCCTCTCCACAGCCTTCCCTTCCGCGGCGCTATCACCCTACGGCCTCCTCGCTCAACCACCTCGAAGATCCCCTGGTTCTCCAACCAGAACCTTCCGCACCATGGCTTTCATTCGCCTTCCCGGCTGCCTCTCTCACCAAGAACTTCCTCCTCCACCAGGACCCCTTTCACCCATCACTACAACCTTCCTAATGGCGGTACCTCTTACAACCCCGGGCCTTTATCTACCAAAATTTTACTGCCCCTCTAGGATCCTCACCCACCACTACCCCCTGGGCTTCATCTCCCATCAGAGCCCCTGTCCTCACTATGGCCCTCCAACCCCCTTGAAGATCCCTGACCATCCACCCAGGAGCTCTCACAACCATGATCACCCCTCCCCCGAGAGCCCTTCTCCCTCAAGACTCCACCCGGCTACCAGCCCTTCCCGCACCACGGCAATTTCCCTCCAAGGTCTCCTCTCTCACCAATGACTTTCTCCTCCACCAGGTTCTCTTACTCCCGCCCCACCCTGGGCCTTCATCTCCATCCACAGTCCACGCCCCCACAGGGGCCCTCCTCCCCCTTCAGGAGCTCCCTTCTCAACCATGAACCCCTCCTGAGTGTAGGCTACCACTGGAAAATTGAGCAATTAAGGGGCATGGTAGGCAACCCGCAGCGATTTGTGATGTTGAGGATTATGGGTAATTATGTCTTTTTATGTTCTATTATGTCGGTTATGTCTTAAAACTTGGTGATCTTTTATGTTAGAACAGATTATGTCCTTGAAAGTAGTTGATCTGCCCCTGCAATTTATCTAATTTTAAGGTAGGCAACCCGCAGTGTGTTTTTTCCAGAGGTGGGAGGAGGAGTTTTGATGTCGGTTATGTCTTAAAACTTGGAGATCTTTTATGTTAGAGCAGATTATGTCCTTGAAAGTAGCTGATTTGCCCTACCTAAAAACCAGAAAAATTGCAGGGGCAGATCAACTACTTTCAAGGACATAATCGGTTCTAACATAAAAGATCTCCAAGTTTTAAGACATAACTGACATAAGACATAAAAAGACATAAAATGACATAATTACCCATAATCTTCAAGATCACAAGTCACTGCAAGTTGCCTACCATGCCCCTTAATTGCTCAATTTTCCAGGGGTAGCCTACCTTCAGGAGGGGGTTCATGGTTGAGAAGGGAGCTCCTGAAGAGGGAGGAGGGCCCCTGTGGGGGCGTCGCCTGTGGATGGAGATGAAGGCCCTGGGTGGGGTCGGCGCATGTGCGTGCTGCAATCTTTGGGTTGAAATTAAAAGTACTTTGAGGCTCTGTGGGCACTTGTATGGGCGGCGGTTCTTAGAACAGTTTGCATGCACAAAACCACTTTTGCAAAAGTTAGCACGTGCGGGATATTTTGAACTTCACACCTTCATTTGGTTTCTTGGGAGCATACGAACGGCGAACCGAGGCCCCAGAGCAGGATATGTGGATCAGGGTTGCCAATTTAGCCTTTTTTCGGCTATTTTTAGCCGATTTTGAAAATTTTGTCCGATTTTTTAAATTTTATTCAGCCGATTTAAAAAATCCAGCCTAAAATGGTCTATTTTGAAAAGATTTAGCCGATCGGTGATTTTTCTGTAAGATTTTCCTGTAAAAGAAGTGACGTGTCACAAAAAAAGGGCCTTAGTGGTAAGTGGACACTAAGGCCCTGTTCTTGTGACACGTCACTGTATTACTCTTTTACAGACAAATCTTACAGAAAAAACACCAATCGGCTAAATCTTCTCAAAATAGCCCATTTTAGGCTGGATTCAGTAAGAAACAAGTGTTAAAGCCTGAAGCAGTGAAGTCTTCAGTATGGTTCTGATGATGATAATGAGTAAAAAATGGAACCTGCGCATAATACATACAGAAATAATTATGCTACATAAAACTGGACCAGATTCTCGCACGTTATAGGTATGTTACTCCAGAGCATAGTTCTTAGCCGATTTTAGCCAATTTAGCCGAGTTTTATAGACTTATGTTAGAAAAACTTTATAAGAATTGGTAGTCACGAGACGGTTTTGGGGCTAACGTTGCGCGCTGAATACACGTAGCCTTATGGAGTTTTCACGGATTTTTTCATTTACCGTTGAATATCTCGAGAAATATCGAATTACAAGTAAAATGAGAGAGGATAAAAATTGTAGCCCATCTCATTTCCTTTTAGGTGAGCTCATTTAAAATAGAATCCATGTAGCAACTTTCGAGTTACGGTATTCTAAAGTTGAAAGTTAATTTTGTGCGCATCTGTAGCTGCGCGATAAGGTTGCGCATTGACATACCGTGCACCGTGGCCGGGATTATTCAGTTCAGTATTCAATATTGATGAATTGATAAGGCTTTTTTATAATATTAGCATTTATCGAAATATTATATTTAACATTTGTCTTAATTCTTATATTATGGAGCCATATTATACGTTTTCCGAAATTAGTTAATTTTGATATAATGATTTAAATACGGTGATAATCTTATTTCAGGTACAACCTGAGTAAAATAAACATGCTTAAAATATGATGATAATCTTATTTCAGGCTCAACCTGGACAAAATAAATATTCGTTAAATACAGTTGTACTTTGACGCAATGACCTCACTTCAAGAACAGCATAAAAGTAAACGAACGTATACGTACAATAATGACTAATTGATAAATTGAATGGTCGGAAGGCAGGTGTCCGTTCTATATGTTTTGCAGGATATCCTAGAGATTGTCATCACTTTCTGAACTGTAAAATCAACTCTTTTAAAGCTCTCATACATTCCACTTGTGATAGTACAGCATTTTCTTGCACCAGCTTCTTACCTACGACGTTAATTTTTGCCTTTGAACTCGAATTACTGATGTCCTATACAGAGATCAACGTTTGTGAAAATAATCTAACTAACGTATGCATTTCTTCACAAAGATCTGGTGAACAAATACCCCGTCATCTTGTGTTTTTAATGGATATATCATAATTTTTAATACCAGCGGAGCGCAATTCATTTTCTTTCAAGTGCTTTGGCGTTGTCATAATTGATAAATTAACTTTCGAAGTTTTTTAAAACTAGAATAATACGATGTACCACTGTACGCTGTACTGGTGAAAAACTTATGCACAAGTACATAAGGTAATAGAACATGAAGCTTTAAATTCCACTCCGAGTTGATATGTTGATAAGAAAATGAAAAATAAAAACAAGAGTGCGCAGACGCTGCGCATCTCCTTCGCGCACATGATGAACGACGCATGAAATAAACTTTCAACTTTAGAATACCGTAATTTGAAAGTCGCTGTGTGGATTTTAATTCAAATGGGCTCAACTAAAAGGAAATTTCATGGGCTACAATTTTTATTCTTTCTCTTTTTACCTTTAATTCGATATTTTTCGAGATATTCAACGGTAAACGAAATAATCCGTGGAAACTTCATAAAGCTATGTATATTCAGCGCGCATCGTTGGCCCCCAAAACCGTCTCGTGACTCTACGTATACTTCTAGAGCCCTAACGCCGATTTTTTCATTAAAAGTAGCTGGGGAAAAAAAAAACAGAAATGGCAACCCTGGTGTGGATTGAGAACTAGTCTTTGTAGCCGACAGCACATGTACGAACTGCAAACGCAGGATAAATAACTTACTTGACAAATCAGAACTTTCTTATACAGCAGCCTTCCGTATCCTTGAATCTAAGTACAATTGCTAACCACAACATGCACTTGCAGATTTTGAAGTAGCAATCCAGAACTCCCTTCGAGCTGTATGGCCGGGTATTGTGATCACAGGGTGCAGATTTCACCTCCTACAAGCCTGGTTCAGAAAAGTACAGGGCTTGGGTCTGGTAACGGATTACATGAAAGACACTGCACTTGGAAAGTGAATCGGCTACATGTGCGGCTTGCCATTCCTTGACCACGAAGAAGTAGCAAACTACTTCCTTCAAGATTTGTTACCTATTCTGCAGACGAGTGGTATTAAGATTTAGAATATCGCGACTGGACTACTTCTTCAGTGGCTGGGACCGTTATTATAAAACAGAAAATCGTAAAATCCGTAATCCATCGAACCGACGGTATCTCTACTTATCAAGTTCTCCGCAGGTGGACTGACTACAATTGCCTTTCCCAACTTTCCTGCCTTACTATGTGCAATCGTTTCATCTTAATGCACTACTCTTATTTTTTATGTGCCACGGATTAGTGTTTATCTCTTCGATCAGCATTTACTATTAACCCTCGACGATTTCAATTCCAGTTAACAAGCAATAGGTTAAACTTTTATTTCGCCGTGGATGTAGGTCACCCGGCAGCATCGTCGGGTCTATATTTTGCCTTAGTTAAATACATTAAAAACCAATTAATGTGTTCCTTTTTTTTCTTTTTTTTTTTCCTTTAATAATGAACTCGCAAAAATCAACCATGCTAGCGTGTAAGGTAGTCCTCCGCGATCGTTTTATGTGAAGGAATTGAGCCAATTCGCAATACACGTCTTATCCATTAACAGTGGAAACTCCATTTAGTGCACAGCAGAGAGTGAAATTCAGTTGAAGAAAATTCAACCGAATGAGATCAAGATCAGGTTGGTGAAGAGTTACACGCAAGAAATGGAAATTATAGCTCGAGTTGAAAGCTAAATTAAACTGAACTTTCGTTCTCGATGACCTCTTTGTAAAGCAAGAAGTTAAGGGAAAGTGTCAATTGTTGGTCAACTTCTTTTGACCAGCTCGTGTACCTTCCCTAATCGGTTTTCGGAAATGAAACCCATGTAGTACATTAATACTATTCCTCTACTCTCAGCTAATGCACTCGAAAATTTTTAATATGCAATGGAAAATGTTGACTGCAGCTATTTTACGAAGACACCTAAAGACCAACATTTGGTAGTATCGCTGTGCTAATTATTGGTCAGGTAAAATTTCATCACAGGATTATTGCTTTCGAAATACGTGTCAATAATTCAATCACAGGCCACAGTGACTGGAACTTTCTCCACATTTCGTTCCATAACTCACGTACGACTAGATTGAACACCTTGTACACCGAGCTTAACTCCCTGTCTGGATTCTCTCTCTGTCGCGACGATCTAATGACGACCCGTTTCGAGAACAGAACCCTCGTAATCCATCATCGGTAATCTGTAATTGAGTTCCTAGTTTCATGTCGAACTTGATCACAATCCGCACTTAAAAACGACCCCATTAACCCCTACCCCCGCCAGAAAGCATCGATCATTTCGAATAGTGATGGACAACAGTATTGTATGTCTGGAATATTATCGTAACCCGAGAGTTTTTTTTCTGTTCGCAGCGGTGCAAACCCATGTGGATCGGTGCGAGGGGGCGGCGCCGCCGTCGCCACCGAATACTATACGCGGCCAGCGACCAGCGTGCCAGCAGCGGCCAGCTCCGTAGCCTCGACACCGGCACCGGTACCATGGAGAGACATAACTGGAACCGAAGTGGCCTGAAATACTGGACCATAATCGCAAGCAGTGCCCTTTTCGCGTTAATGACACCGGCAGCCAGCAGCAGTGAGCTTCCTCCGACATGGCGGGCGCAGCTATCGGCAGGTAAATCCAATCGTTCTGACTAGAAAGGGGATAACTGGGCCCACGAGAAGACGTACGTCGGTTTTTGCAAGAGAGGTTCTCGACTGTTGATCATTGCTATGGGTGAAGGAAAGATTGGGGGAGTGCCGAGTGGAAACGCTGAAAGCACGTGGGGGGAAGTCCGTGTCAGGAGCAAGTGTGGTGGACCAGACTATAGCCGGTTCGAAGGGGGGATTTTGGCGGAGTATTACCCCTTGACTGTCATAAAACAAAAAATTTTCAAACAATTGAAAACTTGCTCGCTTTCCTTGTAAATGAGTGGTGTTTTAATCTCTTTTAAGGGTGCACACACCCCCAGAATTCTGACGCCGAATTTATACAAGCCGCGATTGTTTTGTGCAGCAAATTAAAATTCCGGGTTTCGAAACCGATTCCAGGACTTAGCCATATTTAGTGGTGTCAAATTGTAAGGATTGAAGAAAAAGCATGGCTGTTTCTATGTTCATAAAAAAAGTCAAGGTGTTCATTGGAACCACGAGAAAGAGGTGCTACATCTGTACTGGAAGATGAAGACGGTACTACCTATTTTGTCTAATTTTCAACGGGTTACATTTATCGGCACGCGAAGAAATAATGAACGCACGCGAAAAAAGAGGGAAACACACAAACATGTAATTTAAATAAACGCGAAAACAAGAAGTTCACGATAAAAGAAACAGATAAACAGGAAAAAACGTTATTAAACGCTACGGTTATCATACAAAACAAGAGAAAAAAATTAAACGACCTTTCTTGGCACGCGAAATAATAAAACTTGAGTAAAATAAGGTTTAAACCCGTGAGCCTTTTTCGCCAGCGTGAGGCCTTTTTCGCCAGCGCTGGTCGACCTCTCGCTTGCATTTCTTTCCAAGAGGGACAGTCTTTGCCGCCGCAGGTGCCACCATCTTTTTCTGCCGTATTTTAACGCTCAAGGAGTACTTGCACACAATCATATACTGAGTGCCTCATGAACACTCGTTCCTCGTACTAAAGCCCTCTATAGATATGAGTAAAGATTACGCCATTTTGGCTCATGCCGCGCCCGTAGATGCCGAATTGACTATGCGGTACGTTCCGCATAGTCGGATTCGGCATCCACGGGCACAGTGTGAGCCAAAATGTCGTGTCTTCACTTATATTTATAGGGCTCAGCTCGTACATACCCTGCTACTTAGATTTACCCTTTCAGACACGTCAAACTATGGTCGGCTGTTTGTAATTTTATCGCGTTAGCATACTACATTTCTTGTCAAAACCTGCTAAATAATGTGGTGTGTGTGTCATCGCGTGGATCACATATAAGAAGTCTTTATCTTCAATTTTTTTCTGTGTGTTTCTTCCGCGTACGATTATATATTCCCCATTTTCAACGTAGACCCGCAGAATGAGAGAATTATGTTCAGGTATTGCTCAAAGCAGAAGAACGGAAGTATCTACAATTGGAGAGTATGGTCTTATAACGACAGATGTGAGTGCAGTCAAGGAGGAAGAAGTAGCTGTAGCGATAAGAGGAACCTCAAAGGAGGACAAGCGGTCGGCCCTGATGAATTTTATGGTCAGATACTGAAGATAGTAATTGAAAAGAACAGTTGATGATGTTTTTGACGGGTTTCTTCCACGAAATTTATTGGCCTTAGAAACTTATTGGTTAAGATCAGTTTTTGTAACATTGCAAAATAAACCCTTTTTGACATCCATCTGGGTGGGTTTAGGACTATTTGAAATTTTTCTAGGCTTCTTAAATCTTGTTTAAAACTTTTCAAGACTTTTAAACGTGTTTTTATCATTTCTAGGGATCTTTGAGATCCGTTTTAAGATTATTCCTGAGTTGGTTAAGATTTTCGAAGACTATTTTTAATATTATTAGGATTTATTGACACTTTCTCGTACTTACTCAAGATCCTTTGAAAATCATCCAGACGGATTTAAGATTCTTCGAGATTCATTAAGATTTTTCCAGTCCTGCTTTAAATTTTTCGAGACTTCTACTCTTATAAACATGACTGAAACTTTTTGATATTATTCTATGCTTCGTTGAGACCTTTGAAACCCTTCCAGCCTAGTTGAATGCTTATAAAGACGGATTCAATATTTTTTGAGAATCTTTAAGGTTATTCTGAACTTGTTTGATTTTTAGTTATTCATCGAGTCTTAAGAAGTATTGAATAGGTCTGTAAGCGTTTCGGAAAAATCTGAACGAGTCTAAAAATGTTTCTGTAGAGCGTAAAATGCTAATCTTAAACAAGTCCGAAGAAGCCGCTGTAGAAATAATCTGGAACAATTCTGGACGAGTCATGAAAATAATGTAAGCTTGGCAGAGTTTTGAAAATGCATGAGGATATATCCGCCGCCCCCCCCCCCACCGGAAAAGAAGTTGAAAATATCCATTTTACTACTCATCTCAGCATGCCTTGAAGGGTTTTGTGAAAATCTGAAGGGTCTGAAAAAGGCTGTGTAGAGGGTAAAGTAATAATCCCAAAGCCGAAAAGTTTTAGAGATAGCCTTGAACAATTCTGGTAGGGACTTGAATAGTAAAATAGTCTGAAAGAATTCCGTGGGCAGTTTTAGGGGATATAGTCCCTCTTTCCTATTACGTAAAAGCTTGAAAATATCCATTTTGTCTTAACGAGTCTTAAAGGGTCTTATAAAAGTGTGAAGGAGTTGAAATAATAATTTTGAATAAGAATAAAATTGTTACAGAGATGGCTTTGAAGAATTCTGTAAGGGGTTTGAAGAATAAAATACGTTTGAAAGAATTTTACAAAACTGTGAGTATATGCCCCCTCCCCCTCCCAAGCCAGGAAAAAAGATTACAAAATGTCCACGGTCTGGTAATAGTCTGGAGGAGTCTTAAAAAAGTTTTTGTTGAGTCAGGAATAATAATCTTAAACAAATCCGAAGAAGTTACTTTTGGAAGACTTATGTCGAATGAAATATGTCTGGAAGAATTTTTTTTTTAAAAGTATGAGGATAAATCCCCCTTCCTCCTTCTCATTACTAATATTTACAACTCAAATCGTTGAAAAAAAAATTCAATCGCTCCGCTCGCAACTATAGTCTTACCTCTATGAGAGTTTTTTTTTTTTGTATCTATAAAATTATAAACTATCCCCCTCCCTTCAAAATTTTTCTACTGCCCAGAGCCATAGTTCTTGAGCTTTTAAAGTCGAAGTAGCTATTGGCAGTGCTAAAATGATTATTATTCCTCTTGATGGACGGAGGTTCTTGATATTTTGAAAATTCGAGCTTGATTTGATAAAGTGAAAGGATCCTCCATTTTATGGGAACATATTTCGACTTTCGACTTGCAGTCATCCACAAAGGACCCAAAAATGGAGTAACAAGAAAATTTATTCCTCCGCATCCAAACCCTCATATGGAAAAAACGCAAAAGTTGTCTCAAAATTGTCCAGCTTTAATGCTGCGTCAATAAAATTTCGTCGACTGTTATTACATATTTTCCAGAAGAAAATATTTTGGAAAATGTTTTTAAAAAATGATAATAGTTTTTTTTTTTTAAACTTACCTAGAAAGGAAAGGTAGAAACTAGAGGAGGAGGGTATAAAAAAAAGGAAAATGGCACTGATGATGAAGAAGGCCATTTTTTCAACTTTCTCCTGTGTGGAGAGGGAGTGGGAAGGGATATTGGCCTGCGATTGTTACGATGGTTGCCTGCAAAACTGATTTTCTAGGTGGCCTGTTTGGTTCCACTTTGCCCCTGGTTATGACTATCCGCACAATCCGCACAATGAGCCTTGTGGCTCACGTTCTGAAGATTTTGAAGATAATGTATCGGCGAATCTGCAGTTTATAAAAAAAAAAAAAAAAGTCCAGTGAATGGTGGTTGGGCTTCAAGATTGACTATACAATGCTCGTAAGGTGCTACGTCTGTTGAATATTTTCTTGTTTCAAAATGCAGAAACATGAACGAAAGATTATATTCTCGGTTCGTCAATTATAGAAAGGCCTTCAGAAAGGCTAATGAGAATTCTGAAGGATATCGACCTCAATGAAAAGGACTTTAAGATAATACAGAACCTGTACTGTAACCAAACGGCTGTAGTTCAATGCTATGGAAACGCAGTTACAGAAGGCATTGCGATAGAGAGGGTGTATAAACTGTAAACAAGGATGTGTCTTATCACGGGTATTGTTCAGTGTGTATGTTGGAAAGCATCTTTAAAAGTTAGTCATTGAGAAAGCAGATGGTTTCAGAGTCGGCGAGAGCCGTGTCTCCAACATAAATCCAGTGTTGGAAGAACGCAAAAATTGTCGTTCCCGTTCCCGTTCGTTCTTCTCTAACTGCATGGTTCTCATTCGTGTTCTTTGTTCTCCTTACCTTAGAATTACCAACGTTCCTATTCTTGTTCTTGTTCCCGTTTCCATATTGTTCCCGTTCTTTTGTTCTCAATCCCATCATATTCTCGTTCTCATTCTTGTTCTGAGAACGAGAGCATATGCCGTTTTTCATTTTGTTCTCATTTGTTCTTCTAATATCCGAGTAGGTATTGCTGGTGGATTTTTTCGTTTAAAAAATTTATAATTGATGGTTTTAGACTTTCATAATTTTACTTTTGCGCCAGCTGCAAAGATGTTGGAAAAACGCAAAAACCATCTCGTTCCCGTTCTTGTTCGTTCTTCTCTAAGTGCATGGTTTTTGTTCATGCTCCTCATTCTCCTTACCCTATAATTACCAACGTCCCCGCTCTTGTTCTTGTTCCCAACCTGGTCCTGTTCCCATTTCCCATTCTCCTTGTTCTCAGAACAAGAACCGAGAACATACTGTTTTTCTTCTCGTTCTCGTTTGTTCTTATTCCAACGCTACACAGGTAGGATATGCTGAGGAATATCGCACTGAATGAAGAGAAGAGTAACAGGTGTATGAATATGATACAGATGAATCCATACTGGAATCAAATGGCTGTAGTTTGCTGTGAAAACACAGTTACAAAAGACATCGCAAAAAATTAAATAATAAGATGAGTTGATGAATATCCACAGCTGTATGTAAGAAGACAATTGAGGTTGCTACAATTTGTATGTATGTTATATAAAACTAGGTACCAAGTGGCTGTAATTCGCTGTGAAAACGCAGTATCCTACCTATACAGAAGACATCAAGATTGAAAAGATGTGTAAAACAAGGTTGTATCTTCTCACTGATACTACTGTTCAGTGTGTACGTGGAAAGCATTGTTAAATTAGCCATCGAGGAAGCAGATGGTTTCAGAGTCGGCGAGACCCGTGTCTCCATCACGTGAATATACGCCGATGATATCATTCTGATATCCGACAGTATCTCTGAGTTGCTAAGAATTGTCAGTCGTGTTCGCGATATCAGCCTTGTATATAGACCAGTGATTAACGTTGCTAAAACACAGTGAATGCTTGTTCACAAGAAGAAAACCAACGCTAGCATAATATCAGGTCAAATAGACATTGGATCTGAAGAAATAGAAAGAGTCGATAAGTTTTTGTACCCGGGCACGTGGTTTCAAGAGAAAATGGATCAAAATATCGAGGTTAAAACTAGAATCAAGAAGGCCAGAGCGACACATATTTCAGTACCATGGAGATGAGCCTTTTGTAACCAGGAAACACGTCGGTCTGAATTTTCGAATGCGAATGATGGTTCTGTGCTATGTCTTCTTCATACTCTCCTATATGGCCTGAAAGCTGGACACTCTCAAAAGAACATGTAAGAAGACTGCAAGCATTCGAACAGTACATCTGTCACTGCATGTTGAAGACACCGTGAACGGATCCTGTGACAACTGAGAAATCTACTGAACAGAATGTCCAAGGAAAGAGAGCTACTACTAGCCGTGCCCGAATGTTGGCCCAAATATTATGGCCACATCAATCGCAATGAGAAGTATAAGAACTTGCAACTCGTATTCCGTGAAAAAATTATCGGGAAAAGAAGTAAGTATAGGATGAAGGAACTGGGAAGCGGCTATGAAGCAGTGGTGCTGATACACGCCCCAACAGAATATTGGTACCTAGTTAAGTTGAGCTATAGCCCGTCTGATCGCCAGACTCCGTCCGGAGACAGCTAAAGAAGAAGAAGTGGAACTGATGTTAAAATTTGGAATCGTTATTCCTTTTCTTACCGAATCGGAATCAATTGCAAAGGTGTCCGAGGAATCGGAATAGAATGTTTTCTTTCCGGAATCCGAGCATCTCTGGGAGTGAGTTCTGAAGTTTGTTGCACCCGGTAGACGCTCACGGATTCGAGAATTCCGGCAAACGAGCCGACGAATGATGGTACTGGAATGAGAAAGAGAGAATATCACGATACGAGTCCACGACCTTGCTCGACATCGTGCCATCGGTAGACAATGAAAAATCACCGCGATACATGGATGCCCGCGTGTGCACCACGGACCACGCTTTTCAGCAGCATGTACTTGGCTGCAAGTGCTCTCGGGGCATGACGTGGGGCTAATGTGGCTGTTGTGAGGCTGAGATATGTACATATTGTAGTGAGTGGAAAAGAGAGAAGAAGCTGTTTTCGCTTTCTCGCCACACGTACGCGGTAATTAATCGACGTACTGTGGGTCTGGGTTAAAATACTGAAGCTAAGTCGTTCTACGGTCAACCGGTTTCGTGTTCTCGATTACGGTCAGGGCCGTTATTATTGTTTATCGACCTCTGGTGACGTAACCTGTTCGATTCTAACGCAGGAAACGGCGGATACGAACAGCGGCGTGATTCTTCTTCCTCGCATTCTTGGACATCAATTTGGTTATAATTGTGCAAGGGTTGGGATGATGGTTTCACGATAGTTATCCGGTTATCAGTTTGGGCCGAAACGAGAAAGAAGAGGTATGTGAGTGTTGGGATGCCAATCATTTACGCATAATGAAATATTATTGTTCTACTTAATGGGAAAAGGTGAACCCTTGAAAATTTTAGCTCTGTCAGATAATATTAACAGGTGACACCTCAACCTCTCCTCTTTTCTCCTGAAAAGATATATTAGCTCTTGACATTTTTTAAATAAAATTTTTTTTTAAGTACTCACCCCAACTTTTTAGGTTATGAGCCCCGGCTGAGTCTGTTGGGTGGAAATTGGGATCAAACTAACTTTAAAAATTGATGTGACGTGTCTGAAGACCATGTGAATAGATTTTACTTATTTCTATCTTATTTTCATGGACTACAGTGAAAATAGTTCACTTTCACCCGAATCAGAGGCGAATCACCTTTAGAAAATTTTTTTCACCAAATTCTGGATAGTTATTCCTTGTTACAGTATAAAGAAAAATTTTCTTCAGTTGAACGATTTTATTTACAAAACTATTTTTAGAATTTTTTACAGCAAAAGTGCAAATTTCCTCTAGGGAAATCCCATATCAAACTTCAACCCCGATGAACCACCCCTCAAGTTTTTTGATTTCACATAAATTTGAGGTAATATTTTTTTTTACACCAAATAGAGCAAATTTAGCCCTTGAAAGCAAAACATTTCTAGAAAAGCCGTTTTATGAAGCGCCTTAATATGCAAGTTGCATAATGAAATACCCATCATTATTTTTAACAGTGAAATCGGATCAGGTGCCACAAATCTGGATTTCAGTTTGGTAAATAAATTCTAGTTCCCTTTTTAGTGGAAAACTGTTCTAAGCTCCGAAATGGGGCTGGAACATTCCACTGATCTTGGATTGTTAAATGAGAACATATTGAATAAATTATCGACGTAGGGTCTCTTGGGTTGCTTATTTCGGATATCCAGTCAACCTCAGTTGGGGCCTCAAAATTCAAAGCTTACTTATGAAATGGGCGAAATTAATTTTCTTTTTTGATAAATCGAACTTAATATTAAAATAGAAGTTTACAGGTTATCAGGGTGACCACTGGTCATTTTCTCCATTTTCAGTCATCTAAGGTCATTTTTGGTCATTTCCCCCCGAAAATGGTCATTTAAGTATTATCAAATTCTAAAAAGTCTACTGATTATGAAGAAAATTATTATTTCCTTCATTTTGTGCTACCGCTGTGCAGTGTAAATGAAATTAATATTCAATTTTCCGGCAGATTGCAGCAAAAACTCCAACGCAACGCTAGCTAATCAGTTGAGGCGTTAGAAATACTTCATGATAACGAGTAGTGTGTAAAGAGAGAAGCACAAAAAAGAAATAAAATTTGTTATAGTCTCCAATTCTAGTCGTTTTTTGATCACTTTTCAAATTTAATGTCATTTTTCCATTCCCCCCCCCCTGAAATTTCAAGTGGTCCCCCCGGGTCGCTGATTTCGAATATATCCTGCCTCAATTTAAATCTTTTTGCCCATTTCAACTAAAAAATTCAAATTTTGGGACCCAAATAGGAGCTTGATAAGAAATGTAATACAATTTTCGAAATCAACTACCCAGAAAATTCCATTTTGAATATTTTCAGAAACAGTCAATTTTTTTCCTCTTCATGAGTGGAATTTAAACTTTGGGCTTCAGAATCAGAGCCGAATCCAAAATCTAACAAATCAAATCAGCAAGAGCAAAAAGAAAAAAAAACCTACTTCAACACTTTATTATTTCATATGTTCTTGTCTGAAAATGTACAGTTCATGGAACGTTCCAGCTCCCCTTTCAGGAGAGAGAAAATTTTTCGCTCTAGACGAAACTAAATAGCACTAAATGAAAATCCTGCTTTGTCGCATCTTGATTCTACTTTTTGGTCAATATAGATTGACTTTGGATTGAATAACAAACCAGACTTCGAATTAGAAATTTCTAGATTCTTTTTGACTCGCTAAAACTCGAGACGTTTTTTAACCTGCTTAAGCTCATTTGGACGTACTTCAGACTCATCCAGACAAGTCTGACTTTTTGTATTTCATGAACCCTGTTGATTAACTCGGCGGTACAGTCAGTAATCTCAAGGGAGTGGTTCAGAAAGCAAGTAGGGGTAATGGAGGTAAAATGTTAGACATAGTAGTCGATGTATAGTTCTTCGAGGTCGCTGAATACGATTTTGAGGATAAGTTTTCGATCCAATCCATTAGGGTTCCAGTCTCCTCATGGCACTTCAAGTCTAAATAATGATAATTTCATCGAGATCATAATCACATTACGGATGGTGCATTCGACCCATTGAAATTCAATTGAAAGTGTTCTGGTCTGACCAAAATGGGTTCAGCTGAATAGTAGTCATTGTATTGAAACTGTATTCAATGCATTGATTTTTGAAATCGCTTCATTCAATTTTGAGAGCATTTTTGAATGCAACCAATTGGGTTTCAACCGAATGGGGTTCTGATCGCACTAACGGGGTTCCAGCTCAGTATTGGTCATTATGTCAAAATTGTAAGTAGCACTTTAACAGGAGGTATTTAGAAAAATATATTCAGCGGATTTTGGCTGCATTTTAAAGATTTTGACCAAAAGAATTTCTTCTACAATCTTCAAAGATCAGACATTTTATTTGGTACACTTTTGGAACATGTCTTGCTGGTACATTTTTCAACTTTGGCAATTTTGTCGAGGAGAGCAACATTCGTGGCGCCTAGAAAATGAATTGCGAATTAATAATAACTGTACGCTACCAATGTTACCCCGTTTTTGAAATGCTCAAATCTTACAGCTTCAGTGCCAGATAACATTTTTTTCCCACACAAACACAACTGATTACTTACTTCTATCACCAGCCTATGACAACGGTAACAAGAAAGAAAATCTTCATTACCAACCGGCACTGCTAACTTCTGTTGAAACAAAATTTTTAGTAAAAAACCTGTTAACTCAAATTATTTACCCTCGAATTACGACAATACACAGAAAACATCACTGATATCAAGTGAAAAATATAGATTGAACACTCCTCTTTTCAACAAAATAGAAACGAGTGCTGTAGCTTTATGAATTCGGCCGCTAGAGCACGTGATATTCAAAAAAACGTAGTTATCTACAGCGATGGCATTCCGTTATAAATAACGTTATTCATAATGTTAAAATAACGTTATACGAGAAAATAAGGTTACATACCCAGTAACGTAATGATATAACGTTATAATGTTGTTTGGTCATAACGTTATAAATTTTTCGTTGTACATTATCATCAATAATGGAAATTTCATCATAAATTTTCATAGTTTTCTAAATATTTTTGAAGGCTTAACTATTGGAGGAACCAAGAAGGCAAAAATAAAAGAAAATTATCCATAATTTCTTTCAAAAACCCTTCATTTTTTTATTACTTTGTATTAACGTTATAATAACGTAACAAAAAAAGAATTTGTGACGTTACAAAATTATAACGTTACTAAAACGTAACGAACCCGTTCCGTTATGCCATCACTGGTTATCTAAGTTACCCCTGGACTATCAATGTTACCCCTGACTATTGGTACTATTTTGCCGTCAGATTTTACCAATATTTTCCTGCTGGCTGAAGGAGTCCTCCTTCCGGTCGCTACACCTCTGTATACGGTCATATGTGGGGCTTCTATTTTTATGCTAGGAATGTAGACGGAATATGCGCATAAAATTTTTTTATTTTGAGTAAAAATATGCCAAAAAATTTCCTAACAGGCGAAGAGTTCTCAAATTTTCTTCTATAATATGGGTGTCATTTTACAGGAAAAAATAAAAGGAATATGGTAAGCTCCTCAAAATAATACTCCACAACAACAAACGAAGAATTTTAGAAATCCATAATGGGTATTTTCACTTCTTTTTTGGCTTTCTGAATTGGCATATGAATTTTCAACTTTTAAAACTCATCAGCAAGAAGATAACTAAAAAATTATTTTTTCATTTTTGGTAGAAAGTTCTCTCAAAATGTGGAAATTGACACGAAAATTCTTTTAAATACCCCCAAAAAAGCTTTGAAATATACTTTTTAGTTGAAATATGCCAAAATATGCTCCAACAAATATAGGGCTCATTTTAAAGAAAATTTTATGAATCCCAGTGATATGTTCAATACGCTCAATTTCAACTGCTGTAAAAAAAACATGCTAAAGCATGAAAATAGAAGCCCTAGTCGTATGGAATGCAAAAAAATATTTACTTGTCCATATTTTAGAGCAAATATCCTCGTTCATTATAGCGATCCGAAGAATCGAAAACGAACAGAGGGCATTTTACGAAGAGCTCATCGCTCTTCGTGAACCCAAACTGTATTCTTATAACATTCTTCAGTTAGCGTATCAGAAGCTGGTAATTTATTGTACCAGAATTTTTAACGCAGACGTATAATTATTACTGATTAATTCGAGTTTTTGACCGTATAAATGTGTATCTCAGTCTTTCGTATACCTGGAATAGTAAATTACTCCATAGCTGCAGAAATCTGTCTTTCTGTTCTAAAATAATCGAATGCTCTCGACTACTCGGATGATATTTCCTATCCTATCACGCAGGCCCGAAAATTTTTTGTTCGTGTTATTGGCACCACGAAACTCATCTTCTCTCAGGTTCAATTACATCTCCGGCTCCTTACTTATTATCGTAATTTGATGGTTCTGTTAGTACTTTTCCGCGCTTGCATTTGTACACTCGGCGAAAAGAAAGTACACGGCGAGCGCTGGCTATGCGGCAATCACCGCAGGACGTGCGGTACACATTTTGAACAGTTTACCCGGCACGTAAAGCGCGCACACCTCGTGTATGTAATCCAGTGACCTGTCCTAATTACGAGGAATGCTGACCTTCACCCTTCAGCCTCACCTTAAGTAAACACAACCGCGCACTGGCACTGGCTGCACGCCGAACAGTGCCAGTGCCAGTGTGCCTCCATTTGAAGCCCTTTCCCTTGATGGCTTTTCGTTACCTCGCCCGTGTGTCACATCTGTGGAATTTTGAACTAGTTTCCGGAGTGCAACACGAATTCTTCTCCAGCGGTCGATTATTTATTCCGATTGCAATAAACGTGTGTAGGCTTCTTGGTTGGCAGTACGGTGACTGCTGGTTCGTCTGCGTAGTAGGGCTGATCGAGGAAACATTTGTACTTCTTCGTACGAGTTGGTGTGCGAGTTTTGAAATAAACCGTAAAATAGAGTGAAGTTCGGGGATCTCCACGTCCGACCAACTAAGCATGGCCCGTAAATTTTTGGGGAAAAAGTAAGGTAAAATAGCAGTGATGTAAGTAAGGGGGATGTGACAATATATACCCTTGAAGTGGTCCCTGTGTACTCTTGGTGAAAAAATTCGATATTTTCAGACCCTCAGATCAGTTCCAAATATTTAAAAATATTTTCTACCAAGTTTGAGCGAAATCGGAAAAGGTTAACCCATGCCGAGGGAGAAGTTCGTACGGGAAATCAACTCTGATTTTTGGAATTTGAGTTTGAATCGCTGGGGGAGCCTTGCCATATGCGCCAGAAGTTATTTTCTTTCCCAAACGAAGATTTCAAGGGCCACTAGATCCCTCTCTGAGCCATTCGGGTTCCATGTGGGACTACTCTCCAGTTACGCCAAATTGCCGCGATCTCCGAGTTCTGTACATCAGTAGCAGGGTCTTCCAGCGGCGTAAATACGGGAAGGGACGACCCCCCGAACCCTTTAAAAGTAACATTTTTTCGGAATTTGTTAATTTAAGAAAATTGAACATGGTGAAAATATACCTACTTTTTATTCTATGATTTCAATCCCCCCCCAGAAGGAATGAGTAGTTACGCTACTGGTCTGTTCAGTCGCTAAATCTATTTCCGTTTTTTCTTTTCCTCAACCTTGAAGCTCCGCAGAGGACTAGTCTCCAGTTACTCCAATGTCCCTGATTTCCTAGTTCTTTAAGTCGATAATAGGGTTTTTGAATCGCGAAGTCCCTTTTAGGGGTTATTTTCCCTTTCTCCGCTATTCAGACTCCGCAGGGGTCTAATCTTCAAGTAGTCAAATTTTCTCGATTTCTAAGTGCTATACGTTGATTATCCGTTTTTTTGGAATCGCATAATCTGATTAAGGGGTGATTGTCTCATCCCTTCCACCAGGGCTAATTTTCTTTAATTATAAGTTTCCTTGAGTTGTTAATACGGGTTTCTTAGTCCGCGAATCCGTTTGTGGGTTTTTCTCCCCTCCCTTCAACCCTTAAAGCTCGGCACGGGGCTAACTTCGATTACTTCAATATTAAAATTCTTTATGTATGTTGAATGTCTAGGGTTTTGTAGGTTGTTGACATGAAATAAAGAAAGTGTACCATATCATGCAATATTGCAAGGACGTAGATAAACGAGGATCCTAAGGGTCTAGACTCTTTAGCCAAAAAATCAACCATTAGCGCCCTATAAAAATATAAATTTAGGAAGTGAACATGATGGAGGATGTAAAGAGTTAGGCAAGACAGAAAAAAACATTTTTAGATCCCCCCTCCGCTTATAATTCAACTATCTACGCTCTTGGGATATTGTTAAGTAAATCATACCTAACGCTGTTTCCTTATATGTATTGTATAAATTAATTAATCACTTAGGGCTAGTATTATAAAACTTGGTTAAAAATTAACCAGTGGTTAAAATGCGAATCTGCCAATCCGGTATTAGGATTCGCATTTTAACCACCGTTCAATTTTTAACCAAGTTTTGTTATACTGACCCTAAAAGAACAACAATAAGAATATGCGAGTAAGTTTTGCTCTCCGTGATCAATTTGGCTCTAAGAATCTCAAATTCCAAAACTCAATGTTAATTCCCATGATATCTTCTCCCCCCTTGCAGAACGGGTTAACCTTTTCTGATTTTGCTCCACACAGCGAAAATGGTTTTTTAATCTCATGGAACCGATCTGGAGGGGGTTGGCCTAGTAAGTACCATTCTAATGTGTACTAATTTCTGTTAATTACTAGAAGATGCAAAGGAATATATTATAGGCCTTCCATGCCCAGTGTAGCATGTAGCATCCTAAATTAAGGACTGTGCATGAAAATACTTTGTCTGAATTCAGTGTGACGTACCTTCCTAAATTTTATAAGACTTCAGCTGTGCACAGGGACGTACCGATAGAGGGGGTCAACTCCCCTCCCCCCGTAGGAATTTTCACTCAGCAGTTGGGAAAATCCAACGAGGTAAGACTTTCTTTTTTTCTTTTTACTTTGATTGAAATTTGGGAATTGAGTTGAGAAGTTGGGAAAACCCAACAAGTCAAAAAAGGGTTTTTTCTTTTGCTTTTTGATATTTGAGAATTTTGAGTTGAGTCAGTTGAAAAAATCCAACAGGTCAAAGGTTTTTTTTCCTTTGATATTGGAAATTTTGAGTTGAGTCAGTTGGGACTTTCACAATTTTACCCCCCAGAAAAAACTCTTCGGTACGTCCCTGGCTGTGCAAATATTGATTCTACTTCTGCGCACAGTACTAAATCAAAAGCGTGATCTTGACTGAATTCAAAGACACAAGCCAGAACGTGATATGTACTATAGGATAATAGTGAGTCTGAAAATGAAGTGTTTGAAAGAAAGCTTCCTCAAACATCGACTCAGTGACCTAAAATACCATATTTTTGATGTACCTAATATGTCTTCAAATTTATGGATATTATTCAATACTAGTCTCCTTCCTTACCAAAGCTCGAAGGGTTGGAAGGGGGAAAAAGGACTCTAAAAACGAATTCAGCGGCCCACAAAACCCCTGTTTCCAGTATAAACAACATAAAAAATTGAAGTAATCACTAACTAGTTCCGAGTGGAGCCTGAAAGGCTGCGAGGAGGGGAGAAAAGAACCTGGAAACAGATTCAGGAATTCAGAAAACCCTACTAAGAACGGTAAAGAACTTGAAAATTGGGAAGATTTCAGTCGTTGAAGATTAGATCCCTAGAGGACCTTCAAGAATTGAGAGGAGAGGAGAAAGAATCCCTGAAATGGATTCAGCGACCTAGGAAAATCTGCTCTCGATGTAAAGAACTCGGAAATGAGAGGAACTTGATGTAATTTGAATTAGCCCCTTGTGGATCTAGAATGGTTTGGAGAAGGGGGGAATGAGTCGCTGAAATGGATTCAGCGATCTAAGAAATCTTACTACCAATGTAGAGAACTCAGAAATTGAGGAAATTGAAGTAACTAGAAATTAACCTCCTGTGGAGTCGGAATGATTTAGAAGGGGGGGGGGAGAAATATCCCCCGAAATGAATTCAGTAACCCTTAAAATCTGTATTTGGGAAAGAAAGTATTTGACATAGATATGTCTATTGGCTGGCCTTCCTTCATATTTCCGACCGACATGAATTCCGACCGATATCAATTTCGACCGACACTGAACTTGATTCCAGTTCAGTTAAGTTGTGCGTATTGCGTGAAGCCAGTCGGCATGGTTTAGTTCATGGTCACAATTCAGTTCAGTAGTTCACATTTCCATGGAAATTTTCTTTTAGCCATGTGCTCATTGATCTTGATCTTTGTTGCGCGGCTGCAATCTGCAGCCGATTAACTCCCCGTCCCCCGACATGCCGCGTTGTTAATAGAAATTTCCATAAATATTTTTTAATTAGGGTATTTCCTTCTAGCCATAAGCTCATTGATCTTGATCAGCCGATTAATTGCCATAAGACGTATCCAATGTACCAATGTATCTGCATGCAGTGTAGATACTGGTCATCAGTTTACTAATGATTTTGGCTCCTTCTCTCCTGGGTGCGTGAAGTAAGCGTGTCTGTTGTAATGATGTGAGCTGGTAAGAAGTGTAGAGACATGAGTAAGCTGGTTAGGGCGTGAGGACGTAAGAGGAAGTGAGCGTGTGAGATGTAGGCGTATGGAGAGGACATGGGCATTTTCGATTTTACTTGAATATGTCTTGTCGCTAGCCCTCAATTTTCAGATGTTATGTTTTTATTACAATATTATCAACACTTCTTAATTTTAGCACATTCTCTAATACCCCATTCCCTTGGGTCAAGACCAGACATTCCCTTAAACACTAGGCTGGCTACAACACTGAATTTCATTGTTTCTGACTGGGGTAAATCGAACGTGAGAAAGAGTTTTCATCTGTAAGAGTTACTATGTGACGGTTCAAGTCTTTTCCGATTGAATAGTTTATTGGGGTTAGTTTTTGATTTCGACCCCTTGGGGATACCACGAAAAGAGGGCTGAACTTCCATCATTGATTTTTCTTCAGTAGAGTGACCAGATGTCCCGAAATTCCGGGATTGTCCCTAAATTTGAGGGCAATTCTTGCGTCCCGAAATAAGGTCTTCGGGATACTCGATTGTCCTGAAATCGAAAAATGATGAATGATTATACTAATTTTCACAAATTATTGAAAAAAGACCGAAGAAACTGCTGGTAATGTTAATGTACTAAAAATGTTACGAGTACATCTTAATTCTTAATGATATATGCATGGTCAAAGGTTAATATGTTCAAAAGTGATGAAAATTACTCACCGTTTTAAACCCTGTAAAATGACACCCATGTTGCCATGTTTATTTTGACTATTTTGAAACAAGTGGCAAAAAATTCCCCCAAAAATTTTTGTCCCGGAATTTTGATTTTCAAATCTGGTCACCCTATTCTTCACGATATAGTAGAAGTCGATTAATAGGGTTGCTGAGTCGCTAAGTCCATTTTTGGGGTTATTTCTTAGTTTTGACCCCGTGGCGTGCCACTTCAGATGGCTGATTTTGAAAAAATGAATTTTAGCTTCTTAAACTGACCTCTGAGTGAGTCGAAACCAAAAACGAGCCTTGAAAACGAATTTAACTACTTTTTTAAGGCTCATATGGGAAGGCTCCCCCAGCGAGTTAAGCTGAAATTCCAAAAATCATTATCAGTTACCCTAAGAATCCCTCCCTCCGGTAACACGTTCAATGATTTTGCTCAAACTTTGCTGATTTTTTCAAATATTTGGAATATATCTGAGGGGGGCGCATTCAAGAATCCAAAGTCAAAAATAAGAACCACCCTGATATACCTCCCGCAGAATCACGGGGGAAAGTATATTTTCAAAACGTACTTGTCAACTAATAATTTAAACCAATGATATGATTTTTTTCCCCCAAGACTTACGTATTGAATTTAATTTTGGCAAAACATCTCGAACATTTTAGACCCGAGATCCATTATTTTTTGTGATTGTCCAGATATCAAATCAAAATTTTATCAAGTATTCTAAATTTTTTTTTGTGGTGTTTGGGCGAAACCTTATAGGTCTGCCACTATTTTACCTACGAAGTTTTTAACCTCCCCCCCCCCTCCAGGAGAATTTTCTATTTACGCTATTTCAAAAATGGAAGTTAGGGCTATAGCTAGTAAAGCTCGGATTTGAGCATTCATGTCACTCAATGTCGGCCAATCTCCATTTGATTTCAGTGACAGAAAAATATGAATAAAATATCGAAATATCGATATGTTTAGAAAATAGAAATATCAAACAAATATCGATACCGGAATGAGAAATATTGAAACTATCGATTATTATTGATTAAAAATTTTCAAATATCGCCATTGGTAGCGAGAGCAGTAATAATGGCAAAATATCGATAAAATATTGACATATTGGTATTCAGACATGTCAACTAAAAGATACTTATATTGATACTATCGATTAACATTGAGATATCAAAAATTTTCAAGTATCGCCATCGCTATTTGATTATCGCCGATAATTGACTGGTATCGGACGATATACGACTGAAATTGACTTGTAAGAATCGATATTCTGGAATTATAGAATGAGAATCGGCTGATATCCACGATATTGAACAGAGGCGTTTTTATCGTTAGGCAACCTAGGAGCGGCAAAATTTTGAATTTTCAGATTTAAAAAAAAAACGACAAAAATCAAAAGGAATGAAGGAAAAAAAGAAAAAGAATAAAATAGAAGAAGTAACTACGCCATTTGAAAGAATTCTGTCATATACGGGGTGACCGAATAAAGTCCGGTCCTACTGGAAAATGCTTCGCAAAAATTTCCTAGTCAACTTATCAAGAAAATTTCGTTGCACAAAATTTTGTCATAATGCATGCCTATTTTTTATTCAGCATTATATTATCAAAGTAAATTTAAACGAAGGATTATTTTCTGGACAACGAAGTGAATTTAAGTCCGCGATTTGGTCTAAAGGGTATTAGCACTTTAGCAGTCTAGTTCATAGTCACCTGGCCATTATAAATTAAGCGTACTTATGATTCCATGTGCTCCTACAATGTATTTCTAATCAAACAGGGCGGCAGATTTTATATTGCCTAGAGTAGCTTCTTTCCTTAATACGCCTGTGATATTGAATGCCGGAATGGAGCTCTAATAGCTAACCTACTCCCCCGATATGTCCGAGCCTGGTTCAAACAGATGGACTGAAGAGACAGTAAACCATTCATTTTTTTCTCCACTAAGGTATACAAATATTAGATTGATCGTGAAGACCCGGAAATTTTATAACGAATCGGAATCATGTAGTTTCGATATCGTTTTGATATAACAAGCTGTGAAGACATTATGGTCTGAAAGGTGTGAAATTGTACGTATCATTTGTGACATCATTACATCTCACGCGTAACCTCATTACTCTCATTTTCCAGACATTGTTACCAGATGTAGAAGTGGTTTCCAATTATACTGAATTTTCGGAGATGTGTCGAAGAGATTCCGCTGGGTGATGTTTTTCTCAACCAGATTTCTCGATCGTTATCGATGTTGTATGTAACTTTCGACACATCTCGAACACAAGGATTAAAAATATTTTCGATCCCAATTTTCAGACCGTGGACAGTCTCATTCCATTGTGACAAAATGAATATGAATCAGTAACTCACAATTCCTCTCCTTCACCTCTGTATGCACTGGTACGATGCAGGTCGTTTGTACTCTTCCTCAACTGCTGAGAACATTTCGTAAAACTTATGGAAGCGACCTTTTTAACTCTCCGTAGTCTCTTCATTTTACATGCAATGTTGTTCGAAAAGTCAAAAGTAAATTTTCATGAATATTGCATATTATTATTATAGCCGCATTTGTGTAATCCAAGAGGGGAATAGAGCCACAGTCCCGGATCGTTCGATGGGAAGAGGCGCCGGGAAGAATGAAGGAGAGAGGCGGGGACGAAACTATGAGGGTGTGGGAGGTTAACCCTCTCCCCCAATAATTTGGCAATCGGCAAATTTTGAAACGTTCGTTTGAATTTTTCATTTTTCATGAATGTTTGTTTGTTTGTTTTTTCAATTAAAAAATATTTTGATTAAAAAATCGGAAAATTTTTTTAATTTTTTTAAAATTTTGACAGTGATTTCTTAGTTCTCAAAAAATATTTTTCGGCAAATTTTTCTTCTCTCCCTCCCCAAACTGAAAGTCAAATTTCGTTTCTGAAAATGGAGTACCCTGGACTCCTGTCAGAGACCTCTCAGTCAAAAGCCGAAGGTTCTAAGCTGAGTATCGAACGTTATCTGAAAGGTTGAAACAAAGCTGAAATAGGGAAGACATTTCGAAAATCTGAACGTCGGTAGCACACGTTGAACTTTGAATCTCAATGACTATTCTGTTTTTACTAGATTCTCTGTTTGCCCTAGAGCCTGAGATTTGCGAAAATTGAACATTATCTTATCAAAATCCGGAAGTTGAAAGCAAAAGACTTATTTTCCAATGTCACAAGCTGAATCAGATAGCTAATGTTCTATTGTTTGATTTTACGGGCTTTGGTTCTGGTGAATATAAGAGGGAAATTTAGTCTGGAACAAAAGTCAGAATTCCATGTGTTTTTCCCGTAAGAATGAAAGGGAGCTTGTGGCATGGATTTCTCTAATCCGATCGACCTTAAACTTTGTAGATTTTTCTTTTTTGGTTTTATTGAAACCAGTTTAGGAGACGAATCAGAGGAAATTCAGAAAAAAATGTCACCAAGAGTAAATAATGACCTCCTTAATGTGTAAAGGAAGTTGTATGTTCCCCTCAAGTACTCCTAACATCCTTCCAGCTTACCTTCCAAGGCTAGGGTATGTTCATGTGCCGAAATGTGAGTGCTAGGGGTATAAGGTTCCAATCTGCATTTACAGGGACGAAACTGTAGGAGGTGGGGGTTAAACACCCCAAAAGTTTGGCAGTCGGCAAATTTTGAAACTGTTCGTTTGAATTTTTCACTTTCTAGGAACGTTTGTCTGTCTGTTTATTTTTTTTTTTTTCAATTAAAAAATATTTTGAATACAAAAATCGGCAAATTTTCAATTAAAAAAAAATTTATCTGCGAATTTTTAGTTTTCAAAACATATTTGTCGGCAAATTTTTTCTCCATCCCCCCCCTCCCCCCTCAAACTGAAAGTCAAGTTTCGTCTCTGACGAGAGAAAAATAAGAATGGAGAAGGATGAGTAGGAAAGTGGGAAGAAGAGTTCAATTTCTTGGAGAAACTTGGTCTACACATTTTTCGAAAGTGGGGAAAGCCTTTGATGATTGACCCCGGTTCGCTCCGTGTTTGGTTTTTAGGTTGTATTTTGTTCGTTTTGGTCAATTTTAGTTGACTTTGGTCGTTTGTGGACGAATCTGATTATCTTGGCTCTATTTTTGAGTCATACTTTTGATATTGAAGAAGCTGTATCAGGTTCAACATTCTAAGAATAAATAGTTGGAGTACATCTTTTCCATGTTTTATTTTTTGTTTGTTTTATAACTTCCAAAATAGGCAGGAGGCGGTGATAGTAATTTGTTTTCCTTTCAAAGAGCTGCGATTCATAGCCGCTTTTGATCTTAAACAAATTACATTTTATTCGATACACTTTCATTCAAAAACCTTTTAATTTTGTGAAACTCTAAAATTTGTAATGTTGGAATTGAATTTCGTTCAGGACAACGCGACCTGCCTTAAAAGGTAGCCGTAGATGCTACGTGCTGGAAATGAAACAAAAATTATCATTATTACTGTTGCCGATCACAGAAATTGAAGGAGTTACAAATGATTAAAATGTTGCAGTTATAAAATTATACTCAAATTTTATGGTTAGAACTTTAAAACTGGTGTAGCCCCTTCAATACTAAAGCTAGGCAGTACAGTTCGGTAGTCTTTCTCACCGTTTTTTATCAGTGGCGTAGTCAGAATTTTTCCAAGGAGGGGGATCAGCAAAATTTTGGGTGGGGGCGGAGGTACACCTAACATGAACTGTATGTTTTTACATTGACGTATCAGTATGTTGTGCTTTTCAACTTCAATTGCGTACCTAGATTTAAATTTAATTTCGCGCATTTACTGTGATACTGCTAGCATATTAAAAAATTTTCATCTCAAGGGGGGGATTCATCCTCCTAATCCCCCCCTTGGCTACGCCACTGTTTTTTATCCATTGACAACCTTCGAAAAAAAAATTCTGAATTAAAATTAGTAGTTAGATTTGAAATGACAATCTCAGATGTTGTGTTTTTTCCTATAAGAAGGGAAGGGGTGATTAGACGTAGATTAATATTTTCAGATTGAGCTCAAATTTCGCGCAAATTGCTTGTATTAGGTGGAGAATCAATGGAGGGGCAGACTGAAAAAGAAATAAAAGTCGGCAAAAAGAAATAAGGACCACTTGCTTGATACGTACTTCGTGAAATAAAGAACCCTATGATGTTTCGTCCCATATGCGTTGAAGTGTTGTACTTGTGGACTTATTTTAGACCCCTCCGATTTCGGTATTTCTGAGACAGATACAGACCATTTTTATTGTGAAATTTAGCATTGGTTATACTTTTGCTGTTGGGTCATTCGCATAGAAGATGTCAAACTGAATGATTAAATGAGCGTTCGATCATGAGGGTCAAAGTAAAAGACTGAATTTTGTGATGACATCACGAGTAATAAGCCTGAAAATCGAAATTTCCTTATTTAGTAAACTCTCGTTCATTAGCGCCGAATCCATGTGGAGGAGCCGGGACGTAGCGAAGTTTTTTCCTGGAGAGGCTAAAACTGTTAAATTCTCAACTATGACTCGAGTCAAAATTCCCAAGTGGATTCCAATCGGTTGGCAACATTCATTTTCCCCAAAAAGTCATAGATCGTATTTTTTATTCTTACTCTAGCGTGTTGCTGCATGTTTTCGTTCATTTTCAACATGTAAATTTCCTTTCTCTAATTATTGGATGATGAGAGTTGCTAAATGACTACCTCATCATTTTTGTTTCAAGCTCTTCTTTTTTAGGCTCAGTTTCAAAATCGATTTCTCGTAAGGGGCGATTCTGCCCTTTGCGTATCGGTTACGAGTCCCACCAATACCGGAAAGCTAGTGATATTTGAATACACCCTCCAACGTCTTAGCGAACACAACGACTACAGTATCGCAAGGTGGAAACATAGCGCGTCCTATAACCCCCGCCAGTTCACTCGAAAAAGGTATTATAATCGCAGGACGTATTGCCACCAGATCAGAAAGATTGGTACTGTGCGTGTGCACTCGTTGTTATGAGGTTAGTATGCGAATCACGGTTGCGCACTCTGCGGCACAGAGAAGAAAAACTCCAACGTAACTAAACCGTGGGGAAAGCAACAGCAAACTCCCCTGACTAATTTGCGTTAGAGGGTCGCACGTCAGCACTATGACCGCCAACGTCCAGCATCGGATACGGCTCCTAAAGAAGAACAAAAGCTCATGTATGTTATTTCTCTCACAGTTTCCTATATGCTGACGCATGCTGACTGACACTAACAAAAAAAAAAAATCATGGATCATTTGTCTGGAAGCTCTACCTGGGATGAAAATAATAATGACAAAATTTCGTAATCAGTTTGAAATTTGGCTGAAATCGGAGCTTTGAAAAGCTAAATTGACAGTTTTCATGAGAATCGGTTCCCTGTAGGTACGCTTATATTTTCCTTTCCATTTTATACTCTGAATTCAGCTACCTGATCAGTAATATAATTTCGCTTCAAGACTTGCACAACGAGTAGGGGGTGCTGAACGAATTGTTATACACGTTTCTGCCTGAATTTATTTTTCAATGTATCAGCAAGGAAGAAAGTATTGGGATGCGGAGAATTAAACAAACTGTTTAACTTCCTGTGAGAAGCTCTGCCCATATAACTGGCGGGGAAGTCGCATTTGGTAGAATGATGTACGTGTTCAGGAAATAGTCAATTGGAAGAATGTCGGGGGGGGGGGGTCGTAACGTTTGGTACAAACACGGTTTTCGCTCATGTATACTCAGGTCAGTAATATGACGTCATAATAACATACCCTTGATGGCTATTTCTTAACAACACGGCTGCAGACTGCAATCGCGCAGCTGGGATCAAGATCAATAAACACATGGCTGGAAGAATGTCGGGTGGAGCGTCGAGCGTGTCGGGGATGGGAGGGGGGAGGAGCGTTACAGTTTCCGGTCAAGTATACCCATGGCGGTAAGGTGTCAAACTTTTAAGCATTGCAAATTAATCGGTTGCAGACTGTAGCCGTGCAGCAAAGATCAAGATCAATGAGCACATGGCTAGAAGGAGAAATAATTGGCGAATGTAAGTGAAAATACGCTACTAGTGGTAAGGCGGCTCTAAGGGGAGTTATAATGGACAGCATTTTGATTGCACAAAAAAAAAAGTATACAAACGCGTCTTAATAATTTCCAATTATCAACACGCGTTTGTTTACTTTTCTTGCAATCAAAATGGCGTTCGTTATAACTCCCCTTATAGCCGCCTTACTAGCGGCAGTTGTATAAACTAATCGTTAATCGGGATTATGACGATATGAGTTGTACATGCTAATGAAATTTTCGCTTGCAATTGCAATTAATTTATCATATTATACCGAAGGTGAATTATTTTAAGTCAGTTTTATTATTCATTTGTTTATCATGATTCGGTTTTATAAAACACTAGTCACATTTGTGCCGTTTTTTCGAGCAGATTGTGTTACAATGTTTAAAAAATATTCACGATCCCGATTAACGAGCGCTATCTACAGGTGCTTATATTCACCAATTTCCATGGAAATGTGGACCACTGAACTGAAACCATGAAGAGCTAAATCATACTGATTGATTTCACGCAATGCGCACAACTGACCTGGACTGTGAACTGAACTGGAATCAAGTTCTGCGTCGGTTGGAACTAGGATAGGAAGGTCAGCCAATAGACTTATCTATGTCAAAAGCGTTTCAAATTTTCTATCTTCAAGCTTAAGAGCTATTAAGTCCTCAAGAACACAATCTTCAACCTCAGAGACGAACCAAAGAGTTTTCCCTGGTGGGGGGGGGCTAAAATTGTGAAAGTTCTGATTGACTCAACTCAAAATTCCGAAGTATCAAAGCAAAAAAAAAAAGAAGTTGGATTTCCCCAGCTTTTCAACTCAATTCCCAAGTATTAACGAAAACCTTTTGACTTGTTGGATTTTCCCAATTCCGTCTGACTGAAATTGTAAATTTTCCCAAGTGCTGAGTGAAAAATTCCTACAGGGGTGTGTAAGTTACCCCCCCCCCCTTTACTACGCCTATTGTTATGTCCCTGTTCAACCTTCTCTGGCAGTAACAGTGGTAAGCTGAAGATAAATTTCAACAGCCTGCCTTCCTCGGATTCTTTATCCTTGTACATTTCTGTTAACCCTGCCGACTGAATCTTCCTCCTCCAGCTCTGCCCCAAATGAAACCTACTCTCTCTAAGATTCGTTATTGGTTTAAGTAATAATTCACATTTCACACTGGAGGCAAATGTACCGATGAAAATTGGTGTGGGAACCAACTCGGACCAAACCCTTCACATGTTGGCAACAGTGGCGTAGCCAAGGGGGGATTAGGGAGATGACCCCCCCCCCTTGAGATGGGAATTTTTTATATGCTGGCAGTATTACAGCGAATGCGCGAAATGAAATTGAAATTAATTTAGATTCATAACTGAAGTTGAAAAGTACTTTTTAATTTTTTTTATTATTAAATAAAAGCGTGTTTGTTATGACTTGACAATCTACATTTTTATTGTTGGGAAATCAGTCTAACTACATTATGAAAAAATGTTGCTGATTCCCCCCCCCCTCTTGGAAAAATGCTGGTTACGTCACTGGTTGGGAACCAACTTAGACACTTGGTAACCAATTTAGTATCAACCGACCTAATTACTCGTTTATGGTAAAGGGCAGTTATGTCCCCCTATGGACCGCAACGTGGCACTGATGGTGACTACATTTCTTAAGATCTCATCTGCATCCGTTCTATCGAAAAATGCCGCATACCTTCCATTTTGTGCAACTAGTATCCGAACCAGGAATTAATAAATCTGCAGGCCCGTAGCCAGGTCGATATTTCAGGAGGGGCAAACAGATTTCTTGGGGGGGCAAGCCTAAATTCAGATATTTACCTAAGATTTGCTGCTCATTTCGCTCGAACTTACCAAATGTTTTTCACGTCATCGGCAAACTTTTTATGTATGTACATATATTTGAAAATTCGTAGGGGGCAAATTCAATGGATAGGGGGCAATGCCCCCATTTTTCTCCTTGTCTACGGCGCTGTAAATCTGACATATTTTGATGGTTCCCAGGATCCGCTGCTGATTTGAACTTGATATTTGATAACTCCTAACGACTGCAAGTGCTTTAATAGGACTTTATGAACCCGAGTATGCTGGGCCGCAATTTTCATTTTTTCATTCACCGTGCAACCTCGATCTTCTTCGCGGGCAGTCTGGATAGTCGCCCGCGACGCGTTCGTTCGTCCACGGAAAAATACAGATAGGAATGACGACTCAGCGTACTCGAGTTCATAGTATTCTACCTCAATATCAGGTTGTGGAATGATCTGAGATCTTGTATGGGCGTGAAATCATATTATCTTGCCGTAGCTATACGTGTGGACTGTGCTAAAATACTCGTGTGAAACCTGGACAATGAATGTGGAAAGCGAAAAGTGGCTGAACGCATTCGAGATGTGGTGCTATCGAAGACTACTGAAGATACCGTGGACTGATTTTGTAACGAACGCAGCAGTCCTAGCAAGAAGAAAAGAAGAAAAAACGATTGTAAAAGACATAAAGAATCGAAAACTCAAGTACATAGCGCACAAAATCCGGAAAAATGGCGTTTTCATGCTGGCAGTACAAGGGTGAATTTAGGGAAAGCCCATCAGAGGTAGGAAAAGATTGGAGCTTATAACCACGAATTCGCCAATGAACTTCCGTGCTAGAATCTACGTGATACGATCAGATGGGCCAGGAATCGAAGAATATAGATATACGCAACCTCTATTGATGCACCCATTCGGGGCGTTTCCGGAGTAGGGGGTGCGGTGTCCCGGAGCCAATTTGGCATGCGTGCATCGCCATACGCCCCTCTATCATCGAACCTCTTGATGCAAGAGAAGCGACCAATACGACGACGCGTTCTTCAGGCTTCTGCAGCATTATCGTACTTGAAAGTTTCATTTAAGACATTCGGGTTATGAAGGAAAACAGTTGATGATCACTGACCATGGCTTAGTTTTAGGTGCCGAAGAAGGGGGAAGGATGATACTCTACTAGTTTATCCAAAAAAGAAACGTTTCCCTTTTATCTGTACAATCTAGAGTGCATGATGGTAAAGGAATTAAGGAATACTTGAAACGTTATACAAGAAAAAATATAAAATGGAGAACGATTCCGCTCTTCGACTTTACGACTTTTGTGTTTGAACCTGACTCAAGCGTGCATATTGGTTCGGTTATACGTTTTACACCACCGACGGTGCCAACAAATGGTTATTCCAATTACGATGTACATGTCTGCATCATGCTGAGCGTGGACCGTCCATACGAGACCGTTACAGGTTAGCGAGCGTTGTCCAACTCGGGTTACATAAAACAACCGAAATTCAATTATCTTGTCATACCGTCATACGATCCGCCGCGTCTGCCAATGACCCGACATCTTCGAGCAACGGCGTGTATAGTGTATTCAAATAAGGTAATTTTACATGTGTAACCAAATCTGTTATTTTTTTTTTCACGCTTAGTAGGTCAGTAGTATTAAGTGAAGCGTGTACCTAAATGTGTCGTGGACGGGTTGGCAAGTTTACAGTAAGTGAAAAGAGGAAGCGGATCGGCTAGAGGCTCGGCTAGCGTCTCATTGTTATGATGAACACCCACAACGAGCTGGTTATATCGCCTGTATGAATAATAAACGTAATTCATACATATGTAGGTACTAGATAGGTATATTTTCTTGGTATAATGAAGTACATAATATTTGAAAATTGCTCGCTGTCTGTGCTCGGCGGCTCGGGTTTCAAAACATCATTTTCGAATGGTTGGTAAAAGGACTAGAGCCGAAAAAGGTTCAACGTAAATTGTTCCCCTTTGGAGTTTCTTCAAATTCGGTTCTTTTACAGTCTCACGCAGAGGTACTTCCGCGCTGTCAAAATTCAATGAAAGACTCTTGGTCTTGGAATTTGCAGTGGGGTGTGAACTTGTCACGCTCTTATCTTCTTGTTTACGAACAACCTTCAAAACACTCCCAACAACATAATTCACCTACTCCTGCAAATCGTTAACATCTGGAACTCTCACTCCTTCCCTACTATATGGAGCTGTCATAATCCCCTTTCTAGAACCTGACAAAAACCCTATATAGCTATAGACCGACATCCCTGACATCCAACCTCTGCAAAAGTATATTGCACGCCAAGGTTCGAAAGTGAGTGTTTGCAGGTCGAGCGCGTGCGGCTCGCTCCGCAAGCGCGCGAGTCTTACATGCTCACTTCGAGCCTTGCTGTGCAAGATAGTTTTCAATACAGATGTACGAAAATCTTATTAGTTTTTGGAGAACGGATTAGGAAATAGTGAACGAACGAGTAGCGCGTAAGCGCACGTAGCGGTGGTATGCGTAAGTTGTGTCTTGCAGAATACGGTTCTGCAAAGTAAACTGCAGTCCTGTATCAAACGTGGAGCTGCAAAGTAAGACTTTCAGAAGGCTAAACAGACTTACGAAGAAGCGTTTTTCGTACATCTGTATTAAAAATCTTTGAAAGAATCGTCAACAAACGACTCCTATGGCTCTTAGAATACAGCGGCAAAGTCTGTCCTTCACAATGTGGATTCCGCTTTAGAAGATCTACACATCAGATAATCCACTTCAACAGCAAACATAAACGAAGCATACTACTCGTATTTAAAAAAATACCTTCTAGGAATATTCTTCGACATTAGCAAAGCATTTGACACAATCCCAAGATGGAAAATTCTATCCACTCTAAAATCATGGAACATATGCGATAATATGCTTCACTTCATATCTAACTTCCTCCTTCATAGAGAATTCGTCATCCGTATCGCAAATGTATTCTTTAACCCTCATACACTATTAAACGGTGTTCCTCAAGGGGCAGTACTCAGCCCAACGCTATTTCTAATAGGTATAAACGACCTTGCATTGTCTATTCCTCCACTCATCTCCAAAGCACTTTTTGCAGATGACTTCTGCATCTATACCTGTTGTAAAGACCCCAAACCCGGAGAAAACCTTCTTCAACAAGCTGTCAATCAAATTCTAAACTGGACTCAATCCCACGGACTTAAACTCACACCAACCAAAACAACTGCAATTCACTTCTGTAAACATTGAAAATGTCCTGAGAACCTAAATATCTATTTCAGTAATACACCTATTCCCGTTTCAAGTAACGTCAAATACCTTGGTGTAATTTTCGATAACTCCTCATCCTGAACTCCACAGATCCAAAATCTTAAAAGCAAATGCTTCAGGAAAATCAACCTTCTCAAAAAACTCGCTCATACTTCATACGGGTCGGATAGATCAACGCACCTGAAATTTTACGAGACTCTCATTTGCCCGGTAATCGACTATGCTGAACAACTGTACGGTTTTCCCTCTCAATCACGCCTCGACTCTCTAAATACTATTCAGAACTCATGTCTACGACTTATTACCGGTGCCTACCGAATTACTCCTACCGACAGTCTGGATCATCCGAACCCCCTCTATATATTCGAAGGCATCTCATCTCCACAAATGCCACCCTCAACATTCTCGTTAACCCCTTCTTTACTAGTCCCCTTCATTTCATGATCCCTCCTAATTCTCTCCCTTTGAACAACAACAGTCTCTTACAATCGATCATCCGAACTAATATCAAACTATTACATCTCCCCTATAATATCAATCCACCTAGACCTATCAACCAACCTCGACAGATCCCAACAAAATCTCAATCGCCTCCTCAACAAATACCCTAATTCCGTCTAAATAATACTGATGACTCTAAATCAGCAGATGAATCAGGATGCTTCATTGTCCACGACTACATTTCAATCCCATACCCACTACTCGCACGCTTCTCAATCTTTTCAACAGAACTCTGTGCCATTAAACTAGTCATCAAATCAGGGATGCGGAAGCCGAACGGTACGGCTTCCGCTTCCGGCTTCTAGCCTCCAAATCTCGTCTAGTTTCCAGCCTCATTATATGAGCTTCTAACTCCCAATCCTTTTTCAGCTTCTAGCTTCTAGCTTCCAGCTTCTTCCTTCTTTTACTTATTTTCACCCAACGTTCTTATAATTAAAGAAGGTTCTTTTTAGACGCGACTATAATATACTTGGATATTGTTTCGTACTCATGTATGTACCGCACGGCCCATTTTCAACCATACCTCCAAAAGCCCTAAACGAAAAAGCAAATAAAAAGGTGCCACAGTGAGAACAGGGACGAAACTGAAGAAGGGGGTACGAGAGGCAGCTCCTCCAAGTCTCCGCCGGAGTTAGGAGATTTTAGTAGATGGATCAAAAGTTGAAAAAATTCAACCAGTCAAGCGATTTCGTTATTTTTTTTTTGTTTTCTTTCTTAGGTAATACAAAAAAATTTGGTACTTCGGAATTTCAAGCTGAGTCAGTTAGGAATTTAACCATTTTTGCCCTCCCCCCCCCCCCAGGGAAAACTCTTCGCTAAGTTCCTGAATGAGAAGGATGGAACAAAATGTACAAGGATGAAGAATAAAAAACACAGTGAAAAACAAAAACATAAGAGAGGAAACGGGTATGAAAGAGGTAAGTTGGAGATGAAGAAATTAAAATGGCATTACGCGGGACATATCGCACATCAAGAAGGGACACGATAGAACTGAATTATCAGTGAGTGGGAATCTTACGACAAGAAAAGAAGGAGAGAAAGCCCAGATATAAAATGGGGTAATGATATTACAAAATTTACAGGAATAATGTGGGAAAGAGTAGCCCAACACCGAAAAATATGAAAAAAGCTGGGAGACCTATACCCAAAAGGTCTGAGTAGTTTGGTGTACGAAGTGTATATCTTATTTTATTGTATGTATTTATCAAACTGTAGACCTACACAAATAAAAAGCTGATATTAATTACCATAGGCGCCGACTTGGCACTTTTTTTTTGGGGGGGGGAGCCCCTCTAATGAAAAATCTGGAGGGGGACACCCCCCAATATTTTCAACTCAAAAATGTAAAAAGCACAACAAATTTCACCATCAATTTCTAAATCTAACAAAAAAGAAAAAAAAAACAAGACGAATAAGAATAAAATCGATAATACCAAAATATCAGACGCCTCTCAATAAAATAATCTAAGAAAAAACCGCGCTCCGACTGATTCTGCCCCCCCCCCAATATTTTCCATAAGTCGGCGCCTATGTTAATTACTATTTCCAAAGATTTCAGTGTCTGGAAACCATATTCAGCATTCATATTCTAATTATTCAATTGAATTTTTACGAACCCTAACATATTTGTCTGAAAAACACAAACATGTAGCGATAAACTGTAAATGAATCAGGACACTCCGAATGAACGCAATGCGACTTGGAGAGCAGGTGTCCAGGAGGTCTAGACCTCCCTTACAACTTCGTCGAATAGTTTTTTCCCTATTTTTAGCCCCCCCCCCCATCTAACTTACTTAAGCCAACTCACTTTAGCCAGCTCACTTTCGCCCCCGGTTTAGATAAGCCACGAAGCGGGTCAGCTAGTAAATTATAAGAAAACAAAAGTACTATCAAATGGCAAAAAAGAAAAAATATTTATAAAGGGAAATGGAATAGAATGGGTAGAAGAAATTGAATATTTAGGACTATTAATATAAGTTGAAAATAGAAGAGGGAAAAAAATAAGTAAACGAATTCAACAAGGATGAGAAAGTTACTGGAGTTTAAAATCAATTTATAAAAGTAAAAAAGTAAACTTGAAAATGAAAACTAAGGCGTGGGACAGCTGCACCCTACCAGTAATGACGTATAGCGCCCAGACTTGAGCATTAACCACAAAAGGGATGCAGAGATTACAAAACACGCAGAAGGCGATGGAAAGAAGTATTTTGGTCATAAAAAGGTGGGATCAAATTAAAAACGAAGTCATAAAGGAAAAAACAAGGTTGGTGGATTTAGGATATAAAATCAAAAAAATGAAATGGAACTATGCTGGCCACATCGCGCGACAAAATTTGGATAGGTGGGGCAACAAGGCGGAAGTCTGGACGCCATATAAGGCAAAAAGATCGAGGGGAAGACCGTTGACAAAATGGAGGGATGAGATTGAGAAGTTTATAGGCCTTCCGTAGCAAAGAGCAGCCGCTAGTCGCAACAGTTGGGCTCTGTACGGAGAGGCCTTTGCCCGAAGAGGGACTTAAACAAAGGAGAAGGGGAACACTTTTCCCCGTTTACAAATTGTAATATTTAAGTATGTTGTATTTATTTATAAGCAAACAAAACAAAAGGCTGTAATAATATGAAATAAAAAATAGTCAGATTTACTATTTCATTTAGGGTTTTTTGATCTGTTTTGGTCTGTACTGTGGTCCAGATTAAGCATGTTTTTGTACCTACTGATCAGTTTCAGGCATATTTAGTCAAATGCGATCAGATTTGATCGTTGTCGGTCGCATTTGAGTTTTGGGGCGGATTTAGTGGTTTCTATATTTTCTAGTCAGTGTAATTTGATTTGGTCGGATTTAGTCGACTGACACCGACTTGGGAATTATAAATCTATTTATTCAGTTTGTTCATTTTTGGTCGTTCCATCAATTTTATATGTATTTGCTGATGGTTTTTGTACTTTTTGATGCAGCATGGTCCATAAAAGCCTTTCACAGTTTGATAATCCCTGAAGTGCGAAATGAAGGAGATAAGAAGGAAAGAAACCAGTTTTCCAGTAGCTAGAGCGAAGGTTTCTTCTCTAGTAGTTAATTTAATCATGGAACGGTGGAGTAGGGGAACAACGCGCGTTTATAATTAAAATCTATATTTTATTAATAATGATTTCTTTTCGGTGCGAAGGGCCACCTAGTACCATACGCACATCATTGATTTCACTTTATCAGTTCTGACATGCGTTGCAAACTTCTTTTTTGCTCTCCTGTAAAATTTTGATTTTGGCACTTAGCAAGTATTGTAATTCACACCCGCGGAAAAGTTTCCCTTTTCTAACCCTTGAAAGGTTTCCGAAAGTAACTGACGGGTAACTACAGGGCTACATGGGTAACTAGAAAAGTTACCAGCTACCTACCACGTAAACGGAGCGTTCTGATTGGGTGAATGGCAGTTTATGGAAGGTAATCTGAGGGTAACCGAGGGTTACAGAAGGGTAACTTTTCCGGAGGTAACACGAGGGGAACTGACGCGCATCGGGAAGAGCTTCAGTTTCTGTTCGAAACTATTTTCATTCTAGACCATATTAAGATAGCCTAAGCTTTAACCGGAATGTTGACCTCTTTTTTTGCCCAAAGTGTCGACCCTTGGCAGACACCAGTCTCAGACCTCATCCTCTCAATCGGCAAATTTCCTTTCTTAGTTTATTCATCAAGTACACGGTTATTTTCATTTCCCAATGTTAGATTTCCTGGAAATGAATATTTACGGCGCCGCATACGCAACTCTACGTACACGCGTCCACATCAACAGTATTCCTCATTTAGTTAGGCTCCCTGCAGCTACGTGAATTCATTGTACCATTTCTACACTAACGTATATCTGTGAACTGTTTCAGGTACCAGTCGCAACATCCGCCACCTGCCTTGCGTGAGTCGCCGCACAGGCGAAACCGGTCTCTGCATGTTCGCGTACTCCTGCGCCAAGGCGAACGGCACCCACCTCGGCACCTGCATAGACCGTTTCTACTTCGGAAGCTGCTGCAAGATCGCCAGCAACTCGGACCCGGACTTCGTCGACCCGATCGTCCACAACCACCTGAACAACAAAGACGACTCGTCCAGCATGAAAACGCCTTACCAGAGGCCGTCGTCCGGTCTACCAGATTTCTCGGTCGATACCTCATCTACCATGTCGCTGCCGGTCTCGATGTCGACGATGTCGAGGCCGCTGTCTATGCCCTCGATGCCCTCGTCCAACGCCGACTTCTTTACCACTATGCTCATCAAACCGGGCAGCACGAAACCCTCATCCGTCCACACCACCTCGTCGGTATCCTACGACACCGTGCCCATCACGTCACGCACGCCGCTCGTCAACGTTACGTTCTCGCAGTCGTATTCGACGCCGGCGACGCACGTGACCACCTCGCCGATCGTCTACTCGACTTCGGTGTCCACAGTCTTTCAAACCGCCACCCACAAGCCGGTGTCCGCCTTCCAGACCACCGGATACTCGAAGCCGATAACGAAGCCCACCGCCAAGCCGGGAACGAAGCCGAAGCCGAGCACCGGCAAACCGGGCCCCGTCAAGCAGAAGCCCTCGAAACCAGTCAACAAGCCGACGTTGATAACGCAGTCTTCGTTCTCGTCTTACACGACGACCAGCTCGCCCATCAATTCATTTGTCAATAAGACCACGTTTCACACGTTCACCAGCAGCTCCGGCCTCAGCTCGAGGCCGATTTACACGACTGACTCCACAGTTCCTACGAAAACCTCGTCGCGGCCATCGACGCAAGGAGTGCCGACTCCGATCACGCTGTTCACGTCCAGCCGCAGACCGACTAAACCTACCAAGCCGCCCAGCATATACACGACGACACCGCCGCCGACCTCCTACGTTAAGATACCAGTCTCAACGCAGTCTCAAAGCCGACCGCAAACCACCATTTCGTCTTCGACGTTCATGAGCAGCACGTTCGACACGAACACCAGTGTCTCGTTCGAGCAGAATCTGAAGATCAACAATACCGTTGAAGCAGAGAGCGAGAGCGAGAACGAGAACGAGGTGACCGAGAAGCCGTCCAGGCCGTGGACGTCGTCATCCTCATCGTCGTCGGTGTATTCGACGCGGCCGTGGACGATGCCGTCAAGCAGTTCAACGCCGTCGCAGCCAGCGTCGGCGCTGGTCACATGGACCACCATCGACGAGATTCCAGCCCTGATTATACCCGACCGGACGAAACCGACCACGGGGGCAAGGCCGACCTCGAGGCCGCCGGTGACCAAACCGGGGATAATACCTACGTACTCGAAACCGCTGGCGTCGTCCACTGGAAGGCCGGCTAGTAAGCCGACGTCGAAGCCGAGCACCTTTAAACCAGGTACTCTGTTACAATTTGATTTAAGGGTTGCTTAGGGAGTACACGTCATAATTGGGGTGAGTTGCAACAGACCGGTACTGTTGAAAATCAGTGTTGCCATGGTCCGACTTTTCTTTCCCACGTTAGTTTCTGTTTACAGGTGTTACATCTATTTGCAGATTTTAGTGTCTTAAGGACAACCCTGCATGGCTAAATGATGATGTAGGACGTCAATGGATATCGGTCTACTTGTTTTCTGCCGACTATCATCCTTGCCTCATTCTTCTGAACCAGGGGAAAAATAAAATGTTGTCTACTTGTTTTTTTGCCGACTATCATCCTTGCCTCTTTCTTCTGAACCAGGGGAAAAATGAAATGTTGGAGCTTGTTAACCGTCATTTCAATCCCGAAACTTAACCTCCTCCCCCGGGAGAACTTTCTATTTACGCCACTGGGGGGGGGGGGTAGCAACTGTAAGTAACCATAGTCAATACGATGGTCCAGTTTTGTACTTTTTCGAAATCTAAAAAGGCTAGTGCTCAAAAGTTGTCATTTGGTGTTAATTAGAAATACGCAAAATTTCATCCCGATTGGATGTGGTCCTCAGCGTCCCCTAGGAACCCTCCCCTTTTCATATGAAATAATGCATGTTGTAAAATTTTTCACAAATTACTTCTCGGCCTCCAGAATGATCTCGTTTCTGCTATTGATATGAGTAGCTCTTTCCTTCACGAATGGAACATGTTACGTCCATCGATTAGGTCACTGACCCAACCAAAGATCAATAAACTGTGTGTTTAAATGGAAATCGAATCGTTGCTTCGATCTATAAATTTTCGTTCTCACTGAATTAAATTGGACGATTTTTGGGTTCAGTGCTCCTCCTTCAGTGCTGCTTCAGAGGAGGAGAGGTTAATGCGAAAACTGACTTTCCGGCATGGTACTTCATCTGTTGATTTTCGTACTCGCTGAATTCGATTGTGGAAGTGATTTTTGGATCAAACTCCCACTGTGGCACTAAAAGAAATTAATGTAAAAACTCGTCCATTTCTTCAAATTCTCAATTTCTCTTGGACCTCTTAAGTAAAAGTGCTTCTGAAGTTCCTAACCAAACTCTTGTGCCAAGATGACGAATCAGAATTCTTCTGGAGAAAATCAAATTTTTGGAAATGCGTATTTTAGCAAGGAGAGATATAACAGTGGACGTCTAAGGGGAGGGAGAGCAAGCTGCCCGGTAGTGCCTCCAATTATATCCTTCAAGAGGGAGTTACGATCCTGATCTAAGTAGCCCGTTCATACTAATGCAACGGTGATCGCATAGCTTGAATTTTGAAGAATTGATTTGGATGTCTGCTCAAGTCTGTTTCATTTTCTCCCACTTTTTTCTGTTTTAACATCATAACCACTGACAGATTTAGGAAACAATAATAAGTGAAGGGAGGTTAGTTCAAGGTGTTCAAGAATTTGAACCTTTCAAAGTTTATTGTTACAATTTTTCAACTCACTGATTCTTGGCTAGGCCGTACCGAAACCAGGAGAGGAGGCCCAGTCATTTGCCCCCGCCCCCTCCTGAGAAAATTAGAAAAACTTTTACTTTCTAATTACCCCAGTAATATTAGGGATTACTGTTCATTTTTTTAAATTTTATTTTGGTATCACTGATTCCTTTCTCGTTCATTCCGCATCAGGGTTGTACCGTAGAATAAACTGGCGTAGATTTTTTTAATCTACGCATAGAATAAGCACCATGTAGGATGAACGCCTATTCTATACTTTTTTGAAGGGGGGAGGGGGGGGGTAAAAGTTTTCTATAGCGAATAATTTTTTTAATTTTCGAGTCGAAGGACAAATTTTTTGGCATCAAAAAATGATTTTCTTTCTTTACTGACAGAGAAGGGAAGAAGTTTTTTTTGTTTTTTTTTTAAATTATTTAACTTATTTTTTATTCAAAGAGAAAAACAATGTACCTGCATATTGAGCTTACAACAAATCTTGATAATGGCAAAAAATGCATCGTGGTATTTCAGGATTTGTCCAAAGCGTTTGATTTAGTGGATCATAAAAAACTTGTAACAATAATTAAAGAAGCAGGAGGCGGAGGGAAGGTTCTCGAGTGGTTTCAATCATATCTAGAAGACAGAAAACAAAAAGTACGAATAGGAGAAACAGAAAGTGAAAACCTTAAACTAAAAAACGGGACGCCACAGGGATCAGCACTTTCTCCAATACTGTTTATCATAAATATGAATGAACTAGGAAAAATAGAACTTAAAGGGAAATTAATATCTTACGCCGATGACACCGTCTTGATAGAGATAGGAGAAACCTGGGAGGAGGTGAAACAAAATACTGAAGAAGACCTACGAAAGATAATAAATTGGCTCAACAATCATAAAATGATATTGAATCTAAAAAAAACTAATTTTATTCAGTTTGGGCTGAAAAATAAAAAAACGGAAGAAGATATAAGTATACTTATACACCATAAAAATTGTACAACAAACAATCATACAGGGGAAACTGAATGCCAAGAAATGTTGAAAGTAAAACATTCTAAATATCTGGGGGTCATAATAGATAAAAACTTGAACTGGAAGGAACACATTAAAGTTCTAGCAACCAAATTACTTAAGCCGATATACTTGGCAATACAAATAAAAAATATGATTCCCAATAGGACAAAAAGATTAATATACATGGCAATGGTACAATCTAAACTTCAAAACGGGATATCATCATGGGGGGCCACTTATAAAACAAATCTAAAACCAGTAATCCGAAATCAAAAAAAATTCCTGAAAATCTTGTTCAATAAACCAAAAAGATATAGCACAATCAAACTGTTCAATGAGATAAACGTCCCAACAATAGAAGAACTACACGAAGTAACAACATTAAAATACGTTAAAAAACATGGATACCTCACAAATATAACAATGAAACCTAAAGAAACAAGATACAATACATTGACTATTCAGCTACCACATGTTAAAACCAACTCCGGAAAATTAAACAGTAAATACAAAGGGATACAAAACTTTAACAAATTAGACTTACAGGATAAAGAAATAATTACTAACGCAACAATTACTCAATACAAAAAAGCTATACGAACTGTAATAGGAAACCGAAAAAAACGTAGAACGCACACTGAAACAAATAATTGATAACTATCCGATATCCAAATATGTGAAGAAATAATATTAATGCACTAAAGTTGTAAATATGTATGTTCAACCTAAAGCCCCGTCAACACGAGCTTAGCTTACTAGCTCAGTGATGAGGGAAATATACTTTTTCTAATTCTAATTCTAATTCTAATAGTTTTTTTCAAAAAAGGAAGATATGACTTTGGTGACATTTTTTTACTTTTTCCTTTTTGGCTTACTTTATTTTGGATTACAATTTTATCTCCTGTATTGTGAGTTTGGGGTTTTGGTGCTTTCATCACAATGTTATTTTGATTTTTCTTTCGATTTTTTAATTCTTCCGTTGTGACTTATGCGTTCATAATCGAATTTGATGGATAATATTTTATTCAGAACATTTTTATTATTTTTTAAATTCATTTTTTTTCAGTGGCCTTAATGCGCAACACTGCCCATATTGGGCAGTTCCAAAAAACAGTGTATACATAGGTTTAAAAATTTATTTATTGAAAAAAAATGTTAAAAAATATTAATTAAAACAAAAGTTAAAAAATGTGAAGTTATACTTAATCAAAGTCAAGGTTGAACTTGAACAGGTGAGGCAATAACGCACCGTTTTCTTTAACTCACTGGTTTCTTTTACAATATTTTTTTGCCGGGGAGGGGGGTAATTTTTTGTTATAGAAAATTATCCAAAGAGAAATGGTGATTTTCTTATTCTTGCTTAAGGACAGGAATAGGTTCTTCTCACGGAGGGAAGAAACCAGACTTTTTCTCTTTTTGTAACCTAATGAATGAACATGCTTCTTCTATTTCGAAATGAAATGATTCATTCGTTTTGTGTTTTTTTTTTCAATAAAATGCCCAAGTTCTTTCATTCAGGAAAGTTAACATGTTTTCATGAATTTCTGAAGTTTGAAGGAATTGAATTTCATCCATTCTTTTTTCTAAATCTTGTGCAAAATTTTCTAACTTAGCGAAGTATTTTATTAAGTGTTTTCTTAAGCTGTCTGCTTCGTCGCAGCAATCAATGAATTCATCAGGTAGCTTAAATTTTTCATTATGAAATTTACCAAGAATTAAACTTTATGTATATCTACAGATTTTTTTTTTGATATTTGTTTGATGATGTATGTAATTTTCCTGGTCACTTCTATTATTAATTGAATATTCTAAGCTGTCGAATAAATAGTATTACAGCTGTTCCCCAGATCTGGTTCGGAGAAGTCCCTATTTGGGTTAAATTGTCTCCTCTTATAATTTGAGTCAGACTTGGGGACTTGGGGTGGTTTCTGTTTTGGTCACCTAGTAGCCCTTCTCTGCTTTAATAAATTTTTCCAACGAGTTTATTATCGTCCGAATCGGAATTAATCATATTATGAGACATGAACGAGGTTAATTTTTGGAATGGTTGAGGTTGACTTTTTCACTCCCTCATTTATAATGTGGTTTATTTGAGAGCAGGAAAATTGACCGCAAATAACTGACCGTGAATAATTGACTGCCAGAAAATTGGCTGCGAGTAATTGACCGCAAAGTAAAATTGACCACTGGCTGACAAATTTACCGCGGCGAGTTTTATCACTTTACTTTACACCGCATAAAATTAATATGAAAAGGTAAAATAGTTCGAAATACAGATAACCCGCGTTAAGTTCATAATGCCCCTTGAATTTGTTCGTTCTGAAAAAAATACCTCGAAATTAGTACATGATGGTTTCTTATTTTATAAAGATCGCATAACTGACGATGGGGTAACCCAATAGGTTTCTGAACGTCATCGGAGGGAGAAAGGTTACTGTCGATGTCGAGTACACACGGAGAATGATGAAATGGTACGTACTGTAAATAAGGACAATCATATTGCGAAGACAGCAAACGTTGAGGCCTAAAAACTGAAAAATAAAATTCGCGAGGCAGCAGTAGTAGTGTACTCAGGGTCCATCAAATGTACTGGCTACTGACTCAGTGTTTATCTGAAGCGTCACAGTCAGTTGTTACTCAACTTCCACGATTAGATCATTTGAACAGGATCATTAATCGCAGACGCAGAACAATTACGAAGTATCCAACCATGCCTGCGCATGTGCGCATCGCAAAGACCTCGTTTTCCCTGCCGATATAACCTCCTGGTGGTGTCTTCTGGATCACGCTAATAGACTTACAGAAAGAAATCGGATGTCACCCGCGGTCAGTTTTCTCGCGCTCAATGTTCTGCGGTCAATTTTCATGGACCCTGGTAAACCAGAGAATGGTTGCAATCAAAATTGTAAGACTGAAGTCAACAGCGAACAGTTACAATTATGGATGGCGGAATCTTCAAAAACCGCGGAGCAGCTGTCCCAACCAAATTTCTGAAGGGCACTGCCCTCTGAAATTTTATAATTCTATCAATTAAGCATAAATAAAACAGGAATGTACTAGTGTAACAGTCTGTTTTATCTCTAAATTTCAGTAGATTATATTTTCTTTGATCTCATCTTCATTTTTCTCCTTTGCCCCCCCCCCCCCCAAGGAAAACCATCTTTCGCAACTGCTAGTTACAGTACCAGTGAAGATATGTAATACGGTTGGAATTTTGAACGTTGGCATTGACGGTTAAATTAGTGGGATTTGGGGTAAGGTGGCAGTTTGTCCCCTTTGGAAGGAGGAGTTGTTAGCTTCGCTTAGAAATGTAAAAAGAGGGATGCTTTTTGACTTTATTTCGTAGAAGTTGTGAAATTTGCAGCTAAAAAGGTCACTGACACCGTGACACCGTGACACCGTTCATTAAATCTTTATTTTGTGAGAAAATAAAAGAAAGAAAAAGTTACTGGATCAACAATTTTTTATATTTTGACCCCCCCCCCCTTCCTCCTGGATAAAAAAGTTTCACTAGTTATAAATGTTGTGTTGGGAATGATTTGTTTACGTTCCTGTAAATTCTGATTTTGAAATGCTTCCAAATTTTCCATCCTCTTATTTCCATATATAAATTTCAAAAATGGAATTTTATATTTATATTTATTACTGAATTTGATATAAATACAACTTTTCATGAAATATAATTGAAGAGCCCACTTCCAAAGTGACCTAACTGCAAAATTATGATTTGCTGAGTTTTTGTTTTCAACACGCTGTCTTGCCGCGCTAGGGGCATAGCATACTTTGCAAAAACAAAAACGACAAATTTTTCTTGCAGGTTGAACTTATTGATACCTACCTTTAAAAAATCCGTTACCTACTTTATTGTTTTGCTTATAAAGTGTTTTGCTTGTTTTTCTCAAAACTAAAATTTTGCAGTTAGGTCACTTTGGAAGTAGGCTCCTCAATTGAAATGCATATTCATTTATGTAAGGTTTTTAAAATGCACATTTCTATAAAATCTAGTAAAAATTATCATTTTTGTAAAATCTAATAGCAATTTACATTTTTAAAACATCTAATAGAAATTCTTGTTTATAAAAAAAAAATTTTGTTCGAAGTCTGAACCGGTCTCTATGAAAAAAATTGAAACGTGAAGTAAAAAATCCTGTCTTTGATAAAATCCTGGATTCGCCATTGTAGGAGGCGAACCATCTGCCCTAGGTGGCAATTTACTTATTGTCTCCCCTTCTTCTCCAGATGCTACCCCGAAATCAACGATTCAACACAATTTGAATGTTTGAAATTATTTGCCTGACCGTAAAATATTGGCTGTGTATCTGCCAACTATGAGCAGCTGCAGACGTTCTCTAATATTTTAGAACCTGTCTACAATACCGAATAATTATGATACGGGACAGAACAAATGTCTTAAAATAATAAACTTTTGAGGATTTTGGGGGAAACACTTCAGTAAGTATTCCAGGTCAGAATCATCCCAAGTCCTTGTGCTCTCAAGCTTTCAACATAAGATTGTCTAAATTAGTTTCATGATTGGTCATTTTTATATTTGTATGTACGACTTTGATATCAAAAATTCATCATTTGTGTATTTGTGTTACAGAAACCGAAGAGACCTACAGACCTATGATGACGATGACATCTTCTTCGTCGATTTCGACTACAGGTGGCTCGTCTCCATCCTGGGTTGAAGTATCTGTAACGCAACACGCACCTACGGTATCTCGTAAGAATCGATACGCCTTGTCTCATTAATATTTGTAATTTTACCTCTGCAGTCTTCCTCGTTCAACATTTCCATACGCGCCTGCCTCTACAAATCGCCGACAAGGCCGCAATCAGCAGAGGAGTTGTGCTCCTTAACAACTCTACTCTCCACTGCAAATGAGAAAATCCATTGTCACCTCCTCAATTTCCTGGAAAATACATTGTTACATCTTTTTCTTGTTGAAATTTGAATCTTCAAATTTATATCCTTCTTCCCTCGTTGATACAAGTGGTCAGTTGGAGCCCGACTATGCAATGAAAACGCAAACACAATCTTACGTTGTGAATCTTATTTGTAACACGTTACATAATGAAAACTTTTTCTGCAGCTACCCCAAGTCCGACGGATTCATCCGAAGATATTACAATGGCCATGATCACCCAAAGCTCGTCGAAGCCTAGCACGTCGTACACTATACCAGTCGTCAGTCCTTTACCTATTGACACTACTCAGGCACCTCCACTGGAGACAAACGAAATCGAGTCTTCCTCTATTAATATGTCCGACTACAAAGACGGTAAGCGCTTTATAATCGTTGTTTGCTCCCATTGCAGTAAGTTTTTTCTTCTTTCTAAATGCGTGCCTTTGTTTGCAGTTTGCGGAAGAAGACTCTTCCCCACCGCCAGGATAGTTGGCGGTGAAAAAGCGAGTTTCGGGAAATGGCCGTGGCAGGTAAATTGTACTTTTCAATGTGGATCCAAATTGGCCGAGCTTTTCAAATATAAGGTCAATTTCCCGTCGTGACTGTTTTGATCTTCTTCTTTCAGATCTCATTAAGGCAGTGGAGAACGTCCACATACCTACACAAATGCGGAGCGGCTCTGTTCAACGAGAACTGGGCAGTCACCGCAGCTCACTGTGTTGAAAAGTAAGAAGTTATTCATCCTCTGTCTCCCTTTTGAACAAATTAAAGAATTCTTCCTCGTTAGAAGCCATAAAAACACGATGCAAAACAAACGTATCGTGAATATAATGTTGTTCAAAAGATTTCTCATTTCAATGTGTCTGCTTACATGAAGGGCTCAGATCAAGAAGTAGTTCGGTGAAACTTTCAGTTAGCATAATTTCTCACTGTTTTTAGCCTCGACGTTTCATGAAGATGGAAATGTCACTTTACTACGTATATATACACTTCTTGATCTCCAGCCTCAATATAATACACCATCTACTCATCTAGTTTGTGATATTGTGATATATCAATACCTCGACAGGCAGAATAAATCTTTCCGAACTCAGCTCATGAATTTTACATACATGAATAATAAACTCAACTTATGATTATCTGTATTCTGTAGTGTACCCCCTGGTGATTTGCTGTTGCGATTGGGTGAGCATGACTTATCAGTTGAGGAAGAACCGTACGGATACCAAGAGCGCAGGGTACAAATCGTTGCTTCGCATCCTCAGTTCGACCCACGAACTTTCGAATACGATTTGGCGCTTCTGCGATTCTACGAGCCGGTTAAATTCCAACCCAATATCATACCAATTTGTGTGCCCGAAGACGACGTCAATTTTGTTGGTAGTCAAGCGCACGTGACCGGATGGGGCCGATTATACGACGGTAAGTTTGGGAGAAAAAATTATGGTGTAGGATTTCAATAATCAGGCAGTACAGATGATTTTACTGTCTGTTGGGCTCGTTGGCTCTCAGGCGACCTTGTATGTCTTGTTTTTCTTCCTGCTCGCCTACCTATCTTTCTGGTTGGGTGAATGTCTCTCTGCGTGTCTTGTTTCTTGGACCTTTTCTAAGCGGGGAAGCTCCGTATCTGTCTGATAGAGGAAGGAGACATGTGTATGTACAGGAGATATGGAGAGTTGGGAAAGTCTGCTCCTCTTTAACTCACAACTCTGTGTTTCATCGAGGGCAGCCTATCTCTTTCCATTACTCTTGTTCACTTGATCGTTCACTTTGCCGTTCAGTCAACCGAAAATCGTCAAATTTAAACATATAACTTCAAATTATAGCAATCAGGAGGCATTAGAGTTAGGGAATTATCAAAAGGCTCACCGAGACATTACTCGATTACTGTAGCATCCCGGAATCTGAAATATGGCATCATTGATGTTTCACTCAGTGTTAAAATTTATAATGGATGAATAGATAAACACGCAATAAAATAAACACCGATAGTGATCGTAGGAAATGGACTCAAACCTACGTTTTCATTAGATCTCTTTTACATACTGTAAAACCTTATCGGCTTGGGAAAAAGAACGTCACAGTACGTGGAGATCTCATTCTCACAGTATGAGGAGATGTAGCTGCGCACAGTGATAAGGGAAGAGCAAATTTAGGAAGCGTACGAACCGGCGTCGGATTATGGCTTCTGACGCCCCTGGGTCCTGAAAGTATAAAGCTCCTCCGTACCCGCATTATTTAAAAAATTTTCACTCGCAATTCCTCTACTCGGTCTGAGGACTCCATAAATGTGGGTGCAATTTTTTCATTTAATTTTCTCCTTCTCCCTTTAGTAGGCACCTACGTTTTTATAGAAGGTTGAAATTATTCAGCGAGATTCCTTTCGGCGGATCCAGGGGCGTTAGAAATATGGTATCTACCCCTTTTTTTTGTTTACACAATGACTCGAAATCCAAAATTATATGCAACTCTACTCAGAGGTCCCCCTCTTTTTCTGCTCTGTGGGGATGCTGAATGTGCTGGTAGGGGATGCCTGTCTTAGCATTCCCTGGTCTTCCTGGAGGTGCGTTTGCGTTCTCTAGGGTATTCTACTTATTGTGGTTGTGGGGGTGCTAGTGAGCCGGCCTGAGTGCGTAGGAAAAAATTATGGACTGGGGTTCTTGTGGATGCTACAGTACTGCGCGGCCGCACTGGGTAAGGTGCAGCTGGTGATGTGTTGCGGCGGGTGCTGCAGTCCTGACAAAGCTGTGGGAGCCTTTTATTTTTCCTCTTTTCCTCACGGCGATGGGCTATAAGGCCCCACCCGGCGGCCAGTCCGGAACTATCTCCGGTGGCTCCGTGTATTCGGCTGTCCCCCCTCCCCTCCACAGCCTTACATACCCTCGAGTTGGTTTAGCGCGGGGCAGGGAGAAGAGTTCACATTTTTGAACTACATGTTATATGTACCTATACGAAATATTTACAACCTTAAAGCAAGATACCTATTCTGTCTGTCTGTTGTCCAGTCAGACAGTCAGTGTCTCCGTCTGCTTCTGGTTGTTTATTGTCTCCTTTGATTTCACAACACTTCCCTATTTGCTTCCATCTTCCTTCCCCCCCCCACCACTTCGGCAACACCCCCAAGACGGGAAGGTCGCTCCAAGAAGGTGGGGCCGCTTCCATGGTCAGACGGTTACCACAAGACTTCAGCCTCAAGCTTTTATCGCTTCCTCAAAGTGGGTCGAGCAGATGAGTCTGGTATCAGGTTCCAGGGTCTCCTACTAGTGACGCTCCTCGGGACGGGAGGGGACGCTCACGGGTGCCGAGGTGTCACTGGGCTTTTCCATCAACCTTTCTCACCCGCTACTGTCATTGTCTCTTCTGCTGCCGCAGCTTCGGTGGGATGCCGATGTTCGGTGCGTTGGTGATAGTGGGCCCGCCCTCTTTCAGGCTCTTCATCGATTTGGAGCCACCCTCTTCCGGGTTCTTCGACTGGCGCGACTACGGGTTTTCCCTGATTCCCACCGGTCAGTATTGGTGTACCGCCGACAGGGGCACTGGGTACGGGTCCGCCCTGATTCCCTCCTATGCCGGTGCCTGCGATAGCTTCTCAACAGCGGTGTACGGGTCCACCCTGATTCCCGCTGTCCATTGAGTAGTGCTGGTGACGACGTGGTGGTGATCGCCGCTAGGAATAGAGGGTTGGGCAGCACGACAATGAAGCAGCGCCAATGAGGTTGAGCTCGACCGGAGTACTTTTTTGGCTATCTTGACGGCCGCCTCTGGCAAACTATTTGCCTGAGGGTAGACAGGAGACCGTGTTGTTATCTGGAAGTCGTTAAATTGAAGAGAAAAAAAATCACGAGGTCCGTTGGCATGCGAAAAAAATCTAGTTCATTATTATTGAGTCATACATTCGTTCTTTTTCTTCTTCAGGCGCCTCACCCGATGACAGATGGTGGCTGTCACGGTTTCGGACACACTGTCCTGGGCAGGTTAGTCAGGGTAGTTTGCCGTTTTATCGTGTTAGAGTTTTCCTTACAGCCGCAGTTTGCTTATTAGACACTTGTTTCACGATATGCACATACAAAGTATCAATCTTTCTGATCTGGTGGTAACACGCTCTGCGATTGTAGTTCCTTGCTTGTGCGAACTTGCGGGGGTTACAGGACGTGCTATATGTTTCCACCTTGATTGATACTGTAGTCGCTGTGTTTGCTGGATGTTAGTGGGGCGGGGTATTTGAATATGAATAGCTTTGAGTATGTGGAATTAGAAACAAGTTCGAATTTTAAAATAAAGTCATATTATTGATCATTTCTCGTGAAAATTGAAAAAAATACTCGTTGAGGTCGTTGAGCATGTGAAAAAACTGTACCTAACTGGCAGGAAAAAATTGAGATTTGTAAAAAAAATTATATTATTGATTTGTGAGTGAAAATTGAAGAAGTATTTGTTGAGCATCAAGGAAAAATGTGAGTCAAAATTAAGTAAAATATTTTCTACTTTCCCCTGTTTAGAAATTACTTCCGATAGGCAGATCTGAACCGTCTTGAGGCACAGTTGACATTAATGCTTTTGTAATTGTCGCGTGTCCCTTTCTAAAGGAAAGTCAAAAAACTATTCCCAAGTAGGTATGATACTGTATACCTTCTGTTCCTAAAAGCAACCGTTACATCATAGGAGCAAATAGAGACGAGTAGTTCTCTCAATCCTCTACCCCCACTCCTTAGAAAAAAAACAGAACAATTATCAATGTGAAAGAAGTCTTAGCATTATGTTGATACTTGTCAGCCCCCAAGGGTTCCGGTCGCTCTCCAGGGCGGCTATTTGCGCTTATGCAGCACATTCAAGAGATTTTAAATCAATAACTGACTTGAATCTAGAATACCTATCTCTTGACACTCGAACATCTGTCAAAACATTAAAAGGAAAAAGAAACTTTGTTAAATGTGTATTAAATTTGTTATGCTAGAAATGTTTGGATACGATTGCGAGATTCTCCTCCCCGATCTCCCTCCCCCCGTACCGTAAGTATTCTAATATTTCTGCTACACGAACGATACCTATTGATAGTGTACAATTTTGTGCCTATCATTGAAACTCAACCTTTCCCTCGGCCGAAAGCTTACATAACCCTTGAATACACCTGTCTTATTTGAAAATTCGTGTCTTATCTGACGTGCAAATTCTTTCACATCGTATACCAAGATAAAAATCGTTTTAAAACTGTGTACGTAGGAACTGAGCCCTATCCATAATCACTTTTCCAGTTATGTTCCGTGTTCTGCGGCAACATCGTCTCACAACTCCATCGCTCATTGTCTTCCCTCTAACGCACGTTAAACCAACGTCGCATTGGCTGCACGTTTTCACATGCTCCTGTCGAAAGTCTCCGATAGTGACCGGTCAGTTACAACGTGTTCTCACCTTATCACTGCTGCGAATTTTAGGAGTAGACTCGCACTTATCGGCTGTAGTACGCGATCGCCCATCGAACCGAGTGCAGTGTCTCCGCCGTTTCGTTTCCATTTCGTGCGTGTTTCTGTTCGTTCTAACGAGTTCGCTTTCCGTCATGTCCGAAGAGGAAGAGCTTCCGGATGTTGTCGTGTCACTGTACAAAACGTCGACTTACTGCTACAGGCCTCGGCGGCCAAGCTCTGGAACTAACGTAAGACCGCTCAACTCCGAAACTGGCGTACAGCCGCCCGTAAATTTTGTACTCCCGACTCGTACGCCTCCCCCGGTGCAGCAGTCGCGTTCGATCGAAGAATTGGTGAGAGAGTTACCAGATTCACCTCGCGTTCCGTGGTTCGAACTCCCGCCGAACATACCGCCACCGGAAACGCGATTCCAGCGGCTCGCTGAACGCCGTACCGCATTCGAGCCGATATCAGTTGATATAACGGTAACAAAGGATTACGTCCCGATCAGGAGTGAGCTATTCAACTACGACTTGACTAAGCTGACGGGCGACCTTCAAATACTGACAGTGTCTGACAATTGGCCCCCAGCGGAGCGGATCATTCCGGACCGTAGCATTACGCTGGATACAAGTCCGATCGAACAGCATCAACCGAATCCGAGGAGTAACAACTTCGACCCTTCAGCATCAGTTCAGTCGGAATCGTCGTCTCAATCCTTGCAGCTCCCGAATGTCAGTTATGCAAACGATCGAGCGACTACGGCCGAAGTGGACCGGTCAGAAATCACCAGTCAAAACTCGTTGGTGTCGTCTCAATCCTTACAGTTCCCAAGTGTCAGTTGTGATAACAATCAAGCCACTGCCGCCGAAGTGGAGTGGTCTGAAATCAGCTGTCAAAACTTGTTTGCGTCGTCTCAATTCTTACAGCTCCCGAGTGTCAGTAGTGCAAACGATCAAGCGACTACAGCCGAAGTGGAGCGGTCGGAAATCACGGGTCAAAACCCGTTAGTTAACACAGATCTGAAGGCGAGTATCCCCGTCAACCCACCAATTAACGTTACAGACAGATTGAACGACAAACCGATAGGAAATAATTTTCCTCGCAGCCACCTTGCCCCCGGAGGAATGACGTTTCGTCTACACCAGTTTCCTCTATACCAGTTTCCTCTATACCAACCATTAGGTCTTCCGACTTGGGTACAAGCTCCGAGACCGCCATTTCCGGGTGCGTTTGTGGTTATAAATTTGCCGCAGATTCCACCGTTCAATCCGAGGAATGTAGTTCAGGATCCAGCGACACAGCCTGTAGCATCGGTTTTACAGACAAGCAGAGCAGAGTCTTTAGCAAATTCAAGTCACGCACGCGCGGCTCCTGCTAACTGCGCTTCTACGGCGCTTAAAAATGTGACGCCGTTTTATGGAGTTCCGGATCCAGCAACACAGGGTGTAGCATCGGTTGTACAGAAGAGTGAAGCCGAGCCACTAGCAAATTCAAGTCATGTACGCGCGGCTGCAGCTAGTTGCGCCTCTACGCTGCCTGAGAATGTGAGGCCGTTTCCCAAAGTTCGGTATACAGCAACACAGGATGTAGCATCGGTTGTACAGATGAGCAGAGCAGAGCCTTTAGCAAATTCAAATCACGCACACGTGGCTCCAGCTAGCTGCACCTCTACAGCGCCTAAAAATGTGAAGACATTTTCTAGAAAACGGCCGCTACGGTCGACGCGATGTGTCGCTGTTCCTAGCGGACCAAATGGACTTTCTGGAGAGAAGGGAGCAGTGCCGCCAAAAATGAACCGTAAGTGCGGGAAAACGCCCAACTCGCAGAAGTTTTCGAAAACGGGGTGCGTTAAAGAACGAGATCATCAAGTACGAAGTGAAACTGCAAAACGACTAGTTCCAAGCAGTGTTGAAGAGGAGCAGATACCGGAGTACGCGGAATGGTCTGCCGGCTTGAGAAAAGGTTCGAGACAGGTGAGCGCTGCTGCGGTACTAGGAGGTTGTTCTGAAAACGTTGCCGGTGAACAAGATGACGAAGGTGAGAATGGCCAACCGAAGGATTCCATTGCGAAAGCAGCCGTCTTCGCGCCAGTTATCCAAGATGAAGACGTTGAACTCGAAGGTTTGACAAGAAAATTATTCAGCATGTGCCGTGACAATAGAAGTGGTGGCCAATTAACAGAGGAACGAAACTGGATGAACGTCGTGGACGAACAAAGTACGGATAATAAGGCCGGTCAACCGCAGAACTTTATCCAGAAGCTAATGGATGTTGATGAACGACTCGAAAATCACGAACGGAGCGGATCCGTCGACGAGCGAAAATTTGTAGAGGCTCGACTTTCGCCGACGGTTGGATCTGACCTTAGGAAAAAGTACTATAAGTCGCAGCTTGCACGAAGATGGAGGAACGGTGTGGACGAACAAGACACGAATAATGAGGCGGGTCAACCACAGCACTTTACCCAGAAGCTAATGGATGTTGTTGGAAAGGTCGAAAATGAAGAAGCTGAAAATGCAAAACCGGTTAGCCCGGGTGACGGTAAATCTGATAGTCAGTTAAGGAACGGACCAAGGAGATCTGATCGACTCGAAAATCACGAACGGAGAGGATCCGTCGACGACCGAAAATTGGTAGAGGCTCGACTTTCGCTGACAGTTAGGTCCGACCTTAGGAAAAAAGACTATAAGTCGCAGCTTACACGGATGAACCGTGTGGACGAACAGGACACGACAGAATTCTATGTCGGAAATGAAAATGTTGAAAATGCAAAACGAGCTAGCCCGCGTGACGGCAAATCTGATAATCAGTTAATGAACGGACCAAGGAGATCTGAGCGACTCAAAAATATCGAACAGAAAGGATCTGTCGAGAGCAAAAATTGGTAGAGGCTCGACTTTCGCCGACGGTTTTTGATCTGAACTTAGGAAAAAGGACTGTGATTCACAGCTCGGCCTATTTACAAGTTCCAGAAAAGTGCTTTGGTGAAAATGCTTGACGATTAAGATATCGGATTAGAGATTCGACGCATCGGCCATTTTAGCTGATAAGATACAGATGACGGATTCTTTTCGTGTAGAGGAATGCGAGGTGGTGGTACCGAGTCGAGGAGAATCTTCCCAACCTTGGAGAATGAAACAGCACGTGTTTCTGAGGGCGATGCCAGTGGCAGAGATAGTAAGTGAGGTACTATTATGCAAGTCAAGTGTATTGAATAAGTTATTCGGGGAAAGTCAATTCCGTAAATTCACTAGTTGACAGTAGTTGGCAGGACCGTGAGGGGGAGTGTTGCGATTAAGATACTTTTTTTTTCTGAGTTCTGAGTACTAGGGGTATAATCAGTCACAGGTCCGCCCTCCGCTCTGTCTCAACCCATTGTTTTCCCGTGTTTTTTTGGCCAAAGGAGGGGGTTTTGACCACCCCCTTCGTCGGTACGGCCCTGATAGTAGGTCAGCAAAAGAGTATTTTTAGCCAACCCAGAATAGTTTTGAAACTGTCAGTCGGCCCAATCTGAAGCGGAAAGCAATTTTTTTTTTTTAAATTGTAACTTTAGATTTTGCTGTCGGCCCAGTTCAAATCAGTGGCGTAGCCAAGGGGGGGGGGGATTAGGGGGATGAATCCCTCCCTTGAGAGAATTTTTATATGCTGGTAGTATCACAGTAAATGCGCGAAATGAATTTTAAATTTAGATACATAATTGAAGTTGAAACGCACAACATACTGATAGTCAGTGTAAAAACATACAGTTCCTATTAGGTGTATCCCCCCCCGCACAAAATTTTGCTGATCCCCTCCCTTGGAAAAATCCTGGCTACGCCACTGGTTCAAATTCCTCTCTGCACTTCCATCTTCGATGGCAGTTTTACAAAAACTACATGAAGAAGCACTTGGCTAAACTGAGCCACATCAGTCGGAAAGTGAAACCTCATTACTTGGATATGTACCTCTTTTTCATTTTTTGCTCTCAACCCGAGCCCTGGAATTCGCCCGTTCGGGCATTACCGCAGAGAGGTCGGGGAGACTGTTAGGACAGTCTTAGCCCTCTTCTCCGCCGGATTCCGAGACCAGCGCGCTATCCACTCGACCAGCCAGACCCTCTAGATATGTACCCTATTTCACTACTTACTCAATAGCCATCAGAGCCGACAACGAATAGATCTTCTTTTTGTTGTCCAGCTTTTGTACTCTGGTTTGTGGTTAATCTCTTTGTCAGAATTTTTTATAAGTCATAGGTATACAGTTAACCGGGGGGAAACTGGAGGAATATCGAACACTGGTGATAATATCGGCCACACCTTACATCTACTGTAAGAGCGCTGGTATTGTTATCAGCAAACAAATCGTTAGTTGCCGATATTATCACCGGTGTCCGATATTACCCCAATTGACGGTATATCACTGGTGTTCAGTGATATCTGTTCTACTGTTTCAGTTTCAGAGCTAAAATTTAAGAACCATTTTAAGGTAAATATGCCAGTACTAAACACTAGGTATGCCAATAGTAAGCACTTTCATGGGCGCCCGCAGAGGGTAGCGGAGGTAGCGAGTACTACTTCATAAGTTTTTCATATTATTTTTTCTGTTTTTGTGCATAATTAGGAATATTTGTGATTCAGGTAATTAAATCGTTCAATAATACGTTTATTAACATAAAATAAAATAAATTAAAGTCTTTAAAGGTGAGAACAAGGAACAAGGTACCTAAATACAAAAATCCTGGTTAAATTATGGTCGTCAGCATTTTCTCTTGCTACCTCATCTGCGGGCGCCCATGAGCACTTTTCTTTTGAATTGCGAATATTGGAAAGAAACGAAGGCTACGTACTATTCACGTAGTATTTAGTACTAGCATGTTTACCTTTCAGTGCAGGTAGGTTAAACAAACATCCGTACGCTTTTTAAGGCACCTTTTAGAGCCCTCTGGTGCATAATCCCTTCACTTTTATTGGATATGATGTTTGAGGAATGATTGTTAATGGTTCTGCATCCATACCTACTCCATGTGTGTTGATAGAGGTGTGATAATAACGCTAACTGTTATTGTTAATGATTTTGTGTTAAAATAATTACCTAAAATATCACCAATAAAGTGTCCTAAATTACCGATAAATAATTGACGTAGTGTTTATTATGGTGAATCAATTGAATAACTTGAGTAACTTTTGAGAATGGCCTCATATAAGTAATTTATAGTACCTAATGCCTATGTGTAGATAGCATGTAACTGTTCACTTATACCAAAACTTCATAATTACTGACTATACTAGATATAGGTACCTACCATAAACCGGGGTTACTTTGAAAGATTTTCATAAGTTATGTGGGCTTATTTTTTGGGGAGAGGGGGTTCGGAAATCAATCTTTTGGCTGTGGAAAGTACTGTGGGAGCTCTATCAGATGGCAAAAAAGAATCTTGGAAAGACTGATAGTTCGCAGTGTAGAAGCCTCCAAAAAGAACCTTGCAAAGTTACCCAGGATATGGGGCAACATTGAAAGATCAGCCTTTCTGCCCAGTTGGCGATTTTTTTTTTTTTTTTTTTCGTAAGTCGACAGTGGAGTCACTGAACATACTATATACCAAAATTCAGTTTTCCTAGTCAATTAGAACACATCTTAGAGCAGAAATAGTGTTAAAAATGGAACAATTATGCAATATTAGCATATATCGTTAAAGTTGTACCTAATATTGAAATGAAGGTTGAAATGGGAATGGCACACGTGGAACAAATCATTTGAAAGTTAATTCTCCGAATGTAAACAGAATATTTTACGAGGCTTTCAATGTTACCCCATTTCGTAAAATGATGATATCGGGAGAACTAATGACAAAAATTATTTACCTCTTTCTCGCAAGTATTCTAGAGTGTTGTCCACGTTAATCTATCGATATTCAAAATTGACCACAATTCATTCACTATTTTTGGCAACAAAACTTAAATGACTGAAATTTTATACGAATTTTTCACTGTCTTCCGCGCTTTTTGTATCTTGAAATCTTGATAACAATGGCACTGATTCACATTTCATTACTGATAGACTGAGCATAGACTGATCAACACCCCTACCAAGTACTGAACCTTCAAAAGATAACCACTAGGGTGTGCTATAGTCGACTGTTTGCGTGAAGTCTGAACCTTCAATGTTACCCTAAGTTTTCAAAAGTAACCCCGGTTTTCAGTATATATCGACTGTAAAAGTTGAATTACAACAGGCTTGTGAAAAGTTTGCTGTGGACTAGAAGCAGCTAGGAAACTATGTATCTATGCTCTCTCTCTGCTTAAACTTGATGATGAAATATGACAATTTCCTGTTCTTGTTGCTGGTTGACTGTTTCACTTTTTGATTCCATCAAAGTTACGACCACTTCAACATTGGTTTCTACGACTGATTAACTAAATATTTACCTAAATTACCCGTTATTAGGCTATATTCATTCCAGTCAATGCAAAATGTTGGAAGATTTCATATACCCCGTCACTATATACCTAATAATCATCCAAATGCATGGTTCCATCTGTTCTGATTTCTGTTAACAGTTTAACACTTCCTGTCTCACTTGATAATGAGTCGTTTTGCCAATTCAATTGTCCAAACATCGAGAATTTTTCAGTTCTGTAAGCAATGATTCGTTCATTCGGGACGAGGGGACTCAAGCATCATTATTGGAATCTTTCGATTCTGTAAGACAATGACTCATTTAGTGGGGAACCGAGCATCAGTATGAGTCAATAAGGTGTCTAAAAACTCTAAAATACAAAACTGTGCCCATGTGATCGTATTTGCGATAATCCCCGATTACATTCGCGACAGTAAGGTCACTATCATGAGCACCAAATGAATCTCAATAGTGATGAAAATCGGTCGCTCAGTTTAGGGCAGCGACGAGGAACTCGTGAGTCGTAACCGAATTCTATCTGTCGATCATTCCTTTACATCGTTTCAATGAAGAGAAATCAATCGAGTTTTAAAGATTTCCGTTCAGTGCGTTCAAATGTACTTACCAATTTGTGTTATATACGTGACTGATTGTGGAATTTTTTATTGCAGATGGGCCTTTGCCGAGTGTACTGCAAGAGGTATCGGTCCCTGTCATCAATAACAGCGTTTGCGAGAGTATGTACCAAGCTGCCGGGTACACCGAGCACATACCGAATATATTCATATGCGCCGGATGGAAAAAGGGTGGCTTCGATTCGTGCGAGGTGAGAACAATCTTCTTAATTTTACAGCAACCGTATGACCACCTTCCAGAGAAGAGCAATTATTAAAAAAGAGAAGTATTGGTCGATTATGCCCTTTCTTGCCCCAACGCTACAGGCCTGTCTTGCAGCCATTTGATCGAACTAATTGATTTCTGTGGTTGTCAAATGATGATTACAACATCATAGAGGCCAGCTGCTCTATTTTAAATTGTCCAGTATCTCCATGGGCTTAGTATTCTGAAATCAGATGAGGATATGAGGGAATGATGGTAATAGTTTGTGGACTTAGTGCAAAGATGGTTCCTCGTTGAAAAATGAAAATTTTACGGGAGAGCACTAAAAATATTACGTCAATCTGAATGGCATGAGAGGTACTATTTTTTTGGGATTGTTTATTTTAATACACAACTAGAAGTCAAAATCAGTGTCGCACTGAAAAAAGCTTAAAATTACCTTTCAAACGATTCCATCATCTCAAGATTGAAAAAATCTTCACGAGGAACCTTTCGGCATTAAGTCGACCCACTGTTCCTCTTAGAAAGAAAAATGTTAATTGTGAATGCTACAAGGCAAATTTTTAGATTTTTACCCGACTTTTTTTTCTTTGGTCGCGATTTAGGCGAACGTCGCGGATCCGTCGTTATGTTACCTACAAAATTTTTAACTACCCCCTCCCCAGAAGAACGTTCTATTATGCTGCTTGGTTTCATTTCCTACGCCAATGAGATGGGAAACAATATTCGGTAGCACAATTAGCTGCTCGGTTATCATCTTGAAAGTATGGAAATGATCCAAATACGGGGAATGGTATAGTGATAACTAATAGACCAGTTTTGTGTGACGTCACACCAGTGAGTTACTGTTAGCAAAAGTACCCGTCTTTTTTCGTGCGGACGTATCGACTCCCATAAGAAAAATGAAAAACACACGGAGCAAAGATCATTATGTTACTACCTGAGAATAAGAAATTTGTTAGAAATCAGAAATTAATTAGCAAATGCTAAGAACCTTCTGGATTAAAAATATATACCTTTGCTTTCTAACAAATTTCTTATTCTCAGGTAGTAACATAATGATCTTTGCTCCGTGTGTTTTTCTTATGGGAGTCAATACGTTCGCACGAAAAAAGACGGGTACTTCTTCTATAACTGTAACCAAGAATAGTAACATACTGTGTGACGTCATCTCAAAACGAATCTATCAATTTTTACTCATCCCTCCGTGGACTACTTTCTGAATTTGCCAGTATACACATATGAAGGTAATATTCGATAGAAGTACTACAAATAGTTTACCAGGTCATAAAATGTAATATCTTTATTTGTTATGTTGAAGGTATAAAAATGTCCAAACACTGGGGGGTGGGGGGTGTTGATAAATCTTCACCTGGATTGCTTCCTAGGACTGCTACTAGGTGAAGGAAATATTAGACAGAATGGTTCAGTTAGTTTCCCCCTCTGTGTGTGCTACCTTGGCGTGGTGAGGGGGCTTAAAGAAAAACTAAAGGCACATAGGAGAAGGAAAAATCCGACAGGTAAGCCGTGGTGAACGTGGTGAACGCAAGGGGGAATGACATCAGTATTCTTTCCTGGAAAGGCGTCTCCGCCACCATAATTGTGATAGCAACTTACAAAGTAAATAATAATTCTGGACGTAAAGTCTCCCATTCGGATGTCCGGGCGGAGACTACCTAGTGAGAAACTATGAGAATTGAGAATTAGGACATGAAATGTAAGGGCACTGAATGCAGTGGAGTAGCGTCGGGGGACACAGGGGGCACGTGCCCCCCAATATTTTTACATAGTCCTTTAATATCGGCGATTCCAAAAAAAATACCGCAATTTTCGACTTTTTCTCCCGTGAAAACCTTATTGTGCCCCCCTTTGGGAAACCTCTAGCTACGCCACTGACTGAATGAGATAGGCAAACTAGAAAACTTAAAGAAAGAGATGAAAATATTAAAATTAGATATCATTGGAGTGAGTGAGTGAGATGGATAGAAGAAAATGATTTTTGGACGGGGGAGTGTAGAACAATTAATACAGCAGCGAAAAGAGAGCAAGCTAAAGTCTTACTATGCATAAGACTGTAGGTAATAGAGTGCAAAGTTATACCCAATAAAGAGAGAAAATATTATTGGTGAGAATTTCAGCTAAACTGGTATCTTTGATGATATCTAAGTTTATATGCCTACAGGAAGTTATAGTGAAGAAGAAGTTGAAAAAATGTATGAAGAAATTGATGAAGTACTAAGCAAGGTAAAAAGAAAAGAAAATTTAATTAGAATGGGAGATTGGAACCCCAGAGTACAAGGAAGACAAGAAGAAAGGGTATGCGAAGAGCATGGTTTAGGAAAGAGAAATAAAAGAGGGGCGAGGCTCGTAGAATTTTGTGGAGAATATGAATTAGTTATTGGAGATACGATACGATACCGTGTTTCCAATAACTATGCCAACGAAAGAACATAAAATCAGGAAGGCAAATGTATGGGAGCGTTTTGGGCCCAGAGACATAAAATTGAAAAGTAAATAAGAATTTTCGAAAGTGTAGTTATCCCGGTTTTAACGTACGGGGCCCAGACATGGCCCTGTACTAAAAAACAAGCACAAGAACTACCTACAGACGACTCAAAGTGCAATGCTTAGAAGCATTTTAAACCTCAAAAAGAAATACCATGTTCGCATTGTGGACATTTTTTGCTTGTCTAAGGCAAAATCTGTGGAAAGTATTTTCAAAACACTTAAAGTTCAGTATTCGGGCCATCTTGCTAGAGAATTCAAATCGAAATGAAATAAAAGGGTAACTTTTTGGACTCCTCAGAGAAGACGTAAACAGAGAAGGCCAGTGACGCGATGGGCAGACGAGAATGGTCAGGTAGCCGGCTCAAACTAGTTTTCTATAGCCAATAACTAGAAAAAAGGCCTGAACTGAACAATGCTTATAACCAAAAATGAGTTATCTGAGTGCTGAGTCTGCGGCGGCGTGGATTTACCCGTCTATCGACAACTGATATAATATGCAACTCTTTGGCACAGAGCAACAAGGTGTCTACTGGCCTGAAAAGTCATGATTTCAAAAAATTGTCATGGAAGTCATGAAAAGTCATGATATTTCAACCAAAACTCAAAAAAGTCATATTTCATCATGTCATAGTTCACAATATTATTTCATTACCAAAAAAAAAAAAAAAAAATCAGTTTTATTCATTTAATGAGAAAAATATATTGAGTGAATAGGTATTATGGAAGTTTAGCGCGCTCGGTATTGAGTCCCCGGTGAGGAGCGAAGCGCCGAGTTTGCCTTCTCCCTTCCACTTCCTTTTTATATCCCCCTGATAGTCATGAAAAAATTTCATGAAAGTCATGATATTTTGTTTCCCAAATCCAGTGGACGCAATGAGCTAACGAGCCTCTTAAATGGTACATTTATGTGTAAATAAATAAATTAAAAAAAAAGGAATCACTATGTTTAAAAATGATGAGAGGAGAAAATACCCTTGGAAAACCCCGAGAGATGTGTGAAAGAAATTATCAAACCGTTATATTATGACGAGAAGAAGGTATAAAAATCAAATATTGGGTAGTAAAACATACCCAGGAGCGGATGTACACAGTGATCGTGATTTAGTAGTAATGAAACGTAGGTTTAAATTTAAACACATGAATAAGAAGAAAGTAAAAACAAAATAGAATTTGGTGTTATGGAAGGGGGTAAAGGAAAGAGAAGAAAATTCAAAAGAAATAACGAAAGCGAACTTTGTAAATCACAGGAAGGAAATATTGAAGGGGAGTGGATAGCGGTAAAAAAAATCAATAAATCCTGCAGCAAGGAAGAAATTAAGTGCTCAGCTAATAGAAAGGAGAAAACCATGGACGAAAAGTAAGATACTAGAGTTAATGGAAGAAAAAAGAAAGTACAAACAAGCCAATGACAGAGAGAGAATAAGGACAAATCGATGGTGACATTTTACCAATTTTTCAGGAGAGCAATTTGAAAATTTAATCAACTTCCGCTCACTGTTCTGTATTCCCTTTAATTCATGTGACTCCTCAAATAGAAGGAATAAGATTTGCTGCCCCCTCAGTATGTGCCAGTATAAAAAAAAAAAAAAAAAAAAAAAAGTCTAAATTTGCATAGACGACACTCTATAGTTCTTCCATAAAAATTACGATGCACTTGATACATTTGGCGCGAATAATTATTTCATTTGACTCCATATGACCAGAATTTCAAAAGCGCTTAGTTCATTTGGCATGATGAAACCTGTATTTAATACATATGGAACTAAGTACACTTGTTTGCCAAGCCAAATGTATCAAGTGCCATGTAAAACTTTATCGCTTATCCATTCATTTACAACATCTATGCACGATCGGTACAATTTTCCAGGCACTTAACACATTTGAGTATCGCTGCCTGGTGGTGAAATTATGAACTATTTCGTTCTGTTATCAATACAGGCTGGTAGTCTGCCTGCGTACCTTCTTGTTTCTGTATTTAACTCGTTTTCGACTGAAATGTCGTTTAAGTATTGTGTGCATATCACCATCTAAATATAAGACTTTGAGAAATCAAATAAAGGGATACTTGACCTATCCTCTCCCTGGAGAATCATCTCAAATCTTTCATCTGACGGCCACATCAGCGAAGTTGTGCCAGTTTGAGGTGTGATTCTCAAGAGTTTGCTTAGAATTTGGGAGCCTTCTCCAATCACCATCACTGACGTAGAAACTGCGAAATTCTACGAGAAAAATATTTTTCATCTCCGTTGTCCGCTTCAATAAAAGAATAAAAAGGCTAAAGAAACTTGATTAATCAGAATTGTGAGGAAATTAAGAAGCAAATGAATGCAGGAAAACCCGATCAGGCCTTTAATAACGTAAAATTATATTTGTGATGCATTGCGTAAAAAGGTCCCTTGTGGTGATCTAGGATTTTTTTCTCCGAGTATGATGCCTCTTTGTCAAAGTTAGTGACAGGAATTGTATGCATTAGCATATTTTTTTTATAGCAGAGCGGTTGCGGCATATTGAAGACTTCTCGGTAAATCACAGAATTCTGAGTGAAATGACACTAATTTGTTAGGGCATTTTTTGGCATATTTTGGGGGTAAAAATCATATAATTTCGCATGTTTTAGAGCATAATCACGGAATATTCCGCGATTTTTCCTATTTTGAGAGAATATTTTCGGGTTTTGACCAATTTTTTTTTTTTTTTACTTCAGCTTTAATAATTTGGTCAACAGAAACGCTCTCCCTCGTTTACAAAATGACGCTAAATTAGGGTACTATAGTTTCACACAGGTAAACTGGACCGCCATTTTGATTCTGTTGTCTGCTTAGAGTTTTCAATGCTGCCATTGAACTCGAATAATTTTTTCCTTTAAACTGAATATCATATCATTGTGAGATATTTTGGCATATTTGGCCTTTTTAGAGCATCTTTTGGTATATTTTGGCAAAATAAAAGCATATTTTAAGCGCATATTTCACTTGTTTCTAGAGTATAAAATTCCTGTCCACAGTCGTAAGGTTTACAGAATTGAGTTGGCTTCTACACAGTTGTCAGATCTTGGGGCATTATGATTCGGCATGTTTCATTCTGTGAACTTAGCTAGTGTCAGTGATAAGGACTCGTCTACTCAATATTTCAAATCTCCACAAGGGACCTTTTAACGCAACGCGTCACATTTTGAAGCAAAAAGAAAAAGAAGAAATAATTTGACGGATGAAAAACGAAAATTATTGCACTCAAAAAAAGACAAAATAAAAAGTTGTGTGAGACAGGATGAAAAGCTGTATAAAAATGGAGCAGGTGTAAGTATAAATGTAGGGAAAGAGAAGATATAAAGGGGAGGTTGAAGAAAGAGGAGATCCTATTATGAGATCGGAATTTGTTGAAGCTCTGAAAGAAATAAAAGCAGGTAAAGTAGGGTAAAGCAGAAGGAGTTGATGAAATTGCTAATGAGTTATTAAAGAATGCTGGAAGTAGTTGAAGAAAATTTGTCTGAATTAATTTGCAGAATGTATGAGGGAGGAAAATTCCAGCAGATTTCCAGAAAAGTAGCTTAATTTCAGGCAGGAACAAGCAAATGTGAAGATTATCTTACTATAGGTAACGATAAGTTTACTTTCGCACATATCAAACATTCCAGCAAGGATAATAAATTAAAGAATTCAAAATAAAATGGAAGAAAGGGTGGGAGAAGATCAGTTTGGATTCAAGAAAGGTAGAGGAACTAGGGAAGCAATTTTATGTTTGAGGCTTTTATTAGATAAAAAACTGAAAAAAGGTTTGGATGCATATGTCGCATTTGTAGATTTAGAAAAAGCTTTTGATGATGGTGAATGATCAAAAATGTTTCAAATACTAAAGGAGATAAGAGTTAAGAATAAGGAAAGAAGGAGTCATATTGAACTTATATGAGATACAAAAGCCTTATAAATACAAATAGAGGATGAAATGGAAGAAGCTAAATAAGGAGTGAGACAAGGTTGCTATTTGTCACTTACTGTTTAACCTATTTATAGAAAAATTAATTGAAGAAATGAATGAAAGGATATCAGACATGATAATATGTACAAGGGGAGATGATCAGAATGGTAAGATTTGCAGAAAACACTGCAGTAGTGGAAAGAAGTAAAGAAGAACTGAAGAAAACATTGAAAAAGTTGGATAAAAAATGTAAAATACGATATAAATTGAAGATGAATAAAAATAAAACAAACATGATGGCAGTCAGTGGGTGGGAACAAACTCCAATAAATATGGAAATAGGAGGTGAAAAAAGAAAGGAGGTAAATGAGTTTAAATACTTGGGTAGCCTGATAATGCAAGATGGAAGAAGTAAAACAGAAATAAAGAGTAGGTAGAATGGAAGAAGCTTGGAGATTTTTTTTTTTTCAAAAAGGAGACATATTCAGGGCAAATATAGATTTAAAAGTGAGACTGAGATTTCATCAAACGTCTGTTAGCAGTATAGCAGAATGGATGAGACCTGGACAGTAGGAACGGTAGAAAGAAAAAGGATAGATGCTTTTGAAATGTGGTGTTATCGGAGGATTTTTAAGAATCAAATGAGTAAGAAAGATCAGGAATGAGGAAGTAGGCGACTAGGAAGGGAAAGATAAATCTGGAATATACAACTGTAAAGATATAAGAGTGAAATTGATAGTTCATAATATAAGACATCCAGAGATATTGTTATTACTGTTAGAGGGAATAGTTGAGGGAAAGAATTGGAAAGGAAGGCAAAGAATGAACTATGAAGAGCAGATAATGAAGGATACACAGTGTACCTCCTTCTCACAAATGGGAAGATTTATCATAGGAGAGAAAAATGTGGCGAGACGCAACGTACTAGTCGAGAGACTAAGGACTATAACAGCAATTAGTTTACAAGCTTATAAAAGTGCAGTATGTTTATTTACTTAAGAAAGATGGACTGAAGGAGGGGGAAGGGGAAAAACGGAGAAAGGTCGTATTCTGTCTCTAGAAGATGATGAAGAAAAAGACTTCTCCATCGAGAAATCCACCAAATTTTCACTAATTCGTCACTCCGGGGGTCAATTTTCGCTCGAGGCGCTTTGAATCTTCTCCAAAATGAACATTCCAGCTAACAAGAGTGGCTCGCCGATGATTCATTTTGACTTGTTACATTTCCGACAGGGTGACTCCGGAGGACCGATGGTTATTCAAAGGCCAGACAAACGATGGCTACTAGCCGGTATCATCTCATGGGGCATAGGCTGCGCGGAGCCCAATCAGCCAGGCGTGTATACGCGTATTTCAGAATTTCGAGACTGGATCAATCAAATTCTACAATTTTAAAACGTTTACTGACTCCCTCTTTCTTTCTTCTTCTTCTTTTTTTTTCTTTTTTCTAATTTATTGTAAATAAGAATCGTGCAATATTGTCGCTGCGATATGAGGTACTCGCAACTTTGAATCGAAAAAATTTCTGATTGCTCGGTTCACGCGAGCCGTGTACATATATTGTTGTAAAATGTGTATTATAATTAATTTATTGCATTTATCGATGCTCTTGGTAAATTTTATGGTAAGCTCGACTTTTCAATTAGGTAGTCTTATAGTCTTCTCCCATTCCAATCGGTTTCGATACAACGAATTATTTATTTTTACGCTGGATCTACGTAGCCATTTTGAAGTCGCCAGTAAATCGTTTTAGATATGCATATTATAGAGTAGGTGTTTAAAATGTGAGTGGAAGAAGCAAAGAGAAGTGCTCGGTATTGAGACAGAGGATTTTCCGCGCCCGATGACTTTCATTCGTAATTTTTTACTTTCTGTTAACATTGCTCATAATATTACGTTAACGCCATTCAAGACTGTTGATTCGCATTCAGAAACAAAGGTCTGTTAAGGGACAGTTTTTATTCTCGGAGTGGACAAGATACGCGATACTATATTGTTTTAAATGGAAACCGTTACATATTTGAGTAATTTTGTAGTATGCCAATTCTTGGTACAACCAATACTAGGATTACGTCGGATATATAAATTTAAAATCTAACTTTTCACGGAGACAATTGAAAGCATCTTTATGTATGCTCCATCTGGGAGATATTAAAGACAGATAATCTTCCTAATAGTTTTTTACTAATATTAAAATGATATTTTAGAAATCACGACTTGGACGTTCGAAGTTTAACAAAGCATGCATAAGTCGACACACGTACTGTTTATATAGAAGTACTTTTACATATTTATGATTAGATTTTACTTCTAATGAATGATTTTCGACCCGTGGTTCTTCAGAGAGATTTTTTTTAAGAATCAAAGTCATGTGCATCTGTACTATACATAATGATTTAATACCCATCTGGAGATAGAAAATCATCACTTTGTATTTATCTCATGAGTTATGTGAGGTTTTCTCATCCAGTAGTGTTGAAACGTTATGGCAACAAAAAACAACAAAAAATGTTGAATTCGGAGGCCATATAATGCTGAATAGGGCTAAAAAATTGCATCTGGGGATAAAAATAAGATGTGCACAATTTAGTTGAAAAATATTGTAATTTTTCCATGGCCAGTTTCAAATGAAACTTTACATGTAATGAACTCTAATCATTCTTGCATTCTTGTATGTAGTTATTTTCATCTAAATAATTATAAATGAGCAAGATAACCAGTATTTATATCTTGGGGGAGGAGGAGGAGTTGCTAAATTCATGTTTGATGATATTTTGACTGTAACGTCTACCCTGACACTGTGACCTGCGAAAATTGGTCAAGTAACGTATAACAGCTTCAGTCTCATCATTCGTTTCTTGAGCGACTTATTTCATTTGTGATGATGTTTCGAGCGTAACCTCTACCCCTGTGGCACCACAGGGGATCTTGACCTAAATTTTTATAAAGGAGCAAAATTCAATCCCCGCTAGTATTCAGGTCAAGACCGCTTTGGTTCTACAGGGTAGGAAATAATTATGTAGTGATCGAACTACTGTGTTAATTACATGTAAAATTCTGTTTGAATCTTCACTTACATCGGGCTTCGGAAAAGTTTTAATATTCGTCGAAACTTTGCTCATTTTATTTTTATTTCCTAGTGCAACTTTAAAATCCTATGCGACCTTGGAATTCAAAAATTATTTTGTTCCATTCCCCCGTAATGCTCCGAATTGTCTAGTTTAAAATGTTGAACTGTGAAATCTGTAACTTGACAAATTTCCGATTTTCGATAATACTTGTAATTCCTATTTTCAGTGCTCTTTTTTTAATTTTTCCATCTAGGTCTCAAATGTTTTGTTCATTTTAAATCAGTATACCTGTATGTGGCAGTGAGGTTGGATAAGTGTAAGCGGAGAATCCTTGTTTTATTTTTTCTATGGGGGAGAGGATGATCAAAATATTTTCTTTCCGGATAATTGTTTTCCCCTTTTTATAAATGGAGATGACAGTTTTTTTTGGGCGGGAGAGCAAATCTAGCCTAAACTATGGGAATCGCAACTAACAGAGAAATGAGTATTGTTATCTTCCATTTTTGTTCATTAAACTCCCAGAACTAGATCTTGAAGTGTTTTCGTAGTTTCTCTTGTTGCCAGATCAATGTTATAATGAATTAACGGTTGGATGGAAGAGAGCTTGTGGACCGGAACTGATGTATTGAGAAATTGATGTATTGAGAAATGGAAATAGCCAAAACATTCTTATAGCCAACTGAAGTACTCTTAGTAGAAGATAGGGAAAGAAATGAACTGTTTTATCAATTGGCTAAATCAAATCAAAAAAATAGTTTTGACACTAACATTTTTTTTTTTTTTTTTTTTCAAGTCTATTACTTAGTGTGCAGATTTTAAAAAGTTAAGAATTATTTTGTCTTTTTTTTTTTTTTTTTTTTTTTTTTTTTTTGTCAAGCTAAGCGCTATTTACAATTGGAATGATGGTGAATTCACACCACAGTTATAAGCATGCTATTAACAAGTTATGCTATGAACATTCAAAATGTTAGAGGTTGTGTTTACACCGAATTTGTTTAAAGCATTGTTGATAGCTGCTATTAGCAGTGTTTTGGAAAAACGGATTGGAATCCGATTAAATATGTTATGAGCAAAATATTTTACACCGGAGGATGTTAGTTAACAACATGTTTTGCTACGCTTTGCTTAGAACAGCACAAATATCAAAAACATTTGGTGTGAATCCACCATCATTGGAATACCTTTTTGCTAGAATTGTTTCAGTACACGTCTGTCATAGCACATAAGCTCATCCAATCCTGCTAATTATAAACATACCTAGTTGGAAAAAATCGATTTGAATCAATTTTCTAAAGAAATTAATCGACTTAATTCGATTCGAATAGCTTTCCTAGCGGATATGCAGTCACCTGCAATCAGATGGGAAAACTTGGAGGAAAAAAATTTATTTCTTGTCTTTTCAATTTTGAAATTTTTAATTAGTCGAATTGGCAATGTGAAATTGGAAACATTAGAATTGCCTCCTCTCCGAACAAAAGCATCGCGGTACGTCACTGTATAAAATCGATCTCCATAAATATTGAAGAAAAAAATAAAAGCAGAAAGGCTGTCTTTTTTTTTTTTAATTAAGATGTTTTATTCCATTTTATTTCTTTTCTTCTCTCTCATTAATTAATTTTCTTCAACGTATCCATTCACCTTTATCCCAGTCGAATTTCACGTAGACTATCTTTCATCTTTTCTCACAGACAGCAACCCGTAACTTAATAAAGTCCCAGTTTTGATGAACGTGTATCCGTATTTCAAATTAGGCATCGAATTCTGAAATATTACTAGAATTTGTAAAAACACTAGACAACAAAGTAAAATTGATTACAGTGCTTACTTCCGGACTCTGTTTTCCCTGTTATGAAAAAGTTCCTTCTATTCTGCTTGAACGCGGTTTCATTTTTCATTATGGTAAATTTATAAGAATAATGCGCATTGCTTATTCAGTCCTCATGCTTTCAATAGCAATAATAATTCATTTTCCGATTATCTTATGAAACAACACTTACGTTGAAATCAGTTACCAGTTTTAGTTCATTCGAATTATCAAAATCTGGTTGTTTAATCGTATAGTTATGGTCTGTACAAAGTCAGTGGAATCGTTTCGAATAAAAATTATACCGCAGCAATTGAGGATTGTGGATATAGACTAGAATTCTGCGGTGATATGCTACTTTCAAATGAAGTTCTATATGTATTATCGATGCCCTCCGGAGCTTGGTAGGACTTATGGCTTGTTGAAACTTTCTAATGTATTTTAATTGTAATTTTTACAGCAATAAGTACACGTTTGAATAATCGAATACCTACCACTGGTAACTGATAATGCTGTTGCTGTTCAATAGAATCATTTTTATAAAGCTATAGGTGCACGTTTCTATTTTGTAAACCAGTTTATATATGAAGTACCATATAGTCAGAAGTAATTTGACCTTTTTATTAGTTTTTCATTCTACTTTAATTCGTAGGTATCTTCGCAATTATTGCCTTTTCGTGGATTACGCACGAGTAATAATAATAAATTTATGATGCAGTTTGGACCAGTTAACGATAAGTTCGTCTCGCGATGTAATAAACATCACAGAGTATAATCGGCATTACATTTCCTGCTTGTGAAGTTACTATCTATGCGAATTTGATACTGTGTATAGCACTTTAACCTTTGAAAATGCGAACGTCTTTGTCTGCCATGTATTTTTATGGTTTATGGATTTTACAAATTGAGATAAACCCTCTTCGAATTGTCATCAATATTATTTATAGGTATCTGCTGGTATATGTTTACTTCTTTGAATCGTAAAATATGTAAGAACAAATTTGAGATTTTTTTTAAAAAGTTATTAAATATTGTATTTATTTCCAGAACAAGTAACCTCTTGCGATTTAGACTTATGGTCTCAACTTTTCCTCCTTTTATACTTTCATCTGATGATTATTATGTATTATGATCTATAATTAGCAAATTGGCACGAAATTTTCAATTATTATTTCAGTGCATTTAACTCGTATGCGTGTTTTTTCATGTTGTGATTTCATTTTTATTTATTAGATAATTTGTGATGTTATTTATTTAACTATTTTGTTCGTATTTTAATTAATGTTCTAAACCGCATTTATTTAAATTGTACGCAATTTTTTTTGTTATTTTTATGTTTGTACATGCGTTTGACTAGCTGTTCAATTTTTCTGACTCTTACATGTGGTTTAACGTTTTTATGTCAATAAAGTTATCTTTTTTCTTTATTTGATTACAATTGAGTACTACCATTCGCATTCGAATAATATTTCTCATATCGGAGCTTTTGAAAGTAATATAACTTGTACGACCATGATGACCTTATCCTTATTCGAGAGAATTTCTGCTATATCGATTTATGTGCATGCAAAATTACCTCTCACAGCTCCTGAAACAAATTTGCCGAACGCTCGCGCGCTCATTTATCGTTAGAAGACAGATTTGTATCAGTAATCAGTACGTTTCCACTTGGAATTGAAATAGAAATGAACTGAGTTTCACTTTTTCCAGTCATTAAACTGGCTGTATAATTTTTCAAAATTGGGCCTCCGATTCAAAAATATGTACTCACGTTGAAAAAAGCTTATCAGTAAACGCTATGTCATATAGTTTCTACATGACTTTTGAACTTCAAATTATGTGTTCTGAAAAGACAGATTTTGCTGGTTGGTTCCCTTATATCCTTGATCAGCGCTCGTGAACGGGTGCGAGCGTGTTCGAGAATGCTCGGACTATTGGGAATCAAAATGGCGGTTCATTATCCCCGTGTGAAACCAAAGAACCTTACTTCTTCCAGCCATGTACTTATACTGATAAACATATACAGTATTGATCTAGCTGCGCCCTGCGCGACTACAGTCTGCAGCCGTGTTGTTGTTGCGCTACTGCAATCTGCAGAAATGTTGTTAATAGAAATTTCCATGGATTATACCAAACGTTACACCCCCCCCCGACATTCTTCCATCCATGTGTACTGACACGATTGAATTTATAGCATTTTATATGCTTTTACTATTGGGTACACTTGAGCGAAAACCGTAACACTCGAGAACCGTGACGGTCCCCCTTAATTTTACACGTATCCTTATGCGAACATCAACCTTGATCACCTTTTCAGGAGTCGACACTAGCGAACCTGGGCACGGTTTTATCGCCTATGGGTATACTTGAGCGAAAACCGCAACGCTCCCCCGACATGAATTCAATGGTTAACATTTGTTGTGCCCTGCGCGACCACTGTCTGCAACTGTGTTGTTAATAGAAATTTCCATGGAAATTTTTTTTATTAGGGTACGAAAGGATATAAAATGTTATACTACACGAGTCGGGGACGATTAAAATTGATTACTGAGAAGTCGATATTAACCTCGATTTCTGATAAGTCGATATTGAAATGAAGACATGAAAATGCACTCCTGTGTGGTTGCAGATCCATCTGCGACGTAATGTTGAACAAGAAACTAGTGTTGTTACACATAACAAAACAAAATGACAAAATGATAAAATAACAGTTGAATTTTCAAAATTTTAACATTTTTACATTTTTGACACCCCCCCTCCCCTTTCCCTTCCTACACAGACACCAGAAAAAACCTGACTCATTCATGGTAGATTGCCTTACACATGTTATACGTGAAATTGACATTGAAGTTTCGTAGAATTCATTAGTATAATTATTGAAATTATAGACAACTATACGAATTAACATTGCAATTTCCATCAGAAGTGGGCTCTGCCATCAATCAAAATTTAAGTTAACAAATCTGGCGCGCGGTAACACTGAAAAACTTGTCCTGACGTCACCAGAAAAAGGTTTGTCGGTTTTCCTACATAGGTACATTTAGGCGCTATTCAACGTAAGGGAACCAACTAGCAAAATCTGTTTTTTTGAGAACACGTGATTCGAAGTTCAAGAGCCATGTAGAAACTATGTATATGACATAACGTTTTACTGATAAGCTTTTTCAAACGTGAGTACACATTTTTGAATCGGGGGCCCCATTCTGAAAAATTCTACTTTTTACGCTTTTTCCAACGATACTAATAACTCATTTTATTTACAAATGTTGGTTGGTTCTCTTATGCCGAATAGCGTCAATTTTCTCTGTAATCATGGCTTGCTTATGAAAGCAGCGAAGAATTTACAAGACTGTAATACTTCTGTTTATTAATCACGACTGAGCCAAGTGATGAGTGACCAGATGCGTCAGTGAACTCGAAGAGCATAATATGAGGCCAGCTGATATTTTCGAATCAGCTGTTCCGAATGAGTTTTTCCGCGAACAGGAAACAACAGGAAAGAACTCGACGCAAAATATCGAAATAGCATGCAGCTATTTCGCACACAGTTGGCAGTTCTGATTTCTTTCGTGTTGATGCAATGCACAACTTGTATGTTTACTTCGTCCACAATCGACTTGAACGGGTAACTTCACGCCAAGGATTTACCAATCTACCAGCCAGAATTCAGTTTTCAGTCTTCAGTGTGTCAGCTGTGGAGTTTGAGACGTGTTGTGCGGTGGAAGGTTGAAGTTCGGCGGTTTCTTTGTTCGTGTTGTCGTAAACTTTTTCGTGAAAACTATTTTTCATTCGCTTTCGCATCAAAAAGTTTTCCGTTTGTACATCGGACGTTTTACATAACTTGTTAATGATCGCACAGTTTCATGAAACGGTTTTGAGTTCTGTGAAGTTTCGGTTCGTCGATGCAATTCTGAGAAACATAAGGTAAGTCGATTTCAGCTATCAATTTGTATGTGATTCATCATTCACGTGTTCAGTTCTGCTGAATCTTCAGCGAGGAAGCTGATGATTCATGTGTAATCGCTTTCATCTAACTCAGAATACGATACTGATTCGGCGACGTAAATTTGGCTGGGTTACTGAGTTCAACATACCTTATCAAAAAGCGCGTGAAACGTGTACCATGCACGCATACACCAATACCGATTTATGAGCTATTTGTTAAGGTCAAAACTAGCTGTAGATATAAACTTTCGAATGGAAAATGTCATTGGCGTGGTTCAACCTTGGAACTGCCTGATTGTTATTCTTCGCTGTTACAACTCGCGAATTTTATGTTACGCTTGTCAGTTTTGCCACTTCCTTTGCTATTGCAGTCTGTTTGGTGTAACCAGATAATGGTCGCGTAAAGACATTGTGCTTCGTGGCTTATTCGCTTGACGCAATCGAATTCTGTACTAAACGGTCTTCAAAGGCGGATGTAGTAATATTACTGGAGAAAGAAGGAATGTGACTCAACCCTCAGAATTTGAGCTGTAAATACGTCTGTAACATTCACCTTTTCTAAAGGAGAGAGAATTCAAGAGAATATAAAATTCTCTGAAAGTATCTCGGAAAATTGAGAAAAGCCACCGTCTCACTCTGGGAAAGCTTCAAGTTGGCGTACAGTTAGATCACCAGCCGGCTCAACCTCTTATGATTTTCTACAACGAACATACAAGGTATAGTGATTTGGTCAGATGTAGGACCGTATAGTTTTACACGGGTACAATGGATAGCCATTTCCTTGCAAGTTCGGTCTGTAGAAAGGTTAAACGCCGCGTGAGTCAGTTCTCGTTTCAGGGACCGAACTCGTTTAAGAAAATGGCGGTTCAGTATTTCCGTGTGAAACTGTATAATATATACTGTCCTGGATGTACTTTGTACTATTCTTATAGCGTGCATTTTGAAGTACGAAAATTGAATGTGCTGATATGCATAGTTATTATCATGTTTTCAAAATGAATCCGATTTTAAAAACTGCCGCAGCTCTCAAGGTCAGAATACTTGGAAGCATCGATTGTGTAGGTACCTCGGGATCATGTTATTGAACATGCGGTGATGATAGCCGGAGGAAAACAACCGAGTGAACTGGTCGTATTTCTGTAAGCACGACGCCACGTGTTAATTGAAAAACAAATCAGGTTGGTTATCTGACCGCAGTGTTGACACATTTACCGACTATTAATTATCGTATTAAACTTCTGGTTACTTGACAGCAGAATCCGGAACGCCAGTAGGTACGTGCTCGTTGATTTGAAATTACTAATTTCAATGAATTAGAAACAATTGATAATGCGATGTTGAAACTGTATTTCTGAACGGCCTAATCAAGAACCTGATCAGGGACAGAATTTACTTACGGATGAGGGTCCTAGCTGGCAAGATTTTTTCTGTTAGAGTAGTCCGAGGAGGAGTCAAATCAAATCAGCCTTTATTGTGCGAGGTACACAGCATACAATGTCCATTACATTCCTTTAGTATATATCTTCGGTAAGTTGCCGATTTTGAGTCAAGTTTGAAAGAGTACACATTAAACATGTTAGGGAACATGTTAGATTTTTCTCGAAAAATTTGTCCCGAAGCTTTCCCAGTAATGTTTTTGTCATTTTTCCTAAAGTTGTCACCTTTCTAATTAATTTGTCGTTTCAACAGTGTTGACCCTGGGCGATTGTGATTCAACTAGTCAAGTAGATATCGCTGTGCATGCTAGGACAGCTACTTGGCAACGTATTTGATGTAAGCAGATATTAGTCTAACTGTGTAAATAAATAATGAATTAGTCTAGTCTACAGCACTTGTCCATTCGTCTCAAAGATGCCTTAGTTATGGACTTACGAAAAATCCTATACCTCTTATGCCTACATTATTCCCGATGCGATAAAAAGTGGAACCTTTTTTCGTTTGCATTAATTTTTCATCTTGTCTTCTGACCTCTGAGATTCCTAGGATATCCAGTTTAGCCTCATTCACCGCTTCTTCCAGATTTTTTGAATTTCTTGCTATTGTTGAGAGTCCTTGCATTCAAAGTGCCTATTTTTAGTTGTACAAATTTATTTTTCAATTTGGTCTTATTTTGTTTTTTCATCGTGTGTTTTCGTGGGTTTTGATTCAGAGCGCATCTACGAAAACCGTGTCGATTTTGTTTCCTGTTATGGTGGAAGTGAGTGAGGGGTCTTGGTCATACCTCCTCCCGTGTCTTATACTTTTTCCAACTCAATAAATGGCAATACTGGTACAGTTTTGATTCTTGAACACGATCCAGATAGATGTCAGATCGTGACAGCACAATTTTCAAAAATTCCCTAGAAAAGGAAGTTCGTGAAACTGTTTTGTCCGCAGTCGTGGATATCAGTATCTCTGCCATGCACAAGATGTCTATCGTCGTAGACAAAAGTCCCTTCCTAAATTTTGATGTTCCCGCTCTGTATAAACTTGTTGAATATTCTCCAATAGGTATACAGTAAACTAAGTATTAAGGGGAGGGGGGGATAACAAAAATAAAATAAATGCTACCTTTATATTTTCTGTTTCTGGAGAATGGCCTGTGGTCTAAATGAGGTTGGACGAGTTAACGTAGCATTATTGAATCTTATCAGAGTTTAAGAGAGTCTTGGTGGGTCTGTACGAAGTCTTAGTAAGATTTTGAATGAGTTCGAAAAGAGAATAGGGCTCAGCGAAGTCTGAATGAGTCATAACCAATTCTGAATTAGTACTAATAAGAGTTTTAAAAACAGTCTGAATAAAACCGAACTAGTCTTAAAACTGGTTCTAGACGCGTAGATGAACTTTAACATGAACTTGTTTAGATTAAGTGTTACCAAACTATTAATGAATATTATCAGAGTTCAGGAGAGTATTAAAGAGTTATCATGCAGTTTAATTAAAAGTGTGAAGCAGCTTTAGCAGAATGTGATTGAAATTTAAGTAATTGAAGGGTTTATTTAGAAAACAACCATAGTTTTTGAAATTTCGACTTCGTAGAGAGATAGCACTGTATCCACAGCTATTATGCTCCAACATAATAGTGCATGCGAACAAGGCAACATCGGCCGGCAAACTTGCGCTTTACAGTTCATCTAGCTGAAGAGAACTTACAGCACTGTCTATCGGCAAAGTCAAAATTTCAAAACTAACTATGGTTGTTTTTTTTTTTTTTTTTTTTTCCCCCTTAATAAATCCTTCAATCGTCTGAATGAGTTTTAATCCGAACTTCACAAAACAAGGAACGAGGTTACATTTTCCCCGAACGAATACCCATCCCTGAAAATCAACACATCTTGCTCCCTGAGACTAGGACCTATTTCCAGATCGCTTGGCTTACTTTTTCTTTACCGCTTAGTGATTTCGACAGTGTACATTTGGGGCCGTCCATCCTACAGAGAGCGCTGCAATCGGAAAAAGTGATGTCATGAAAAGATGAACCTTTTTGTACATTGTGCCAAAAACACTCACCTTTTCATATGATATCAGCATTATTATTAATAGCGATACTATAACTTGCTGAAATCAAGATCCTGCATTGGAAAAACTGTTAAATTTAACCGTTTAGAAAGTCAAGGCTTTTTCTTCGCTTGTCGTCTTGCCAGATATATTTCTGCTTTTCAGGATGCAATGTCTCACTATGCTGGTCAAAACAAATATTTCTACAGTGCACTAGTGTCGATGCGGTTCGCCGGTTCTACAAATTTGACCCAGCTACGAACATTGCAACTAGTTAATTTCCTTTTCTTAGTAGTCTATATGAGTAACTGCCATGAAAGTAATCGATGAATTCTTCATTTAGAAAGGTATTCACATCATTTTTCTTCAGAGCTTGCTCAGCATGCATTCTTTTGGAGGAAGAGAGTTAATCTAAATCCATTTTCACCAATAATTTTGTCGCTATTAGTAGTTCAAAAAAGGCAGTAATAACCTACCGAGTTTCTTTTGTATTGCTTCTTACAAATTCTTATTCTTTGATCGTTATCATATTGACCACAAAAGCTTGCTTGCTGTTCGATGATGTAAGAAAAGCCAACACAGAATTTGTTCTTCAATCTTCACCCGACGTGTATTACGTATTATTTTTTCTCCGGATGTGAATATGCCCCTATGGTACATTCACCCAGTTTCAAATCGTTGTACCCTCCCTTCGGCGAATTAAAGTCTATTAATAGGAACTGTGTGACGTCGAATTCGATGATTAGTTTACGGACCCTCCTTTGTACAGTAAATAAGAAGGAAGCTCTTACTGAATTTAATTGAAAATATTGTATACCTCTCTGGTCGTTTATACTCGAAGATTAAATTCGAGGAAGGGTTTCCCACGTGGATTCAGCGCGGGGGTAAATGAAGCCAGTCGAATGCTTAAAATTATTCAGTTGATTGCAGTTACTTATTGATGGCTGAGTTTTCAGTAGCAACTTTCATATGAATCAGTTGTGTGAAAAACCCCCTTGTTGGACTGGCACAGACGATCTTAAAAAAACATTCTGTCGTACAATGCTGTTATAACATGGTAGTGAAAGAATTCCTGATCTGCTAAGCTATAAGGAACCGATAAACTTGCTCAAGCCTGTGAAAATATCGTGTATTGACCTACAGTGCTTCGCTCTGTATACTTGTATCGAAGGTACAGGAAAGAAGTGGTAACGGACAACCGGAACAATAATTCCGTAACCATGTGTAATTTACGCAATGATTATAAGGTCCGAAAGAAGATCTGTTCGGCCATTTATATGTTTTTTGCTCGCTGGCGGCCTGCAAGAAAACCAAAACGGTGTTTCGAAAGCTGGTAACGTTGGATGTTGATAGCCGGCGAATAGAACGTGACCTACGAAATCATGGAAGAGTGCAAATGTACAAGAGAAATGAGGCTACCTTCGAGGCAGTGAAGAAGAAAGCAGAAAGGCATGGATTTTATTGAGTTGAAATAAAATTCTTCCTGGTTCTAGAAAACGAGATTGCTGATAAAACCTATCCCTGTATGGCTGCCTGAAGATACCACCTCGATCTCACGTGGAAAATGAGAATGAATTGGTTAAAAACCAGCAGCCTTGTTCGACTTGGAAATTAAAGAGGAAGATTTTCAGCTTACTCTTGAATTGTGACCTAACCACTTCTTCACAATGCAAAAAGGCACACTCGTAGATTTTTATTGAGTTGGAATACAACCTAGTTCTAGAAAACGAGATTGCTAATACAACTTATCTCTGTGTTGCTGCCTCGAAATACCACGTTGGGTTCATGTGGAAAATGAGAATGAATTGGTCAAGAACCAGCAGCATTGTTGACTTTGAAACTAAAGAGGAAGATTTTCGAGTTATTCCTAGATTGTGATCCAACCTCTTCTTTACCCTCTCCACATATGTGCTACAAGATTAGTGAATGTAGGCTTGCTTCACTAAATAGACTAACTGAATGATTTTGAATAAAAATATTGTACTTCTGAGAGTCAGGATCAAACTGTGCCGTGCAGAAAGAATTATTGTATTCTGATTAAAGTATTCTGACTCTTTGCGCAATCTTTGTCATGGCGTAAATCGAACCAAGCCTTGAGTTTTCAAATGAGAATAGATTTGTCAGAACCAGCAGCATTGTTCGATTTATGAAAAGTGAAGAAGAAGATTGAAGGGTTCATGTGAAAAACAACAATAGTCAGTTTTGAAATTCTAACTTTGTAAGCAGACAGTTCTTTATCTACAGCCATAGTGCATTTGAACAAGGCAACGTCTGCCGGTAAATTCATGCTGACAGTTTACCTAGCTAAAGAAAACTTGTAGCGCTGTCTCTGCGCCTCAAGATTAGTAAGTGTGAGCTTGCAACACTGAATAGACAACTTGTTTGACTCAGGAGAGAAATTTATATTTCAGAAAATCAGGATCTAATGGCGCTATGCGGAAAAGATTGTAGTGTACTTACTTATTGAAATTTTGGCTGTTTGGCTAATTTTTGCCCCGGCCTTGGGTCAAACAGAGCCCTGAGTTTTCAAAATGAAATGCCCGACTGATGGCAATATATTTGCAGAAATTCATTCAACTAACATCAATCGTTTCTAAGCTATTATGTTTGTCTAAATTGGCACAATAAAAATCATTATTTACCTGAATGAAAATGAAAATATTCACTTTTGAATAAATTTACGTTTAACTTGGGTAATAATATCTAGAAAGTGTATCGGCATACTTTTAGATAATAACAACTATACGTATGTCATTGTTAAGGGGGCAACTAAGGAAGGGGCTGGGGGCTATAGCACCCCCAAAAATTCTTCCAAATTTTTTCAAAATCAATTTTGAAACGAAAGGCCTGATGTGGTTATGTTGCGTTGTAGGTTTGTACAAATTCATAGATCACAAAAATAGATAGGTACCAAATCAGATAAGTACCAAATCGGGTTTTCACCCCTGCTTAAGTTTTTTTTCTTCTAAATTCTAGCCCCCATCAAAAAAAGTTCTGGCTGCGCCCCTGGTCATTGTACATAAGAAAACATTTATTCAAAAATAAAATAAATAAATAAAACAAAAAAAATCTTGAAAAATTTGAACTTGTGGACTATTAATGGAAGACAGGCAAGGCGCTGCAGTTCTAAAGAAGAACTTCGATTCAGACTCCTCCCTTAGCCTCCCGAAATACACTTTTTGTGTAAACGTGTTAAAATATTGAGGAATTTTCTTTCGCCAATCATTTTGGAATTCGGTAAGATTATACAAAAATGTTTGAATACTATTGAAATTCTTTCACTTTGTTGTGATAATATTTCCTGACTCGTTGTAAACATCTTGCAACTCTATTAAGACTCTTTAAGATCGTATTAAAGCCGTTCAGACGGCGTCAGTACTCCTTAAGATTATTAAAACTCACTGAGACCGCAGTAAGATCTATTAAGTTCCTTTATTGGGGTTGAACTTGCACTAGAGTGCGCTGCAAAAACATCTGAATGAATGAGTGATTATGTATAAAACAGAAACATTGCTATCTTCAGGACGGTAAAAAACGAGTAAAAATCATTCTACCAGTAAAACTGATTATAATTCAGCTTTTTGGTGATGATGCTGTTAAATTTGGGACAAATTTTCTTTGAAATTGAATTTCTAATCGACTTAATGATAGATAAAGTTTGCTATACGCTTACGGTAGATCATACGTTATTACTCACACATATGCAGGGCTGCCAACACTTGAAACTCTAAGTTTGAATCCCAGTGGCTAGGTTAAGACTATGGAAGTTTGAGCTAAGACTCTTCAATTCCTGCTGGAACCATTTAAAACATATTAAGACTCGCTATGACTCCTCTAGTCTCGATGAAAACCCATCGTGATTTTGTAAGGTTGTACCGAAACCAAAGAGACTCTTTCTGGCCGGGTTTAGACCGTTGAAGTGTGAGCTAAGACTCTTCAAGACCTATTAAAACCACTTAAGACGTGTTAAGACTTCTGAATACTCCTTCAGACTAGATGAAAACCCCTCAAGACTGCGTAAGATTGTACTAAGATTACTGAGACTCTTTAGGGCTGTGTTCAGCCTCTGTGAGAATGTTTAAGATGCTTGAAGACTTGTTAAAACTCCTTGACGTATTAAAACTTGTCGAGATTGCTTCATACTGGATGAAAACTCGTCAAAACATTGTAAGACTACCTATATCAGAAATACTCCTTATTTAGATAATTAATAAGACGGCGTCAGTACTCTTTAAGACTGTGTTAAGATTCGCTAAGATTATTAAAACTCGCTGAGACCGTAGTAAGATCTCTTAAGATCCCTTATGGCTAGGTTAAGACTATGGAAGTATGACCTAAGACTCTAAAAGACTTGTTGGAACCATTTAACTTGCTAAGACTCCTTCAGGCTGGATGAAAACCCATCAAGACTTCGTAAGATTGTACTAAAATTACTGAGACTCTTTCGGGTTGTGTTCATAGCATCTGTAAAAATGTTTGAAATGCTGTAAGATTTGTTAAAACTACTTGACGTATTAAAACTTGTCAAGATTGCTTCACACTGGATGAAAACTCATCAAAACATCGTAAGACTACCTATATCAGAAATACTCCTTATGACTGTATTTAGATCATTAATATTATGTTAAGACTCTGAGATTATGTTAACATCCTCCAAAGATAATACATTAAAACTCCCCAAACTGGGTTAAAATTAATTAAGACTTCGTTAAACTGTTTATTAAGACTGACTAAACTTACAGAAACTGTGTTGATTCAGTGAAACTCGTGTTGAGTTTTCTAAAGGTACTTACGTTAGAATTTTCTGACTGTGTGTCGACTCGTTAACAACTCTTGAATACCTATCATGACTATATCAAAACACATTAAGACTCCTTGTATTAAAACTTTGTTAAACTGTGCTAAGACTTCGTAACACTATATTAAGACTTGTTTTATCCCTTTCTAACGGGTCTGGTTGGCCGAGTGGATAGCGCGTTGGTCTCGGAATCCGGAAAATCCCGCGTTCGAGCCCACGTAGCAACTCGCCAGATTTCGACCTAGGCCAGTTTTTCGGCCAGAAGGGAAGAAGGCTATGGCAGCCCTAACAGCCTCCCCGGCATCTCTGAAGTTGATGTTCGAAAGGGCGGATTCCAGGGCTCGGGTTGAGAACAAATTAGAAAAAGAGATCCCTTTCCAACGCTAGATTTCTTTATTTTTGATGATTTTGCGTGCGTAGGTTGTTTCAGAAGTAAGGCCACACTGTCTATAAAACGCCAGGAAAGTGTTTATACTGAGTCGACTGAGAATGAAGATGTTCGTTAGGTTTCTGTGAATAGATGGCATTACGTGCAGCTAACGTCTGGTGCCTTATATTGTGTAAAATCGAGCAAAATGATGAATCCGAGCACGTGCGGTCCGTCCAATTTTGATGAGAGCGCAATTCACGCTGTAATTAAATTTTCAAACGCTGAAAAGATGTCCGGTGCGGAAATTTTTTGTAGATTGTCAGCAGTGTATTACAGTAATAATATCATGACTCGTTGCCATGTCTACTAATGGATAGAACGCTTTAACAAAGGGCAAGTAGACATATGCGCAATGAAGAGCGAAGCGGTCACCTATGACATGTTCCACTGACGACTTTGTTGCGTACGTGTGTGTACTTTTACAAGAAAACTGGTAATTCACTATTTCTGATATTCATCATGAGATGGCGACATTACTTCGGCCCCAATCTGTAATCAAAAACAAACGCCCTGGATTTTTGCAGCGGCAAGTGTGGTTTCATGACAACAGGATGGCTACTTTTCTGGAAATCCTGAAAGTCAGGGAAAAGTCAGAGAATTCTGTGAGACCTGGAGAGGTCAGGGAAAAGGAAATTTTGAAAGAAAATTGAAAAAGTCAGGGAATTTTTTTTATGATGTGAAAGTATTGTACAATTTTGAAAAAGTTGGAAAATGGCCCGGAAAAATTTGGAAAAGTCAGAGAATTGTATCCTCGGAAAAAAGTGGACATCCTGGACAATGCACCGGCCTACAGATCTCAACTTGTTCAGTCCCTCCTCAAGAATCTGAAATAGAACGTTTTTGTGCATCCCCTTCCTCGATAGATTTGGCTGCTTCGGATTTCCAATTGTTTCCGGGGTTGAAACGCAAGCATAGTGGTCAGCGCTTTGCGAATGAAGGTGAAGTGCGCAATGCGATCGAGACAGTTTTCGAAGATTGGACGGTGCATGGTACTCTTTCAGAATAGATCAACTTATGTACGGATTCAGCAAATGTTTGGATCATGGGGCGGGGGCTTTTGTAGAAAAATAGCAAATTGCCTCACGAATAAACTTATTTTTTTCTGAAGTGTTTCGATTTTGTTTTGAGTATTTTACAGACATTGTGATCTTACTTCTGAAACGTCCCTCCTGTTACGACTGTGGAAGCATGTGAGTGTTTTTATTTCAAGTACTTGTAACCATCACTCCGCGGTGTAAACTTACCAACAAATCATAAGATTCAGATTTGATGTTAGTATTATTTCCTACAACTTTGGAACCCCAAGCCACTCTGTCGCTAATTAATTAAAAATGGAACATAGCGTGTGAGGATTTTTTTTTGTACTTCCCACAATATATACAACTGCTTCACTTAAGTTAGTTTGCAGGTCAACTGTATATTATCACATTTTGAGAACCGACTCCGCAACTGTTTAGACAGGACACTGTGTTAATGAACTTGTTTTTTCTTAGTTTTTTGTGCATTATTTACTGTTGAAGGTCGACCTGCCTTCCGTGAGATACCCAGCTATGACTAATATTACGGAAGTTCGATTGCATTGAAAATCGCCATACTGAACTAAGTACACTCAGGTTTTGAAATGTGGGTTACAAAAGGCACCGAGAAAAATACCAAATTGAAATGTTCAAGCTTGATGTAATACTTTTATATTTGCCAGCAATGGATATTAATGAAGTGGGTGGGAAGGGGCGTCCACCAGCCAGCATTATATTTAACCACAGCGAGAAAACTAGTGTTAACAAGGGCGCAACCAAGGAGGGGGCTAGAGGGCTATAGCCCCCTCCAAATTCTTCAAAAAAATTTCAAAATAAATTTCAAAAAAAAAAAATTGATGCCGATGGTCTGATGCGGTTATGTTGCGTTGTAGGTTCGTACAAATCAGGTAGGTTATCAAATCGAGCTTTCACCTCTGCTCAAGTTTTTTTTCTCCAGATTCTAGCCCCCGACAAAAAATATTCTGGTTGCGCCCCTGGGTGTTGATGACTGAAAAAATTGTCCTCTAAGTTATTTCGCAACACCTATTTTACATGTATGCATTATGTTCGTTGTTTTCAGAGTAATAATCGCTGTCTGAAAACGTCTCAGTTCACTGTGTGATGTTGCTCTTTCATTCCGATCGCATAATACGAAATTGGTGGACATTTTTTTGGTTGGTGAGGGGAGAGGGTAGCTTTTCTCTTTGGTAGCTCGAATATTATGAAAGAAACTATACCGTTCTATGCGGCGTGATTAGTCAACAAGGTATTTTTCCACATCGGTGCGCTGCGGAATGCAGATGCCAGGTAACCGCTTTTGGTCACTGACAGCCCCCTTCCCACAGTAATAATGCTCATTAAGTGGCTCGTATATGAGGTACGCCGTTTTAACGTGCATTGGAAAGCACAAATATTCACGCACCGGAGCCATAAAGCCAGAACATTCAACGTTTTGCTGGAGCCGGTCTCAGCGTTACTGAAGTGTCTCTGCAGCCAAATCGGCTGAAATCGATTTTCATTTAAGCCAAACCAGAGACACGTAAACAATTCGCCGGAATCGAAACGAGTTTTTTTACTGTCTCGCTTAAACGATTAGAAAGGCCGGCATTCTTTGCGAACCGAATTTCTGCGTCCGATTGCGAATACGTGAACCCTGAATTGTGTCGATGACAACAACACCGGAGTTATTAATCCGTTCGATTAAACCGAACGATCGAGTCGAAATGACCAAAAATCAGTTTACGAATGCAGCTGTTGAAGAAGAAAATCTCCTGCAAATCCGTCTTTTTTGTTTCTCTCGCGAGTTGAAAATGCGCATCACAAAGTGAAACAGAAATTACTTTCCCGCACAATGAACGGCGCGGAGAAAGGACGCGAGGAAAACGAATTCATCTTATTTTCTGCTAAAAAGGAAAACCAGCGGCGACATCAAACGGAGTAGCGCGCAGAAGAAAGTAATCGCGACAAATGTGGGTCAACAATACGAAGTTACGAACGTAATACGAAATACAAATTTGGAATACAAGATGTGAGGCTGGCGCGGCGGCTTCCTTCCTTCCTTGTCGATAAGGCGTGATGACGTCAAAGTACACCAGCCTGATTACACGAAACAGCTTTTCTTAATCCTCATCCATTGAATGGGTTACATTTACAGATCTTACAGTTTTCGAATTTCAAAAATTTGACAACGAAAACTAAGATCGTACTCCTGTGTCTGGAAAAAAACTTTGTGGTAAGTCTGTAGAGTCCCCATGTTTCGATGGATCAGTCATTTGTCTCGAAATACATAATAATATACTAGCTGACCCGCTTCTCGCGGCACATCTTGACCTTGGGCTAGAGTGAGTTGGCTTAAGTGAGTTAGTTGAGGGTGCCAAAATTAGGGGGAAAAACTATTTGACGAAGTGGCAAGGGGGATCCAGACCTTCTGGACACCTATTCTTCATGTCACATTGCAATCATTTGGAGTGTCCTGATTCATTTGCAGTTTATCGCTTCATGTTTGTGTTGTTCAGACAAAGATGTTAGAGTTCTTAAAAATTCAATTGGATAATTAAAATATAAATGCTGAATATGGTTTCCAAAAACTAAATTCTTTGGGATAGTAATTAATATCAGCCTTTTATTTGTGTAGTTCTACAGTTTGATAAATACATACGATAGAAGATATACACTTCGTACACCAAACTACTCAGACCCCTTTGGGTACAGGCCGCCCCGCTTCTGTCCATATTTTTCGGTGTCGGGCTACTCTTCCCCACATTATTCCCAAAATTTTTGCTATATCATCACGCCATTTTGTACCTAGGCTTTCCCTCCTTCTTTTCTTGTCAGAAGATTCCCACTCACTGATAATTTTTTACTATCGTGTCCCTTTTTGATGTGCGATGTGTCCCGCGTAATCCCATTTTAATTTCTTGATCTCCAGCTTACCTCTTCCCTACCCGTTTCCTCTCTCATTTTTTGTTTTTCATTCTGTCTTTTATTCTTTACCCTAGTATACTTTGTTCCATCCTTCTAACTCAGGAACGTAGCTTTAATTTTTTCCTGGGGGGGGGGGGCAAAAATTGTTAAATTCCCAACTGACTCAACTCAAAACTTCCAAGTAATCAAAACTTGCTTGTATTACCTAAGAAGAAGGGGGGGGGGTACTCGAAATATCTTTTGACTAATTGAGTTTTCCCAACTTTTGATCCATCTATTGAAATTTCTCAACTCCGGCGAAGGCTTGGAGGAACTGCCCTCCCCCTCCCCGTCCATTAGTTTCGTCCCTGTTCTCGCTGTAGTAGTTAACCTTTTTATTTGCTTCTTTGCTAGTGCCCATGTTTGGGCTGGAGGTGAGGATTGGTAGAGTGCATCTTTCCAATATTTTCGTCTTTGTTTCAATCTTCATTTTACCTTTATACATGTTTTTTAAAGTCCAGAAGCTTGCCCGTGCTTTATTTATTCTTTTAGTTATCTCTCTGTTTGTTCTGTCTTCACAAATGATTGTTTCTATCCCAAATAGTCGAATTCGAAGATTTTCTATTTCAGTTTCTTATAATGTGGTTTACATTTCGCTTCTATATTGGATAATAGTTTTGTTTTACTTGTATTCATCTCTAAACCCGCCTCTGCACTTATTGTCAGTTTTTCTCCCATTTCCTGTAGCATCTTTATATCCTCGTTTATCAGTATATCGTCCGCGAATCTTAGCTGGTTCAGTTTTTCACCATTTATCTGTATCCCTATATTTTCCTATTCCAGTTTTTAAATTTCTTCTAGTACACAATTAAATACATAGAAGGCATTTTGACCATGTTTTGGAAATTTTAGAATTTCAATTCCCTAATAGTTTCTGAAGGTAGACAGTTACCACCACCAAATTTTAACATGATGTGAAGAAGTTCAATGTAAATCAATTCCAAAAAGTTCCAGCTGAAAAAAAAGTTAGGGAGCCCACGGGGGGAAAATTTTGTGACCCTCTCTGTGGCGTGGAAACACGCGAATACATGTCAAAATATAACCGCACGGAGCTCCGCAGGCTTTAGTATGTTCTCACCTCTTCCCGTTACCGCAAACTACTTTCCCATCTTTCCTCTCCGTCCTTCCAACGATTACCTTGGATCCACATCCGTGATCTTTTCCTGCCTAAAAACTCTTGCAGTTTTCTTCCCTCTACCCTTCCCGTACTGCCGGTATTGGCTGCTAATGCGACTGATAAGCGGGTGGTCACTTCATTTCTTCTTTTTTAATGTCTTATGGACTCTATATTCACATTTTGCTTATACGCTCTTTGTAACCAGCAGTGTTGCCAGGTGGCGAGAAAAGTCGCCAAAGTGGCGATTTTTGAACCCTGCTGGGTGACTGAAAATGGTTGAAGGTGAGTGGCGATTTCAGTGGCGATTTTAGTGGCGCTTATTCGTAATGTGGAGTTCCATTTTTGTATCAAGAAATAAACGGCTCTCAACTCTGTGCATCTCTGAAATGGTTCATAAAACATCATATTTCTTCAGTAAGGTACTTTTTCCTGATCTCAAATTGCTGAAGTGGCTCTTGGCTCTCCAGATCTCTGAAATTTATTCCAGCAAGATTATTCTGAGAAAAAAAAGACCTAAAACTACGTGTAAATAAGGTTCTTTTTCCAGGTCTCATTGTGGTCAGTGGACGAGGAAAATTGCAGTGGTGAAAAGTGGCGATTTTTATGTTTCAACATTGGCGTCCTGCTTTCTAAGGTAACTGGCAACACGGGTAACCAGCTGCGGATTTAGAAGCTAAGCCGCTATAGGCACTCAACGAAATGTCCCCCTCACCCCTCCACTCCATATCCTTCTAATGAGTTACAGGTCAGAAATTGATAATTCATTTTTGGGCAAATGCTTCCTCCTCCTCCCTCCATATTTCTATGTCTTCTCCACGTACGGCCCAACATCTTAGTTAATTTGTCCTTCTACCGGGTGAGGGGTCTCCCTCTTTTCCATTTTCTATATCGTACGAGATTCACCCCTCCACCCTTTTTTCCCATCTTTCATCCCATCTGTCACCAAATGTGACCCGCATATTTCCATTTGCTCTTCTTTACAAAATGACCAATGTCCTGAATTTTTGTTTTTGCCCTAATTATTTTTGTATTCTGAATTTTGTGTGTATGTCTGATATTTACAAATTATTTATTCTTTTCGTTATAGTTTTATTGGACTGCTAGGTGGTAACGTTTACAATATTTTTCATAAAAGTAAACGATTACAGAACATAACTAGATCGGAGGATTTGAGTCTTTTTAGTTTGCGGGTTTCATTCGTGATGTCCAGTAGGTTGATAGCCAATGTGTTTGGATGCGAGTGCAATCTTCTTTCGTGGCTTTTGGCCTGTGCTTTTATTGTCTCGTCAACGTTGAGTACTGAGAGATCAGTGTGGATAGCGCGGTTACGAATAAACCACGGTGCGCCGGTTATTGTACGAAGTGCTTCGTTTTGGAAGCGTTGAATCACCTGTCAGTTCGAGGCAGCGTTGCAGCTCCAAATTTGGGCACCATACATCCGAACGGGTTTCAGGATGGAGAAGTACAGCAGTCGTTTATTTGCGAGGTTTACTATCGAACTGTGTTGGAAATAGTGTGTGCAACTCTCGCCAGAAGTGTCAAAGCACATAAATCATCATTTTAGACAATGCGGTTAGTGCACGATGTTCCACGAGAGAGCACGTTCGACCAGCCGTAGGCTTGGTCATGAACCGACCTACTAATTCTGATAGATCCAAACTAAAAGTATAGTAATCGTCTTATCGTCGTATATTCAAGCGGGGGTAACACACAGATAACACAACCACTGGCGGTGTGAAGAATATGTGTGCATTTGTGGAGTGACTAACGTTAATGTCTTAACACTATTCAAGCGGGGGTAACACACTGATAACCCAACTAGTGGCTGTGTGAAGGATGTGCGCGCGTTTGTGTGAGTGACTAACGTTAGTGTTATCCCGATTCTCGGGTGATACTACATTAGTGGGTAAACGTGTGTCTCGCACGTGACGTCATACGGAGATATACTAGAAATACTTGGCTTGTGGTTTTTTGGGAAAAATAAATTATTATAGTGTATGTGGAACTAATAAAAAAGATCGTCTAAAAAAAATGGTTTTATTTTTTACTAGTACAGAAAAATAAATTAATTTATGCACGATTCAGCATATGGTAGCAGAGCGTGGTTACGATCCACGGACCTCTGGGTTATGGGCCCAGAGGTCCGTGGATCGTAACCACGCTCTGCTACCATATGCTGAATCGTGCATAAATTAATTTATTTTTCTGTACTAGTAAAAAATAAAACCATTTTTTTTAGACGATCTTTTTTATTAGTTCCACATACACTATAATAATTTATTTTTCCCAAAAAACCACAAGCCAAGTATTTCTAGTATATCTCCGTATGACGTCACGTGCGAGACACACGTTTACCCACTAATGTAGTATCACCCGGAATTCTGCGTGCTTTGCCTGGCCACAGACCATAAGAAGGTGGAATGTAAAATCCGTGTATCGCGCAGCTGCTATCATTGCCGCCGCTTTCGTAAGCACCATGCTTCCTTGTGTCCCACAAAGTTCGGTAGAATCTGGGACTCGCCTCCTACAGATGAACAACAAAAGAAGAAAGAATCAAGCACGAACGAAGTACGAGTAATTGCGACACTAAAAACAGAACTTCGAACTTATCTTATAGCTGTAACATGGCTATACAATCCTTCGACGCACGAAAAGGTTGAAGTTAGAGTCATGCTCGACTGTGGCGCCGGTGGCACCTACGTGACGCGTCGTATTGCAAGGCGTCGATCTGTTACTTAAGCCGTTTAGTGATACTGAATTGTCACCAAAAGTGTCTTCACGCCGGCACTTCTCATACACTAGCGGCTCTCAGAAAGAAGTACTGGCTACCTGCAGGACGCCAGCAGCTCTTCGCAGTGATCAGAACATGCAATGCCTGCAAAAAGGAAAGAGCTAGACCTTATCAACAGCCCCAACACTCGTCGTTACCTGCCGTAAGGTTTGACATTCTTAAAGCACCGTTCACAAATGTGGGCCTTGACGTCGCTGACCCCCTGTATATTGTTGAACACAAACGGTGGATATTGTTAATTACCTGTCTAACTGTGCGCGCCATCGCGCTAGAGGTCCTCGAAGATATGACCACACAGACCCTCCTCTTGGCATATAGGAGAGTGGTTGCAAGGCAAACTGAACCCGCATTCTTTTTGAGCGATAATGCTCCCCAATTCAATTTATTGGCGGCACAGCTTCAGCGTACGAGATCAGACCAATTCCAGTGGAAGAAGATCACCGACTTCGCGCCGTGGGAAGGTGCCACATACGAGCGCCTCATAGCTTGTATTAAAACGACGATTTTCCGGACCTTGCGCGCCCAACCTTGTTCTTCTGACACCGAGTTTCGCACGCTGGTAGCTGAAACGGAAAATATCATCAACGACAGACCACTCACATACGTCGGCCCAACTCCAAGTCTCAAAATACTTACTCCAAACGACTTCTTGAAGGTGACCATCGTCGATGTAGCAGCTGAACCAGAACCGATGCCCGCCAGTGCTACTGCCCAGGCCAAGTTCCTTCATAAGCTACACAAACAGCATACCGAAAATTTAGCCCTTGTCCGGAAAGTGTGGCAAACTGAATACCTTCAGTTTTTAAAAGAACGAGCAGCTACGCAGAACTTTAAAAAACAAGTCAACTCTTATTCACCAGAGGTAGGAGATGTAGTTTTAATCCAAACAGCGAACCAAAAGCGCACCAATTGGCCGCTTGCCACCATTGTCCAGCTACAAAAAGGATCTGATGGAGTCATCCGATCATGTGTAATCCGTTTGGCATCTGGCACCAAATTAATACGTCCGGTACAACATCTGTACTTCACTGAATTGAACGAATTGCGTGATCCGGCAAGACAGGATAATAGAATATTGCCAGCAGACTCTGCCTCTTCAGGCGAAGAGGAATCAGATACATAAAGCAATTCGTGCGTTCTTATTATTATTATTCGAGTTCGCAGTATTAGCGTTTTTTTGTTGATTATTTGATTTTGTTTTTGTTTACGTACTACCGTACGTCTCCCCCCCCCCAGTATCCCGATTCTCGGGTGATACTACATTAGTGGGTAAACGTGTGTCTCGCACGTGACGTCATACGGAGATATACTAGAAATACTTGGCTTGTGGTTTTTTGGGAAAAATAAATTATTATAGTGTATGTGGAACTAATAAAAAAGATCGTCTAAAAAAAATGGTTTTATTTTTTACTAGTACAGAAAAATAAATTAATTTATGTACGATTCAGCATAAGTGTCTAACACTATTCAAGCGGGGGGTAACACACAGATGACACAACCAGTGGCGATGTGAAGAATGTGTGTGCATTTGTGTGAGTGACTAACGTTAGTGTCTAACACTCCCCAGCCAGAGGCTTGGTCATGAACCGACCAACTAGTTCAGATAGATACAAACTAAAAGTATGTATAGTGCTCGTTGTATCGTCGTACATTCAAGCGGGGGTAACATACAGATAACACAACCAGTGGCGGTGTGAAGGATGTGTGTGCGTTTGTGTGAGTGACTAACGTTAGTGTCTAACAAACTGATTCCTAGCAGCCAATATAGTTTACAAAGGCGCAGGTTTAGTTCGGCTTGTATTGTCTAGGAACACTCCCAAACACTTCGCATGGTGAAATCTAGATATTATCTTGTCGTCTATCACAATGTTGGTAGCTTTACAGTCTCAAGGCAAAGTCTACGTGTACCGACTTAGCTTCATTGATAGCGAGTCTCCATTTTTTGGCCCATTTGACCATTTTGTCGGCGACCTGTTGCAGATTGGAAGTGGCTTTATTGTACTGGTCATTCACGGATAGTATCACTGTATCGTCCACAGAAGTTGCTAGTTCGGTTTCCGTGTCCGGCATATCTGGCGCCTCAGCTGTGTAGTGTGTGTATAAGATTGGGCTAAGTACACTGCCTTGCGGCACCCCGGCTGATATGGGGTAGAGGGTACACATTCGAGTATACGGTGCCATGGACGCCCGAGAAGCTACGGTCCTTAAGGTAGTCGGCTATTATTCTGCAGTTCTTTGCGGGAAGTACTTTTGCCAGCTTAGGGAAAGGACTTATTCTGAAATGAATTTCATCTAAAAGCACACGGAAATTAGGTTTTCACTTCTCCCTCCCGCTTGCCCTTTGAGAAAATACTTGATTTATCGAAATGTGGAGACCGTGTATAGTTGCTAATAAGTATCAAGTTACCCATCATGAAAATGACTGCTAATTGCTTGGCATTGTGAAACTTAGAAAGTTGACGTTTTCAACGACCTATAGGTGTGAAGACAACAGTAAGAAGGTAATTGTCACCTCGGTGTTTGGTATTCGATATAATTGGTAATTTGTGTTATAGAAGAGGAAGGGGTTCGGCGAGGTGATGAGAATAAAGCAAACCTATCTTGCCTGTAAAAAATACGGAGACTACAGACCATTGAGGAGTTTGAAAACGAAAGTAAGGTCAATCGCCATCTTTGATCGTAAATAGGTGATATTCCTTTCGATACAGTGGATCAAGGAAGGGCACATGTTGGAAGGATTTCGAGACCAATTTAATTGGAGTTCCACTCAAGGCACCTCACCCCCTCGTCTCTCCAATTTATGTTTCTCTGGTGCCAGCCTTTCTCTTTGCTTCACGCATTGCCCATTTAGATTTTCGCTTAGAACTTTATCAATTCTACGGAAAATGTTCAAAAAAGCATTGTTATATAGCGTTCAATTTTACAATATTCTGTGACCGTTTTGGTGTAACTGTCCTCAGAATCTCATAAATGGGAAAGGGGTAGAAGTAACCAATTTTACGCTATGATATACTGAGGAACAGATTTCTACCTTTTTCATATTCCCTAGAGCATACATGATTTCGACAATGAATTTTTCTTAACTGTAAATTTAAATCGACGTTCGCAGATGTTTTTTTTTGCAAATTGACTCTAAAAAGGCCTGTAATGTTAAGCGCATTTATAAATTAAACCGAAATCGGTACAAAATTGAGAAGTACAATATTTTACTGAATCAATTTTCATGTAAATTCCAAATGTAGTCTTTAAATCTGGATACAGCTCGTTTTCTATTCAAATAGCCTTAAAAACAAAATAAGGCTATTATTTTATTCACTTCTGATATCGTTAGGAGGGTGTAGAGTTTCTGTAATATTCTTAATGATTTTGAATCTGACCTAAAATCTTAACGAAAACCTTTTTTCATCCTCAAAATGACCAGGCCTGATGATGGAGGGGGAGATTTCCCCCAAGCCCCGGTCTTGGAAGAAGGCCCACCAAAAGTACCAAAAAAGCAAAAAATATATGAAAATAATCGGAAACAATTTTTGTGAAGCAAGTAAAATGAAACTGAACAAAAACATTGATAAGTAATCAATGCAGTTGGGTCGATTCGCCGTAGTTGACATGCTGATGAGTGATTCTGTTCTGATAAAGTAATTTTCAAACCGAGCCCCATAAAAATTTTCCCCGGGCCCCAATTTTCTCTCTACGGCTCTGAAAATAACCTTTCGAAAGCTGTAAACACTAAAATTTAAACCTTATTTACATATCGAATAAATAAAAACAGTATCGTGGAATCGGATTTGGAAATTGATTTCCAATCGTTCCCTAAAATTTGAATTCAAGCCTTTTTTCATCTACATTTCTGTATCTTGGTGAGTAAACGGCAATCCTTGGAGTGGAAAAAAGGTCTTTATTGAAATTCAGAAGTCAAATTTGAAATGAACACGAAAATTTGATTTCAGTACACTTATTTTTATTTATTTTTAATGTTTTGATAATATATTATGTATAGAAGATCGGAATTTTGCCATATGTGGCCTTTAAATGGTCAGTTGCAAGGGGCAGGAAGACTCTTCAAAATTTTTAGGTCAGATACGGAATCAGTACAAAAAAGGTTCACTGATATTAAAAGTTAAAAATTGGACCTTACTAAATTCTCGAAAAGCTATTTTAGCTGAATGCTCAAAATGTTGGCCAAAATAATCTGTTTTCAAGTTTATTGGTCAAGTTTGGAATCTACTCAAAAAATTAGTTTAGAAGTAAGCTACTTTTTTTTTACTAATTTGTGAATACTTCAGACATGAGCCTGGAACAAGTGCCGTAATTGAAATTGAAGATACTTCAAAATTGTTGAAGTCTTACAGTCTCAGATAAGCCAGCTAGTGTCTAAGTCTGAAGAAACTTCAAAAATGTCGAAGTTTTACCGTCTAAGACAATCCAGCCATATCTGAAAGCGTCTCAAGGATTTCTTAGCGAGTATGAAAGAGTCTCTGAAGTTGTAAACGTGTTTTGAAAACTTATTGAGTTATTAAACGAGTTTGGAAGATTCTCACAGTGTCTTAACAAGTTTTCAAGCGTCCTACCGAGCCTTGAAAATTCTAAGAAAGTCTGAAAAGAGTCCTAAAAAGTCGTGATCAAATTTTGTAGAGTACTAATCGAGTCTGGATAAGTCACAAAGAGTCTCCTGTAAGTCTGGTAGTGTTATAAAAAAGTCTGGAGGGACTTTAGAGAATGTCTGCTTTTCTCAATGAAGCATGAAAGAATCTTGGCAAGTCAGTCTTGGAGAGTTTCAGTAAAGTCTAATGAGTCGTAAAAAGTCTTGAATGGATCGTAAATAGTATGCTGAACACGAGTTTTAAAAAAGTTTGAGAGATAAAACGTTTTGATCAGGCTTTCAAGAGCCATAATCAAGTTTAAAAGGATCATAATGAGTCGTAAACGTATTCTGTACTATTAAAGCGATTCTTAAATAATTTGGAGAACTGTTATAAAATTTGGAATAAATTTAGGAGAGTAAAAGATTCTTTCGTGAACAATGAGGATAGTAAAGTGTAAGCTGATCTTAAGGACTGCAGCACTTTTTTCCTCGAATAGAAAATTGAATGATATTGCAATGCGCGTTAGTACTTCTCCAAAAACTATGGTCCAGTCGAAAATCCAATGAGTTCAAAAAAGTTTGATTGCAGACTGGAAGATATTTTTATTTTCAAAGTCAATGAAAGAAAATAATTAGTAGTATAAGTTGTTCAAAATTGTGAGTATATTTTTTTCCATTTATTCACTAGGTAACGTACCATTATAAGGCCAAAGAATGATTCAAGTATTCTGACGAGAAGGGACTAGAAGATCCGCCATTAGTCTGAAAAACACCCAAAATTGCTTTTCTGGCTATTTCGGAGTCCTCTCATTAGAAAATATGTCTGATGGACCGTCATACGGATTCAACGTGGAAAGATGATGCAAGAAAACATGAATTTATCTCAAACGGTTGTTGCTGCTCTAGAGTATGATATCGGTATTTTTCTTATACCACGGGTTTCGGGTTCAGTGAACTATAGCGACGCCTAGTACCCCGAACTTCCTTCTCAACCATGGTTCTCTTCCACTCACAAATTTCGTTAGGCGTTCCCTCGCTTCTGCTCCCTTGATTCCTCGAATATGTCCTAGTGTTTGATTGTGGTCTAAGAACTGTAACACTGTAACTTTTCTCTTACTTGTGAATACTAATACGGACTTGTAACTTTTACTCTATATGTAGAGAAATGAAAAGAAGTGAAGACCTAGGCTTTCGTGTCTGTATATCTCATCTTCAAGCTCCGTTTCTTAACCAGGGAATGGAGGCGATGTAAGTTTTTACGGAAACTGCTCCAGGAAGATGTGCAGCTTGTGTACATAGCGCCCAAACTTCCGAAGCTCTACCATAAGTCCCTCCATTCTTCTGAGAAAGCAAATACAAACTATGGGCCTGTTTTCATATTTCAAAATAATAGTTGATGGAATTTTTGAGCCTGAGTCCCTCGTACGGTAGGATGAACTGAGTAGATTTTGGAAAAATCTTCAATATTTCGACGAGATGAAAAGAATTTTTAACGAATGGGCTGGTTGACAAGCAGTCTCTGTGGAAGAAAGAAAACTCATTTATTTAGGTTTACCCAGTTCTTATCTTGTTTTCTGTTGATAAGATGCCGGCGCAATGTTCTCGTATTTATAGTGAAGACGCACTGATAAATGACTTTGTATGTTTCCAAAGTATGGTAAACATGATCGAAAAAATGGAAAAAATTAAAAAGTTTCGTGCCGTCGAAAAAGAAGGAAAGGAGAGCCAGGAAAGTTCACGGACACGGAAGACGATGTGAGGTCAAATACTCAAAACTTTTACCTTTCCCCGGTGATTTCGAAATAATGTTGGCTAATGTGTCCACGTTAGAGTTGCAGTTTCTCTCAGGGCTAATTAGTATTCCTACCGCTCTAATCGTTTCCGTATTAACGATGATGATATCTCGAATTTACAAACCTCGTATCGATTTTCTTTTTTAACCTACACGTCGCTGTAACACGATGTTTTTTTTTTACCCAACAAACGTTCTCTATTCAACGGCGTCATTAGTGCCGAAAAATTTTCAAGCCTAATTAGCGAATTTCGTAAAATTTTACGACTTGCATTTAGAACCTTCATCTCGTGAACCGTTAGTCGGCTATTCGCAAAAAAAAAAAAAACACAGTATGTCTCGTGAGTTTCTCGCCCAGATGCACTCGTTTTGGCGTATAATTGGCGAATCCGGTCTGGACAACAGTTTTACTGAACCCGTCCCTTCGACTGCTATATGAAATTCGCTTACCGGCTCACGTGTATAGCCATTATAGTTACAGGGTGATCCGAAAAAACGTACATATGTTTACAGGTATATACTGTCAAGTTACCCAACATTGCACACTTTTTGGCCTGTTTCTAACTTTGGCGCTCTCAATCGGCATGTGTAGTAGGCGCGAAGTAGGTCATTAAAATGATCGTCTGATCTAGGAGAATCGATGTGAGTAGCGGAGAAACTTTGATATGTAAACCATGGGAGGGAGCCGCGCGTCAAAGAAAAAGTGCACAGTTAGGTCCGTGTTTCAAACTTTGCACTATAGAAAAAAAAAAAAAGTAAAAGTTGCAGGAATATTATATTAAATGTTCAGTGGGAAAACGTGTTTTCCACGATGTATTACAGACTTGGGCAATACCAATAATTCATGATCATATCTGACTAGACTTCTGTTTGATCGACGTTTGGAAAAACGAATTCCGAGTTCCTGTTGGAGTACTGTTTCAGGAATTTCACTGAGAACTTGGAATCATCCACCTCCTTCAATACAAGCGCGACATATTCGACTATCAAATTGGTCCTTTCTGAAAAGTACTCCGCGAGAACGAAGTCACTTTTTTCAACCTGAAACAGATGGGAGGACTACCAATGACTCTTCTCATTCTAACCGGTGGTGTCCTTCCTATTTAAAAAAAAAAAACGACATTTTGCCATTATCTAAGCTCTAAGAAACGCAATTGCGATCGCAAATATGTCATTTGAAAGAGGATAAAATTATCTACAAAATGATATCAAGGTTGAAAATGTACTCCTATAACTTATTTGGCAATATGCGCAATCAATTGAATTTTCCAACCCAGAATTTTCCAACTTGTAATTTTTCATGTTATACTCTTATTGAAGTACACACAATTCCACGAAAATATAACCGATTTCTGTACCTTAAAAAAAAAAAAAAAAAAAAAAAAAAAACAAAAAACGAAATTACAGTATCTGTCGGACTTCATCTGAGGCCGCTGCGTTTCGTCTCAGCGTACGCAGCATAAAGCGTGCAAAGTTAGGTCTGGAAGGTCTGAATGCAAGGTTGAGTAACTTGACGGTACCTCAAATGGTGAGCCGGGTGAGTCTTTCTGAATCACCGTGTATACATTGGGCTTTATAATATTCGCCGAATTAACGAGAATGAAGTTCTTAATTGCACTTTATTATAACAGCTAACTTACGTCACATGGCATGGGTAATTATAAAGAAGTGATGTAGAAGTTGTTTGTTCTCGATCTTGACGTTCACGAAATATTTCACGAAATTATCATGTACCGTTTGATTTTATTGTAGAGGAAGTATACATGGATGCCTGTTTAATTATTCAACCGCCTCCCTCTCCGACTGATAAACGTAACTAAGAGTAACTTATAGCTTGGAAAAATTTGCAGTAAACTGTAAATAATATAGGGTTTTTGCCACGTTAAAAGTTGAAAGTTGAGATTAACACGTCTAAGTTTAAAGTGGGGATATTAGAAAACTGAGTCGATAACTCGATATTCGATAGTCGGCCAATAAAAGCAGAGTAGGCTGAAGATCCCATTATTTGATAATTCGAATATTCAAGAAAAATATAATGAAAGCCCTTTAATAGCCCAACCGCAGTGCAGTCAAAACCTTTTTGATTTTACAATTTGATCCAACTGCAGTGCAGTTAAAACCTTTTTCATTTTACAATTTGATAACCCAGTTCAATAGCATTAATAAGGAAACAAAATGAAACAGAACTTTTAATCATTATAATGTGCTGAAGGAACGTTTAGTCTTTTTAAATTTTCAATATTGTACCTACATTTTCAATTATTTGAATTTCGGATTATTTGAACCTGAAATTTTCCTCATTATAATTTGATCTCTCTATTATTTGACCTCTTGATTCTGCTGGGACAGTTACATGCAGCTGTACAGGTGTACAGTGTATGGGTGCGTTGCGTTGGTAGCTGCATATTCATACCCAAAGTAGTGCCCAGATAGAGTCAAATTTGTACAGGGTGTGCCAAAATGGTTAACCTGTTTTTAAACGCTTACCATGTGGCAACACTGGTGCAAAGGCAATGTTTTTTCCATGAAAATATTCGGCTCTATATGCCATTTAGTAAGCATGGCTCTGTGGTCTGAAGAACATTACAATTTCTGTGTAGAAACGTTTATTCTAAAAACATTATTGTGGCGACTCAGCGCGCATTTTTGAAAACAGTTTAAACTAAAAAGACACATTCTCGTTCCCTCTCCAATGGCAATCCTGCCGCGCTTGTTCTCCCCTCTCTGAACGTTACTATGGTGATGCTCTTGAGTCGAACATTCTCCATCCACTGCTTGACTGCTGTTGGAGAGGGAACGAGATCATGTCTTTTCATTTTAAACTGTTTTTGAAATGCGCGATGTGCGCTGAGTCGCCACAACACTGTTTTTTAGAATAAACGCTTCTACATAGAAACCGTGATGTTCTGCAGATCACAGAGCCATGCTTACTAAATGGCATACATAGCCAAATATTTTCATGGAAAAACACATTGCCTACGCATCAGTGTTGCCACATGGTAAGCGTTTAAAAACAAATGAACAATTTTGGCACACCCTATACTTCATGGTTTCAAAAAGAATTTGTCCCTCCAGTGAACAAATTTCTTCAAGAGAAAAGTTTACCAAAAAAAACGATTTCCCCCTTTGATAATGCGCCAGGTCATGAAAATTCTAAATCGTGTAAGAGCGATTTTCCTTTCACTAAATACCACATCAACCAATATGGATCAAGGCGTGTTAGAATTTTTAAAAACGATTTATTGGAAGGACCTTTTGAGCTCCATTCTCCCTAATGATGAAGAAGATTATGCGACGCGGAGATGTTGAAAAAAAACAACAAAAAACAGAGATGTGCTCGACGTAATTCGATTTGTTTCTGAAGCCAGGAACTAAGTTGAACCATTGAGTACTATTATGGCGAAAGCTATTGGACCACAAAGCTATGAATCAGTGTTGGGGAAAAATCCTAAATTTGAATGAATCTAAAAATTTAAAGAGTGAAGAGCATGAAATACCTATAATGGTTGATCGGGATGGGATATAGATACAAAGTTGCTAAGAAAAGTAGAGGAAGGTACCAGGATGCCGTGTGAGGTAGTACAAGCAGATATCAATTAGTACCGTGCATCAAAAGAGGCGTCCCCTGGCGGTCAAAAATAGAAGCTTTGAAAGAATGATCTTGTAGGACTATTCAGTAGAGATGATAATGGTAAACGGAAGACCAAAACTATTCTTTTTTGCTACATTTTTCCGATTTTTCTAAAATAATTAATAATGTGAAGGTATTTGGAAGCGTAATAATGTGTATTTAACGTGAAACAAATTTTTCTCTTTGTTATTTGTCATAAAAAAGACATTAATTATCATGATTACTTTACCTCTGCTGGTCGGAGAAAGTATAATTTTACAAGCCGTACCAAAAATTTTTGAAACCTCCACCAACGTTACGTTAATAGTTGCTGTACACAACAGATCCCAGCGTAAATTTATATAGCGATACGGGGCAAAGAGTTGCGGTCCCCGAGGCCGACAACATGTTCATCGTAGTTTGCAGCCTGAAGAATCGTTACTTTGGAATAAGGGGTTAAGGAGTATAACGAGTTTTGATTGTAGAAATAGAAAATTTTTAATCGTAAATGCTTTTTTGATCAATGCTTCTTAACAGACCCCTTGTGGAAATAGAAGATGCTTGTGAATGTAGCAGCACTGTTTTCCTAGCGTCTCACCCAACAAGCTATAAGATGGGACATTGACTTTGCCAACCCCAGTGAATGACATGTCTTGTACGTTCACACGTAAGCTAGTGATTACTGGTGACTCGGGTATTTTGTGTCTTCGCAGTTGACTGTTTTTTCAATTTCCTATAGTTTTGATTTTAGGTGGATTAAACTGGCGCGGATTTTATTGTGGTTTTAGCGTTTAATCTTTTTGCTGTTTCCGGCACCTACCAATATATTTTTTCAAATTTAAAACACTATAATAAATAATAAAATCACTCGCTTGATTCAATAGGTGGTATGGTACTATTTTCCTATCGTCTAAAATTAAATACTATTTAAATGCGAAAAATGATGAAAATTGCTCTGTTTACGCATCATTTGATTGCCATGATCATTCTTTCAAATTCTTATCACGTAGAGCGATACTAGCGCGCGAGACGTTCGCCCGGTCCCAATAAGTGGATGGACTCTGACAAACATCGTTTCATCGCTACCGCATGCAGCCTGAAGAACTGGTAGGCTGTAGTGGAAGTAAGGCGGCTCTAAAAGGAGGTATAACGGACAGCCATTTTGATTGCAAGAAATAAACAAACTTCGTGTTGAGAATGAAAAATTGTACACATGCTTTTCTTGCAATCAAAATGGCTGTCCGTTATACCTCCCCTTAGAGCCGCCTTAGTGGAAATAGAAGATTCTTTGATCCGCTAATGAGGCAGCACTGTTTTCCTAGCCGTTCTCCCCCTTCAACAACGGCTATATAAAAGGATGCAGGACGATATGAGACTCAGCGTTGCCAACCCTAGTGATATGACAGTAAGTCTAGTGTATCGTTTTATCCACATTTTAAAAAGTCTAGTGATTTTTTGGTGATTTCTTTCTTGTTTTGGTGATTTTAGTGTGCTTCGCAGTTGCCTGATTCAATTTTTCAATTTTCTTGGTTTTTATGAGTATTTAAGGTTGGATAAAACGGGTGCGGATTCTTATTGAAGAAAATGCGGATTTTTAGCGTTTTCAATCTTTCAGCACTGGTTATGCAGTGATCAGCAGTATTCCCAATACTCCCATTCCTTTTAAAAATTAAATTCACAATGAATATTATTATTATTAATAATAATAAATAATAATAATTCAATCGCTGTCGACTTCCTATAATTATTAATATGTAAATAGAAAACTGAGATATATTAAATGCCTCACTACATGCATATCACTTGGATGATTTTCCTTAGATTGTAGATCGAAATAATTTATTCCAGAATTTTTTATAGGAAAAAGATGTCTGTAAGATACGGAGTGTAGATACCACTAAAGCTCCCATGTATTCTAATGTATGTGTGACTGGACTTGTCAAGAAGAAAGAGAAAGTATACAAAGAAATGATTTTGAAGAACTCGATCAGTTATACTTTGGATTATAAAATTTGAAAAAAAAATGGCTTTTTGACAAGAAATTCAATCGAAGATTGATTGAAGAAGAAAAAAACGACATACAGGCAGAACAGATTGTACTATTTTTAGAGGAAAATAGTCTTTCAGACCCCTAAAAATGATGCCCTATTTTTTTTATTTTTTTATTTTTTTTCAAAATTGGCAAATACACTTTTTTTTTCAATAATTGCTTCCGCTTTTTTGACTAGAGGGACTCGTGCGTCATGATAATCAAAATTCTCCATATAATACGTAAACTGTATATAGGTTACACTGTATACGCGTATAATTTTTATAAAAATTACTAAAAACTGATGTTTTTCTCCACCTAAACAAGTGTTTTTTCAGTTCTTAGGTTGGCTACGCTAATAAGCAAAGCTAGGATTTTTATGTAAATGCATATTTGTTCTCGTAATACTAGATAGCGCATACCCACATTATCTTTGCGGATTGCGGATCATGAAATTCTGAATCCGTATGCAAAAGTTTATAGCACATATTTTTGCATATTTAGGCTATACATGCATATTTTCGCTGAAAAATAGCCTAATACCGCATATTTGCCGCATATTTGAGGTTGTTAGCGCATATTTTCCCTAAAACTAGCCAAAAATCACTTTTATTGACAAAATGGCCACAATTTTCATAAATTTCTAAAAAAACAAACAAGTAACAGGGTATTTGCTCTTTGCTGCAAGCTGCTGGAAGAAGGTCGGCTGAAGACTAGAAAATTAGGGACAAGGAAAAAAAACTATCGGTAGTCACGTGTAAGGTCTTTTTTTTTCCTACATAAAAGCTTATTCAAGGCTTTAAACTGCGAAGCTGCAAACTGCAATTGCGATTATTTGGAAATGAAAAAATGCTTTGTGTTTTTGATGATTTAATGAAATAAACGTTAAAAAACGAATGGCTCTTATTGTAGTGCTTCGAAAACCCTACATTTCGATACCCATGAGAGTGCGGTTTTATAGCGCATATTTTTGCATATTTTGACACATTTTAGCGTATATTTATTGCGTATATTTTCGGTTTCTTAGCCCATAAAAATCCTAGCCCTACTAATAAGACTCATTCTCTGTTCAGCGCCAGTGTGAAGCTGCCTTGTCACGTACTTATTTGTTATTTAGCCACAGATTCAACCTACATTCAGATAGAACTATAATTACTTCGAGGGAAATTAATGTTCTTATTCCAACTATTGTAATTTTCCAAAAATAATCGAAGTTCCTACATGTTAAAGACTTTTGAAAATGTTTTCATACTTGTTTTTGAGACTCCCATGGCATTTTAGAACTTCCTGGAAATAGCTAAAATTAGGTTATTTGGGGTAGCCACTTTTTGGTTGTTTTTTTTTCTGCTATTTTTACAGAAAAGAAATAGAAGAACCGCGTTCAGGCAGGCATCTGCTAATTTTATGACGTCATTTGATAACAGAAATTTCTGTTAAAATAACAGTAGGTCTGGAGTTACTTTTATTTAACAGAAAGCCAAAAGTTGAACAAATCATTCGGGCAAATCTCTGACGTCATCACAGTCTGGTATACTAGAAGAAAACATAGCAGAAAGTGGCTACCCGAAATAACCTATTCTTCTGTACTAATTAAGACTTACTATGCGGCTAAGATCCTCCTCTAGACTTGTTCAAGCTTCTATAAAATTCTTCTCAAATCTTTTAAGACCCAAAACTGTTCAAGCCTTGTTTAAAATACATTATGACTTTTCACTCGGATTTAATGCACTTTTCAACTTTTCAAACTTGATCAGGGCTCTTCAAAACCTATTAAGATTCTTCAAGACTGGTGAGAACCTTTCATGAGTCGTTTCAAACGTATCAAGACTTATTCCAGATTCTTCAGGACTTTTTCAGACTCAAAAGTTACAAGACCTTTCCATACGTGTTTTAAATTCTCTTAAGTTCCTGCAGCCAGATTCCTTGCTACACTTGAAGGCTCTGGTAGGTTCGTTTCAGAATTTTCTTTCACATTCCTTGAGATTCTTTAGGACTCTTGCAGACTCATCTCAGACTCGACTGTAGTATTTTCCCGCTGGCCTACTACTTCTGAACCATTTTCGGTTTAAATTCGTTTCTCTGAAATAGGCGATTGCCTCATCCCCGAGTATTCGCGCCTGTTGGAGGTACTTCTAAGCTTGAGACATCGTCGTGAAAGGGGTAAACAGAAATGCGTTTTCAAGGACGCTCCCTCGGTGGCACCGAGCAATGTCAGCACAGCTGAGGAATCAACTGGTGGCTTTTAATATCGCCATTGTTTGTGTGTACAAGCGTTCGCGAAATTATGCACGCCATTCGCAACGTATTCCGACCACCATTAATAGAAATAATCGATACGAAAAACGTTCGACGGTTTTGTGATTACATAAAAAGTTTAGTAGAAGGTTAACTTTCGTATGGTTGGTGAAGCGCGGCAGAGGAGTGCAGGTACGAAGGACGACGATATGGCTCAGTAACTGAAGCGCACAAAAAAGACAATCGCGATTGAAATCGGAATATTAATCGAAGTAATCGAAGCGAGCAGACCTCATCAAAACCGTGTCCGTCTATTTGACCGAGGAAGCGAGGATCGTGTTCTTTCCGCTATTCGTGCAAAAGTATAGGTATACATAATATATTGTCTTGGTCAAACAAGAGAGGTTATTATTTATACATTCTGCATAAATTCGATTTTGGATTATACACAGGACCGCCACAGAATGAAACCTATTTGATGACTGCGCAGCATCTGGAGGAGAAAAAAGCTTAATTTTTCGAAAAACAGCCTCTATGTGGACCACCCTTGTTTTCGTCAATTGTATTGTACCTATAGGTATTTTAAAACGTCCCAACGAATAATCCGTCTGAACGATCTTGACACAATTAATGATAGGCAGATTTGCTTTTTTGTGAAACCAGGTCTGTCTGCTCCCGGTTTTCACAAAAATCTGGTTTTTCGCTCTACTCCCTGTTCCCAAACTGCTCCGAGCATACTCCAAATGTAAGAAACGCAGCACGTGTTCCCGTATAAGACACACTGGGGTAAAATGTACCCCAGTACTCATCTTTAGTATCGATACTCCCGAAATAGAAGAGCTCTGAGTTCGAGGTTAGGGGCGCTTGCCCCTGCATCATGTAAGTATGTAACACACAACATGTGCGATAAACAGGTGATCAAATGGCTGGAGTGATTTGGGGAGACACACGGTGCAGTTCAAAAACCTAATAAAACACAGTGGTGGTAAAATGTATCCCAATACATATCTTTTACATATGGGTTTTCTAAGTTGGAAAGTTAATTTCCAAAGTCAAATTTTAACTCCCTCCTTCTCACCAAAAGTACCACAGGGGGTTCACAAAGTCCTCTAACGTAGCTCTAGGCTCATGTTTATCAGTGGATATAGAGGTGTACAATCGTAACAGCGCGTATCATGTGACTTCACTCAACCAAGAGTGCGACGCTAGCGCTCTAAGCGGATGAACGGGCCGATATACACACATCATGCGATCTGTGTTTTTGATGTTTGAACAGTTGTACCATATATGTTCAATAGGGATTTTCACTTTTGGGTTTGTGTACATGATTTCTTATCTCGCTGTGGGATTATCAGTAATTTTGCAGCGCATTTGAATGTGTCGAAATTACTGTGTTACTGTGATTGAACATTGAAATTACTGTTTGAAACGAAGAAAATGATGTCGAGGAATATGTTTTTTTTTAATTAATGGGGACCTCCCACATGGAGGTCTCTCATCTGACTATTTTCCTACAGATATGAAGGTGAACTAAGATCAGTTTTTGGAGAGAAGATACCCGCCGTTATTAATTAAAATTCTCCCTATTCATAACTGCTTGGAAATGCTTTGAACAAACTTTCGAATTTTGATAGTCATCTTCACATTGACTTGAATCCAGTTTCAGGGCGGAAAACTATGCCTTCCCATGTTTTCATAACAACTAACGATATTCTTCACCAAATCTGGTTACAACTTTCAGCAAACCAAAAAGGGATTCATGAAGATGCGTAATGCTTTTCGAATCACAGTTATTAACATAACATAAAATAACATGCATTTTTACATGAAAAATTAAAGTCCAAGTTACCGTCAAAATAGAGTACTGAAAAAAAAAAAAAATCAAAAATTCGTAATAAAATGTGGGAAAGGAACCATATACAGCTCTTGAATAATAATCCCACGCGAAATAAGAAAATAAGAAATCATGTAAACAAAACGGGCAGGTAAAAGCCCTATGAGAATACTCGTTTCCTACCCTTAGTACCAACTCTGAAGATGAAAAACTGGTTGGGATAAAATTCAACCCAGTGCGCCTTTTAGCGTTTATTTTCTACAGCGGGTTTTACGGGTTGTACAATTTTGAGTTCTTTTTTTCAGTCAAATTGAATCTATTTTGAATGCGATATCTTGAATACTGATTGGTGATGGGTAGGGCTAGGATTTTTATGCGCTAAAAAACCGAAAATATGCGCAATAAATATCGCTAAAATGTCAAAATATGCGCTATAAAACCTCACCCTCATGGGTATCGAAATGTAGGGTTTTCGAAGCACTACAATAAGAGCCATTCGTTTTAACGTTTATTTCACCAAATCATCAAAAACACAAAGAACTTTTTCATTTCCAAATAATCGCTATTGCAGTTTGCAGCTTTGCAGTTTAAAGCCTTGAATAAGCTTTCATGTAGAAAAAAAAGACCTTAAACGTGACTACCGACAGGTTTTTTTTCTTGTCTCTAATTTTCTAGTCTTCAGCTGACCTTCTTCCAGCAGCTTACAGCAAAGAGCAAACACCCTGTTACTTGTTTTTTTTTTCTTAGAAAATCGTGAAAATTTTGTCAACAGAAGTGATTTTTGGGAAAATATGCGCTAACAACCTTAAATATGCGGCAATTATGCGGTATTCGGCTATTTTTCAGTGAAAATATGCATTTTTATGCATTTATAGCCTAAATATGCAAAAATATGCGCTGTGAACTTTTGCATACGGATTCAGAATTTCATAATTCGCAAAGATAATGTGGATATGCGCTATCTAGTATTACGAGAAGAAATATGCATTTACATAAAAATCCTAGCCTTAGTGATGGGCAAATTTCAGCATCGAAATTGAGTACTGAAGACGATTCTCTCGATTCACTATTACGAAAAATAAAAAAATACATTCCAGCGTGTTCGTAGCAGAAAGGAGCGGAGAGCAGCTTCGATCCGTAGAGAGCAGTTTCTCGAACCTGCTCCTTTTGAAAACCTGGTCCGTCGAACCAGACTGCTCCGGAGCAGACCATCCCTAGACACAATACTAACTAGTCTCCACAAATCTTGACCATTTTTTTTTCAGGAGTTTTGCGAAGTAAATAACTCATTTCATTCACTTTTTCAGTATTGTTCGAAGGATCGTTTACATTCCCAGATTTGAAAAAAAAAAAAAATGATCATCTATCAGTGCTACTTAAAGTACATGTCTCTGTTCTTGAGCCCGATGAATTGTCATGTTGGGTGGTCTTGGAAAATTTATTGTAATCAATAGATCGTACGGGGTGTAAGTGTAAGATGACTAGAGTGACGCTAAAGCAGCACTATAAACTCGAGTATGCTAAGCCACCCACCATCTTTATCCTTATTTTTTCCGTTGACGAGCGAAAGTGTCGCTGACGACCATCGACTCTACCGGCGATGCAGATCGAGATTGCACGGCGAATGAGAAGATAACCGTGGTGGTTTGGTGTGGTGGGACGTATGGCGATGCACGCATGCCAAAGTGGCCTCTATGACACCGCACCCCCGGCAACGGGAACTACCCTTTCGAGTATCGTGTCAGTGACTGGAGGTACCGTCAGTGACCGGAGGGACGACCGTGAGTCCGTGACGGTTTGGTATTTTTTTAAAATTTATTTACTGCATAGCGATGTGGGAGTTCTGGATGGCCGAGTGGATAGCGCGTTAGTCTCGGAATCCGGAGCTCCCGGGTTCGATTCCACGTAGCAACTCGCCAGATTTCGACCTAGGCCGGTTTTTCGGCAAGAAGAAAGCATCCACACCCACTGAACCGAGAGACTGTGAAAGCCGAAATATTGGTGGAACAGGTCAAGTGCAAGGCTGAAGAACACCCTGAGCAGCCACCACGTCAATTAGTCCGTAATGAACTACTCGAAGTTCGCTCAGATGTGCTGAGTCAACTTCTCAAAAGAGAGTCCATCGACGTAAAAATTTACCAACAAATCCGAAGACTATCGCTGAACTACAAAATCTACCACTCCAATATTAGCTAATACTACAACAATGTTAGTGAGGTTGGCACAGCAGGTTCAGAGTGATTGTAGCGAACCATCACTCTGACCTGTATGCTGCAATCCTAGAACTACAAAAGGAGCCGTGAAACACCGAAACCTGCTTGGCTGAATTAAGCCTTAGAAGGTGTGTGAAAAACTCCCCTGCAAAAAAAATGGCTGTCTTTACACTTGTACTCTCGAATTTGATGATTATGTGGAGTTCAATTCAGAATTGGATTTCCTCCGTTTACTCGCCGACTCTATTATTTTATCATGACAACGTTTATAACATTGAAATAAATTTTTTTTTTTTAAGTGTCGGGATTTGAGCTATCGGGAAATTGTCTGTCGGGAAATCGCATTCGGGAAAATGGCCCTTTGCCAATATTGTTCATGCTTTCGAGATAACACTCCATTTATAGGTTTTCAAGGTTACTAAACTCAGATTCCAAAAGCATAGATAACGGAGTCCTGGGGTCTGAACCTCCGAGCTCAAAAATATGTTTTTTTCTATAGTTATGCTATGCAAATCATGGAGGGGGGGGGGGTGTAAAAATCTATTTTGACCCCCCTCTCCCCCTTTAAATGAAGCTGTCTATGCCCTTGCTCAGTTCTTAAAACGATTATAGAATTCGACCTGTCTGGTGGCACCACAATGGATTAGAACCCAATGAAAATTTTTTGAAATTTTCGAATAACAAATAGAACACCACGAAAATTGATTGAACGAATTTTGATGGCATCCTGGGAGAGGTGGGGAGGGGGTCGGGTGGGCGTAAAAGAAGCTGGTTTGAGACTCTGTAAGACATTAGGTACCATTTGTGAAGCATTTCTCATTTCAATTTTTTTTTTCCTGAAAGGGGCAGTTGTCCCATTCCCCTCTATCCGCACCTTCTTGGACTCGCTTTTAATCTCAAACCGTATACTGACCTGTGGATGCGTAGAAGTGGAGACCTGCAGAAAATCAATGTCCTTCCGCGATTGTGCGGCTTCCGGGTGCGACGCAACGATGTGACGTCCATCGCTGTGATCTTCGGTGCCAAAAGGGCGGCTGAAGAGAGGAGTTTGGTACATGCGTCGAAGGCGTGCGTTTGGTCGGTGCGAAATCGTTTTTTGGATATCGCGCGACGTTTTCGAGTTCGATTCGCGCCTGTGTTTCCGACCCCGAAGCGTCGTGGTCGGTTGGCCTGAGGACGCTGAGGACACCTCTGACGTCACTCACCGTTAATACATGTATAGAGTTGATTCAATTAGAATTGTGTATTCGTTGTTGGCGTGGGCGTGACGTGGCGGCATCAACGATTATCGTCATCGGCACACCGCAAATAGCCGAAAAAGAGAAATAAGGCAAATCGTCATTCCGTATAGTGAACCTGGAAAACAATTTTTTGTATTTACGTCGTACCGATGAACAATAAGGCCCAGTGTCCCGTTCCGTTCGCGATACGGCCCATTTAAATGTCGCGGGCGGCAGCCCGACCGAGCGGTTTCTTGCGAAATGCGTTTGCAAATTAACGAAGATCGCGAGTGCGAGTCGGTGCGAGCTAGAAGGAAAAACGGATTTTTATTACCGGTACTTATATTGAGGTTAGTGGGTGCTAAAGTGTGGTTACTCGGTAGAACTATCTGTATGTACTTATACGTGACTTTGTTTTCGTCGTTATGCGAGGTGTGCGTAAATGCGGATACGATGCGATAGCGCTAAATTGGATACCACTCGGAGATGTTGATTGCCGAGTTTGCGGGAGTGGAAGGTCACTGAATATACGTATCATGTACACCCTAGAGAATGAGAAGACTAAATACGTTGGACACAAGTTGACTTTCTGATGGATGAACTCCTTCCTTTCTGCAGCTCGAGTTTGGAAATTGATTTTGCTTCGGTGCAGGGTCGCAGTTAAACTATCCGATTGGAGGAATTAAAGGTGGAAAAGGTCTGTTCGGGGGAGGGGCAATAAACGAATGTTCTTTGAATTTCCAACGAATTGTATAAAAAGTGGCCTTTCAGTTCCGGGGATAGAGGGCTGTCATTGCTATGACGCAGCCTCGACGTAATATTACCGAAAGTTAAAGCTCAGTCAGAGTGGGGCGTGAAATGCGCATTAGTGGTAATTATTGGAGAATGCCCTCTTTTTTAGAAAAGGAAATCAATTGGATTTGTTCCAGAGAAATCGGATTTTGCTTCCGTGATTCTCTTTTCCCCACGTTTTCACTTTATATCTGAGGGCGCCGTCTTCCAGTCGAATTCTTCCCTGTAGCAATTCCTTTATATCTGGGGATTCCGTCTTCCAGTAGAACTCTTCTCAGTTACGGCTTCTTTGACTCTTTGCAATGGAAATACTACGACCAACGGCCAAAAATGACCAACCTTGATCAAATTTGTCCACGTCTGACCAAAGTTGGTCAAGACAGACCAAAAGCGTCCGTATCCGATTGTGAAAGATCAACTGTCAATTGTGACGAAATTACATCGAATCTAATCGAAACTAATCGATATGGACCAAAAGAACCCTCAATTGGCAAAACGTACCAGGATGGACCAAGGACGACCGAAATTAACTGAAAACTACTAAATCCGATCTGGAATTATGCATTTTAGGCGATTTTTGTGACTGAGGGACGCGAGGGTACCACGCATAACCTCCATCAAAATTGTGTAAAAGCAAAAAATAAAAGGAACTTCTTGTAACATTTTGCCAAGTGACTGAAATTATTCAAAAATTCCGGTTAAGCACACCGAGGGCAGAAAGTTACTCGACAACCGACCAAATTTAATCAACGTTGACCAATTTTAATAAAAATCAACCATAAAGAACTAGAAAAACACAAAACCTAAATATGATCAAAAACTACTGAGTATCATAAATTTGAAGCAAAGGAGAATCTCTACTTAATTAGCTATGCTGATGATTTATTACTGATAGCGGGGATAAAGGACATAAAAGATGTAGGGAAGATAAATATAGAAATTAAACATATAAATAACAAGTTAAAATAACTAGGACTAAATTTAAATCCACAAAAAACAAACACTCTACTAATAACAAAAAAACATGGAAAAGAAAAACTCAAACAAGAAATTGCCAACATATTAAAATTAAATAACGAAAAGCTAACATTTTCAAAGGAGATTAAATACCTAGGCATGATTGTAGATGAAAAATTAAACTCCAACAGTCATATAAATTATATAATATAAAAAAAAAATCAAGAAATATTACATTAAAATTACAGCACTATACAGCAATACTTTTGGACTAAGATATACCGACAGGAAAATTCTGTACTCTTCTCTCTTCAGGTCAATAATAGAATACGGAAGTACCATCCTAAAATAAACAGAAAAACTAAAAACAAAATTAAAAAAGAGCAAAGAGAAATACTACTGAATATAATCTCTGCCAATACATATATATAAGGGGCGGATTTCTATGAAATTATATGTTTTTCTGTGTTGAAGTAGAATCGATATATTCCAGGTATTTATCCGTTTCACGTCATTTCGAAGCGAATGAGCCCAACTTGTTTTTTCATATTTTGCATATTTTGCCAATAAAATCATATTTTTTCATAAAACGACCATTTTTAGCACATATTTTCACAAATTTCCTCATAATTTCGAGTTTTTTTTCATTTTTACCGCATATTTGCAAAATTTTTCAATTTTCAACTTTTTTGACTTCTGGATTACGAAAATTGTTCAGTTTTGACTCCTGGATAGTGAAAATTTTTTAGTTTTTGATAGCTTCACTAGCGCTCTACACTTGCTTTCGCGGAACTACTTTAAACACGAAGCGCCTGGTTCTAAGTATTTTACTTAAATTTTGAGGTAAGTGCTGTAAACAGACGTAATTTTTCAAGACCTTTGCAACGATACCCATATTGATTTTGCATATTTTTGATTTTTAGCGCATGAAATATGCGCATATTTTGCGTTTTTTAGCGCATAAAAATCCGCCCCTTACATATATAGAACCGTGTCATACACTGCAACAGATGTTGTAGCTGGAATCTTCTCCATTGACTTACAAATCGAAAAATGCAATGAAATAAAAAACATTAAAAGCTCAATGCAGAATAAAAAAGAAATCAATGAAAAAATAAAGGAAACCCGAGATAAATGTGGTAATTTTATGTGGCAAAATCACTACAACAATGAACAAACAGGCAGAAAAACTTCAATTATCATGCCTTGTATAAAAGAAATAATTCAGAATAAAGAGCTGAAAACTAATTTCTACCTCACTCAATTTCTCATCATGACAACTTTGGAGAATATTTAAAAAAGTTTAAAATAACTGAAAATGACAAATACGTAAACTGTAAGAAGAAAATAGATACTCCTGCCCATACATTTCTAAAATGGTATATGAATGGAGTCAGAGGCAATAATAATAATGACTTGTTTAAGGATAAAAATAGAACCATAGACACAATAAGCTATGTTATGGAAATAATGGAGCACACAGACAAATTAGACTAAAGATAACGTATACGTAACAACCAAATGGTTCAGAAAGTGCCAAAACATTAACTTAGCAGGGAAATCAAGTTTGTAAATATTCCTATTAGTTTATAAGTTGAAATAAAATAAGTGTAATGTGATGACTCGAGGGCCCCTGAAAAGCTTTCGGCAAAAGGTGACCCTCGGGTCAATATTATTAATAATTTACATTAAAGTTATGCAATAAATAAAACAAAAAAAAACCAAAAAAAAACCGAATGTACCAAAAGTTGACAAATTTGACTGAAATAGATCAACAAAAACGAAAATCGATCCAACTAATCGAATCTAACTTAAAGTTGATCAAATTCGTCCCAGAAAGATCAAATCTGACCAGAAACGGTGAAATCTGACCTACACCTACTGAAAACCATTTGAACAAAACAACCATAACAAAAATTGGTGAAACGACCAAAATTGACTTGATCCGACTAGATTAAACTAATCAAACTGGCTAGAAATAACTAAAAACAAATATAAAAATCTGTCATCGACCAAGAACGATCAAAATTAACAAAAAACGACAACGTCTGACCAAATCGGAACAAAACTGACCAAAAAATACCGAAGTAGACCGAACCCGTTTAACAACGATCGTATCTGGCCAAAATTCACCAAAATGTATAAAACCAATCAAGTGATAAAACTGACCAAACTTCGTCAAAAATTATAGTCCCACCAAAAAACGACCTTCAGCCACGTTTGATCTAAAACACCGAACACAATCTGAAGATAACCAAACCAAAATGACACGAACGATCCGTATAAATATAACCCAAAATTGACTTAACATAGTTAAACCCTTCCTAAAAACAACCAATTCTGACCGGAACTGACCAAAAAATATCAAAAACCGAAACCAAATAGTACAACAACCGACTGGTACGGATAGCAAAGCGCAACTCCGCTAAGTCTGACAAATTCGACCATATTTAACAAAATTTGACCATGTTTGAGTTACATTGACCAAACAGAAATCCAGTGGCATTTAAAACCGCATTAGAGAAACTGATTTTTGAAAATAAATAATCCATTTATTGATAATCAAAACATTAATAATCCATCGTTAAAATAATCTACTATCAATATTATAAAAATGTGATATTTTGCGTAAAAAGGTCCCTTGTGGTGATTTCAGAATATTGAGTTTGTGGGTTCGGTCCCACTGATTGCCGAAATCCACAGAATGAAGGGTGCTGACTCATGAAAACCCGATATCTGACAATGTGTCGGAGCCATGTCAGTTCTGTAGACCTTGACAATAAGTGATAAGTGGTATCGGACTCGAAAAGAAAAAAATCCTAACAAGGGACTTTCTTACCTAACACATCACAAATGGACGCTGTTAAGCAAAAAGGACTCAAGCGACAAAATCTGTTTTTTGAGAAAACGTAGCATTAAAAGCTAATGAATAATGTCGGTTCACGGACATAGCGTTTAATGATTAGCTTTTTTCAACGTGGGTACACATTTTTGAATTGGGGGCCCAATTTTGAAAAACTCTACTTTCTACGCTTTTTCCAACAATACTAATAACTAGAGCTCGTTTTTTTTTGGCATTGTAGAGGGAGGTTTTTGGAATTGAAGTTGAGAATTTAGGCACTTTTGGCAAAATAAAAAAAAAATAGAAAAAAATAGGAAATTTTAATGAAAAAATAATAATGAATGTACAAACGATAAAAAGTACCGGTTACCGACTCATTATTTCTAGCGTAAGTATATTTCGATTATTCACTTTCGTCTTCGTTCGATATTGCTCATTGTACAGGTTAGAAAATGAAAACACCCAAGGAATTGGTCTACAATTCTACATACGCTTTTTCGAGATAAAATCTATCTGTTTTATCGCGAAATATTCAAATTTTAAAGTTTTTATGGCATTTTATTCAGTTTTTGGAAATTTACTCTATTTTTGGCATTTATTTCATTTTTGGAAATTTTTGGAAAAATAAAAATTTTTTCTGGGGGTTCTTGATGTCTGAAACGTACTCATCTTTGATCAGATCTCATCTGCCCCAATTAGAACAAAATTGACAATTTCCAAGGAATGCGAGCTCTACTAATAACTCATTTTGTCTACAAATGTCGCGTGAGTCCTTTTTGCTTAACATCGTCCAAATAATGCATAATTCAAATAATCGATGTTTAAAATTATTGTTAAACGAAATAATCATTATTTAAAAAATAAAACAAAGTATAATGATAGGTAATTAAAGTAACCAATAATTAAAGTAATCGACAATTAAAATAATTGATATTTTACATAATCGGCAATTGATTATTGAAGTAATAAATAGTTGAAGTAATCGATTATTAATCTATTATTTAAAAAATTGACTATCATGATAATTGATTATCGAAATGATTGATAACACTACACAACAGCTAAAAAACAACAAAAACGATGGGAGTAGCCGATTCTAGAAGTATTTTTCACGCTAAATTCAATGTCGTTCTTTGTTTTTCTTAATTAGCTCTCCTTTTCTCGTAAATTTATTCTAAATATTGCCCCTTATTTCCCTCTTTTGATTGAAATATTAAGAATATGGCTACACTGCTTGCACTACGAAAGGTAAACTCACAAACACAGTTAGGTGTGTGAAGGTGTGATTTGGTATCAAAGATTGATAGCTTATCAGTAATATCGGTTTAATACACCACCAGTGTCGCCACATAAAATATAACAACTTCTCAAAATGCGCTATTTCATTTCCCAGTAAATGTAAAAAATTATGAGCTAATTGAGCATTTTCAATATCAAATTTGAATTCAGCGTTAAGAATACATTAAGAATCGTCTATTTCCCTTTATGTGATTTCCAAAACACCTCAGTTTGTTGTGTAGTGTAATCGAAATAACTGAACTACGGATATAACCATGAACGATCTAATTCGACCAGAAAGAATCGGAAAAAAACCTAGACCAAAAACAACCTGAACCAAACATGAATGCGGCTAAAAGTGACCAAAACAGTCCGACGAAGTGTGACTCAAAATTTCCCTATCATGCTGAAATCTGTCTTAAAAAATGACTAAATCTGACCTAAATTGACCAGGAAAAATCAAACCCCGAAGAGGAAAACCAATCCGGAACTTATGATTGAAATGCCCACTCAAAATAACTTAATTCGTTTCTTTCGGGTAATCAGACACTTTTACTCCTCATCACTACTTTCTCTTTATTGTTTTCCTCCTTCCTCACCTCGGTTTTCGAATCTCCCTTCAAGCAAGAGCCTCGAAGCAGTGGTCCGGTCTCTTACGTAGCCCAGCCAAATCGTACTCTACGTAATGCGTCTCACAAATTCATTTTCAAGATTCACCAGAAATGGTTGCCCTTTTATTTACAGCTCCATACTTTGAATGTGTGCAGCATTATTATCAACGTCTGTTAGTGACGAGTTGACCTCCGATTCCACCATACATAGACTCAAACCTGGCCGTAATACACGCACGAAAAAGTGTATTTCATTAGATAATAACGGGTGACACGAGAAGAGAAGCAGGACATCCTAAAAAGATGATTATAGCCTTCAGAAAGGTGTACATAGTTGGAAAATTACAACCGAAGTAGAAAGTCGTGCACAGCACAAAAGCAACTCCGTTTGTGCATGCGAAGTCAAAACTCAAATCTGCTAAGTATTACCAGCGATATATAAGGGGAAAAAGTCACGAAACGTATTCGTGTTGTAACTTATTCCAGATACCCATAATCCAGTGCTGACACGTGAGTTAGAAAACTCACATGGTACCGATGTTCTAGGGTATTCTTACAGTCCCACTGACAAAAACGTAGTGAGAAATTGTTTTTCATGCAATGCATTTCCCTACTTGCCGCTGTCTACAATACAGGCGAGGAACCTATCTTAAAAATGAATTTAGCGACTCAGAAAATCGTATTTCTGATGCTTTGTACGCCGTCATATGTAATATTGATTAATGAACGCTTCAGCTCTTTTTGGATGGGGGGGGGGGGTCACTCAGAAAATTACCTCGGAAATGAATTCAGCGACTCTGAAAACTCTATTTTTAGACATACTTAAAGTTATCACGCCTAATTTTCAGGTTCCACCTCCTGGTGGTGCCTAGGAGACGTTAAGGCCAGAATAACCTCAAAAATGAATCCTACATGTTTGAGAATCGGGTCAACAGATTTTTATTTTCTTTAGTATGGTTATATCTTATGCAGAAACTTAGCTCAAAATTCAAGCACGGGGCAATGACCTTTAGAAAAGTGGTTTCGCCTAGTTCTAGTTAGGTTACTTCTTCTTTTTTTATTATTACAAAACTCTATTTTTACGAACGTTCAAAATAAATGAGCACTTCTTGTTCGTAGAATCCTCGCCATATTGCTTATTTCCTTTCTCCATCTGGTTCTTGGTTTTCCCTTTCCTCTTTTGTAATCTAAAGGGGTCCATTCATAAATTATTTTATTCCACCTCTCCTCCTTGTTTCTTATCACCTGCCTCGCATACCTAACTTTTGCCTTCTTTATTATGTATTATTTTTTTCTACCGAATGGCCAGGTAGGACATTAGTTCAGTTATAGTTTTCAGTTTCATGTTTTATAGCTCCACACATCCATTTAGTTCAGTCGAGTTATTCACGTATACAAGTTCTCATAAGACCTATTATGAAACTTTTATCACGATACCACAAATCGTTACAGTGGTAATGTGTACAGTGAACCCTATCAAGTTACCACTATAACGATTTGTGGTATCGTTCATAATAGGTCCACATGTCTTTTACTTAAGATTTTGCTCTTATTTCCTTGTTTCTAACCATGTCCTTCTTTATGTTTAGTATACTTCTTTCCATTGACCTCTATGTTGCCCTTAATTTGTTTAACTGATGAGTATTTGTTATTGCCCATGTCTGCGCCCCGTAGGACCACACTGGTAGGGTACAGCCTCTAGTATTTTGATATTTGTTCTTATTCCCAACTTTTTGTTTTTGTAGATGTCTTTCAGGGCCCAGAATGATTTCCATGCTGCCTCTCTTCAACTTTTTTTCCATTCCCTCTTTAAATGACATAGTTTTTCCCAGGTATTTAAATGCGTCCACTTTTTCAATTTTTTCATTTCTTATTTTTATGCAACCTCCCTCTTTCATATTCGTCATCATTTTTGTTTTGTCGATGTTACATCCGAGTCCCTTAACCTCACGTTCCTCAATGAAACCTCGAAACATTTCCTGCAGCTAAAAAACATCAATATTAAGAAAAAAATCGGCAATTTCAGCTTCTCCGGTCAGTGGAGAGGAAAAAAGACAATACTGTGAAAGAAAAAAGCTAAGGAAAGTAATTTCTTTTTGAAAAAAAGTGTTATTTTTTCATGATACGCCGCTCTTCAGCGGCATAATTTCTCCACTTTCTGGATTTCATAATCTTGAGCAGTGATGGCTAGCTGTTGTTCTTCAAACACCACCGACTTTTCCAGCGCTAAAAAAGCATCGTCATAATCCGTATGTACTGTTGTTTCTCCTTCCAGTTACTTCATCATCGTCATCATCATCATCAGCTGCGCTGAGGACTAAAGTTGTGATTTTAGTAAGATTTTGAATTACCGACCCTTGGTTAGACGGATAAGCCGGAAGGGCGGGCAGATAAATTTGAGGTGGATAATCCGCAGGGCGGATGAACTGATGACGGATAATCGGGAGTCTACTGTACTAAGGTATTTTGGAAATTTCAAATTTTCAACCCACTAATAATTTTTGAAGGGAGACAGTTACAGGCACCAAATTTTAACATAATGTGAAGAAGCTCAATGTAAAACAATTCCTGCCGATTTAGAACGTATTAATAATCACAGCTTCCGATTCAGTGAAATTTGCCCTATCGTGATAAGTGTCGTGGATTGGTTTTCGTATCCATTGTCTTGCTAATCGTTGTCCTTTTTACGAGGACCAAAAAAAATGGAGTCTGCTGAGAAGTCTAGACAGTCGACATGGAAGTAAGGGATGTCAAGTATCAAAACAGTGCGGAAAATTCTTTGGTTTGGAACCTTTTCAGTCTTTTTTGGGGGGAGGGGGGAGTCAGTGATTTGGAGGCTAAGTCCCCCTTTATTTGCGCCTACGAGGCTGCTGTTGTTCTAGCTATACCAGTATATTACATATATTTAAGGCTAGGATTTTTATGTGAACGCATATTTGTTCTCGTAATACTAGATAGCGCATATCCACATTATCTTTGCGAATCATGAAATTCTGAATCCGTATGCAAAAGTTTATAGCGCATATTTTTGCATATTTAGGACATAAATGCATAAAAATGCGTATTTTCGCTGAAAAATAGCCGAATACCGCATATTTGAGTTTGTTAGCGCATATTTTCCCAGAAACTGGCCAAAAATCACTTCTAGTGACAAAATTTCCACAATTTTCACGATTTTCTGAAGAAAAAAAAACAACAAGTAACAGGGTGTTTGCTCTTTGCTATAAGCTGCTGGAAGAAGGTCGGCTGAAGACTAGAAAATTAGAGACAAGAAAAAAAACCTATCGGTAGTCACGTTTAAGGTCTTTTTTTTTTCTACATAAAAAAGCTTATCCAAGGCTTCAAACTGCGAAGCTGCAAACTGCAATTGCGATTATTTGGAAATGAAAAAATTCTTTGTGTTTTTGATGATTTAATGAAATTTCCGTTAAAACGAATGGCTCTTATTGTAGTGCTTCGAAAACCCTACATTTCGATATCCATGAGGATGCGGTTTTATAGCGCATATTTTTGCATATTTCAACATGTTTAGCGCATATCTATTGCGCAATTTTTCGCTTTTTAGCGCATAACAATCCTAGCTCTACATATATTGAATGTCTATGAAAGATTCTAGGAGAAAAATAAATTCAACTGCAGAGAAAAAAAAAAGAAGAAAAAAGTGAAATATCAACATTTTGGTGATAGTTGCTTGAATAAAAATGCAGAATCATCAATATCGATGTCAGTATCAACCTCGAACATAGACCGGTTTGAAAAACGTCGACACAAAAATCAACTCTTGTCAGCAGTCAAAATCTGTCACTTTTTCAGTATGACAAGGTGGTCGAATGTGATACAAAATTCAAAGTTGAGTTACAATATCGACATAAACTTCTGAGTAGAATTCTACATCAATGTCGATGCTGAAGTCAATTTCGACGTGGTAACTCGATTTTTGCATCGAATTCCACATCAAATCCGATCACAGTGGTCGAAAAGGTGATGGAATTTATATGTTGACACTCACTTTGAGAGAAACTAATTTGTATAGAAATATCAGTCGACTACTTCTTCGCAGTTTTTGAAGCTCAGGTACCTAACCTGCATACCTGTGCATGTGATTAACCAATCACGAGTTTTGCGAAGTCTTGAAAGTTACTTACAACTTTTTCATTACTTTTTCGTTTTGCAGTAAATTTGAACGGTATACCGGTGTATATCTTTATGTAGAGCCCATCACCATCACCCTGCAGTGTTTTTCGAGTTTATGAACAGCCAACGGTCAACTTTCTTTCCGAGAAGTTCAACTGCTTAATATAACTTTAATTCATTTTTACATTATTTGAGCGGGAGTTTCTAACATTTTTCTTTCTCATTCTTTCTTATACCGTTCAGACTTATTTTTCGTATACACTCCTTCAACTCCCCGCAGTTATCTGAGATTGCTTCGTACATAATTTATTTGAAAGAGACGAGTTCTGCCGCAAAAGTTAATCTTTTTTTCCCCCCCTTAATCAGTCTCCCATTCGGGCTATGTTATTTTCGCTGTTCCCACGAATACAGCTCATAAAAAACGTAATAAGCTCGGGGTATTCTGGTCAACATGTCCACTTCTAATTCGCATCATAAAGACCCCCCGTTGCAGTATCTTCGTCTCGATGTAGCAGCCGTTCTAATTTAATTTTAGTTTTTGTAAGATACGTATGTATGTTCATGTTCAACACCTTTTATCAGCATAAATTACTCGTCTGGATGCGTAAGAATCACCTCTGAGCTTCTGCCACGCAATACACCAGAAGTTCTATATATGAAAAGCGATACCATCATGGTGATAATTTTTATCAGCTTTTCAAATCGAACTGTAGCTAACAAGTTAGAATGGTTGCTGGTTGGTCGCGTACATTTGATACTGCACATACGTTAAGCATCGCTTTGTTAAATACACGATATTGTATAGTTTCGACATGTAAAAGAGTACACTCGAATACATCGCCTGATAAGGGAGACTCACACGCTTGCCAGTAATTATTATGAAACATCGCAAAGCAGCGATGCATTTCGCGCCATTGATATAGAGTATACATAAGTATAAGGTATGCCGAAGCTCAGGTTCCTAAGTAGGTCACTGTGGAACGCATTTCATTTTTCCAACACCGTATTCATGAATATGTAGGCACAGCGCATAATAATGACTCGGCGAGGGAAAAAATTCAATTGAGGATAATACGTACAGAAAGTGCCAAGTAATCTGCTAAGGAGAGGACGATGTGAGGAAGTCGCGACAGCGATTTCGTACCCTTCTTTGGACTCGTATAATATTCTCATATTACTTACCCTTTTTCCAGGAAAATGAGTTGAGTGTGTAGCAAGAAGCAACTACAGCGAGCAGAAACGGTGACCTAATTGCAACACCGCGACGGGTAGTGCGGGTGTTTGAATAAGTATCAAAGTATAAGCTCGGTTGCAGCAGTCGTTGCACTGGCGAGCTCGTGCGAGAAGTTGACTTTCTGGAGAATGTCCTGAAGTGGCAGTATTTACTCGTCGACAATTAAAAAGCCTTACAACCTCATTAAGAAACCACCCTGGCCATTCCAGGAAGAGAAATGGATTGGCCAGAGTGCTGATATAAATAGTATCAGGATTTATTAAGGTTCAATAATGAATCTAAATCCTAGCTCTTAGATACCTGCTGGCTATGCCCTAGCCTAATTAGTATAGATAAACCTGTACGCTAGTTTTGTATCCAAGTCTGCAAAACTGTGAACTGTTTCGAGCAATAGTGGACTGTTTCGTTTAAGAGTTTGTGGAAACGTGAACTGTTTCTATAAAACATATACAGTTTTGGTGCAAAGGTGAAGCAGTTTGTTCAAAAGTACACTGTTTTATGCTTGTCAGCACAAAAATTCAAAGCTTACAGTCTGCAGGAAAATGGACTGTTTTGAACACAGTTTTAATGTTTGATAGGAAAGGACACAATTTGGAACAAAATTGGACTGTTTAGTATGGTGCCTGCGGGTAATAACGCCACCCATTTTTTGGAGGTGATTATCTCCCCGTCGAAATTTTTCGAACGGATTTTGCGACGTGATGTAGTAAAGGGATGTATTGTGTAACAGTCTTATGAGGTTAATTTTTTTTTGAGACCTCCCACGTTTGACAGGAAACAAAATTGGAAAACTCACTTCGTGGGTTTGTTACCCACCTTGGAAGGATATGAACGCCAATAATTTCCGTTATTAGTTTGATTACTTTTGTGAAGGTTTTCATAGAAAAATTGATTCGTGTATGATATTAAATAATAAAGAAAAATTTTATGCAAAAAAATATAGTGAAGACAATATCTTATTTTAGTTAAAAATTAAAAGCAATAATATGTAGGAAAAAAACAACAAAAAAACCATAGCGTGTCCTGTAACCCCTGCCAGTTCACACGAACAAGACACTACAATCGGAGAACGTGTTACCACCAGATCAGAAAGATTGGTACTGTGCGTGTGCACATCCTGGATAGCTCACTCAACATCTTGAAACCCGTAGCTAGAAAGCAAAGTGCGACTGCACTCTCTTCGGCAGAGAAAAGGAAAACACTAATGTAATAAAAACCGTGGGGAAAGCAACGGCAAACAATTTCTGCCCTACGCCAGCTTGTTATCAAAAACATATTTCAGTTTCTTTTATTTGTCCAGACTGATAGTCCGGGAAAATTACGTGAAAAAGACACCAAGTTCGACAAAAATGTCGCAAAGTGGAATTTGGGTACAGTTGGTCAATAGGGCGTATTGACGAACGACCTAAAAATCCCAAGGAATCCATCTTAAGCTTCATTCTCTAGGGGGGTGAAACAACGCCTCATAAATTGATTCTTGATCGTAGGTCAAACAATATTTTATAAACAAAATTACCCTAAAGTGGATTTTACATACAAATGGTTTCTTACAGTTTTTCGATATCTGCCTCCGAAATGTCTTGAAGATTGCAAAGATTCTAATAGGTGCCCCCCCCCCAAAAAAAAAAAAACAAAAAAAACAGAACAATGTAGTAAATGTCCCTCTCCAAAAAAAAAAAAAATCAGAAAGTGTTTATCCGGTTCTACGGATTGGGCCATTTTTGGTTTTTCGAATGGTCAGAGAGGACCACGGGAGGAGCCTTTTCAGGCAGAGGTCTAGTCAGCAAATGTCTGCCTGATGAAAGTTGCCAAAAAGGACGACCAAATTGAAGATTTTGATGGTTGGCGTTATCAGCCTCTACTGAAACCGAGACAAGTTTACAAATTCACCTAAAATCACCAATTGAACTTTTTGAAAAAGAAAATGGCGTCGTAAAGTAGATGAAATAAGTTTTTCAAAAGAGCATTTTCATGTCGAGCAGTTATCATCAGTATAATGTTATTTTGTGTTAACTGGTTTAAAATTTCCATGGAAATACGTGTTTCCTACAGAGACACGTAGTGTAACATTTTATATTGTGCTTTCATACTCTAATAAGAAAAATTTCCATGGAAATTTCTATTAACAACACGGCTGCAGATTGCAGTCACGCAGCAACAAAATAAATTTCAATGGAAATGTGAACCACTGAATTCGTGTCAAGGGAAGCGTTCTCGCCTTAGAAGTAACGCTCAAAAAGTAACACTTTTTTCGTTTATGTGCCAAAGCTCGCGACCAGCTGTTTTTTTCGTGATGCTCCAAAGTAACGCTCAAAAGTAATGCTCAAGAAGTAACGTTTTTTTCGTTTATGTGCCAAAGCAAAGACATGAAAATGTCATTATGTATAAAACATTGAAATTACTGGCTACGTAAAAACATCTATACGTTTTACAAGAAGTGATAATAAGAAACATGGACAGACGTATGGACTTAGAATTTGGCCGGGTTACTTTATGCTAGAAATCAGCATATCACTCAATCTACCGAAAATGTTTATTACTAATATGTTTTTGACTATTTGAGTGATATGACGTTATTGCCCACATGGCGTTCGTAGTTGCAGGCACCTTACAGAAGTCTGTTGAAATGTGAACTATTTAGTTCAGAAGTTTACAGTTCGATACAAAAGTGGAACGTTTATTCAAAATTAGATTGTGTTGTACTGGTTTGTGCAAAAATCCACAATTTGCTGTCTGCAGGAGTGTGGATAGTTTTGAACACAAGTGTACTGTTCTATATGATAGGGTACAATAATTTGGTGCAGAATTGGACTGTTTGGTACAAAAGTATTGTACTAGTAGTTAGTTTTATTAATATTGGGTCAGGTCAGTGTAATTCGCAGGGCATATAGAGGTCAGTGAACTTTCAAGATGCATGATGGAGTATTCGTGCGGGGTTCAATGAACCTGTAGTACTGTCGTGAGGTTTCCTGCTTTGTGATTAGCTAATTCGAACCTGTCTATCGACCAATAAAGCAAATCTAACTCGTTACATCCTTTCCGGCTAATCTGCATACATGTATAATTTTAACCCTTTTTCACAAAGTGTTGTGAATAGGGTAATTTCTATGAATGATTGGCAGGTCGCATCCAGCATTTACGAATGTAGCATATTGATTTGAGCATATTTTAATCAACCTACGAGTTCATTTTTTGAGATATTTCCGCCGAAGAGTATCCACGGGGGTTCTATCCTCTATTTGACTAGTTTTCAGCTCCCACTTTCCCATCAAGTATGTTGGCATTGATTTATTCATTTTTGAACGTTGAGTTCATTTCTCAAGTCCCATTTCTTATGATCTCTTCATAACATCTGCTGGCGAATGGGATGAGATAGGAACTATGTATTTGAAACATATGTTTATGAATCATATGTCATACTCAGCTCATACTTACTAGGTTAATGGGAATTGACAATCAGCTATATGTAATTAGTGGTTGGAATCTCTATGGATCTTTTTAGATAGGGTTACAATGAAAATATATTGAGAAGTGAACGCTACGATCAAATAACACCTGAACTGATGTGTCGTATATATTAAGAGTGACGTATATATATATTGTATGTGACCTGTCAATCATTTATGTGAAGTAGATGGAAAATTCGCAAAAAGTTGGGTTATTTCATTAGTCTGTAGTCGGGTTCGAAGTGACAAATCAGGCGGCAGAAAACGCCACATCGGTACTGATGGGAATATTGCAAGAAGACACTACTTTTCATCATAACTGGTTTATCGACTCATCGCTCATCAAACGGAACTATCTGCCCATGTATGCAGAGTATTGTGCGAATTTCCCCTATCTCTTTTTTTAACCCGAAGTCGGATGTTCACGGGACAGAAATGGATCCTCTCAATTGAAAGTTTATTGAACCTAACAAGAACTCATCTTGAAAGCTCACTGTTCTCGCTACCTTCTTAAAAGTGCATTGACCTGACGCAGAATTAGCCAAACTTGACTGCTCAGCTCTGTAATTGGAATACATACGGCTGGTCAATCATGTATGCAGATTAGCTGGGAAGTATGTAGAAAGTTGGGTTATGTCATTGGTCAACAGCTATATAGGTTTACTATACTGTTCCTTGCGCAAATGGACCGCCTCGGTTAAAAATGTTCAATTTGGTTCAAAAGTACATGGTTTCAAGTTTGAACAGAAGTGGATTACTTCTAGCCAACTCGACCCTTGTATATGCAGGGCCGGCGATCTTTCATTTTCTCACCTGGTATAATTGTAAAACTTTTAAACAAGAAACCCTATAATTAAAACACAAAAAACATTCAATAAAGCCCGGTGTACACGATCAATTATATTGACGTCAATACAATTGACAATCTTTCATCAAAATTCCATTTCAATGGAATTTCGATTGACATGAGCTCAATTAATTGGTAACTTACGCACACGCCTTTAACTTCTATTGGCACTTTTCATCAATATAATTGATTCGGTACACCGGGCTTAAGTACCGATAAGTGTAAAGAAATTAAATGTTTAAAAATATGGGTTTTCTACCTAGTGCAACGCATTAGGTAGAAAATCCAGCCTGGTGCACGTACTCCAGTGCAACTGAACTTTTTCCAGCCCTGTGTATATCTATGTGGAAAGCGTGTGCACTTGGAGCCCTGTAAACCCGAATATTAGCAGCCATTTTCATGTTTTCATTGGCCGTGCAACCTCGATCTTCGTCGCGGAAAACCTCGATCGTTGCCCGCGACGCGTTCGCTCATCGACGGAAAACATAAGTATAAAAGTGGCAGCTTAACATATTCGGTCTTATAGTGCTTTAGTAAACTATTCTGAATAAAAGTAGAGTGCTTCGTGGAAAGTCTGTTCACAGGTGGCGTCTGTTCTCTGTAAAGATGGACCATTTTGTCCGGAAGTTTACAGTTTCTAAAGTATGGGGTTAGTCCACTTACGTTCAAAATGGTTTGCATTTTTCGGACATTTGTTCAAAATTTTTCGGCTGTGACTCCGGCTCTGGCCTTGAGTGGTGACTGAGCAGCCAGCGACTGTCGTTCCTGCTTCACATCCATACTCTTCAAATCTTTGAAGTCTTGACTCTGGCTATAATCTTGAGAAATTTGGTAATTAACTTCACAGCACTCGTACTAAACGACGCTCATGTATAATGAGTTATATCTTTGTTGAGATTAGATTCCATAGAGACTCACTGAGGCTATTTGAAGACTTGTTAAGAACTTGCTAAAAATAGTTGAGACGGTTTCCACACTCATCAATGCTTACTTTGACTTATTTTACCTATTAGATAACAGTGACTCAAAGACTCGAGAAGAGTGTTACGAATAGTTCAAACTATTCTCCAAAGTATTCAGGGGAAAAAAAGACTCATATTAAAGCCGAGTGTATATTTTGTCTTGCTGTAGATCCACCACGGAATCTATGCACATCAGGGGCGTAGATAAGGAGACATTTCTAGGGGCTCCAACTTCCGAATTTCAGCATCTTATTAGGGGGGGGGGGGAATCACTTATTTCTTGTAAGCGAAAGGAGTTCGGAAAAAGGAAAGAGGTAAAATAGAATCCACTAAGGTTAAAGCTCCTCATGCCCCTTGTAACTCTGCCACTTCGATGATAGAGGGGCGTATGGCGATGCATGCATGCCAAATTGGCCCCAGGACACCGCACCCCCTATCCCGGAAACGCCCCGAAGGGGCCTGCGTCATATCTTACTGAATTAACCTGTGTATATTTGTGTCAAATATCAGTTGATCACGCTGTGGAGTAACTGTACAGTAAGGAGGAATTTAGGTAATGATTCAACTTCCTTAATCAGGAGAATGAAATGGAATCCTCTGGGGTTCAAGCTCCCCCCAGCCCTCCTTAACTCTGCCACTGGTATACATCTTTCTAAATTACGTTGTGTACATCTGTACATCTGTGTCAACTGCCAGTTGATCATGCTGTTAAGTTACTGTGTACAGTGAGGAAAGATTTGGGTAATACCACCCCCCCCTTCACTTATAGTAGTTCTTTCTTGAGAAAAATGTTCGCCCCTTTTCCTCTTGAATAACGTTGCCCTCCTTTTCTTTACTTTTTGGAAGGTCGGCGCCATGAAGTCCGCCCCGTGAAGGAATTCTGGCAACGAGCCTACCTCGTTCGTTCCACTAGGGTAATTTTATCGGTGCTTTGAGAAGCTCGTTGAGGGAACTTATAGTTCCATCATGCTTGCTTTGCATGTATCGTTTTCTCGAATTCCATTATCACCCTCAATGGCTGTTCGACACGGAAAGGTATCAGAGGAAACAGGAAACGCACATCGCCGCGCCGCAGAGGCCGGGCTTTCGAAAAGACGCGGTAATCGCTCCTTCGGTAGCGTACCTACAATTACGCTAATTTTGGACTGGAAACGGCAGCACAGTGTGGATCTGTGGGCGGAAATGAGGTCTCTCGTAAGTGCGTCGACCTGTGCGGAGCCGAATTTGAGAAGTACGCGAGCACTGTTGCCAATGGTTGCCAAGTACACGTATTTAAATGATTTCCGTATAATTTCGTTCTGTACGCGAAAGTTACTTCGAACCCATTTCACTTTCGTGAACGGGGGTGGGGGTTCTATAACCAGGAAATTTCCATCGAGCCACATTGTTGGCTTGTTGGAAAAATGGATAGAGGGTTACAAAGTGAACAAAAAGAGCGGACGGTGAAATCGCAGTTTTCCGGTGTAGCTTTTGTGGTCCCAACTCGTTAGACGCGAAACTGTAATGATGTATTCGAGCACGGAACGTCAAACATTTTCCACCTCATTGGACTCGGAATCCTGACAGCGGAAACGATATACTGAAGCGGATGAACACGAGTACAGTTGGTCAGTTCCGAGTTCGGTTTCAAAACCAGAAAAAGCGATGAATGGCTCACTCGTAGAATCATCAGAGGCGGAGCACTCTGCAAGGTGGTGCACAAACGTTTGCGCTTTTCCCAGGCACTTCATTCCCATTCATAGTTCCGGGTACGGATTGGTGGAATTGAGTCTGTTGGCGCATATTTTAGAGATTTGCTTGCCTTCCAGATCAAGTAGTTGGCATATTTTGTTGGTAAGAGGCTGGAGAGGTAATCAGCTCAGCTGTCGTTCCGCAGTTTGCGGAGGAGGTTTGTAAGTTTGGTTGAGGAAACTGAAACGGGTTCTGTCTGTTGGAAACCTGGCTCTTTGCCATTTCTTTCTGGCAGCCCTTCGCAGCCTGACAAGCTTCCAGATATAGAGTGGTCAATGCAGCTTTGCTGATTTCCTCTCAGGCATAGGAGGCGTCAAGTAACGAGTCGCAGCAACGGTCGCTTCTGTAAACGCGTCCACTGCTGTGTTCAGCTCGTCCTTGGTGCGGAAATGGTCTACAAGGACCAGTTGGAAAATATGAAAAATATTTGATTCTCGCCGCCTTAATAAATAATTTTCTTCGCTACGGCCCCGAGTGGGAGAAATTCGGAGTGAAGATTGAATGCCGTGGACGTGGAGGGCGTTCAGAAGTCTTTAAGGATGAAGTCTCATTAAACTCTGCATCTGGGTATCGTAAAGACGTGAACGGTGCCACCTGGAGAACGAAATTGTAATGCAATGATAAAGAAATACCATCTCCAGGGATTGCGCCCTTGCAACCCATTCCTCCAGACGTAAATTTATGGAATACATGTGATCTGATTTTGTAATATGAACGATTGACTTCTGTCTTACAAAGCGGAATCTTTTCTTATGTTTTCATTTTGAAAAGTCGATGCCCTGGGAAAGTTTTCTCGCTACCTCGGAGGCGCAGTTTGCTACTGCTCGTGGCGTAGCGTATTTTTCATTGTTTTGAAAACTCGCTGGCGGGAATCTGGAAAATATTCTTATTAAGACTTTATATTCAATGTGTTCTGAAAAACGTCACCTCTGGTGTTCACAAAACACGAATCCGTGAGTTTTCATTGTACGTTCTGTGCGTTCCCCATGGATCTTAAACCGTCGCCTAGTTTTTTTTCTCGGAATTCTCAAGCAACGTCTTGCTTTTTTTTTCTCGCTCGAAATTGCGAGAAGAAAAATCGAGATAACGGTTGAATTATAAAGAAAAGCGCTCGTGCACCAATCAGACAAATTCGATATTTTTTCACAGCTCAGAAATGGATACCGCGTCGAATTTTTACGTCAACCTTCTCGAGCGGTGTAGTCAGTTTGTAATGCCGAATCATTAATTTCATTTTGTTTATAAGATTGGATTTTTTAAAAGAAATTTAAAGAACTGGACGTGGCCGAGGTTTGTTATTAAAATACTGATTAATGGGAAATCATTCTGAAGCCGTGACGAGCATTCGGTAGATCCACTTTAGCCCAGGGGAGTTCAAAGTTAGCAAAATTTCCAGCAAAGATTTTCCTGCGAACTTCTTCAAACTGGCTCCATAACCAACGTAATAAAACTCTTCAGTGATCCCTGTGTAGTCTCTCCACACAGGTTACTGAATTTACCCCAAGAATCAATTTCTAAAATTTTGAGAATCTTCAACTGTAAGTAAAATTCTAATTTCCTCTAATTTTTATCTATTCATTCCTGAAAAATTTTTTTGTCCCCAGCACCACCCCTCTCAAATATACTACCGTTCAAAAAGAAAGTGGTCATTTTTTGACAATTATGTATTTTAATATTGTAAAAAAAAAAAGAAGTGACCAGTATTTTTTGAACGGTAGTATATTATTTAATTTTTTTCAAAATTCTTGTTTGCATTTTAGGGTCGGCGCAGCCGAGCCTTATACAATGGAAAAAAATGGTAATAAAGTTCTACCTAACGCAACAGTGGCGCTTGTTCAAAATGTAAGTATGTGAACAAACAAACGAAATACACGAGAATGAATCGCGTTTGCTTTTGACAGTGGCACTTGTGGTTTTCAATGTGAAAGTGAACGTAATTGTGTGTAAAAGAAACAGATAGGAAAATGGTTTTACATCGTGCTCACAGTCTCTGTAAAAGCGACTCGAGGTATCAACATAAGAAATCGATAGGAAAGGAGTTCGTTTTGTGAGGTTTGTAATATTATTGTGTATGATTCTTGTTGAAATTTATAGGTCGGCGTGAACTAACCAACATTTGTGAACAAAATGAGTTAGTAGTAGGTATCGTTTGAAAGAGCGTATAAGAGAAAATTTTTCATAATTGGACCCCCGATTCAAAAGTGTGTACTTACGTTGATCAAAGCTCATCAGTAAACTCTGTATCATATAGTTTCTACATGGCTCTTGAACTCAGAATCACGGGCATTGTCGTGAAACCCCATTTATAAAATTTCTGAGAGGGTACTGTTGTGTCCTTTTGCCCCTTCTGGAAATAATGAGCACTAAGAGTGAAAGAACATGTATTATCAATAGCACAGAATGCACTCTCTACTAAATGGAGGCAGGGTTGTGCCTCTACTGTAAAATATTTTTTCTACGTATAATGTAGAAAAAATGTAGAATATGTAGACTATGTAATTCATGTAGAATATATGTGGAATATGTAGAATATGTAAAAAAATTAGTAAACGTGCGGAAGTTTTGAGGTTTACGAGAGAAGTGTTTAGTCTGGATCAGAGCAACACAAACAGTTACACGTATTACAATTAAAGATATTTCTTCGAGTTTGATGCTCCTTTCTCGATCTCTAGTTGGCGCTTATCTAGCAGTTAAAGTACCGGAATTATTCGGTAGATGGAGTACCGAATAAGAATGACTAAAGATTAGCTACCTAGAGGTTTGACTGAAGATTGAGGAAGTGGGCCTTAAAGCTTGTGGAAAATTTCCTGGCTTCTAGTTGGCTAGTTTACCACTGTCTGAAGCTAGTCTTCCAGAGTCCCCATTGGCTAGAGAGATGATCAAAACCTATTACTTTAAAGGATTGAATGGGCACTGTGTTCAACGATGAAATAGAGTTAGCTAAACTCCTATTATAATACTGACACCTTAGCTTTAAAATGCAAGCTATGGAAATATATGAGTTCCTTAAAGAGCTATGAATGAAACATTCCTAACTCTTCTATACTATACTATATATCATCACTGCTCACAGCTGCATATCAGCTGTGAATAATGTTACAGTTTCCAACTTTAGAATTTAATAATAACGAAAATTCTTGCTAAGAATGAATTTCAAAAATATTCTACATATTCTAGATGTTCTCGTATTCTATGTCATTATTTTCTACATATTTTCCATACGTATTTTACACGTAGAAAACGATGTAGGCGTAGTGAGTTTAATCGACGGCACAGCCCTGAATGGAGACTAGTACAAGTGAAGATACTAATTAAGTGCTTAGCCGTTAGCCCATTTAATCGATGCGATTTTAGCGACATCTGTTGGTCAAATGTGGAAACGTGACCATATCAGAATAGTGAAAAGTACCTAATCTATCACTGTATGTGTGTTCAAAGATCTCCCATGTTCGGGACCCGTTTCTAAAACATGCTTTGTCTCGGTGCGGTTTCATGTTTGAGAAACAACTGTCTTGGACTTAGCACTTTTGGAATTGACATCTTCAATTGAAACAATAGGGCACCCGGTTGGGCAGGGCTATCAATATAGCAGCCAGCCAGACTATAGGTATGGATGAATACCTTTTTGTGATGTAGAATTGAACGAGGAAAACTTTGGAAAACTAGTATTTTCTTATATCTTCGAAGTTTCAAGGAAATATACTGCTTTGCGAGGTACTGCCGCCACTTGGGGAAGAAATTCGGTTGGGATCATTGAGGACTTCGAGTAGGTTAGTTCCGGGGTCTCAGACAGGGCCATAGAGACAGGGAGAGAGTATAATGTTACACCCCGTTTCCCAAGTATAGCGTAGAAAGTCGGTCCTCGGCAAATGCTGGTGACCAATTGTCGAAATTGGGGATGTGAAGGACTTTTTTTAAGATTTCAATTGAAAGGTTGAAATGTTTGAATTTTAATCGGTATTACCAGCTGCAGCCCTGGTGGTTTTATGGGTAGTAAAAGTAGATTGCTCGGCCTACGCTTAGCCGTCAATCTCCGTACAAAAAGGGTGTTCAGAAAATCTATTCTCTCTCAGAAAATTGAACGAATTTGTTTTCAAATTATGTGTTCTCAGTTTATTCTCCAGTCTCATCATCAGAACCATGTAATGTAAGTCATTTAACAAAATGGAATAGAAATTTTTCTTCCATGATTCATTTATTGTGGAATATTTGGCCAGAAACTAAACGACGTACCCATTTGGGCGGCTCCGAATTGTGGCCTATTTCACATTTAACAGTCGAATTGCGTCCGACCAGAAGTAGAAGTTTTCTCACCACCTGGCAACACTGGCTGCATCCCTACCAAGCTCCACATTTTCCTTCTCACTTCAACAGACTTAGCACTGTCAGCGGGCAGCTTGTGTGATTAAAAATGTGGAGGAATCTTCAGAGCAACGTGCGCGGTAACCACATGAATTAATAAATTCGTGCCCAAAAATGAATTTTGTAAAACCAGCACAAACGGAGCACAAACGATTGCGTCCACTTTTCTCTTTTCAATCCTTTGTCTAACCTCTTTTTCAAAAACCATTTCTTTGGCACACCCAAAAGTAAACCTCTACATCTTTAGAAGGGAGCAGCACAAACGACGGGGTTTTCAGCACAAACCAGCACAAGCGATCGGGACCATTTTCGATCCCCTCGGTGAAAGTGGGGGTGCTCCCGTTTCTACAGCACCCCCAAAAGTTTTCTCAAGTATCTCTGGAAGGGGGCACCACAAACGACGTGGTTTTCAGCACAAACGTAGCACAAACGAATGGCATATATTTCGTGTTCATCTGCGTGGGTAAGGGTACCTAGGAAATACACGTTGGGACGCAATTCGACTTCTGGTCGGACACAACTCGGATAGAACCCAGGACGCAATTCCACCCCTCTGAGCCGCAATTAAGCTCTCATTTTCATCTTTCGACCGCAACTCGGATGCAGCCACCCATTTATACGTTCCCTTTTATAACCCCATGAGCCTGGCTGGGAAGAGCTCGGATTTCGAAAGAGTTCACCTCTGTCGAGTCTCAATGTCTGAAATTTGTGCATTTTAGATTTCGCGTTTGTACAAAACCATTTCCTGCTGTTAATTTGTAACCCTTTGTAAAACATTTGCGAAATATAACGTTACAAGCTACCGCAAGGATTTCCGCCCGCCAATCACTTAGTTTTTGCACTTTTCCCATCCGTCAGCTGTCGTCACTCGCAAGGATCTTAACGTACATTAGGTACCCAGTTCGGGAGCTCAATTTTCTCGGTGTATCCATTAAGGCGCAGAAAAACGCCAATAAATTAACGCCGGAGGTTGAAAACGCGTGTGGAAAAAGCAAACTAGTAAATGTGGTTTTTCGTTGCTATCTCCTCAGTTTTCCCATACAATATATACGTATGGTTCGGGTATCCAGTGTGTTTGTAAACGGTCGAACGTTTTAAATTTTGTGATATTGCCGTTTACGATGACGTTGGCGTATAGTTTGTTGTCGGAAAACGTGTCGAATCAGAAAACGAAGGCTCCAAAACTGTCTGAGTGAATTGCCGGTAATGGCTTTTGCGAGAATTATTACCCAACTCAGCCCTTCTCCCCCTGACTGGTGTTGCTAGCGAGAGTCTGTAATCAAGCGCTCGAAATTACAGCCGTATTTTTTCCTCGTGCAGAAACAACAAACAAAAGAGGAAACGGGGTAATTAATGTCGCGTTGTGTTTTTGCTGTCGAACAGCTCAAGTGCTTGAGAACAGACCAAAGTGAAATTTCGGTAATTTTATTGGGAAAGCAACATGGAGAACCCGGGCTCCTTGAGTTTTATTTCTGGGGAGAAGAGACTGAAGTGTACTTCGTTTTTAATTTGTTGTCTAAACATTGACGGAGAGCAACGGCTTCTGTCTGATTCCGCCGTTGGAAACATAATGTGAAACTAGGTATTCTTGAAAACCATTATCAAAAAGAGTTTATTGGATTAGACTTTTCAGAAATTCGTTCGCTGGCTCTCGTTTCTTTGGGTTTATTGATTAGAATTCTTTCACCCCGACATTTTGTGGAAATATGTGGTTATCCACTATCCAGTTACGAGCCACGATTTCTGTTGATGCGTAAATGGTTCTAAATTACCAACACGAATCGATTTTTAGAATACTTTTGACGTGTAGAACGACAATACAAGAGCTCGTCTGCTGTCATGTATATTTCGTAAAACCTGTCGAACATTCTCAACATTGCCAGTTGTTGCTTATCTAAATGAAAAATAAGTAAAAGTAAAATGTTTGTATTTATGTCGGGATACGAGGTGAGTAACAGTCTTCAATAACCTTGCAGGCTGTATGAACGTGAAATTTGGACGCGTTACCAACTCGTAACTGGTTCCAGAAATGTAATTACATATCGTCAAATTTCCATCAATGCGAAGGTCGAATATGTAGAAAAACGTATGATTACATTTGTTTACATTAGGTACCTACTTCCTTCCTTGATACCAGTTCTCTGATTCTCAGAACTTTTAACGTGGGAACTATTTTGTCTGATACCGGCTGAAGCTACAAAAAATCAGTATATCGCATTGATAAGCTGATAAAACCGTAGCTGTTGCTTGCTCTTCTGGCTTTGGAGTCATGCATCTGTGTTACTATAGAGACATAAGCGAATGGAAGTTATTTTGTGCTAGAAATGTTGAACGTGTTTCGATCAGAGGCTTCATCATCAGGATACAGGAATTTACCATCAGCAATGACTTAAAAAAATTTTTTTAAAATTTTTTTCAAATTTTCACCCTTTTTTAAATGTTTTCCTTTGGGGGTTCTTTCAAACCCTTTTTTAAACAAATTGCTTTTTGGGCTTCAGAAGTAAAAAAATTTATTTTTAATCCCCCTTTGGTTCCCTTTTTTATTTATTTTATTTTAAAAAAAACAAAGGGGAAACCATTTTTTCCTTCTTTTTGAACCTTCTTTAAATTGGAAACCCTTTGAGGAAAAAAAAAATTTTTTAAAAATTATTTTCCTTTACCCCATGGGGTTGAGAAAAAAGATGAAAAAATTTTTTAAAAATTAAAAGACAGCTAACTCGCGAGATATCAATTCTCAAAAAATCAGCTGTAAACGGCGTTGTTCTGTAGTAACTTTTTCTTCTGCCCCGAAAATATCTCGGAAGTACACAAATGTCGCTTGGTTGGGTTTTTTTTAAAAAAGGGTCCAGTTCATAAAATGTTTGTATTTAACCCCTCAAATTCCTCTTATATAAGTTCCATATTATTTTCCCCTCTTTATACCTAACTTTTGTCTACTTCAATGTTCGATATTATTTGACTATTCAACATTAGCAAAAGCTTTTTTTAAAATTTCTACAAAGAATACATATGTACCCAAAACCCTTTAAATTTCAGTTTTTTTTTTTTTTTTTTTTTTTTAAAATAATACCCAAAAAAAACATAAAATTGCTTTCCCTAGTTCCCTTACTTTTTTCTTCTCATTCATTTTATTTTTGTTTTTCTTTTAATTATTATATTTCTAGGATTTTTGATGCATGGGGAAGCAGGGGGCAACCAGAACTTTTTTGGGGGCCCAAAAATTTGGGGAAACCCGGAACCGACTGGAACCCAAAAAGGGTTGCAAGAAACCAAAAACCAGAAACCGGAACCCGAATAATTGTTTGGTTCTTAAAAATTTTGGGGTTCCAGTTCCACAATATCCCTTTAAAAATTTTACTGTGAAAGATCGAAATTACTTATAGGGGAATGGCACTTTGGCTTTGTTTACATATTTTCCCCCCAAATTTGTTAAGTTTTTTTAAAAATGACTGAATAATTTTGCGCTTTTTTTTAAAGGGTTAAATTGAGTTTTTGGCAATCGGTGTTTAAAAAACCCTGACTATTATTATTAAATTTTAAATTTAGAAATAACGTAAATCCGAAGTCATAATTCAAAATGGGAGTATTTTACCAGTATGGTCATTTTTTCAAATTGTAATAATTCGCGAGAGAATGTTCGAAATTTTTACGGAATTTGTTTTCATAAAAAGAGTTTATTGGATTAGACTTTTCAGAAATTCGTTTGCTGGCTCTCGTTTCTTTGGGTTTATTGATTAGAATTCTTTCACCCCGACATTTTGTGGAAATATGTGGTTATCCACTATCCAGTTACGAGCCACGATTTCTGTTGATGCGTAAATGGTTCTAAATTACCAACACGAATCGATTTTTAGAATACTTTTGACGTGTAGAACGACAATACAAGAGCTCGTCTGCTGTCATGTATATTTCGTAAAACCTGTCGAACATTCTCAACATTGCCAGTTGTTGCTTATCTAAATGAAAAATAAGTAAAAGTAAAATGTTTGTATTTATGTCGGGATACGAGGTGAGTAACAGTCTTCAATAACCTTGCAGGCTGTATGAACGTGAAATTTGGACGCGTTACCAACTCGTAACTGGTTCCAGAAATGTAATTACATATCGTCAAATTTCCATCAATGCGAAGGTCGAATATGTAGAAAAACGTATGATTACATTTGTTTACATTAGGTACCTACTTCCTTCCTTGATACCAGTTCTCTGATTCTCAGAACTTTTAACGTGGGAACTATTTTGTCTGATACCGGCTGAAGCTACAAAAAATCAGTATATCGCATTGATAAGCTGATAAAACCGTAGCTGTTGCTTGCTCTTCTGGCTTTGGAGTCATGCATCTGTGTTACTATAGAGACATAAGCGAATGGAAGTTATTTTGTGCTAGAAATGTTGAACGTGTTTCGATCAGAGGCTTCATCATCAGGATACAGGAATTTACCATCAGCAATGACTTGAATAAATTTTTGATTGGAAAACTGATCAAATGGATTTGAAGACAGCTCTTTTAATAGTTGTGGTGCCATTTGAGAGGTTCGAGAATTTCGAAACCGTTTAAACGGTTAGAGATCTAGACCGCTATTTGGCTGTACAGAAGTAAAATCTTTATAGTTAATGCCCCGCTGTTCGCTGAGTGACTTATTTTAACAAAGAAGACCATTTTTCATCTATTTTGAACCTTCTCGGGATAAATTAGGATATCCACTTTGCAGGAGGTTTAAAGATTTAAAAAAAAAATAAAAATTCATATTTCCTTTACACATAGGGGTTGAGATTAATGATGAAGTCCAGTACATTATTTTACCGGAAGTATAAGAAAATAATTTGAAGAAGCTACACAATACAATGTGGATATATTCCTAAGTCATTCGACTAGTAGGTTGTGTCTATCCACTTTTCTCTCTCCTGTGCTAATTTTTGTATTTCTAAGGAGGATTTACACTTTGTATCCTTCATTATCTATTCTTCATAGCTCATTCTTTGTCTTCCTTTCCAGTTCTTTCCGCAACCAAACCCTCTAGCAGTAATAACAATATCCCTGGATGTCTTATATTGCGACCTATCACTTAAACTCTTCTCTTTATCATTAGACTCCAAATTTCTCATTCCCTTCCTATTCGCCCCAATACTTCCTCTTTCCTGTTGTTTTCTACTCATCTGATTTTCAACCACTTCCAAATCTATATTTGCGCTAAATATGTCTCCTCTTTGAAAAATCTCTCTCTCAGCTTGTTCTATCTTTATTTTTATTTTCTTTCTTCCGTCTTGTGTTAACAGACTATCCAAGTATTTAAATTCCTCTACCTACCGGCTTTATCTTTCCACCTCCGTCTTCCATACTTATTGAATTTTGTTTTCATCTACTGACTACCATCACTTTTGTCTTATTCATCTTCATTTTATATTTTATTTTCAAATTTTCATCTGCCTTTTCATCGTTTTCTTTAGTTCTTCTTTACTTTTTTCCACTATTGCATTGTCATCAGCATACCTTGTCATTTGAACCACCCCCTTGTATTTTCACTCCTAATTTCCTTTGATTCATTACTTCAGTTACTTTATCTATAAAAAATAAATACTACTGGTGACAAACAGCAATCTTGCTTCACTCTTTTGTGAATTTTTGCTTCTTTCAAGTGGACCCTTTTGATCGAAACCCAACCAAACGACATTTTGGAGTGTATAGAGTTATGTACTCGTATACCACCGGATAGTACTAGATGAGTAGAAAACGATGAAACAATTTTTTAATAATTAAAGACAGCTAACTCAGCGAGATATCAATTCTCGAAAATCAGCTGTAAACGGCGATGCTCTGTACGTAACATTTTCTTCTGACGAGAATATCTCGGAAGTACACAAATGTCGCTTGGTTGGGTTTTTCTTAAAAGGGTCCAGTTCATCCACTGTTTGTATTTAAGCCCTCTAATCCTCTTATATAAGTTCCATATTATTCTTCCCTCTTTATACCTAACTTTTGTCTACTTCAATGTTCGATATATATTTGACTATTCAACATTAGCAAAAGCTTTATTTAAATCTACAAAGAATACATATGTATCCAAACCTTATTTCAGTCTTTTTTTTTTTTTTTTTTTTAAATAATAGCCTGAAACATAAAATTGCTTTCCCTAGTTCCCTTACTTTTTTCTTCTCATTCATTTTACTTTGTATTCTCTTAATTATTATACTTTCTAGGATTTTTGATGCATGCGGAAGCAGGGGCGCAACCAGAACTTGTTTTTGGCAATAATTGGGAACCGGAACCGACTGGAACCCGAATGATTGCAAGAAACCAGAACCAGAACCGGAACCCGAATAATTGTTCTGGTTCTTAATAATTGGGTTCCAGTTCCACAATATACCTACAAATTACTGTGATAAGATCGTATTACTTATAGGGGAATGGCACTTTGGCTTTGTTTACATATTTTGCCCCCAAATTTGATAAAGTTAATAAAAATGACTGAATAATTTTGCGCGTTTTTCAAGTTAAATTGAGTTTTTGGCAATCGGTGTTGAAAAACTGACTATTATTATTGAATTTAATTAGAAATAACGTAAATCCGAAGTACATAATTCAAAATGTTGAGCTACTTACCAGTATGGTCAGTTTTCAAATTGTAATAATTCGCGAGAGAATGTTCGAAATTATACGGAAGTTGCTTCATAAAAATGTAAGTACCGTTTCATAAAAATTTCATTCTCATCATTTTTCACATAATTCCACTTATTTTCGAGAAATTTCGACATAAATGTATTTAATTTTGGTTTTTTCCCCCAATATTAATGATGAGCGTTATGGTGACGTCATGTGTCTCTGCCTTATACTAAATGAAGGAAATTCGGGCCGTCCATCCTACAGAGAGCGTTGCAATCTGCCATTGTTATAAGTTATGAAAAGATGAACCTATTTGTCAAACCCTATTGTACTGGTGCCAAAAACATTCCTCTTTTCATCTGCGATACTAGCGCTGGACGGTCTGAATACAATGTTGTCAATGTTGCTGTTTTGACTTCTGAAGAGGCCTTTGTGAATCATGAGTTATTTTAGGAACCGGAACCCAAAAGAATTTGCGTGATGGAACCAGAACCCAAAAGATGTTCAAGTTTGGAACCGGAACCAGAACCCGAACAAATGACTGGTTCCCATTCCCTGGTTTTTAGTGGACGCTAAAATTGAAGAAAAAAACTTGGGCATGGGTGAAAAATCGATTTGGTACCTCTACCTACCTATTTTCACGAATTAGGTAATGTCGAAAACACTCACTGGGGTGGAAGTCGCTGTACATTTGATCATGGGAGGGTAATGAAAAAAAATTGAATAAATATGGAACTTGAAAGTTTACCCCAAATTGAAGGGGATTTCAATCTCAACAAAACTTATGAGACCTCGCGTTCCTAACATTGCCTAATAAATAATTAATTTTGAAGAAAAAAAAAATTATTTATTATTTTTTTTATTTTTTTGGGGGGTATAGCCCCTTAGCCCCCCCTGTATGAAAGTGAACTTATAGTACGATAGTCTTCATATTTGCTTGCTCCTGCTTCCTTAGGGATCATAATTGACCTGATTTTCTGGATATCTATCGGCATTTCTCCTTCATCATACAAGAAGTACATTCTTCAAATGAACTCAGATAAATTTTTTAAAATTACTTAATCCTGCATTCTTTAATAACTCACTAACAGTTTCATCAACTCCTTCTACTTTACCCATTTTTATTTCTTTCAACGGTTTATGAAATTCTGATCTCCAAAAATAGGATCTCCTCTTTCTTTCTTCGTCCTCCACACTACAGGGTGTGCCAAAATAGTTCACCTGTTTTTAAACGCTTATCATGTGGCAACACTGATGCGTAGGCAATTTTCCCCCATGAAAATATTCGGCTATGTATGCCATTTAGTAAGCATGGCTCTGTGGTTTGGAGAACATTGCGGTTTCTGTGTAGAAACGTTTATTCTAGAAAAACAGTGTTGTGGCGACTCAGCGCGCATTTCGAAAACAGTTTAAACTGAAAAGACACGATCAGGTTTCCTCTCCAAAGGCAATCAAGTGGTAGACGGAGAATGTTTGACACAAGAGCATCACCATGAACGTGTTCAGAGAGGGGTGAACAGGCGCGGCAGGATTGCCTTTGGAGAGGGAACGAGATCGTGTCTTTTCAGTTTAAACTGTTTTCAAAATGCGCGCTGAGTCGCCACAACACTGTTCTGTTTTTTTAGAATAAACGTTTCTACACAGAAACCGCGATGTTCTCCAGACCAGAGAGCCATGCGTCCGAATCGATAACGACTAGAGATTTTTAAGCCTTCCTTATCTAGCTTATCCGCGATCATATTCCCTTTTATGCCGCAGTGCTCCTGTGTTCATAGTATAAGGTAACACGGTTCTCTTGAGTATGGGAGTATAATTTGTTAATGCAGTCCGCCACCGCCAGGGACGTAGTTCAGTGTGCCGATCAATAGTACCTCAATAGATTGACTGTGTGTACTTTGTTAGCAGGGCCCTTCTGCTGGTTTCTATCAACGGCCACTGTGATCGCCAGTACCTCGGTTTGGAGGATAGTGACTCCTTCACCCAGTGCCATTCAATTATTGTCAGCGCCTTCTGCATTTGTAATTCAGATTCCTACGCCTTGGTCATTCCTTGAAGCATTTGCAAACCACACATGCTCCTCTTTTCCTAGAATGCTTGGCCAATTTTTTCCCATGCCTCCCGTGTGGGTATCATTGCATGGTATAGCCTGTCAGAGAAGTGTTCCACCGCGATTCTGTCCCTTGGTATCCCAAAACATGTGTCTATCGTCTCCACAATCTGCCATATCTTTCCGTGTAATATACCTACGCCTGCTTGTCCTCTTTTCGCTGCTGTATTATTCCGTACTCCCCTGTCCAAAAATATTTTCTTTTGGTCATCTCACTTCACTAATTCCCATTAAATCTAATTTTAATATTTTCATCTCTTTCTTTTAAGTTTTCTGAATTGCCTACCTCATCCAGTGTCCTTACATATTCCATGTTCCTATATTCTCAATAGATAGTTTCTCACTAGGTAGTCTCCACTCGGACGTCCGAATGGGAGACTTTTCACGTCGGAAATCAGGGCCGTACACAGGATTTAAGTAAGGGGATGTTTTGCGATTAAAATTTATCCAATTGCCCACATGTATATGACGAAAATTTCAACATTTTTTGAAACTCTTATTTTCATACTTTTTTCAAAGAATGTGACAGATCCACCTTCCTCTCCGTCTCAGTCCATGTTTTTTTCGTGTTTTTTGCCACCCCCCCCCCCTCCATCGGAACGGCCCTGTCGGGAATTATTAATTTTTGCTTTGTGATTTGTCATCATATTATGGTGGTGGAGACGCATCTCCAGAGAAGAATATTGATGTAGATTCCCCTTGCTTTCTTCAGGGTTTATTTGTCGGAGTTTCCCTTCTTCTATAGGGTGCCTTTAGTTATTTTCTTTAAGCTCTCTCACTATGCCAAGTTAGCTTACATAGAGGGGGATTTGCAATATACCGAAGGTAAAATAATACATGTTTCATTCAGCATTGCCTTTTCTCTTATACCCATGTACTGGATTACTGCAGCAGTATCCGAAGTTACTTTCACCGCAGAGCTGTTTTGTTTCTTTTATCTACCTTAGCTGGAATAAGATTTTTCCCAAATTGTTTTATTAGGCTGTCGAAAAAGTCTAGAATAAAGCTGGAAGACTAAAGAAGCTTGACTGTTCCTGGGGGAATCGATTTCCAGATGGACGAGAAAATAAAAATTATCTCGCAGTTTTCTTTCCTCGACACCGAACACGTTGTCTCGACATTTACGTTTTAGAAAATTGGTTTTAAGTCGGTTATATATAGTTTTGAGAAGCTTTTCCAGCTGTGTAAAGTATATGTAGGAGCTGGAGACGGCAGCCAGCGATTAACGTGGATGGAGCCATTTCTATTATAAAAACGACAAAGCCTGTCGGCGTACTGTTGAGTCGAGGGTAAGAAATGCTATAATATACCCTCTTTCGAGCAGCAGCGATGTGTGAATAGCTACTGCGTTCGCTGTCTATCTTCCCCCTTTTTTCTTTCAGCCGTTTGAGAAATTGAAAACAAGGACGAGGAAGGCGAAACCGAAATATATAAATGAGATTGTCGATTCGGCGTGGAAATTCAGTTATACGTGATTGTCGCTGCCTGCTGTAGAGGAAAGTGGGGCAAAAGTCCGTACTGGAGTAAGAGTCCTGTCGCATTTTGCTGATAATCTTATCACTACTATGTCAACACTGCTTATGTATTCAAATAAAGGGAACACTGCGATCAAGTCATAGGAATTTTGGGGTATTCTGTGGAGTTGTACTCCGCGAATCTCAAAAAGTTTAGTTTTGTTGGTCTCTGATCTAATTTTTGAGTTTATGGGACACGTGATTCAAAAAAGAAGAATGCAGATTTTTATTTGCAAAGCATCATGGTACGGTAAGTTGCTGATTGTAATTATTAATTAGTGCTGAGAACTAGGTATTGAACTGAATAATTAAATGCCACTGAAGAAGGTACGTTTGGGGCCTAAGTCCTACTTCATTATGTATCTACTTTTGAGTGATTTTACTCTAATATTCTGTCAGAAACCGTGTTCGATAGTTTCTGTGCTTAAACCCTTTTAACTATCTTAATTGCGATTTCAGGGGAAAACGATCGAAAAGCGCTCATATCTTCTGTGCTTATATGTATCTAGCCCATTCAAAAAAACAGCTAGAAGAGAAGAAAAGCAGGAGAAGAATAACGATGTCCTTGGGAATAAGAACGCTGTTAGTGGAAAGAGGAACACCGTCGTTTAAAAGAAGAATGTATTTGTTGGTAAGAAGAATGCCATTGGCCGGCAAGAAGGATGCTGCGCTTGCAAAGAAAAAAGCTGCGCCGGCTAGAAAATCAGTATTTTCCCGATAAAACCGCAAGAATTTATTCCGACAAAACACGGCTTTTGTTTTTTATGCGAAGAGGCATATTCAAAAAGTCGTGAAGTATGGCCTCAGTGTAATTTTTGTGAACGTTGGGCCCACCAAGCTTGTACTGATTATTCTGACGTTGGCTTCTACATGTGTGACTTTTGCCGAAAATAAAATTAATTGGTAAAATTAATATTAAATTTCTTTAATCTTCTCTGTATAACTCTTGCCCTCGTGAATCCGAACTTCTGCTCTATTAGGTGGGGTAAGAGTCCGGTTCTTCATATTGTCGCATATTGTCAAAATCTAGTCTCTTACTGTAGGTAACTGCTCACTCTCTGTTTTTCAGGAAGCTTATAGGCTTTATTAATATTCTTCTTCAAAAAAGTCCTCGTAAAACAAGTTTTGCAGCTGCTGGAGTAGAAATACCGCTAAGTGCGGTCTTTTCCCCCGTTCTCCTAAATGTTGGTTAATTTAGTGAATTGTGTGGTCTGAGTCACCTTAAATGACCGCGAGACTTCACGCCTGCCTTCATGTCTTGTCATGGATTTTACGGCGGAAAAATCAGTTTCTGACGTATATCGTCCGGTATTCTTTTCGAGTCTTCTCAGTCGTAACGATGGATCTTGACACGTTTTGACAGAACTGTAACAAAACCTTGATAAGTCGTGACCGACACAACAGTGGGTCTGGTAGGCTCGAGGGATGATTTGCACGCCTGGGATTTCCAAGGTAGGAGTTCTCCTTTAGAAATGCGAAGTAGAGACATTGGCAGTTTTGACTGTACAGATATTCGCCAAAGTACTTCAGATCGCAACCAAAAAGAAAATGGTTAGATCAAAAATCTTGAACTCTAAAAGAGAGCTCTGCTCTTGTTGACGGAGGCTCAACAAGTCTGAAGGAGTCTTAATGGAATCTTAACAGAGTCTGAGAAAATGGTATGCTAATAAGCGTGTACTTTTTATGTTCTAGGTTCCCGGATGGTAATTTCTTCAGTATAAAACTTGAATTATGTCAAAAAGTGAACGTCGCCGGATGAAGGCCACAGGTAATTACATTATATCGAATCGATTATTCTGAAGGGGTCTCTCTAATTCAGCGATGGCTGCGATAGTTTCGTCTTCCCGCACATAAGAAAAAAATAAAAACTGGTGGATATTGCTCGCTTTATTCCTTCAGATCTGGAAATAACTTTGAACGATTATAGCTCGACGACGGCTACAAAAAATAGCGAGTTCAATGCAAGAGGGTCTGGAAATCGAGGAAAGCTGGTTGAATTCCAAAATTTCTTCGTTAATTTGTGACGAAATGAAGTTAATTCCCCGGTTCATCGAGTTTTGTTATGCGCCGGATTCTATGTTGGCTCTGTTGGCAAATACTTTGGTTTACTAAAATATTCTCGAATAAATTTGGAGGAATTTAAATTCTATATACATGAAACGTTCAGTCGCAAAAAACGTTATAGCTTGAACTTCATTGTATTGTACTGCTCTGATGGGCCGTATTATTTGAAGATGGCTTTCGTTTTAAATTGAACTCAGTTTAAGAACAACAGTGAGAAACAAACATATTAAACATGCAAAAGTATGTTTTGACATAAAATGGATAGCAAAATCAAATTAAGCGCCCACGAAGTTGTAAGGAATAGTAATAAATCAACTCACGGAAAAATGCAAAGAATATACCAAATTAACTTGAGTATTGCATGCCTTGACTTTGCCAAGGCTTTCGATTCAATTAAACATAAGTTTATGTTTAAAGCTCTAAAAAGTCAGAGGATACCAATAATATGTATAAATATGATTAAGGAAATGTATAATGATTTGAGAGCATGTATAAAAACAGAAACATCCGGAGAACTTTTCAGTATTAAAAATGGAATAAAACAAGGAGACCCTCTCTCATCCTCTATATTTAATTGCACCCTTGAAGAAATTTTTAGAAAAATGAATTGGGAAGAAAAAACAGTAAAAATAAATGGCGAATACCTTAATAATTTACGTTTCACCGATGACGTAATTTTAATGGCTCAAAATTTGAAAGAACTGGAAGACGTGATTGGGGAACTTAGTAGAGAAGCAAGGGAGGCAGGATTAGAAATAAATCTACAAAAGTCCAAAATTATAACAAGCGAAAATAAGGGAAAAATGCTAAGATTAGAAGTGGGTGAAATAGAATGTGTTGATGAAACAATCTATTTAGGACAACTCATAGGTTTAAAAAACTTAACAAGCAAAGAGATTGATCGTAGAGTAACCTTAGCCTAGAAAAAGTATTGGTCTCTAAAAAGAATTTTTAAAGGACCTTATAAATTATCAAAGAAAGGCCAGATTTTCAATATATGTATACGTACACGTCGAAAGAGCCCACCTTGTCGATTTTAGTTTAGGAGATACAGCCATTTTTATGAAAAATTATGAGAAAAACGAAAAATAGGGTTTTTCGCGTTTTGTATACCTGGAAGCATGGTCTATCAGCCGGCATAGAGATTTTTTCGATTTCGCAGTTTTTCCGAGAGACAGCGCGCAAAACGTCGCGAATCAGAACGGGCCCACTTTGTCGATACTCAGTTTTTCAACGTTTTTTCCCTCCGTACGGCCGAAATATGAAAGGGACCACTTTGTCGATACTCGTTTTACATTGATTTCAATGTAAAAAGGTCCACATTGTCTTGCACTCGTTGATGCACATTAATCGCTGCACATTGCTGCATTTTTGGGTGGACACCTTCTCTGTACCAGTGTACATCGAATTAAGTCCAAACTTTTCATTTTAAACGTAAAGTGTTCATAAAATATCGTTTTTTCAAAAAAAATTTCTTACTCAAACTTTAAACGCGTTTTCCTCGATACTACAATTTTTCAAACTTTGATTTCAAAAATTCCTAAAAATTCGAATTTTTGACTTAAAAACCTCGGGTTTGACTCGTTTTAACTGAAATTTATCCTAATATTACCCCCTGGCCTTAACTCCATACCGACAAGGTGAGCCCTTTCGACGTGGACGTACATATTATGTATTGATGGTGTGGTGGGACGTATGGCGTGCACGCATGCCAAAGTGGCCCCTGAGACACCGCACCCCCGGCACCGGAAACTACCCTTTCGGGCATCGCATTATGTATTATCCCTGTCGTTACTTATGGTGTCCAAACTTGGGCTTTAAATAAAAAAGATGAAGAAAAAATTAAAGTTATGCAAAATAGTATTGAAGGATCTATTCTTAAGTTTAAGAAAAATGATAAAATTAATATTACAAAAATAGAAAATCTTCTCCGAAATAATATTGATATACTGAAAGAAATAAAAAGAAAAAATGGAACTGGGCAGGACATCTAGCTAGAATATCAGACAAAGTTGGGCATATAGACCCTAATAACGTCAAAATAGTACAAAGTTTCCTAGAAAGCAGGGAAATTGGATGGTTCGACGACAGCAACAAAATAAAACTACAATACGAATTATCGGCGGGCGTACCTCAAGGATCGTCGCTTTCCCCAACACTGTTTAACATTGCTATGTCAGAAATCCACAGAAAAGTAGACGAAACAGAAAGAATTAAAATCCTAAGCTATGCAGACGACTTATTAATGATCGCAGGGATCAACGAAATTAATAATGCCGAAGTAATAAATAAAAAAATAGAAAGAGTGAACAACGCATTGAAGAAACTAGGGCTGAATCTAAACGTGAATAAAACTCAAATGATGTTCATATCAAGACGACATAACAAAGCAGAGTTCCAAAAGAAAATAGAGAAAGAAATAAAAATGGACAAGGTCAATCTCCAATTTAAAACAGAAATTAAATATTTAGGATTAATTCTAGACCCGGCACTAAATTATAATAAACACGTAGAATATATAACAAACAAACTAAAAACATACTACAACAAAATCAGATCCCTATATGGCAACCTATATGGCTATGACACAAAGAACAGGGAAATAATATACAACGCCCTCTTTCGCTCAATAACAGAGTACGGATCCTTAGCTTACAGCGAGAAATTAAGAAAATCAGACATCAAAAAACTAAAAACCGTGCAAAGAACAATATTGATAGGAGTCATATCCGCTTATAAAACAGTCTCTCACACAGCCACCCAAGTAATAGCAGGAAAATTACCAATAGACCTTCAATTAAAACTAACCAATCAAATAAAAAAAAAATAAAGAAGAAAGCAGACAGAGGAAACTCACAAATAAACAGTCAAAAGAAATGATAAATCGAGCGAAAAATGACATAACACAGGAATGGCAGGAACAATACGACAACGAAAGGACGGGAAGAAGGACAGCAGAATTGATACCCAACATAGAAAAGCGATTAAAAAATAAGAAACTAAAGTCCGACTATTATATGACGCAGTATTTAACGGGACACGGGAAATTCGCAACTTACCTGAAAAAGTTCAAAATCACAGATAATAGTATCTGCAGGGAATGTAAAGAAGCAGAAGACAGTCCAGACCATACATTCAGGGAATGCAAAAATTTCACTAAACTCAGAGAAAAACATAGCATTACAGACGAGGACTTGCAAAAATGTCTACAAGAAAAGGAGAGTCATGACAAAATGGGAAAATACGTCAAGGAAATTTTGGAAACAAAGGGCGAAATTAAATAATTATAATAATAGTAGTAATAGTAATAACAAAATAAATAAAATAAAGTAAATAAATAAATTAAAATTAAACTACATCGGATTAAGTTAAGTTAATATTAAGTAATTTAGAGACACTGTACACCAGTAGAGTAAGCATAAATATACTTATCCGTAGATTGTGAACCCCCGACTCCCCTGGCACGAGAAACAATTGTAAAGTACCAGGGAAGAAGGAGTAGTTGTATACCAAACAAAAATAAATAAAAAGTTTAAAAAAAAAAAAAAAACTATCATTTTGGCAGTCATACCAAAAACGGAAAAAAGGACAACAAACCAGGAGGTGGAGGGATGGCTTTGATCGCATGTTGTAACGTAAGCATTTTCAAAGAATTGCCCTCGAACGAAGCGAATGGGCAAGCTTTGCCCTTTCTAGGGCCACAATAATGTAATAAAATATTAATTACTGTACTAAGCAAATATAATTGTAATATGGTTATTGTATAAGGCTAATAATAATAATAATAATAATAATAATAACTGATTGAACATTGTTTTCAGTGCTAAATTCCCACTGTTTCGCATTATTTTTTCGAGGTGGGGTCGAGTTCCCCGACCCCCCTCCCTCCCATGGAAACAACCATGTTCTCACCGTTGGAGGCTGAAATTTTCTGGAGGTACAAGAATGGAAAAAATGCAATTCGCTATCGATAATTCTTGAATTTTTGAAATTCTGAATCAATTGTCATCTCTTTGTTTCTTCATTGGTTACATGCAGGGAGCGGAATTCCATGAAATTATATGTATGCCAATTTGATAAAGAAGCGGTACATGAAGCATACTCCAACGTTTCAGGCCATTCTGAGAAAAATGAACCCTATTTTATTTTGCATATTTTGCCTATGAACGCATATTTTTACATAATTTTTGCTATTTAAAACGCATATTTCGTGAAATGTCCGATTGTTAGAGCATATTTCGATAATTTGCAATATTTGTCATAAAAAAACACTTTTTTCTCAAATTTTCGACGAATTTGATTTGTTTTTAAACGTTGCAGATAAAAGTTACTTACTAGCGCTCCAGAAGCGCAGATTCGTACAACCAACTTGGCAAAGGGGCAATAGGGCTTTCACACTTATAATAATTTTATGAATCTTGTACATTATTCGAGATTTCCAGTTCTTTTTGGAGCGCTAGTATCACTGGATGAAAAGGGGTAAAAATAGTGACGTGTCACAAGAAAAAGGCCTTAGTGGTAGGTGAACACTTAGACCCTTTTCTTGTGACATTTCACAATTCTACTGTTGAAGAAGATAGTCGGTGGTACCTTAAAGTAAATGCAACAAAAGTACTTCAAAAACGACAGAACAAATGTTAGCTTCACGGTATCATCGACTATCGTCATTAACAGCAGAATTTTTACCCCTTTTCGTTCAGCGACACTAGCGCTTCATCAGGAATTGGAAATCTCGAATAGTTGAATAAAATAACGATTAAAATCCGAAGATAAAATGAATAATTCTGTGGTTACTCGTTGCACGGTATGAAGTTGTTCACAGTTTGCCAAATTTGGCTAAAAAGAATAACGATTTTTTCCCTTGATTTAAACAATCATTCAATTTTTTTTTAGCGCAAATTTATCGAACATTAACATTTACATGTCGTAAGTAAGTAGATCTCGTCACGCTCTGTGAAATAACACCCATATTATATTAGCGCATATTTTTCTGGTCTTAGCGCATACATAAATATTGCATATTGAACCATCCTAAACCTCATGAAATTCCGCTCCCTGGTTATATGCTGCACTGGGGTATTTTTTTCTGTACTTTTTATTGACTTCTTGAGAACATGATACCATGAAGCCGAAGGCCGATGCTTTTGAGTGCATCGAGCTGAACGCTGAAAATACAGTTTTCAAGGTCAAAAGTTGAAGCCGTATAATGCGATTTTTAGTCCCCAACAGGCAGGCTATCAAATCCCACGCTCATTTGTCGGAATTTTAATTCCACATTTTCTTCATCCTGCACGTACATATATCGTCCGCTCCATTATCCCGGGGATATCGCGCCTAATGGCGAACTATCTTCGAGCTGGCTCGTTTTCGATCTTAATTACATTTATTAATCCGCCGTTTCCAGATTACACGGTACGTATTTTGGTTTACAAATACATCGACCGAACATCGTGTATAATTTGTATTCGTGTGGTGTACCGAGGCAGAGCTGTCAAAATTCTGGGCGAGTAGAGCCAGCAGCATGCCGAGTGTTGGAGCGAACGTTCGAGAGCCGTTTTAGTAAAAATTCATTATTTCCATTGTGCAGTCGTTATATCAGCTCCGCACCCCTCTGCGCCGTTGTAATAATAGGTATATCGTGTGGAAACACTATAAAACACGTTGCTATATCCGTCCGATCAGCTGACTGCGGGGTGAATACGTAAATACATGGAACAGAAAGAGAAACAGCAGCGAGCAGTGTGTACCCGTTCGCTTCTGTAAAAATCTGTTCGACAGTCGGCATGTTGTGACTTGCTAGCTAACACGGAGGGGAGGGGAGCGGGCTGATCACTCCTCGAGCAGTGTGTGACGCGTCTACTCGCCTGGTTTTCAGCTGTAGCTCGTCAACGATCAGCTGATCGCTGTACACACAAATCAGCTGACCTACTTGTACGATCTTGGTCGGGTACACGAGCAAGAGGGAGCGTGCGGTAGCCGTACCGTTTTTTATGTATCGAAAACTTGGGCAACACTTACTGGTAATATTTACCCTTTATGGTTGCGGAGTGTTGAAGAGCGCGGGGAAGTTTATGTGTTTTCTTTGTTCGCGCAGTGTTGCTCCGCGCTGCGGCGTTTACTGCGTGACTGGACTTCACCGCCTGTACGGGACTTTTCGAATTACGTTTGAGCGTTCGTGTGCCTGCCATCCCAAAAATCTCGTCTTTCGTTCTACATCAGCTAAGGGGGCTAAAAGGCCGCTGGCTATTCGAGTATCAGGAATTGCTGGAGTTGAACTGTTGACTTTTACGAGAATGTTGAATGAACGCTATTGAGTTAGGTGAAGAAAAAAAACTCGTGACTGGACGAAGGTGGTCTTGTGTTCCACTTTTGGTGGACTTTTCAAGTGTTGGTTAGGAAGACAAATTCTTTGCGACTTGCGAGCTATCGCGCGTCCTCGAAGCTCGACCTGGCTCGGGCTGGAGTGTCGGATAGCGGAGAGAAATTGGGCGAGTGGTAAATGGTAACAGTGCCATGTTAGTAAGTAGGAAAACGAGCAATGTTAGGACGGGACGATACCAGTACGCTAGTTCGGTCTAGGACGTTGTCGGTGGTGCAGGTTTGTGCGGCGCGGTATCGTGTGCTCGGCGTGAATACTGTGGATTCTGTTTTGCGATTTTCCTTTGTTCGGGAAGGACCTTTGAATTGACTTTTTTTGGAATTACAGATTTAGCTCGGGTTGCGCGATGTATGTGATCTGTTCGGTTGCTTTCGAATCGTGTATGTGCTCGGAATGGATTCACTCGGAAATGTCAGGTAAATACGCATTGTAATTGGCGAAAACTCTGTGAGCCCAGTCTCGACTCTCGAGTGCTAGTTCGTCGTTAAATTTGTGCGAGATATGCGAGGATTTGTGGACTTCAGATGTTGCGAATGAGGTACTAATAAATTGTTGCTAGCTTGTTGAGCGGAAAACTGATAAGTATGAAGAGTAGTTCGGATGAATTCAGTTTCATAATCGGATTGATTCGTGTATTCCTAACATGCGTGCGAGGAGTGTACTCGAGCCCCATCGAAGTATATCCGTGTTTTGTAGACCTGCGATACGTTCCCATTAACAGATAAAGTGAAAGATTACTTATTTTTCGCAATCTGTGTTGTGTAATTAGCCGCTGAGCACAATGTAACTAGACCGTTAGAAACGAAGTGCGTAATATGGAGATCACAAGCGGTGGATTTTCTTCTCTGAGGAGAGCATTTACTATTTTGAAATGAACGGCATTTTAAACAAAGGTACGCGAAGATACTGCCTATGATCATTTTGGCCTAAAAGCTAGAACGAAGAGATGAAAAGATTCTACCTATGATTATTTTGTCCGAAAAGCTAGAACGAAGAGACGAAAATGCAAGGAAGTTTTTTAAGAAGAAGGGAGTAAGTATACAGAAATTTTGTAGATAAATTTGTTACGAATGTACAGAGTTCATATTTTAATTTCATAGACAAGAAGGTGTATTCTTTGAGAAAATATTCTGAGAAAATGCTGGAGAACTTTCTGTTATGGTCTCTCTTGCGAAACGAAAAACGAAAATGTTTTGTTGTATTTTTCAAGAATATTTTCAAGCATTTCCTGTATATTCCTCAACGTGTTATAATTGGTTGTGTAAGATCTGAAACTTGACTTGCTTAATTTTCGATGACATCGAGTGGTAATTTATGACTTATGGGTCGGAAATTTATGCAAATTTTACTGGTTTGTGGTTTCAACTTTATAATGAAAGTGAAAACCAATGGATGATATGAAAAATCGTAAACATCACTTCATTTGACATTAATTGATTTAAATTATTTTAAACTTAATTGAAGGGATACTAAAAATCTCTGTATTTTGAAATTAAAAATAAACTTCAAAACCGTTGAGATTGGGACATTGAAAAATTTCAGTCTTATTTTTTTGCACTTAGAAATTAAATTTTGTCAATTTCAAAAGTAAGCGTTCGCCTTTTCAAGAGTAATTTTCTTCCGCTTTTAAAATTAAAAATTATGAGTTTGATTCACTCGATTTTGACTTTACCCATCTCTGGTGAAAACTGTGTTACAATTGATGAACAAAGAATTACTACCAAATGATTACACTTGGAGGTATTATGCGTAGAGAAACCAAATTGTTAAAAAGTGGCAGAAAAATACCCTAAGATTAGAGTCATTAAATCGTTTTCTCAAAAAATTATTTAAAATTCTGTACAAATCGGTTTTCTTGTGCTTTTTGAATTTTCGTATTTCTAAAATCACGAAAATTAGATATAATAGATAATCATTAAAATCAGTACACTAATTGATTTACAAATCAAACATGAAATGATTTATATCAGTTAAAATTAAAAATTTGAAAGCTTTTCATTCTTTGATTTTTTAACTGACTTCCAAAACGCGCTTAGTCCAAAAAATCTAAATTCTAGTTTTTGGCGCAGTTTGGTGGAGGAAGTGAACAGGCGCCTTTCAGAGTAGGTGTCACGATTGCATCACGACTTAGAGCCAGCTGAACCTTCTTTCGTTTTCTTTTTTTAATACTGACTTGTTTTTTTAAATTTTATGAATATAAAACTCTTACGACTATAAGTCATATTTGCTTTTTCCTGTTCGGGAGGGGGGGGGAATGATGTCTGATGGGTGGTGGGAGGGGAGCACTGTTCACGTGTGCCTCGTACACGGGAATGGTCGTCTCTAAGCTGTATCTTCCGATAAGATGTACGAATTTTGACCTTTCACAAATATGACATGGTCTGCTGAAACGAGCTAAGTCCACGACTTCCCCCACGTTGCACTCCTGTAGCTCGAAGACTGTTCGCCCGCCAACGTTCATACTTGGGTGGTATTAGTATTGATCCCTCTTCTTCCCATCTACGCAGTTAAATCAGTGTTACCACTTATTGTTCGCGAGTCTGAATGTTTTTTTCGATTTCCCAACATTTCGTTTTTTGGACTAAGCGCGTTTTGGAAGTCAGGTCCTCAATTCGTATTTTATTTTAAATTTGTGATTTTATTAATCTCTAATTATGCATAATGCCCAGATCATACTCAGAAATGGGTAAAATCATTAAAATTGTTTGTTTTCAAAATAACCTGAAAAATATGCATAAATAAAAATTGATTTATAGTGAACTGTTGATTTTAATACCCTAAATTACGGTGGGAGGATGAAAAAAACGAATATTGCAAATAATGAGAAATCAATTGATTTTATTGAAGAAACACATTTTTCAGTGTTTATTTGGAACAACCAACCTCTCAAAAATGGGCAGAAGCAAGCTAGACGCAAAAATCGTGTAAAGAGCCTTTATTTTGCTCGTTCACTCAGATTTGGTGGTTGACATTGTCATCTTGTTTGCCCTTCTCCACCTCTCCTTTCTCTCCCAAAAAATAATCATGTTACGGACCTGTGTACCGGTTATAAATTATGCCTTCATTGCCTTTATACTATTGGGTTTATCGGGGCTTTGTAAAAAAAATACTATAAGTGCAGATTTTTTTTTTTAGCATTAATTAACCCAAAAACTGAGTTTCCATAAACTGTTGAAGTGCATTAAGTTCAATATCATTGACTCGAGAAGATACAGAAGCGGACCAGCTCTGGCGTAAGAAAGCAAATACCTTGGGTCAATGGCGGATTCAGCAGGCGAAAATTAGCTGACTGCTCCCTCCAAAAAAAAACAAGTTATTTCTTTCCAGTAAAGTGATATTATTCAGAAAGAATGGACGTGTATTTTAAATAATCAGTTTGCAGTCAGTAACCTCATATTTCCAGAAGGGGTGGTGTAAAGTTCGGTTACCAGGGGTTTCAGTCCATTGTCGTGGTCAGTCTTTGACTAGTGCAAATATAATGTGCCTTGTACATTTTTCAGCGCAACAAATGGCAATACTGATTCATTTTTGATCCCTGAACACGATTCAGTTGCCAGATCGTAATCATCGGCGCAGATGATGGTACAGTTTTCAAAAATTCAGTGGGAAAAAATTCTTGAAGCTGGTTTGTCCATAGTGGTGGATATTGATTGTTTCGTTATGGCCAAGATATCAATCGTTTTGGACAAAAGTCGTCCCCCTTCCGTAAATTTTGATGTTCCTGCTTTGTGAAGTCGTTGAATATTCTCCGCTACTTAGAACTAAGTTTTGAGGGGGGGGGGGATTCGTATTTTCAGTTTCTGAAGAATGACCCTGTCCCCTAGCGCCTCTGGTGTCTAATTTTATGGAGGCAATTTTGCATTCTGTGACCAATTATAAGGCATTATAATTGATTCTTATGAAAGGACACATTTTTTGTTACTTCATTTGCGGCAAACACATTTCAGAAAATCGACATTTTTTATAATAAATAGAATGATAATCGGACTCTCCTTGGGCTACAAAGTTGTTCTGTATTTAGGCGCCCCTGGTTTCTGATTTTATGAAGAAACTTACGCATTTTCTAACCAATTTATAGATTATATTTGATACCCATAAAAGGACTCATTTTTCGAAGTCTATTTGCTACAATCAGCTTCTAAAAAATAAGCTGCTCTTGTTATGAACGAAATAATCGGACCCTTGCTTTGCTGAAATGTTCTTTTACGCTCAAGTGTCACTTGTTCCTGATTTTATGGAGGCCACGTCCAAGCAGTCGTGATTTCTAATAAAAGGGTGGAGGGGGGAAGGAATGAAAATTATTTGCGATAGCCAATTTGAGAAAAACTGACTGCTTGTGATACAGTCGCAATTACTAGACTCTCTTCGTTGTAGGAAGTTGTCTGCAGTGAGCACATAATTTTTTTGAATTTCCGATGGCCTGTTTATACCCACTTGTTCTTAAAAGGGCATTTTTTAAAATTTGAAACCAAAAACATAAGTATCATGGTCCTATGCATCAGTAACTTTTTCATGTGATGTCAGCCGACTATCCAAAACTTGGCAGTCTTCGATCTTCTCATAATTAGACCTTCTGTTAAACAGAATTTTTCGAAGGTAAGTGATATACTACTTCAATATAGACAAACAGAATACCTAATGGACCTGTCTGAGCTCCAACTTCGGGCCCCTAAAAGTACGTGCATTCACGGCATCATACCAGCTCCTCACGACTAACAGCAGGGGGTGAAACTATTTGAAACTTTTCATTAGATGCTTTTAAGGCCTTGCTAAGACTTCTTGAAATGCTCCAAAATTTGTTGCGACACTTTTCGGGAGGTGAAAAGAGGGGGAGGAGCGTGCACAATGTTCCTAGTCACAGTTGAAATGGTCTCTACTAAAAAAGTAAAATCCGCCGCCACCGCCGCCGCCTCCGGGAAAAAAACGCACTGCGGGTTGCCTATCTAAAATTCCGAAAAATTGCAGGGGCAGATCAGCTACTTTCAAGGACATAATCTGTTCTAATACAAAATATCTCCAAGTTTTAAGACATAACCGACATAATGAGACATAAAAAGACATAATTACCCATAATCTTCAAGATAACAAGTCGCTGCAGGTTGCCTACCCGGCCCCTTAATTACTCAATTTTCCCGTGGTAGCGGTTGTGGAGGAAGCTCTTGAAGGGGGAGGAAAGCCATTGGAAAATTGCAGGGGCAGATCAACTACTTTCAAGGACATACTGGTTCTAACATAAAAGATCTCCAAGTTGTAAGACATAACTGACATAATGAGACATAAAAAGACATAAAATGACATAATTACCCATAATCATCAAGATCACATGTCGTTGCCGGTTGCCTACCCAGCCCTTTAATTGCTCAATTTTTCAGGGGTAGCCTACCCTCAGGAGGGGTTCATGGTTGAGAAGGAAGTTCCCGAAGGGTGAGAAGGGCCTCAGTGGGGGCGTGGGCTATGGATGGAGATGGTGGCCTTTGGTGGGGCGGGGGTAAGATGAGTAAGAGGACCTGGTGGAGGAGAAAGTCCTTGGTGAGAAAGGGGACCTGGGAGAGAAATGGCCGTGGTGCGGGAGGGGCTGTTGGCGGGGTGGGGTCTTGAGGGGGAAGGGCTCTTGAGGGGAGGGGTGGTCATGGTTGTGAGAGCTCCTGAGTGGATGGTCAGGGATCTTTAAGAGGGTTGGAGGGCCATAGTAAGGACAGGGGCTCTGAAGGGCGATGAAGCCCATGGGGTAGTGGTGGGTGAGAGGTCCTCGTGGCGGAGAAAATCCTTGGTAGGAGAGGGTGGCCATTGAGGAAAGAGGAGGTAGAGGTGGGTGAGGATCATAGAGGGGCAGTAAAATTTTAGTCGATAAAGTCCCGGGGGGAAGAAGTACTCATGGTAGAAGAGGGAGCTCCTAAAGAGCAGGAAAACCACGGTGGCGGCGGGGGCTGTAGAGGGAGGTAAAGGCATTGATTGGGGAGGGAGATAATAGTAAGGAAGGGGTCCTGGTGAAGGAGGAAGTTCTTGGTGAGAGAGGTGGCCGGGAAGGCAAATTAAGGCCGTAGTGCGGAAGGTTCTGGTCCAGGGGAGGGGGTCTTGAGAGGAAGGGTTCTAGAGCGGGAGGGGTGGTCATGGTGGTGGAAGCTCCTGGTTGGAGGACCAGGGGATCTTCGAGGTGGTTGAACAAGGAGGCCGTAGGGTGGTGGACCCGCGGAATGGAAGACTGTGGAGATGGACTAAGACCGCCATTGGGAGGGAGTAGAGACTGCGGATCGCCTACCCTGTCCCACTAATAGCTTATTTCTCCATGGATAGCCTACCCCTATGAGGTGGTTCATGTTGGAGAGAGAGCTCCAGGATGGAAAGGCGATCCATGGGTGATGTGACCTCAGGAGGGGGATAAAGGCCCTGGGTGGTCTGGGGGTAATGGTGAGTAATAGGTCCTGGTGGAGGAGGAAGTCCTTGGTGAGAGAGGCGGCGAATGAAGGCCATGGTGCGGAAGGTCCTGGTCCCGGGCAGGTGGTCTTGAAGGGAAGGGTTCTTGTGGGGGAGGGGTGATCATGATGGTGGAAGCTCCTGGTTGAGGACCAGGGGATCTTTGTGGTGGTTGAGCGAGGAGGCAGTGGGTGATGGAGCCCCGGAAGGGGAAGACTTTAGAGAGAGACTAAGCCCGCCATTGGGGAGGTTGTAGTGACGGATTAAGAGGTCTTGGTGGGGGTGTGGTACGTGAACAGAAATGAAGACCATAGTGGTGTGGGGTGGTCGAAGGACGTGGTCCTAATTGAGGGCACTCGGGGTGGAAGAGGGTGATCGTGGGAGACTAGGTGGAGGACTATGGCCATTGTGGGGGAAGAATTTGTGGCTAAGGAGGGCTGCGACTGTTGAGGCGTGACCGTGGAGGCGGAGAGCAGGACTGTGGCGGTTGGACGAGACGCGAAGCGGCCAGGGGGCGAAGCCCCCTAGTTTGTATTATTTTCCTCGGTTTTTAGGCATATTTTGGGAATATTTGGCCATTTTGGATACCTTTTCGGGAATATTTCTACTTTTCTGCTGGAAAACAATAATAACATCTGAAAATTCGATAGGAAATGAAATGACAGAAACTGGTTGGTTGTACATTAGCGCTCCTACATTTTTTCATGGTTCAAATCCGAATGCGGATGTGAAGTTGTACTTCTGAATTATGTTATCTGTGGCATGTGTTGATTTCTTTATCTGTGATGGACCAAGTTTTTGTGTTATAATTTTTGTGTCACAATTATTCAGCTTGGAAAGTCCTGCATTTTGATACCTATACTGTGTGACTGAATATTTTGAGCATATTTTACACGTGAGGGAATATTTTGACTTATTTTGGCCTTTTTTGGAGAATATTATATGCGCATATTTCACTGTTCTTAGGACATAAAATAATTTTCCCTGAATATGACGAAACGCGTCTCCCAATATCAGCTGTTTCGTGTTTTCATCTCATCCTGTTGGCGAGAATTTGAAAATCGGCGCGAAAAGACGCGAATATGAAAAACTATTCGGTCTAGCTTCTCTCCCCAGTGTAAAGATTTTTTTGAGGAAATCGTAATGGAACGAAAATTTGAAAACTAATGATTTCACCTTCTGGGACATCCTGCCATCGGGTTTTGTTTTGGTTCCCCTCTCCTTCGCAAATGTAGATAAGAGTGAATGAAAGGGACTTCCGAGCTTTTGGGGGAAGAGCAGTGGCTAGCTAGGATTTTATCGGGGGGGGGGGCAAAATAAAATTTTCAAGGGAGAAAAAAGTCGAAATGAGGTATTTTTTTACAAATCGCCGATATCAGAAACTATGTAAAATTATTGGGGTACGTGCCTCCCCCTCCCCCGACGCTACGTCACTGGGAGAAGAGTAATTAATCCACAAAATTTGAAAAAAATCTAAAGACCTCATAATAATTATTATCGCGTTACGAAAGAGTCCATTGTTTTCAAATATACGACCTTTTATTGTATCTGTTGATACTCTTGAATTGGAGCCTCTTCCGCTCCCCTGGTGCCATAACCTTTTTACTTTCATAGCATTTGTCGTTAGATATGCTGCAGCTTTCTTCAGCTGAATTCCAGAATTCATTTTAATAGTTACTATGTTCCCTCCCCCTAAACCATCCAGGCTCCACGAGGGAGGGGCTAATTCCAGTTACTTTAGTTTTCCTCGAGTTCCAAATTCTTTACAAGATTCTAAAGTCAATTTTTTGGACAGGATAGCCAACAAAGCTCTTGAGTCGCTGATTTCGAATATCGCCTCAGATTTTTATCCGACCCCTTCCAAAGCACTGTCGTAATACGAATTCAGCTTCTCCGGCGAAAAATTGCACGAAGCATCGAAATAGGGGTGATTTTGTGTCGCTGATTTCGAATATCGCTGCCGAGTTTTAATCTGGGCCAAATTTAGGCTCCCATGCTTTTTCAGTTGAGAAATTTTTACGACGTGTTATTTTCTATTAACAACACTTTGAATAAATAAAACTGTATTTCCCCCCTATTCGGTGGCTTTAATTAGAAAGGGTGAATTCCGAGTCAACCGTTGCTTGCACTACGTTCTTGCTATCTCATTGGTCGCACCAGGAGAGACAGAATCCAAAAATTACTCGTAAAATCGAATACAGTGACCTCGAAAACCTATAAATCAATTTCAGAATTTTATTCTTTCAGCACCCCCTCCCATTCATGGTCGGCATTACGTTACACGAAAAAAATCTATGAACTCTTTAATTGACATTGCACCACGCTGCACCCCACAGAGCGTGTTTTCGTTTCCATAATTAAATGTTTACACTCCCCTTGCCACAGATTTATAAGCACACGGTAGTAGAAAAAAGTTTGTGAAGTGATTGACGATATTCGCCGCTCACGATGTTCAAAAAAATTTGACCCCCCCCCCCCTTGCACGTGTAACTTGTATTTGAAGAGTCTGGAAAACTGGAAAAATTGGCCTGGAAAACCTGGAAAAGTCAGGGAAAATCAATTCCGAATAAGAATGGACACCCTGCCTCAGAAGGAACTCCGAAAGGTTCAGAGGTTCAGATCTAAGGGACTCGTGACTTTACATTAAATCTAACGAATTCACGTGTCTCTCGTGCTTGAATAATCGACAATTCGACCCTTTATTCGATGATGGCACGACTGGAGACATTTAGAGGACCACAAGTTACCTTGAAATTGACGGAGCTACTTATCTCGTCGTAGACCTCGTATACTCATTTTCTACATACACGTAGTGCGAATGTAATTGCGTATTGGTTTCGTTTTTGGCTCCTACATTTAGCTGTGTGGTCGTACATCGTATACCAAACGAGTAGGTCGAGTATACAGAAACGTAAAATCGATTCGGTCTTACGTCGAAACTGGTTTTCGTCGTACAATTAAAACCACACTGTATAGTCGAAATGCTGATGATGTCTACCTATTGCGATTCGGCCGAATCGGTTGCATGTGCGCACCGATGTTGAGATCAGGTCTCCGGTGCGAACATGGTGTCGAAATTGATGTGGAGACATCGAAAACTCCTCATTGGTGTGGAATTATATCTGGTTTGAGTAATGACCTAAGGGGTATCCTAGACTCTTTCTTCCGTACCCGTAAAGTTTACACTCGTCTTTCCATGTTTCCATTTTCTCTTTACAAATCTGTTATCTCATCTGTTTGTCGACAGCACGCTAATATTATTCCTTTCGCATTTCTTTAGGGGGAAAAAAGTATCTTGGCCATCCTAACAGGTTTTAGATACGAAGTCTAGATTTGTACGCATGTGGATTGTGCAGCTACATGTACCGTTTTTGTACGTCGTGGTATGTACAAAAAATCTAACTTTATGCAGTCGTTTCTCAAATATCGGCGTAGGTATTTCTCTTTCCCGCGAGCAGGGGTAGAGTGGTCCGCTGGGCAACCGGGTCAGATTGCCGGTGGCCTGGCACTGATATGGCCTGATGAGCCCAGAATTGATTTAACTTCTTCGAGCCACTTCAGTGCTTAAGCCTTCTTTAAGGCTCCTGTTGTGTTAAAATTTTTTTTAAATTCTTCACATGCTTAAGACTCTACAGATCTGATGAATTTGGGCAACATTACCCCAAGCCTAGAGACTCTTTAAAGCTTTTTCAGCGATTTCAATATTTTTTACGCTTTTAAAATTGCTGAGATATTTTAAACTATGTTATGTATTTAAGACTCTTTTGGATTCTTTTCAGCCTTTTTGACATTCATTTGGATGGGCTTAGGACTCGAGACTCTTTTAGGTTCCTTAAATCTTGCTTGAAACTTTTCAAGGCTTCTGACCATCATTTCTAAGGATCTTCGAGTTTCGCTTAAAGACTATTCCTGGTTTGATTGAGATTGTTAACCATTTGCGTATGTACGCAAAGCAGTCGCTCCAGGTGATTGTTACCGAAAACAAAATATACTGTTCACTGATTGGTGGATTTGGACGGAAACATGACATGGGAGGATGATGATTTAAAAAAGTTATCCAAAATATCCAAAATTAAGCTCATCTGATAGGAAATGAAAAGGGCTACAACTTTTGTTCTTAAGTCAATATTATAAAAGCTGCGAGCAACACTTTTATGAGCACACGTTCTTATGGTGTAAAGTACACGTATCCAGGGACTCTAAAGTCAATTGTTTTCAGCTTAAAACTTCGCTTAAACTTTCTATTCGATTGAGTTTCTCAAGCTGACTTCAGCCAATGATTTTTTCTGTTTGAAAGACTACTTAAGCCAATCCCATTGGCCTAATTTCGTGTTCAGCTTAAACTTAAAATTAGGCCGTTAATGGCTTAACCTTTGAATCCATTAGGAATAAGAGCAGTTTAGAATAATCGGCAGTAACAAAAAAAAAAAAAAAAAAAAAAAAACGAGATCAGCAGAAATAAATTTATACCAGATGATAACACAGTATTATTATAACTCAGGTCTCCTGATCGTTCAGTTTGGCAAGAAGCACTGTAATGACTTTTCTAGTTTTTATTTGCTGATTAATCATCAGCTATTAGCTTAAGTAGTAAAAAAAAAATCCAAACGAATCACTTACTTAATGGCTGACCTGAAATCGCTGAAACAAGAGTTTAAAACTCTGAATCCTTGCTTGTATATGTTTTCGTCTTCGACATTAGCGCTCCTGGTGGAACGTACATACGCGAATTCTCGATATTATTAGGACTAACTGAGACTTTCTTCTACTTATGCGAAATCTTTTGAAAATTATCCTCCCGGGTTTACGATTCTTCGAGATTCACTAGGAATTTTTAAATCCTGCTTTAGATTTTTCAAAACTTCTTTAGAACTTTTACAAACATTACTGAAACTTTTTTAGGTTATTCTACGCTTTATTGAGACTTTTGAAACTCGTCCAGCTCAGGGTGCCCAGTTCTGGAAAAGTCAGGAGTTGTAGGACAGCTTTCGAAAGTGTACTTTCATATGTTGGTTGTTTGAAGTGGTTGCAGCGAAATTAAGCAAATCAGGTTTTTTTGATTCTAATATCTTAGTTTTGTTTTTATTTTTCGTAATAAATTTGCAAAAATTTGAACATTGCGCACATCTTTTGGCACGCCCTGTAATTTCAGTTCTCCAACTTTTGGACCACTTTAAAACATGTCTGGGAAAGTTAAGAGAAGGTCGGGGAATATCATTTTAGAAAGAAACTGAGCACCCTGAGCCTAGTTGCAGTTTTGTAGACTTCAGGCTTGTATAAACTTGTTTATTTTAGTGTCTAATCGAGTCTTAAAAAGTTCTAAATAGGACCAAAAGAGTTTTAGAAAATCTGCAAGAGTCTAAAAAAGTCTCTGTAGACCGTAAAATAATAATTTTTAGTTCCAAAAAGCTGTAGAAATAATCTAGAACAATTGTGGATGAGTTTTGAAAAATGGAGGACGCTTGACAGAATTTTAGAACTGTGTGAGGATATACCCCCTCCTCCCGAGACGGTGAAAAAGTTGAAAGTACCCATTTTATAACTCATCTCAGCGAGTCTTACGGGATTTTGTAGAAGTCTGGACGATTCTGAGAAAGTCTACGTAGAGCGTAGAGTAATAATCTTAAATCTGAAAAAGTTTTAGAGATAGCCTTAAACATTATTCTGGAAGGGTCTAAGAGTTAAATAATCTGAAAAAATTTCAAAGAAATGTGAGGATATATTCTTCCTTCCTCACTTTCCTCCGGAAAAGGTTGAAAAAATACTCATTTTACATAATAGATCTTATGGAAGACTCTAAAAAGGTCATTGTAGAGTCTGAAGTGAGAGTGAAAAATTTTCAGAGATAACTTTGAAGAAGTCTGGAAGAGTCATAAATAATAAAATAGGTACGTCTGAAAGAATTACAGAAATATGAGGATCAGCGTGTTTACCGATCATACAAGTCATACAAGTGTCTTACAATTGAGGCTGTAGTCATACAAATCATACAAAAGTCATACTTTTGCTGAGGATATATCTTTCACCCCCTCCCCCTCCGAGCCTGAAAAAAATGACAAAATACCCATTTTATTGTTTATCTTAACGGTTCTTGAAGGGTCTTGTTATGGTCAGTTTTCAAGAAGTCTTGGTGGAGTCAGAAATAATAATTTTGAGAAAATCTGAAAGGAAAAGTTTCTTCTGGAAGTGTAAAATGTGTGGCAGAATTTTAATGAAGTATGTGGATAAATCCCTCTCTCCCTCCTTTGAACTGGGAAAAATTATGAAAATATTACTAATTTTTACGACTCAAATCGTTGAAGTCTTCCCTATGAGTTTTCCCCCTACTTATGAAATTATAAGCTACCCCGTCCCCTTCAAAATTTTTCTGTGTACGCTACTTCTCAGAGCCACGTAGTTTTTGAGCTTTTGAGGTCTTAAGTACTTATCAGCAGTGCCAGACTGTTTATTATTCTACTTGATGGACCAAAGACACAAGAATGGAATTACCAAAAAAAAAAAAATTCATTCCTCGTATTCAAACTCCTTTACGCCGGCGAACATAGTTTTCTCAAAAATGTCTAGATTTTATGCTGGGTCAATAAAGTTTCGTTGCCTGTTATTATTTTTCAGTAGAAAATTGAAAATTATTGAAAATGCTTTATACGAAAATGATCAATGTTATTTTTTAGAATTTTGTGAGAGGGGGAGGCAGAAACTAGAGGGAAGGGGGAGGTAATAAAAGGGGAAAATGAGAAAAATGACAATCATGTTGATGAATGTTATTTGGAAAGGGAGTGGAAGGGGGTATTGGCCTGTGATTGTTATGGTGATGGCCTCAAAACTGATTTTCCCGATGGCCTGTGTGATCACGCTCTGTCCTTGCCCGCAAGCTCGCCTTCATAACCTGTTACCTCTGAACTGATGATTATACATACTACACTCTGAAGGTAGCTAGTGATAGTAATGTACATTGCTCGCAGTTAGTACATCCAGAAGACTGAATGTCGTTTCACGAATTTACTACATTTGGGAAATGTCCACGCTTTCATGCGTCATTAATGAGTAGCGATTAGTGATGAACCTATGATTTGAGGTGGAAGGAGCTTACTTTGGTAAAAAAAAATGTGTGAGGTGAGCATGTGTCAGTGAATTAATATATTGGAAGAAGCTGAAGTGAATATTATCTTCGCACCACGTATTTCTGATAGGCTGTTCGTAGAACATTTCCAGTTACGGATGGGTGAGAGGTGTATTGGTTGAGTTTGAAAAAATACCAAAGAAATAAAGACAAAGAGTCCTTTATGCTATTTTGTCGACTAACTTCTTGTATGGGCTGAAAATAATATCGAGCATTTCCTTTTTGCCTCGACAAGTGTCTGCCTTCGCCGTCACTTGTTGAGAAACGGAAAACTGAGTGCCAAGATTCCTCGCGTAAACGTCAAGAAATTATTATATCTCCTTCCGAGGGATGGACATAAAGCCAAGAGTCATCAAGTTTGTATTGACTGCTGATGGTCTTTGTCCACTGTTACATCATCATATCTTATGAGGTTCTAAATTTCAAGTTAGGTTTTTTGTTTCTCTACAAACTGAGCATTCGACCTTTCTTTTTGAAAAAACAAATTAAGCTGGAAATTGAAATCCAGGATTTTAGGAGACAAAATTTCTTCTGATAGTCGGTAGGAAAACGTTGACCCATACTTGTTCTGTTTCGTTTCTAACCAGCTGAAATGTGTACTTTCTTATTCAAGGTGAAGTACTGTATTGTCCTTATTTGACTCCAGCGTATGAAAAAGGTTTTTTAGGTGCATTTGTCATCAAAAAAGCAGCTCACAAATCAGTCACGTTTTGTTGACAGAGCTGATATGTACACTGGTGCCTTTTTGGGATCATTGAACCCCAGTTAGGTATTACTAAGACTCTATAAGAATACGTAAAGACACGACGCCATAATGGATCGGTCGTGCCCTTGGCAAAAAAATCGACACAATTTCAATTTCGTTTAAATCATTCGAAGAATACACAAGGTGTCTACAGGTTTGGAAAATTTGGAAAGTTTGGAAAAAGTCAGGAATTTGAAAAGTAGGTCAGGAAGTTTGGAAATAGTCAGGAAATTGAACAATATTTTTAAGAAGTTTGGAATTTTTCATCTCCTTGGTAAAGTTTTACAGAATGAAATACTTGAAGAAATATAATTCATAACTTAGTTCATCGCTTTGTTTGTTTTTATGTATATCTGTGAACACCTTCCTAATACTTTCACCCAAAAATCAACTTAAAATCTCAGTTCATTTTAACCATAGCGTCTAGTAGTATAAACATAAATATATACTGTCTATATACTGTATAGGTAGGAAGAGAAAGAAAAAGTTTGGAAAAAGTCAGGAATTTATATTTTTCCATTTTTGTAGACACCTTGATACATTATTCACATTCGCTCCGGATATCAAAGATGATGGAAAAATAACATCGAATTGTAAATAAGACTGTAATTTAATGAAAGTTTCAAGAAAGTAATTAATATATGACTGAAAAGTGATCGGACACTTTCTCATTAATTGCTTTCCTGTCAGATGAGTCGAGAACACTTTCAGGCAATTCGCTGCTTAAAGAGCTTCAATAAATGAAATATTTCGATTCTGACACCCCAAGATAAGTAGATAATTGATTCCTTACCAATTATTAGTGTTCCATTAACTGAATTGAAGCTGAGACAACCGATCCATCATGGCGTCCTGTCTTTGCCTATTCTTATAGAGTCCTAGTATTACCAGAGTTGGAGACGAATTACGGCGCCCGCGAAGCTGAAATGTGAAAATGAAAACCGGCAGAACACAAAGCCGCTTATTCTCTTACCTCGTGAGTTATGGTTAGTAATTGAAAAACGCGTCCCTTATTTGAAGGGTGCAAGTTTCGGAGGTGTCCGGCTACAACAATGCGAAGCTTTCGTAGAGAATGAAGTGCGAACTTCATAAAACAGCCCTGGAATATTAAACCGGAAAATGATGAATTCATTTTGGATATCATTGTGTTCGTAATTTGAAAATTGAGCCACTCAAAAGAAAGGAATACGACGGGTTGAGGTTCGGATTTTTTGTAAAATACGACGGATATCTAATTGAAAGTCGCTGGCTTCTTTTTGCTATTATTTTGACTCTCTTCCCCCCCTCCCCCCGAACTGTTCTCTCTTAAATTTGAATCGGCGATACATTGACTATTGATAGTATAACACTTGAAATCGTGTTGACAAAAACACGCTGCGTTCGAAGTGAAATTGGTACCGAGTACGAACTTTAAGAAATTTAATGCTTCATGGAGATTTCCAGCCCTTTTCCTGACGATCTTGGTCAGCTTTTGTTGTTTCGGCTCACTGTGATCATTTTTGTTGGTTGTGGTTACGTTTCGTTTGATTTGGTTTACAGCTTCAGAGTGTTTACCTATTCGTATTCTAGCCAATTATTACTTTTAGCTGTTCCTTTGTTTTGGACAGTTCTGTCATCAGTCTGTTTGTAAAGGCGGATTGACAGATTTAGACCTGGGTAAAAATTATCTTCACACAACCGCTCCCGTTTTAGTCTTAATTACTTTTTCATACCCGATGGCAAGTAACGTTTCCAAAATCGATGAGCCGGCCCTTTTCAGATTGGTCCGGGTGGATTTTCCGCACTTTCATTTTTTTTTTTTTTTTTGTAGCTAACTAAAACACTTTAGTGTTCATTTAGTACTCCCTCAAACTGGTCGGCGAATTAGTACAGCTTTTGTTTAAGACTCACGGACTGTTCAATACTTGTTTGAGTGAGCCAGTCTCGAAAGAAACCTTTAATCGAAATCACAGGCTCAACCTGATCTCCGGCGTAGGAAGGTCTCGGTCTTGTGGATGGGGGTTAGTGGTCACCACAGCACATATCCTGTCATCTTATTGATGATGATGATAAGGTTATCAGTCTTACGACCGGTTTGAAGCAGCTCTCCATTTCTCCCTATCTTGAGCGAGTTCTTTCATTTGACATCCTCGATACTGGAATCTTTGTCGACCCACCCAATTCTTTCCATCCGCCCTTCCTTCTAGCAGCTGTGATATTATTCCTGGGTGCCTCAAGTTATGCCTTATTAGTTTGTCTCTCCTTCTCGTCAGGCATTTCCAAATATCCATTTACTCTGTTAAGTACTTTCTCATTTCTTACCTTATCCGTCCCTTTTGCCCACATTATTCCCATCATTTTTGTTATATCATCACGTCATTTTGTACCTGGGTTTTCTGTCCTTCTTTTCTTGTCATACGATTCCCACTCACTGATGATTTTGTTCTATCGTGTCCCCCTTCTCGATGTGCGATATGTCCCGCGTAATCCCATTTTAATTTCTTGATCTCCAATTTACCTCTTTTGTACCCGTTTCTTCTTTTATTTTTTTGTTTTTCACTCTGTCTTCTGTTTGTCACCCTAGTATACTTCGTTGCATCCTTTTCAATCAGGAACGTAGCGAAGAGTTTTCCCTATTGGGGGGGGGGGGCAAAAATTGTTAAATTCCCAACTGCCTCAACTCAAAATTCCCAAGTGTCAAATTTTTTTGTGTTACCTAAGGAGGAAAAAAACAAAAATCGAAATTTCTTTTGATTGGTTGAATTTTCCAACTTTTGATCCATCTATTAAAATTCCTCAACTCCGGCGAAGGCTTAGGAGGAATTGCCCTCCCGTGCCCCCCCCCCGTAGTTTCGTCCATGTTCACTCTGTGGTAGGTAGTTAACCTTTTTATTTGCTTCTTCGTTAGGGCCCACGTTTGGTCTAGTGGCGTAGCCAGGATTTTTCCAGGAGGGGGGGGGGGTCAGCCAAATTTTGGGGGTATACTTAATATGAACTGTATGTTTTTACACTGACGTATGTATGTTGTGCTTTTCAACTTCAATTATGCACCTGGATTTTTAAATTTCATTTCGCGCATATACTGTGATACTGCCAGCGTATAAAAAACTCATCTCAAGGGATGAGATTCATCCCCCTACCCCCTGGCTACATCACTGGTTTGGACTCTGTGGGTGAGGAATGGCAGAGTGCATATTTTCAATATTTTCGTCTTTGTTTCAATCTTCATTTTACCTTTATATAAAGCCCAGAGACTTGCCCATGCTTTATTTATTCTTTTAGTCATCTCTCTATTTGATTTCTCTTCAAACGACGGTATCTGTCCCAAATAGTCGAATTCGGAGATTTTTTCTATTTCAGTTCCTTGTATTGCTGCTTACATTCCCCTTCCATATTGGAGAATAGTTTTGTTTTACTTGTATTCATTTCTAAACCTGCCTCTACACTTATCTCTGTTAATTTTTCTCCCATTTCCTATTGCATCTTTATATCCTCGGTTATCAGTATAACATCGTCCGCGAATCTTTGATGGCTCAGTTTTTCACCGTTTATCTGTATCTCCATGTTTTCCCATTCCAGTTTTCCAAATATTTCTTCTAATGCGCAATTAAATTCATAGAAAGCATTTTGAGCTCGTTTTGGAAATTTCAGAATTTCAATTTCCTAATAATTTCTGAAGGGAAACAGTTACCGCTACCAAATTTTGACATAGTGTGATGTGTGAAGAAGTTCAGTGTAAAACAATTCCAGAAAGTACTAGTTGAAAAAAGTTAGGAAGCCCACTGGGGGAGGGAGGACTTATGGACCCCCTCTGTGGCGTGGAAACACGCGAATATATGTCAAAATATAGGCGCATGGAGCTTCGCAGGCATTAGTATGTCCTCTCCTCTTCCGGTTACCGCAAACTGCTTTCCCATCGTCCCTCTACATCCTTCCAACGATTCCCTCTGATCCAAATCCGTGATCTTTTCCTGCCTGAAAACTCTTGCAGTTTTCTTCCCTCTATTCTTCTCGCACACCGGCATCGGCTGCTAATGCGACTGATAAGCGGGTGGTCACTTCACTTCTTCTTTGTAAATGTCTTATAGACTCCACTTTTTGCTTACGCTCTTTGTAACCAGCTGCGGATTTAGAAGCTAAGCCGCTGTAGGCACCCAAAGAAACGTCCCCCTCATCCCTCCACTCAATATCTTTCGCAACTTCTACAATATTCCTTTTTTCTCTCTGTCTCTTCTTCTTTTTCTTTTTTTCCGAATGTCCTTCTTTTGGCCTGCTGATTTTGTACAAAAATCTGCTGCCTCTCGAAATCTGCCGCCCTAGGCACTTGCCTGATGTGCCTATTGGGAAATCCATCGCTGGAACTGATACTACATAATAAAGGAAGATTCGTTGGTAGGTATTTAGATATTTCGGGGGAGGGGGTCCGGACCCCAGACTCTCTCCCTTGCCCTCAGCTCTTATGATTCACCAGCCAACCTCGAACAACACACGCACCTATCCACAGACAAGCCAACACTTACATATATTATTATATTTGAGAAAAGAGATTTTGATGATGAGACACAGGACACACATTTTTACGTGCAATTTTGACTAATGGTTGTCCTTTGTTGTTTCTGTTCTCTACATTTCTGTGTGCATGTGTGTGTGCGTGTGTTGATAGACGAATCTCCATTTAGCACATAGCTGGTTTTTGCTCGAAAAGATTCAGTAAGAAACACTACTGAAATTTATGGAAATTTACAAATGCAAATAGCCTCAACTCTCATTGTGTTCAGTTGGCGGGCCCTGATCTGTTGGCACTTTACTGCTTCATTGTTATTCAGAGGAAGATGTTCGTGGTTGAAAATGGGCCCGTATGGTACACAAATGAGTACGAAACAATATCCAAATATGTTATGGCCGCATCAAGTCAGATGTACATGTAATAATGAGGCATTTTGAAGCTCGTTTCTGAAATTTCAGATTTTCAACCCCCTAATAATTTCTGAAGGGAGACAGTTACAGCCACCAAATTTCAACATAATGTGAACAAGTTCAATGTAAAACAATTCCAAAAAGTTCAAATTGAAAAAAAATTAGGGGTCCGGGACAAAATTTTGGAGCCCCCCTCCTAATTGGGGTACCGACATTTTTTATAGCCTGAAATCTATTCCGTGTTCATAGGAACACATCCAGAATGTACGAACCCCCCAGCTCTTACAGTTCACCTGCCAACCTCGAAGAAACAAACAAACACAGATAAACTTACACTTTCATAATATTAATAGATAACTTTATTGTCTGTTCGTTTATTTACAACTCCGACACCGGCTTGCCCTTCTATTCCCTTTGTATTTATTATTCCAAAGTCTCATGACCAAAAATCATTTTCATTTTCGTCTTTCCACTTTACTTCGTGTATTCCAATGATTCCTAGATCAAGCCTCTTTATTTCTCTCTGAAGATTCTCTAGTCTTCCAACTCTCATTCAAACTTCTCACATTCCAAGTTCCTATTTTAATTGCGCCCTTCTTTTTATAACTTTCTAATGATGATGCTCCCCCAAGTAGCTCCCTCCCAGACATTTGAATGGGAAGTTTTTTACGTCCGAAAAAATGTATACCTGTTGGAACGCCATCATCAGTAATTAATATTTGGAAAAGCCACATTTCCTGAAAAGAGATACTGTTGTAGTTTTTCATTGCTTTCAACAGAGTTTATCTGAGTTTGCCTTCTCCTGGGTGCTTTTTGTGGCAACTTTAACGATAATATATAACCTCATAGAGAGCCTCCTCACCACGGCAAGGTATCACCAGGGGCGGGTAGGTGAATTGAAACTAAGGAAGAAATAATGTAAGAGTGGCCCTCTACAAATTTTTAAGTGGCCCAAAAATTTTTTTCGCTCCACCCCATTTTATTTACACATAGTCTTTCAGGGTTCAAAAAAGCAAACGGTCACGTGGATACTCATTTTACAGTTTTCCTTCTTTTATCTTTTCAATTAAGAATAGTATATTTCAAGTCAAGGAGCGAAAATGAGGTTTATCACAACAAGTTCAATATGTTGCGAGACGAGCCGAAGGCGAGTTGAGAAAATTGAACGAGTCGTGATAATCCTCATTCGCTCCTTGCCTTGGAAGATATTTTGTTCTACAAATGCATCAAAATTCGAAAATACGTTTCCGCTGCCACGGAGGTATCCACAAACTAATAATCAAACAGAAGACGAACGAAAATAGTACTTTGTTGCGAACGTTTCGAATCGTTCCCTTCCAAGTATACAGAAAAAATTTTCTTTTCACTCCTAGTACAGATAAAAACGCGTTATCAGTGCTGTAACAGTTTTCCGTAGCGAAAGAGACATTTATCGTTATTGTAGCAATCAGCACTGATAACGCGTTTTTATCTGTACTAAGAGTGAAAAGAAAACTTTTTCTGTACACTTGGAAGGGAACGATTCGAAACGTTCGCAACGAAGTACTATTTTCGTTCGTCTTCTGTTTGATTATTAGTTTGTGGATAGCTCCGTGGCAGCGGAAACGTATTTTCGAATTTTGATGCATTTGTAGAACAAAATATCTTCCAAGGCAATGAGTGAATGAGGATTATCACGACTCGTTCAATTTTCTCAACTCGCCTTCGGCTCGTCTCGCAACATATTGAACTTGTGATAAACCTCATTTTCGCTCCTTGACTTGAAATATACTATTCTCTCTGCGAAATGAAAAGAAAAAAATTAGTATGTTTATTAATAACAGAAATACCTAATACATAATATTTTAATAATTAGGAGGTCTATTAAAAATAAAAGAGCATTTATCTAATATTATAGGTTGGCCTAAAAAACTTGTTTATCAAATTAATTAATTTAACAATTTCCAAATACTTGAGGACTTATTTGTGAGCGTGTAAAGAACGTCCTCAATCTTTATTTCTGAGAGGATTTCTTTCTCAATATTCATAATTATAAGTGCATCCAAGTGATCATCTATAAGTACCCAGTGGCGAAACTATAGGGGGTAGGGGGTTGACCGCTCCCCAATAATTTGGCAGTCGGCAAATTTTGAAACTGTTCATTTGAAATTTTCATTTTTCATGAATGTTTATTTGTTTATTTCTTTTTCAATTAAAAAATATTTCGATGAAAAATCGGCAAATTTTTAATTGTTTAAAAATTTTGTTGTCGAATTTTTAGTTTTCAAAAAATATTTGTCGGCAAATTTTTCTTCTCCACCTCCCCAAACTGAAAGTCAAATTTATTTTCTGAAAATGGAGTATCCTGGACTCCTGGCAGAGACTAGTCAGTCAAAAGCCGAAGGTTTCAAGCTGAATATTGAATGTTATCAGAAAGGTTGAAACAAATTACAAATGTGGAAGATACTTCGAAAATCTGAAAGTTGGTAGCGAGGTAGCGACCGTTGAATTTCGAATTTCAATGACTATTCTGTTTTTACTAGATTCTCTGTTTGATCCAGAGCCTGAAATTTGAAAAAGTTGAACATTTTATGAAAATCTACAAGTTGAAAGCAAAAGACTTATTTTCCAATGTCACAAGCTGAATCCGATAGTAAATGTTCTATTGTTTAATTTACAGGCTTCGTCCTGGTGAATATAGGAGGGAAATCTGGAACAAGAGTCAAAACTCCATGTGTGTTTTCCATAATAATGAAAGTGAGCTTAAGGCACGGATTCCCCTGAACCGATTGACTTGAAACTTGGCAGGTTTTTTTAAATGTTTATTTTTTGATTTTATTGGAACCAGTTTAGGAGACGAATCAGAGGAAATTCAGAAAAAAATATCACCAAGAGTAAATAACGACTACCTTGATGTGTAAAGGAAGTTGTGTGTTCCTCTTAAGCATTCCTAACATCCTGCTAGCTTACCCTCCCAGACTAGGGTATGCTCATGTGAGTGCTTGGGAGGTCAGGTTTCAAAGTGCATTTGCAGAGACGAAACTAAGGGGGGGGGGTGAAACACCCCTAATAATTTGGCAGTTGGCAGATTTTGAAACGGTTCGTTTGAATTTTTCATTTACCAAGAACGTTCGTTTGTTTTTTGTTTTTTTTTTTCAATTAAAAATATTTTGTTTGAAAAATCGGTAAATTTTCAAATTAAAAAAAATTTTGTCGGCGAATTTTTAGTTTTCAAAAAAATATTTGTCGGCAAATTTTCCTTCTCCTCCTCCCCCCCCCCCTAAACTGAATGTCAAGTTTCGCCTCTGTAAGTACCAACCGTAATCTATTCTTTATATGTTTCAAAATAGAAAAGGATCGTTCACAAGATACTTGTACAAAGGAAATAGTCAATAAAAATTTATAAGCTATGTATAAGGTTGGATACGCAAGTTTATAAAAATTGTACTTTTTTATGATTAGAAAACAACAGGCAGGACACTTTTTACAAAGTTCTTTGCAACTGCTGGGTTGGAATTCTGCATCATCACTATTACTACCGTTACTTTCTTCTTCATCATCCAAGAGGCCTAGTTGATCAAAATCTTCTGCAAGACAGTTCTTTAAACTGCCCCATGTGCAAATAAAATCTCTAAGTTCTCCTTTAAAGTCTTGCAGGGCCGATTTCTTTCGAAATTTTTTAATATGGGATAATCGATTTGTAAGCACTGGTAATTGATCGCTATCCAACCTATCCTTTAGCTCTGGAAATCGATTAGGGTCCAAACAACTGATATCGGCAAATACAGCTTTGTGACTCTGAAATTTGTCCTTTATAGTCTGTAAAATAATGTCTTTTATTCACCCGCGGTCTGGCGGGGGAATTGTAAAGGGGGAATACTGGTTGGGGCCCTTCATTTTCATTTTCCCCCCATTCCTGGAACAAGTCATATTTTGGGTGGGCCCGCAGTCCAAGGGGCCCGGCCGGGGATTCTCCCATTCCCCCCAGCCAGTCCGCGGTTGCTTTTATTTGTGTAAAGACCTCCTATGCGAAATTTGTCGTTTTCGTTTGTTATTGGATTATCATCACCCTCGTAATTAAACATTTTCTTCTTCATTCGCCGGCGTATTTTTGGAAGCTCGTCTTCTATTTCAAAATCAATCTCAGGCTCAGATTTTTCCAGTTCTTCATTTATCTTGGAAACATATAACTTTGTTGAATGTAAAATAACTTCAAAGTCGCTTAATCCCTTTGCTAAATCTCTAATTGTATCTTCAACCATGTTATAAGCTTTCAACAAAGAGGAGTTGTCTTTTCAAAAATGCGAAGAAAAATTTAAGCCGTGAGGATTATTTTGAAATTTAGAAAATTGTCCAAAAACGATTTTGCTTTTCCTCAGGCTTCCGCCCAATACTTTACAAGCGTTCTAGCTATCTCATTTAAGGATAACAAAAGTTCAAACAACAATCCAGAGTCAGTTATTTTAGTATAATATAGTCTAATACTTTTAACTTAGGAAATATTTTTTTCTAGCGAGGGCCAAGGGCTGCGGCCGTCAGCTGTACATTTTTACGTCGGAGCTATCCAATTGTGCAATTGAATCGGCCCAGCGGTCCATTACGCCAGCCGTCCAGGGGGAAATTTCCCCTTTTCCCCCTGAGCCTACCCGCCCCTGCACCTGCCCCGCATACCTAAATTTTGCCTTCTTTATTATGTATTCTTTTTTCTACCGAATGGCCAGGTAGGACATTAGTTGAGTTATAGTTTTCAGCTTTATGTTTTATAGCTCTACACCATCCATTTAGTTCAGTCGAGTGGGGAAATCTCCCCTTTTCCCCCTGGGCCTACCCGCCCCTGGGTATCACCCATCGCTGTAATTAATACGCTAAAATACGTTCTGAAATGCTCTTTTTTGACAGCATTGGAGGGGTTCTAACCCGGACCCGCCCTTCCCCTCATTCCTATGGCCGGTGGATTCGATGATAATTTTGAGTGGACTATTTCTGAAACCGAACAAACAGAATCGTGAATCGCCATTTTCGCCTCGTGTTGTCTAATTAGTTCGTTCCTTCGCACACGCGGAGCTTTCTTCGCGAGCATTACTGTCACGTATATTTATCGAATCTCTCGCACGGCTTGTGGGGTAACGACCTCTTAGTAATTCCTAATACACGTTTCCCGGTAGCCGGGCGAATGTATTAACGTTGTCCCCCGCCCTGTGCTCTCGACAAATGCATTTTGGCGAGACTCGCTAAATCGCTCTCACCATGCTGTCTGGGCGTTCCGTTGTACGTTCGGCATCGTCTCCAAGAACGCAGCAGAACTGTATCCGCCTTTGTTTGACTCACCCGATACCGGTACGCGGCCGAGAAATCGACCTCACTCGGAGGTTCCAGTCAGCTGTTCGTTGTAAACAACCACCACACAACCAGGAACCGGTACAACATTTCATGTACCAAAATGCGTGTGTAGTGGTGTAGCCCTGTGTACTATCATCCGTATCATTCTACTATGCCGAACAGGTTACTTGACCTCCTCCCCTCCGGGGTCAGCATGACCCAGCAACCTACCAGTTCGCTGGTGTATCGAACAAAGAAGGGAAAGAAACGTTACCGAGAGACCTGAAAAAGGCCGTGAACAGGTTCGAGGGGTTGAGATGGTCAGACTAGATCTCATCTCCGCGTCGAGATCAGTTGCTGGATTTGAAGCAGAAAAGGAACCACCGTTCCAGTCGAGAACACCCATCGGGTAGAAATGTTTTCGAATGTCTATGATTAGTGACGAGCTTCTTCGAGAGCAGACTCTTCGCTCATCTTCCTTATTTTCCCTTTTGAGGGCCTCGGTGCACACAGACAGGGATTTCCAGTCGGCGGCACTGGATCACGTTCGCAGGGTTACGAAATTTTTCGGTCGAGCCGGCGATGCGTGCAGTTTTAACGAATCGATTGCCCCCTGTCGACGTGTATCGAGTGTAATTCGTCGTTAACGGTTTCTCGACGTGGTCGTTACAAAGGCAGCAGCACTTATTTTTTGTTTAACCTGGATTAACGACCGACCGACGTCTAATTAACCCGCCCAGTTTTGGGCATTGGTCTCCTCCACCCTTTTCCATTTTGTTCTGCTTTAGGCCACCCCCATCCATCCTGTACCGACTCTCGCAACTAGCTCGTCTCGCCACCTGATGGGGGGGGGCGTCCCTGTTTTCTTTTGTTACCAAGGGTTAACACTGACAACCTGTAGCCCCATTTCCGGGTTCCCTCTTTGGCCATGTGACCTGCAAATTTAAATTTTGATTTTTCAATTATGTAATGAATATCAACTATCTTAGTTTTCTTCATAATTTTTTCCTTCCTCATCTTGTCCCTGAGGGAGATACTCAGGATACTATGTAGCATGGAATATTGTGTTATAAGATCTTGCGATATTTTTCTTGGTCATGGCCCTGGTTTATGACCCGTACGTGAGAACCGGGATCACACAGCTCTGGAGCACCTTTACCTTAGTCGACATCTTTATTTTACTCTCGAATATGTGACGTTCCGTAGGAAAAGGGACAACTTTGGTAGTTTTGTGAAAAATACGATAAATCCATATTCTTATTCTACGTAAAATTTCCTTTCGAATGAGCCCAAAACGAATCATCTAGCCAAATTTATAGCAAAGTTATGAGAGTTTGAAATTTACATTCCAAAAAACATGATTTTGAGAAAAATGCATTTAAAATTTCAAGTTACAATTTTTTCCTATTTGTACTACACACAAATTTAATTTGCAAGGAAACTATACCAGGGTTGCCGCTTTCTGGAAAACCGGGAAAAGTCAGGGAATTTGGTCAGTCAGGGAAAAGTCAGGGAATTTTCATTTAAGTCCAGGAAATTTTCTGAAAATAACAAACGAGTTCGTATTTTATCAGAGTAAACTTTTTTTATCATAACATAAGAATAATGATAATCTATTCGCAAATGAAATAGTCCATAATATTGAAAAATATTACATAAATTACGTCTGTACCTTCTTCTTCTCGATAGCGATTTTTTTTAAATCTGTATTGTAAAAAATTTCTGTGACTCTCCTCCCTCTGGGCTTTCTTGGAATCCTGTAAAAAAGTCAGGGAAAATTGGAAAAGTTGGCCTGGAAAAGCGGGAAAACTCAGAGAAAACCAATCCTGAAAAAAGTGGCAACCCTGTATACATCGTACGAAAAAAATGAAGAGAATTTAAATTATAGAGCATGAAATTTGCTATTTTTTGGAAAGAAAAAGTGCATGCGCGATGCTTAGTTTGGAAGATATACGTGAAAAACTGGGCATTGCAGGAGATAGAGTCGCCAAAAAATACGAATTTCGTGCATTAGCAGATGGCAGTGGCGGTCGTCAGTGGTACTCTACATGAAAAATCACGAAATTTCGTATAGGAATATGTAATAATCTCAGTTTCACCAATTTGGACCCACAAAATGTATTTTGCGTTTTTCTCGAATTCGTTTCTCTTTAAATTTTCCCCTTTTCCATGGAATGTCACATGTATGTTTTTGGGCTCAGAAGGCTTTCCACTCATTTGCAATACGCACACCTATCTCTGTATTAATCTTATTTTTTTATCGATATCAGCTGGCCAAGATAGTTAGGTATACTCCGGGACTTTACTTATTTCGAGGTTGTCGGCCTGGATCCCCACTACCGAATCATCCGATATCATAATTTTTGTTTTTGCGACGTTCATTGTGAACCCTATCTACGAGCACTTATCATTTCTTCCAGTTCTTGTATGCTCCTCCTCAGCAGCACAATGTCGTCCGCGAACCTCAGATTATTTAAGTATTCACTAGCACGCTGTTGAAGATGTTCGGAGAGAGGAGGGTTGCCCTGCTTAAACCCCATCGTTTTTATGTTAATCTTCAAATTTGAGTAGGTATAGTTTGCGAAGTGCACCACTTTCAGTTTTGCAATTCCTTCAATTTTCGAAATAGGCAAGAAGAAGTAATAATTAATAGTTTCACCTTTAGTGTACTGTCTGGCGCTACTATTTGAAATAGATCGCAAAGGAGGTGTCACGGACGAAATACAATTTATTCTAGAATTGAGGACCTGACTTCCAAAACGCGCTTAGTCCAAAAAACGAAATGTTGGGAAATCGAAAAAAACATTCAGACTCGCGAACAATAAGTGGTAACACTGATTTAACTGTGTAGATGGGAAGAAGAGGGATCAATACTAATACCACCCAAGTATGACGGTTGGCGTGCGAACAGTCTTCGAGCTACGGGAGTGCAAAGTGGGGAAAGTCGTGGACTTAGCTCGTTTTGGCAGGTCATTTCATACTTGTGAAAGGTCAAAATTCGTAAATATGGACCTAAAAACTGTCGGAAATTGGAAGATACAGCTTAGAGACGACCATTCCAGTGAACGAGGCACACGTGAACAATGTCCCCCCTCCCCTCACCCTTCAGACATCCTTGTATCCCCCTCCCCCGCCTCCTCCAACAGGAAAAAGCAAGTATGACTTACAGTCGTAAGAGCCTTATATTCATCAAACTTGAAAAAAACAAGTAAGTCATTATTATAAAAAAGAACGAATGAAAGGTTACGCTGGGTCTAAGTCGTGATAAAATCGTGAAAACAACTCTGAAAAGTGCCTTTTGACTTCCTCCATCAGATTGCGCTAAAAACTCGATTTTCGATTTTTTGGACTAACAGCATTTTGGAAATCAGGTCCTCAATTTAAAACATTTCATAACATTTTGCAAACTTAAAAAAAATTTTTGAGTAAAAGGCACCAAGTAAAATGTCATTATTTTTCAAAGTTGGCTATGAATCGCGACTACTATGAAAGAGAAACAGAAATTATTATCACCGCCTATTCCTTATCCCGAAAATTGAACAAGGTGTCTATACCGGTCATACAAGTCACACAATTGCCTCTAACTACTTACACATTTCGTAATTCTTCCTGAACAATCGCAATATTTTTAATCAAAATACTTATAAGCAAAATTGAAATTTAATCGAAAAATTGTATTCTGTGCAACATTCTCTGCAATAACTCGTTCGTTATTATTTACGTTTCTTGAAACGTTTTGTTTGCAATTAGCATGTTTTTGAATTTTTTTCCCCTTATGGAAATTCTGTTCAGGTGTAAAAATGTGTCTTACAAAGGTCATACTTTTGGAAAGTTCATATCTGGTAGACACTCTTTACGAAGGAGCTACAAAAATTGAAACTTGTGCACTGCAACAATTTGTATTCAAAGGCTTTAGCCCGGTATGATGGAAGTATTGGCCTAAGTCGAGTTTTTCAAATTTTTCTTCAGTCTTGTATTTTTAGTAGTAAAAGAAAATTTCAGAGCTCATCGTCACAGTCTTAATCCCTTGCAGAGGAGTGTGACCACAAAACATAATTTTCACATTTTCAGCTCGATTTTGAGCACTTTCTTGGTCGAATGTTTCGAAATTTAGCATGTAAGTGAAAGCGCCCAATTTGAATGCAACCAAAGTTTTTGAAATTTATTTCTACCTTTTTTGACCTCCAAAATCGATTTTGAAATTTTGAAAATGGCTCCTACGCCGCCGTTTTTGAATTGGTAAAAAAGTTCATTTGCAAATGTTTCTCAATGTATTTTCCACATTTATGTCAATTTTCAGTTCCCCATTAATTTTTGCTCATGAAGCTGAAAAACCTAATTCAGCACTAATTTTTTCTCAAGTAAGAGCCAGATACCACCTTCTGCTAAAATTTTTAGCTACCTATGTATGTTTCAACCAGAAATATGAGATTTCTCGATTTTCACTTTGAATTAGTAAACGATCAAAATGAAATTTGAAAACATAAATAGATAAATAAAAAGCAAGAATGTAATAGAATTCAAAATGATTGTCTCACTGACTCATTCGTGTGAATGTGGTTGGAATTTATCGCATAAGGTGATGTCACATCAATTACAAAAATTTCATTGCCTTTTTCATCTTCAAACATCCTTTTCGGACGTTTTGTGTTTTCTTTTGGGGGAGGTATTTTTATCGATCCTATTTTTAATGCTCCTAGACTTCCCACTTGGAACTCGGAACGTGTTAATTTCAACTTTTAACGAAGCAAAAGTCCAGTTAGAAGGTGTCTTAACGGGTCAACTAAGTTAGCGAAGTCAATTAAATCCAACTATTTAAAGGGAGGTCAGTTAAAGACAAGAGCGCAGCCAAGGAGGGGGCTAGAGGGCTATAGTCCTCTGAAAAAATTCTTCAAGAATTTTTCAAAAACAATTTTGAAACAAAAAAAAAAGATGCCGATGGCCTGATAGGGTTACGTTGCGTCGTAGGTGCGTATAAAATTTACGGTTCATGAAAATAGGTAGGTACCAAATCGAGCTTTTACCCCTGCTCAAGATAAATTTTCAACGAAATGTATTTTGGGCTCTATTTAACCTAGACCAGCGTATATGTATACCATTTATTAAAAAATTTTATAAGGATTAACTTTTGTTTCAAACATTTTTTGTTTTGGATCGCTTTTTGATGAGATTTTCGCAAAAAATTAAAATTTTAGACGTTCTACCCCCCCCCCCCCCACAAAAAAGGGGAAGCACAGAGTTTAGGGAATTGGATTTTTAATAATGTTGTTTTTAAAAGGGGTTCCCTACATGTTCCAATGAAATCCCCTTTGTTCCCAAAAAATGTTTTTTTAAATGTCGTTATTGCCTAGACCAGCATTAGAAGGGAAAAATTTTGCGATCTACACCGTGCTTTTTGAAGCTAGCTTCATTTGTGTAATGTTGCAAAGTAGATTACCACTATACTGATATTCCAGTCTGTGCCTTACTAAAAGTTGAAGTGACAAACGTTATCATGCATATTCACAGCGCTGTATGCCAATTTAAAACTTGATAGCTAAAAACAGGAACTGCGTTTGAAAAAAATTGGCTTACCCATCTGCCATTTAACGTGCAATCGTGATTGTAGTTTGAAGGCCGTTCGGTGCGAAAACTCAACGCGAATAATTAATGAGAACGGAGAAATACGCCAAAGTATACATTATTTATCTTACAAACAAATTCTGATAAGAAACTGCCAGCTTCTGCGTCGTTTCAACTTTCTTGTATTCTGGTGGAGTCGAGCGCTTTTCTGTATTCAAAATTTGTTCGCGTGTACCGAGTTTCGCTACACCAACTTCCTTCAGCTCTCTTCATTTCTGTCCCACAATTTGCAATATTGGAAATGTCTAATATAATTTCAGTCAGCTGTTCGAGACACTCTGAAATAAATGTTCGAACGTCGTCCATATAATCTTTTTCTACGTTGCAGTTTGCAATCGCGTATAACGTTAATTTAAACCTAAACTAACGGAAAGTACCTTCGTGAATTCAGCAGCAGTCGCGACCCCTGGGATGTCAAATGAAAAATGAAACTGCTGGCAATTTCCGGCTTATGTCGGTACTGTGGCATAAACTACTGCGGAACGCCGTTTTCAATCGATCCGGTATACTGCACGAGCGTTCATCGTTCACGTATAGTCGAGAAAATTATGGAATTTTAAAATATTTTTAATTGTACATAGATAGACCAAACCTAGGTACCTGTAGCAGCATATTGAAAGAATCATTGAGTTGTTGGGTATACGTGAATCTGCGAAATATTTCTGCTTCAAAAAGGGTTGAAAAGGCGATACTTTATCGATAGTATACATGAAAGTCGGGGATAATATTTAGATGTCTGCGAGATATCCTTTGTAAATTACATTTTTCTGTACGAAAACATGAAGTACGTATACGAGTTGAAACATCCGATGAATCAGTTGTTCTTGATCCTGAAATGTTTAGTATACTAAATGAAATGGTTTTACAAAAGAAAACCATGATTTGCTTCTTTTTCTAATTTGCTCTCCATCCGAGTCCTACTTCAGAGACGTCGGGGAGGCTGTTAGGGCTATCTTAGCCCTCTTCCCTTCTGGCCGAAAACCGGTGTAGGTCGAAAATTCTGGCGAGTCGCTACGTGAATTCGAACCCGGGACCTCCGGATTCTGAGACCAACGCGCTACCCACTCGGCCAACCAGACCTCCAACCATGCTTTGCTACAGTGAAGAAAAATAATTTGAATTTTCTTGTATTCGTTTCAGTTTAGTTTATACTATTCTGCTCTCAGTTTACCAACATAGGCTATCGCTACGTAACTGAGACTAAAATTTGTACGGTCCACCAACGCTACCTATCGGCGTTTCAACGCAGTAGGGGAATCATTTGGTTTATTAGCTATCAATTGAGACCACACCGAGCTCATGTAATTGAAAATTCGCTGTTCCAGATCAATTTGAAAGAAACCATATGCGTTGACCCCTTCAGGTTTTTTAAAGAAGGGAAAAGAGCATACAATTACAAAATTTTTTATTAATCATCATCTTCATTAAGTACACGAATATCTTTTTCAAAATAAGTGCTATTCATGGCTATACAGGCGTCCATTCGTCCTTGCTATTTATCAAACGTTTTCGCGTATTCCGCCACCGGTAACGAGGAGAATAACATCTGCGCTGCGGTGATGACTTCTAAGAAATCACAATTCACCCCCACCCCCGTATAGTCGTGACCTCGCCCCCTGCGACTTTTGGTTATTTCCTCAACTGAAGGCAGCCTTACGCGGTCGTCAATTCAACACGAATCAAGAAGTCATCACCGCGACGCAGATGTTTTTCTCCTCCTTACCAGCGGCGGAATACGCAAAAACGTTCAATAAATGGCAAGAACGAATGGACACCTGTATAGCCATGAATGGCGCTTATTTTGAAAAAGATATTCGTGTACTTAATGAAGATGATGATTAATAAAAATTTGTTCTAAATACCTCCTGTTAAAGTGCTACTTTACCCACGCAAAACTGTGGGTAAAGTTGCGTTTTAACAGCATGTGTTTTATAGTGTGTAGTAACGATTCTATGTGTAGTGGACGTATGGCGATGCACGCATGCCAAAGTGGCCCCTATGAAACCGCACCCTCGGCCACATGAACTACCCTTGACTGGAGGGACGCTTTAGGGCCGGGCCCGAGCCCACATTTCTACGTGCCGGAACGGTGCGCGCGTCCTACCAGGGCCACCATGGGGTTCCCTACTGACCGACGTCCGCACTCCCTGAGCGCTCGCCTGGAAATTTCAGGTCCCCCACGGCCGGACGCGCTGCCTCTCTTCACTCACCCCTCACCTCCTCGTCTTGGTCCGTGTGTCGACGCAGGCAGGTGGTGAAGACGGGTGAGCCCTGCCGGTGGGTCCGCAGTGCAGCTGCAGTAGCTCTTCCTAGGATGGTACAGAGTTCTCCTCCTGTTCGATGGTGTGGACCGAGCTTGGTAACTCGCCGGCCCTCTGTCTCGACCACTTCGTCTGCATCTTCTTCTTCATGATGGCCGAGACGAAGGCCGACACCCGGTTCCAACTCCTTCCGTTCTTCATCATCTCCGGAACCAGGCTGTCCGACGCGAGACGGCTGATCTCGCCGTCGTCTTCATCGCTTCTTCCGCCGGGACGTGTGTAGTAAAGATGGCGCAGAGTCAGATAGCTTTTTCTTATTCGTGGTCGTGGGAAATAATGTCAGGAAGAAAGACCTATCCGTAGTCTTGTTTAAGGTCCTTTTTCCCCTTAACATAAGAACTGATAGATGAAACGTAACTGAAATGTAGAATGAAATTAATGTAGAAAGCGCTTGTGACACTACATACACACATTACCTACTCACACTAACAGTAACAACGAACAACACATGTAAGGAGGTACGGGGAACGCAGATGGCCTGTCTCAACAAAAAAAAATCGTGAATGTAATAGCGGTAGGTTCAATCCTCTTATAACTAGCTAATTCATATTTCTAAATTGTAGGATAAAATTTGCAACCGAATCAATCTCTTATCAGAATTTACTAACAGAATCATAAAGCGCATTTTTGATGTATGTATGGAAAATCAATTTACCAGTTTTATTTCTGTCTTCATACAGTGCGAGGTATTTAGAAAAATAACTTACAATACAAGAGGGTACGTTCCCATTGATATACTCGTGCCATTGCTCAACTCGCCTTCGGCTCGTTTCACAAACTCTGCACTCATTGTCAAAAGCTCACTTTACCCCCTTGTATAGTAATCTACTATTGTAATCGTATGCTTGTTTTCCTTCTTTAAAAAAATCTTTAAAATACCTGGAGGGGTAAACGCATATGGTTTCTTTCAAATTGATCTGGAACAGCGAGTTTTCAGTCAAATGGGCTCGGCGTGGTCTCAATCGATAGCTGATGAACCAAATTATTCCCCTACTGCGTTGAAACGCCGATAGGTAGCGTTGGTGGGCCGTACGAATTTTAGTCTCAGTTACTTAGCGACAGCCTATGTAATTCTACCTGTTCGCCCCTCTCTGGAAAAAGTTCTAGCTACGCCTATGGTCACCACTGAGTTGAAATGTCCTCTGTCCTGCACCTCTCCAATTTGTTTCACACACACACCTACATGTAGTAAAAGCATGGCCTCTGCCTTCCCCACCGAAATCGAAAACTTGACGGCTTACAGCCTGAAAGTACGAGGAAAGATGTGGCAGATCTGGAACCCCAAGATACCACTAATGAGCCAGTTATAGCCCGCGAGACAGCTGTCAGAGTAAAAATTAAAGAAAGCAGGTAGACGACAATTTTGTTGTTTCGCTCATTTTTTCAGAGTAAGTGGGGCGAAATGGGGCTAAATTTTCTGGGCCTTTTTGCTTAAAAAACTTTCCTGAAAGACGAATTAAAAAAAGAATGGCAAATAGGAAGGAAAGATGAGGTTCATGAATCGAAAACGAGTTCGAAAACGTCTTACCGTGTCTTGAACGAATTCGCCAGAATCTTGAATGAGTTTTGAAGTGTCGTCAGGGTCTTAGACAAGTCAAGTTTGAAAGCATCTGGAAGAGCTTCAAACAAATTAGAAATGTTTTAATCGTCTTGAATAACTGGAATAGCGCCGATGCGTAGGAAATGAGCTTAAGGCGGTCTTGCTGAGTCTAAAATCTGTTAAGAGTATTGAATGCATTCTAAAATGTCTTTAGAAGTCGTAAACAAATTTCAAATAGTCTCGAGGAGTCACGAAAAAATCGGTGAGAATCTTAATTTGTCTGAATAAATTTTTAGTATCAATACTGCCGAAATAGAAGAGCTCTGAGTTCAAAGGTAGGATCGCTTGCCCCTACATCATGTAAGTATGTAACACACAACATGTGATAAACAGGTGACCAAATGGGTAGAGTGACTTGGTGAGACCCACGGTGGAGTTTATTCAAAAATCTTATAAGGCACACTGGAGTAAAATTTACCCCAATACATATCTTTGGCATATGGTTTTTCTAAGTTGAAAAGTTACTTTCTAAAATCAAATTTAAACTCCCCCCTCACCAAAAGTACTACAGGGAGTCCACAAAGTCCTCCAACTGAGCTCTAGGCGCATGTTTATCAGTAGATACCTACCGTATGATCGATGAGAATGAACGGAGTATCGTGTGCCTTCACTCAACCAAGAGTGCGATGCTAGCGCTCCAAGCGGATGAACGGCCCAATACACATCATGCGATCTGTGTTTTTGATGTTTGAAGTTTAAACAGTTGTACTAGATATTTATGTTCAATGAGAATATTATTCGTTTACTACCACTAGTACCAACTCCGGAGGTGAAAAACTGGTTGGGGTAAAATTAACCTCAGTGTGCCGTTTAGCGTTTAGCTTTTACAGTGCGTTCTAAGGATTAGTGAACAGGAAATTGGAACCGTTTTATCGAGTCCTAAACAAGTATGCAAAAGCGTTTTGGTAGAGCACAAAATGCCACACAGTCGAGCACTGCCCCCGCATTTATTAACTGTGCGGAATAACGTTCTGGACGTGGATTCCGAGATGACCTACATTCGTCCCTTGAACGCTAATTTAAAATTTACGATACCCGAGCGTTTTGTAGTTTGTGCTCTCAAAAGCGAGCTCGGCCAATTGACCTTAACTCATCTTCCAGCTGTGCACTGTGTACATTTACTCACTCTATCGTAGTGCGCGACCTTCGTATTCCCCGAACGTCGCCATGTCTTTGGGAAAGCTTCAAACAGCCTACCTCCGCTAAATTTAGTCAGCATCACCGAAATGACCCAACGTCATTATAGCATTCTGATAATCTGGACAAAGGTCTCTCGATTGCTGTGTTTTTCACGTTCATTTGTAACTCGTTTACAGTGTCCGAATGCGGCAGACTGGCACCCATATTGTCTGTGGTTTCAACCCTGCGAGAATAGTTGGCAGCCCCGTGAATACTGAAAAATGAATAATACGAATCCTGCTGCTTCGTGCTATTGAAACATGCCAATGACGCGCATCGAAAACTTTAAAAAAGTGCTCGAATGCCCGAATTTGTTTTGTTCATAGATACGACTTACCGGAATAACTTCTGAGTTGTAATAAACGTCTCTCATGTCTTGAAAAGCACCCCCTTCTTGCCTGATATACGGAGATTTTCGAAAAATGTCATTTCTGAAATATTCAATTTGATTTTATTCATAAATAAAAACGATTGGAGGAAAGCATGTTAAAAAGACCGAGTCTATATTCTCGGACTATAATGAAATTCATAAGTAATATCCAGACCCATGAAGAGAAAAAGAGAGCATGGGGGAATTTCCACGGGCTCCGCTTCTTCCAATTCATTTTGTTCTTTGGTTAGATGGAAAAAAAATTATAAGCTACGGGATAAGAGGTTTCTTTCATAGTGTAAGGAATGATTGCTGATTTGATGTATAGTATTATGATTGAAATTCGGGCCCTTTAAAAATACGGGGCCGCTTAAAAGTTCCGGTCCGGGGTATTTCCCCCCTTTCTCCTCTCCCTCGACAGGGTTGGTGATATCGACGTCTTCTATTCCAAACGGCTAGCATTAGGGCACTACATATCGATGGCTGAGCGCCAAAAGGGCCAATCTGCACTTGTCGACAATGTTTCTAGACTGTAACCCGTTGTAATTGCCCCCTTCTAAAAGTTTTCCACATAAACATTATGTTGGCATGTGCGTAATTCATCTGTGAATTCGTGGTTAACAAATTTCCGCAATCGATGAATTATCCCTTTCTTCAACCCTGTAGGCTCCACAGAGGATTAATCTTCAGGTACTCGAGTTTCCCCGATTTCCAAGTTCCTTACGTCGATGGTATCTTTTTGTTGGGTCTCTGAATTCGTTTCAAAGTTCATTTTCTCCCTCCCATCCCCCTTTGAGGCTCCTTAGTGGTCTAATATTCAAGTACTTAAATTTTTCAAATTTCCAAATGTTGTATGTTGTTAGAAGAGCTTTTGGAATCCCTGAATTCGTTTCTGTGTTTCTTCTCCTCTCCCCTCAACCTTTTCAGGCTCTTAATTTCCCACCATTTCCGAGTTCCTTACATTGATAGTAGAGTTTTTTAGGTTCCTAAATCGATTTCTGGAGTTCTTTCTCCCCCTCCCTTAATTTTTCAGACTACGCGGAGGGTTAATTTTCACGTACTCTAGTTTTCCCGATTTCTAAGTTTTGTACATTGATAGCAATTTTTATTGGGTCACTGAATCCGTTTCAAAGCGCTTTTTCCCTCTTCCCTGCAACTTTTAGGCTCCTCTCTACTCCTCTTTAATATACAAGTACTCAAATTTCCCCAATTCCCAAGTTCTTTATGTTGTTAGTAGGGCTTTCTGAGCCCCTGAATCCGTATTTAGGTTTTGTCTCCCCTCCTTTCAATCCTTCAGGCTCCTCAAGGGACTATTTCGTGATTGCTTAAATTTTTACATTGCTTATATTGAAAATCGTGAGTTACTGAATTCATTTCTTCGGCTCTTTTCTTCTCCCTTCCGAGCCTCCAGGCTTTGGTAGGAAGAGGCTAACATTAAATAATATCAATTCGAAAGACATACTCCTTCAAAAATATGGTAATGAATCTATATTTCAAGAAGCTCTCTCCTGTACTATACACGTCGCTTTCTCGCGGCTAGCGGCCTGTAATTCCATTTTGAATTAGTTCTATTTGTTACCAATTTAGTTTAATTTGAGTATTTTGGTTTTTGTTTCAGGTAAAAGTTACTTTTGATCAATGCTCGGCATCATAGAATTTATATTTGGCGAGTACCGTACTTACCAGTTCCTAATTCGTGCATCAGCTTTAGAACATGGATATTTCTTTCACCTTGGACTTGAAAGACGTGAATTCCAAGTATTTGCATTAATTTTTCCTGTTTTTGATAATTTTATTTGAAATTTAAGAATTTCTACCTCGTGTATTGAATTCAGTCATTACCACTCCGTTGATTTATCGTTATACGTAGAACTAGAATCAATATTTGCAGGGTTTAACTTTCTTGAAAATTGAGAAGTTGTATCAGAATGAATCCAGACAAGGTATTTTTATGCATAGCCTTTGATTTAGGATGCTAATACTTGCTACATGAATCATGGGGGGCAGAGCTAATGCGAGGGGGCGGGGGTTCTACCCCCGGCCATTTTTCATTCGGTAGTTGATATTACTTCTTACACACTGATTTCACAATTTTTTTTTTTGAAATACTGAATGAAAAATTTTATTAATTTTGACAAAATTTTGTTCGGTTAAACCTGAGAAAAATTTGGAAAAAGACAGTCTTAAAATTTCTATTTGGCAGTTCGGCATTTTACCGACTTTTCTACAGAAAAGTCAGGTATTATACCCGTCACAGCTGTCGATATGGGGGTGGGGGCAATGTTTTTTTTACGTTTCAGAGTGTGTAGAATGCAACTGTAATGGTGGCTGAATTTCAGGTTTCCTTATATTATATAGGGACCCATTTATCGGCCCACAATGGTAATGTTGAATTCACGAAAGAAATATGCTGTTTGCACGAAATATATAAATGACAAGCGCAGTAACAAGTACGAAACAGAAAAAGAAAGAGTTTGAAGAAAAAATTAAACTTCAGAACGCAATATAATTCACTTACACGATAAAATAAAATACGCCCGGAATTTTAACACCTTCTACACACAATGAAAAAAAGAGACACGATATTACTGCGCCCGAAATAAAAGGTTTAAATTCTCGGCCTCCATCATACTTGCCACAAATTTACAATTGCGCACAAATTAATGTCAAAATCAAATTTTGGAGAAATAAAAATCTATGAATCGATTCTCCCCCTCCTCAGGAACCACAAATTTAGATTAAGAGCCAAACCGATATCAAAAACGAATTCGTTGAGTTCGAAACCCCTCGATGATCTCGATGAGATCATTCGCATAAATAATAGGTCTAAAAATTCCTAATGTACTGTAATAAAGGGTAATTTTTACATGCCCACTCTTTTTTTGTTCTCTCAACCCGAGCCCTGAAATCCGCCCTTTCGAGCATTACCTCAGAGCTCCCCTCTATGGCGTTTCTAGAGTACTTAAGAAAAAATTCTTAATGACCGTTTTTATAGAAAATTGGATCCCTCTTAAACTCATGGATCTCCTATCTCCACGAGTATGTACGTTATCCGCGATGACGTATAATTTTTGTGTTTAAACAACATAATATACTGTATGCAAGTCATTTCGTGATATCGATTTAAAAACTCGTCATTCAAACTTTTTTTTTCGAGGCTTCACATTTCGTTCAATCACACTTTTTATTTCGTGCTATTTAATACTTCCCTATTATATATATGTATGTATGTATGTACGGACAAAATTTGTAGCACGAAAATCTCAAAAAGTAATGAATCAATTAATTCCAAAGTTTGGTATATTATGGAGAAGTACCTGAAATTGTGCCCGTTGAAGTTTGATGATAATTGGTCGAGTCGTTCATGAGTTTTCCTCAATTTAAGGTCAGAATAAAGAGCGCCCGTTGATGCCGAATTGACGACGCGGTGCGCTCCGTTTAGTTGGACCCGATACTGTAGGTATACTACAGGGTCACTTATAAGTCGCTCAATCGTCAGTGTTACCACATTCCACCAAGTTTTGCTATCCATTTGTTTTGTTATCTTTGTACAATGTGATATACCTTTTCACCGACTTTACAAAGAAAAGGAGCTGTTTTCTTCTTTTCGTACTTTTTTTTCCTCTCGTTTACTTCTTTTGATATTATATTTTTTTTATATAAGATTTCTTTTTGGGAGATATAACTTTTGCTTTATTGTTGTATCCACTCTCTTTTTTTTTTAATTTCTCCAGCGCTGTCCTTATTCATTTGATTTCACAATAATTTTTCCCTTTTGTATTTAATTTGATTCTTAGACGTTCTTTTTGAACCTGTTTAGCTGTTTTTTTCATTTCTAATACGATTTCATATTTTTTTATTTTATATTTTGCAGGGATACAAACGAAACAATTTTTTTTTCGTTTGTTATTTTCAACATTTTCGGTTTTTCATGAGCGATTTTTCGTTTGGTTTTCCGTTTTGTTTACTTCAGTACCGGTATTCACTCGTTTTGTTTCTAACCAGGGCTGGCAAACGAAATCTTTTTTTAGGCTTTTTCGTTTCGTTTTTCGATACTTCAAATGTTTTTTTCCGTTTCATTTTTCGGTTTTTCAATATCTCAATTTTTTCCCCGTTTCGTTTTTCGTTTACCGTTTCTTCATTTTTGCCCAACATTTTCCGTGATTCCGTTACCGTTACGCTGCATTTACACCAAAGTTATAAGCATAATGCTAGTGACAAGTACGTTACAGTTAAAATATGAAGGTAGAATTGACAAGTATGCTTATAACTTTGGTGTTAATCCACCATTTCATTATCATTTGTCGAACCTAGAAATAATCGCGACTTTTTCGTTTCGTTTTTCGTTTACCGTTTCTTCATTTTTGCCCAAAATTTTCCGTTATTCTGTTATTTCGTTTTCGTTACCGTTTGCCAGCCCCGTTTCTAACAAAACTAAACCATTTCGTTATCATTTCGATTTTTTCATGTCATTGAGTACAATACAGATATTAGTTCAAAGGATTAATGATTCTCATGCGTTTCAGAAACTGATGTAATTTTAATTTTCATTCATAGTATCTTTCATTTTTTGTACTTTTCAGTCACAATTCGTGAAAAACAGTAATAAGATTCACAATTATTAATTTTAATTTATTATATGATAAAAAGTAAAAACGTTGGAAATTCTCTATGATTCAGTTTAGTTTTTTCGTTACGTTTTTCTTTTGCTCTATTTTTCATTTTGTTTTTTGCTACATTTTCATTTCGTTTTGTTATTTCGTTTCAATATTTTAGACAAAAATCAATCGTTATTTCGTTTCGTTTCGTTTGCCATCCCTGCTTTTTTTTTGTTCTATTTGTATTTACTCGTAATTTGATTGCAGAGTACATGATTTTATTTATTCCTCAGTATATTTGTTCAATGATACGTAGCTCGGAAAAGTCGCTTTCGCTTTTGCGAAAGCTTTTTTTTCTATTCGGCTATCCGGTATTTTTATAATCCACACCTCTCTAATAAAAAGTTCTCAAATTGTCTCTGATGGAGGGCCTAATATATTTTCCTCCCTCTTTTAGTAGGTAACAAAAATTAGTACACGCTAAGGCGGTCCTTATTTTCAACTTTTGATTTTTTAAAGGGCGACACCCTAGATCGGTTCCGTGAATTAAAAATCATGTTTTTGCAAAGTTTGAGCAGAATCGAAAATGGTTGAACCGTTTCGCAAGGGGGAGAAGTTATTATGGGAATTAATATTGATTTTTGGAATTTGATATTTTCAAAGCCAAATTGATCGCGGAAAGCAAAACTTAACTGCTTATTGTTGTTCTGTTATTGATTAAATTTTTATGTAAGATAAGTAACATACATTACCTGTGATTTACTTATGTAATAATGTGCAATATAATACACTTTCAGGGTGTCCATTCTCTCGAAAACATGGAGAAGTTAGGAAATTTTGCAATTTTCAGCATTTTTTACCTAAAAGTCATGGAATTTTGTAAAAAAAAAAAAATCGACTGCGAAATTCTGTAGTATTTCAAACAGATTTTACCCTATTTCTTATTAAAAAAAATTTTCCGACACGCGAACCAATCCCTATACACTTCTCTCAATATCAGTTGTTTCGTGTTTCGTGTTTTCATCTCATCCTGCTCGCGAGAATCTGAAAATCGGCGCGAAAAGACGCGAAAATGGAAAAATATTTAGTTTGGCTCCTCTTCCCAGTGTAAAAAATTTTTTGAGAAAGTCGTAATGAAACGAAGATTTGAAAACCAATGAATTCACTTTCTGGAACATCCTGCCATCGGGTTTTTCTTCGGCTCCTCTCTCCATCGCAAATGTAGATCGGGATGAATGAAAGCTTTTCCGGGATTTTGGGGAAAGAGTAACTAATCCACAAAATTTGAAAAAAATCTAAAGACCGCATAATAATATATTATCGCGCTACGGAAGAGTCCACTGTTTTCAAATGTATGACCTTATATTGCATCTATTGATACTCTTAAATTGAAGCCTCTTCCTCTTCCCCTGGTGCCATAATTCTCCAGATCCTATATCCACCTTTTTACTTTCATAGCATTTGTCGCTAGATATGCTTGAGATTTTCCACCTGGGTTCCAGAATTCATTTTTACAGTTATTTCCCCTCCCCCTGAACTATTCAGGCTCCACGAGGGAGGGGCTAATTCCGGTTACTCTAATTTTTCTCAAGTTCCAAATTCCTTCCGAGATTCTAAAGTCAATTTTTTGGACAGGATAAGCAACCAAGCTCTGAGTCGCTGATTTCGAGTATCGCCTCAGATATTTTTATCCGACCCCTTCTAGAGCACTGTCGTAATACGAATTCAGCTTCTCCGGCGAAAAATTGCACGAAGTATCGAAATAGGGGTGGTTTTATGTCGCTGATTTCGAATATCGCTTCCGATTTTCAATTTGGACCAAATTTAAGCTCCTGTGCTTTTTCAATTGAGAAATGTTTACGACGTTATTTTCTGTTAGCAACCCATCATTAAATTTTTACACCCTCTCTGCCACAGCTTCACAAACACGCGGTAGTAAAAAAATCGTTTGTGGAGTGATTGACGACATTCGCCGCTCACGATGTTCGAAAAAATTTGACCCCCTCCCCCGCGTGTGTAATTTGTATTTGAAAGGTCTAGAAAACTGGAAAAGTCAGGAAAATCATTTTCGAACAAGAATGGACACCTTGACTTTCTTTAATTTTATGTCAGCAAGCCACAAAACCATGTATTCTGTATAAACATGATGAAAATTGGAGTAATCGCTGAATAGCCCCCTTTGGAACCTGAAGGGTTGAGATGAGAAGAGAAAGGAAACTAGAAACAGATTGAAAGACTCCAAACATTCTGCTAATAGCGTAAAGAATTTGAAAATCGAGAAAAACTAGAGTAACTGGAATTAGCCCCTCCCTCGTGGTGCGTGAATGGTATAGGGGAGGGGAAAATAACCGTTTTGAAATGAATTCTTGAACCCATAAAACCTACATCTGGAAAAGAAAATAATTATTAGACTCATATAGGAAGATTGAAGTTCAAATCCCGAAAGTCAATGTTATTTTCCATAAGAACTCCCTCCTTGTGGCACGGGTAAACCTTTTTAGATTTTGCTGACGTCTGACAATGTATTGTTCAACCCATGAAACTGATCGAAGAAGTGGCCCGTCCGAAATCGTGAACAAGTACCTCCCTAATGTAACTGTACGACAGGGCTGGAGCAGAGCTCGCCCGCAGTGTAAGGGCTGGAGCTTCAATCGGAAGAGTCTCACACGATGAGTGAGTGAAGAGGAAGAGGCAGCGAGTCCGGCTGCGGGGGACCTGAAATTTCCAGGCGTGCGCTCTGGGAGTGCGGACCTCGGTCAGTAGGGAACCCCGTGGTGGCCCTGGCAGGACGCGCGCACCGTTCCGGCCAGGAGAAATGGTGGCTCGGGCCCGGCCTCAAAGCGTTATCCTCGGTACTGATGCGATGCCCGAAAGGGTAGTTTCCGGTGCCGGGGGTGCGGTGTCTCAGGGGCCACTTTGGCATGCGTGCATCGCCATACGTCCCACAATACCAATGTAACTGTACGAGTATGTTGTACTCGTACACGCGGGTAATTTAATTTTTATGGTGCTCGAATTTTTGGTTATTTTTATTTTTATGCTGCACGAATTTTTGACAGTTCCGAAGTATGGCCTTTCTGCTATAATTTGGTTTCGCAAAATTTTCCAAAAATCTCTATGGATCATTTTTACAAGAAATTTTTTTTATATCATGTTTCGTTTCTTGCCGTATTTTGCATACCGCGACGCTTAAGGGGCTAAATTGTGTTTGAGTAATTCTCACGCAGAGGGGCAGATTTGATGTGACCCTCATGGCCATTGCTTCAAATATACTCGTACCATCAGGCTGCCGAGGTATTTTTTAATAGAAAAGAGTACTACAGGTAGTCCAAAAATTTTTCCAGCAAACTCGCATCTCGCTCCAGGAATCTTTCTGGATTATGTCAGGGCCATGCCCAAGATTTAAGTAAGGGGGCTTTGCGATTTAGGGGCTGCAAATACCCCAAATGTATCCAAATACCCACATGTATATGAAGAAAATTTGGCCAATGGGGGTGGGGGTGAGTTTGAACCCCCGCTCGGTACGGGCCTGGCCTATATTATTAGTAATTCTCGCCTACTCTTCCCCCTTTTCCTTTTTTCTCTCCCAGGATGTAGTCAAGTATTATTTGTTAGAAAGTAAACTGGTCTGGATAAATGTTCACGCTTAAATTTTTTTTCATTTGCTTTAATTTTTTTTTGCGATAATCTTGAAACAGATATCTGAGTGCCTTTTGTATGTATTCCTTTTTTGTATATATTACATGTAATAATTTTTTCATTTTGTTTGGCCCCGTGGAAGGTCAATGTGTTTTGACAAACTTGAAAAATAACATCACAATGCCACAGCCTAAAGTGAAACAGACGTGTCACTAGAAAAGAGTCTTAGTGCTAACTGGACAGTGAAGCCTTTCTCTTGTGACACGTCACATTTTGATTTTGCTGGCTAGAGTGTCGAGCGAGTGTCTCAATTTCAAGCGAATTTTGGCCTTCGCTATCACGCTATCAGTCATCATTTATATGGTCATCTTTTATTATCTGCCTCAGCATAACAAAAGAGTACTTCTTGAAATTTTTGGGGAAAAGATAGAGTTCTCTTTTTTTACAGAATCAAAAGAGTTCTCTAAAAAGAGTATGATCTGGGCAGCCTAATAACCTTACGTGTCGCCGTTTCCGCTTGGTTATGTCCTGTGGTTCTCTCATTTTCCTGTTCTCTCTCATTTGTACCAATGTACCCCCTCGCTGATTGTATAATGACTTTAAAATTGACTAAATTTCACGTGCCACCTTTTGTGACATGGTGATTTCATCGCTCTCAGTTTCGGTTCTTCTGTTCTCGATCCAGGTCAATCGCGAATTCGCGTTGACGCTGGTCGGCGGTAATTCAGCTCAAGTTTGCCGCGTGGAATCGCCCGAACTTTCACTTGTATGCGAAAAATACATGTGCCAGTCGTTTGAACCGTTGCTTGGCTGGATACCGATATACTGTTCCGGAATCGTTGAAAATTAAGGTAGCGTTGAAAATTATGGTACAAGTTTGATGTTTATGTTACATGTATAGCGGAAAGGTCTCGCAGAAATTGCTGTATAGTGTAGAAGTTATTATTTACGTTCCAAGTTTCGAAGTAAAGTTCACTTCTCGAACAGTTTGACTTTCGCTGACTCGAAGAGTACAGTATACATACGGGGGGGGGGGCACCAAGACCGCGAATGCGGCAAACACGGAAGGTTTTCGAAGTAGAATGTGCGATTCGGGGCTCGATTGATTCGTGGGACAGCCATTCTTTTGGCCGGGGGCTAAGGAGGATTGAAAATACCTCCAGGTCCGTTGATCACGTTTCGCCAATTTGGTCGAAAGTGGTAAAACTCAGAAATGAAAAAATGTTAGTTTTCTAGTTTCCCTTCTCAGTAATAACTAGTGTTGGAAGTCTAGTCTCCTATTGTGTTGAATTGGAAATCACTTTTTTTTTCTTCAAATTTCACGGATTAATTGCTTTTTTTTTTTCAAATCCTTCGAAGCACTTTTCCATTTATCCCAATCTAAATTTGTGGCTCAGAGGGGTGTACATCCTGGATGTAGAGGAGTACTTGTTCCCTTGAATTAATTGGTAGTTTGTGGCTTCCTCAGAGACACTGCTGCTAAGTACGATTTTTTTTACATTAGCCATGTACCTGCTGGTTTTTTAAACGCGAACAAATAAATATGTATTAAGACATAATATTATCGACAAAGTTCTCCCCCGAGGGGTCTAGTTGGCGAGTGGATAGCGCGTTGGTCTCGGAATCCGCAGGTTCCGGGTTCGAGCCCACGTAGCAGCTCGCCGGATTTCGACCTAAGCCGGTTTTTCGATCAGAAGGGAAGAGAGCTAAGACAGCCCCAACACCCGACGTCTCTGAGGTAATGCTTGAAAGGGCGGATTCCAGAGCTCGGGTTGAGAGCAAATTAGAGAAAAAAAAAAGAAGGTATCGACAAAGTTCTCCCCGCCTCCGCAATCATTGTTTGTTACAGAAATGACAGAAAAAAAATGAATTCAGATAGAAATGAAAGAAAGCATAGGTGCAACTAGGAATTACCTATGGGAGGAGCTGAACCAGAGAAAAATGGAAGAGAGCGTAAATTTTATACGAAAAAGTAAAATGCTTCACTTGTAATTTTTAGCGTAAAATTCCACAAAAGTTTACTTTTAAAAACATTGTAAACGAAATTTCAAATCAAAAGTAAGAGGAAAACTACACTTTCAAATCAAATCTTCTTGGTCCATTTTTTAATTAAAATATCGAGTACTTCTTCCGGCTTTATCTCAGCATGTAGAAGATTGAAGATTGTGCAGCACGGCAAGACTATTCCACCTGGCTCCCATGGTGCTTCGCAAATATGTCCTTGTTCGTCTTGGAGATGGAAATGATCGTTCAGGGGTACATGTTTCGACCGGAATTGTACAAAAAATGTCTTGGGGGCTATAATCCCCGTAGCCCCTTCTGGTTGCGCCTATGAAAGAAATGTATTAAAGTGATACAAGAGACACAGTTGTGAAATGACAAGAGAAAATATGACCGGGAAAATGATAAAAGTAACCGGAACGATAGAAACGACAGAAATGAAAAAGTGACTAAAATTACTGAAAGAAATAAAATACCGACAAAAATTAGGCGATTTTCCGGCATTCTATTACGTATGGGGTTGGGCTGCGGAGCGACCAGAAACCCGAAGCCCCTTAGTAAGAGTTCATTGGATTTCTTATCAAAATGATCAGGTTTTGATTTCAGTCCCACTCGCGTAAAATTTCAAGCTCGAAACCTAAATTAGAACCAAATTCAAAATTTGATGAGATTTCCGAAATAAGGAAGGCAGAAACCCCTTGTTTGGTACTTCATATTTAACTTTCAAAGTCAAATTAATTCTGCCTCCTCTGAAGTGTTGAATTAAGATGTGAAATCGAAGTCGGATTACAAGTTTGATGCGGATGAGGTAGCCGTAACGAACGGACCAATAAACCTTTATTCGGTATGTCCTATCAGTAGTTTTTTTTTCTTTGGGAAGGGGGGCTGCATTTTTTGCTGTGAGAGTTTGATATTTTTGTTTGATTTTTTGTACCAAATTTTCTTACTCTCAAGTTTCAGTTTTGAGGCCCAAATTAGTATAGATTAAAAAGCTGATGAAAGCGTGAAACTATTGAATCGTTATCTCAATTTTATCAAGCCAATCTACGTTAACCCTTTCCGCAGAGAATTTCGATGTTAATTCTGAAATCAAGGCGGAACTCCAATTCTGATAGAAATTTTGATATCGGGGCGTCAAAGAGCTTTCATTTCGGTTTTGTTTATTTCTCCTGAATGATTATGTATGTAGTCTTTGATTTTTGTCTTTTTTCGTAACTCTTATTTGATTCTTTTTTTCTGATGATTATGAAGAACTTCCTGGTCTTGATGTGTCTCTGAACGAGTATGTCTGTAGAAGTAAGAAATGAGTATTCACTGATAGTAGAAATTAGTAATCATAAATGAATTCATAAGTCTGAGAAGACCTATGACTAATACTAGTATGCCTGAACTACATGATCAGATTTGTGTGCCTGGTAAGACTAATCTTATGGAACTGATTGTTGAAACTGTGGCATTCACAGATGAGACTGATGAGATATTTTTCCAAGCTCTTCTAAGAAAATTAGTTTGAGAATCTTCATCGAGTTCAAAAATAAAATCTTTTTTACTTTTACTCGATTCGCTTGATAATATTTATTATCTACTTGTTTATTTGCTACTTGTTTACTTGCTACTTGTTCATTTGCTATTAGTTCATTTGTGGACTCTCACATCCCACAATCGTCACAGAGGGGAACGCCGTTGTTTTGTCTTCAGGTGAAGACATTCACAATGATCAGGCTTTATCACTCGAACCATGAAACAGAATACCCGAGTTACCATTAATACTTGATCATATTTATGAGACATAATTCACATCGCATTTTTCCTTCGAAGATTGAATGATAAGAGGACCGCAGAAAGCGATATCTCCATTGAACAAATGTTTCATTTGATCCAGATGTAAAAATAATTCTTGGCTGCACAGTAATGAAGATCAAGATCAAAGAGCACTACTGAAGAAGGAAAAAAACAAAGAGAAAAAAAAAGTGATTGCTGAAGGCTCGTTACCGACCCTAATAAAATCGAAATTGAATCGGTGAGAACCAAAAGGGGGAAAGTCCAAAATGATCATTTAACTTTTTGACGGAAATCGGGGTATTGAAGTATCGCGTATCGACTAGTGTTATTGAAATTTCGCGAAATCGCCGGGAAAGTGCTTTTTGGCAACATCGCACTATCGCGTTGGGAAACAAAAGGGGTCAAGTCCAATGCAATTCCGCTAACGTGTATCTGTGCCCGTTTTCTTTACTGATATGAGCTAGAAAACTTACCGAATTGTGAAATGCGTGGTTTAAAAAATTCGCTATCTTGAAAAGCGATTTACTAAAAATGTTATAACTCCCAGGGACTTTGATCAATTCAAGCGGGATCAATGCTAAAGTGATGAATTAAGTGTAAGAACAACTTACATTTGATTCTCGGCGAAAAAGAAGAAAATTTTCAGATTGGGAACTAAAAGAAGCTAAGTCCACTTTCTTTCAGGAGGCATATCTCCGGTGCACCTGAATTTTTTTTTTTTCGTAATTGCCTTAAAAGTCGTGTCTTGTGGTCCTCTTTCAATGCCCTAAAACACGTTACCCATAATTTTTGGGTTTTCGAATAAATCAGTTTTTTGTTTCAATTGTTGCTTGCATGTAATTACTGTTATTATTTATGCAATTTTCAAATTCTTTTTCTATGTAAATCTAAGTTTATAAAAGTGTTCACTAAAAAGTCATAAAATTATAGGTACTTTTATACAACACATCTAAAAGTCTATGAGGTAATAACTTTCTTTGTAGGAAATTTAATGAGGAACATTTTTTTATTGCTGACTTTCTTAGAGAAAAGGGCTCATTTTTGAGAAAAATGAAAAATAAGCTAACCATCTCATAGAAAATTCACATTTTCAGTCCCCCTGGAGGAAGCACACGAGTTGAGGACGAGAGCGTGTAACTAAGTATCAAGGAAATCATTCTCAAGATATTCCAGCAATAAAACTTTGACTTTTTTTTTCTTTTTCTTTTTCACATTGTGGTCCACATGAGTTAGCCCAAATAAGAGTGCAAAAAGGAAAAAAGTTGTAGAAAGCTGAAACTTGGTGCATTGATCTAATTAAGTGCCCTGAACAACATACTCAATGTCCCAACGAATCCGATGCCGGCATCAACCACTAGGGGGCAAAAACAGGGTTGTAAAACAGTTTTTTGCTTATATCACACTAAAATTTGAGTTTAGAAAAAAAAATATTCTCACCAATGTGTAAGAGAATAAAAAAATACATCAAAAATATTCCTACATATTTTCCCATAGAGTGCGTATTTGTCGAATAAATTAATAATATCAAACGTTGAGAAATTTCCTCCATGTGTACATTTAATGCAACTTGTAATCGATGCAATGTAGACTCGCACACGCATAAATACTTCAATTTATATTTACTTTGTCAAACAATTTATACCTTTGAGGTCAATCGATCTGTGGCTAAAAAGGAAAAAAGAAAGAAAGAAAGAAAGAAAGAGAAAAAAATGAATTAGACCTTATACTCTTTTTCTCGAAAGAAATGCCTGAGTTTGCTTTAGATTAACCATTTCGATAAAAAATCGATCATCGATCATTTTCGATTATTCAGCATTTAAAAATCGACTTTTCGATTCGATCACAACTTTCCGATCATTTCTGATCAATCTTTCAATTTCGATCTTTGATTAATCGTTTTCGATTAATCGGCATTTAAAAATCGTTTTTTGATTTGATTATTAATTTTTGTTTATTATTTTAATCAGTTTTCCTGTTTTCAGTAAATTAATTAATCGAAAGATCGACAGTCAAGTGATCAATCAATCGAAAAATCAATTCATTTTTCCCGATTTTTTGATTGATTTGATTTTTGAAATAATCGGTTTTCGAAATCGATCATGAAATTTTGAATGATCGGAATGGTTATTTAATTATGTCTCCAAAACGGTATACGAAAGAAGAAATCTAACTTTTGTTTGATTCCCGCAACCATTGCGGCTCCGCGTTAACATTTCCTGCGATCTTATTATCAGGGGAAAAATTGGCTTGGTCTGAGATTGAATCCAGAGGAGTGGGGTTGGAGAAAGACTTTAAATGGACTAACACCTATCCTAACTACCGCAACTGCAGAGCTCGAAAATATTTTAAAAATCATTTTTTGTTCATGTAAGAAGGGCTCTTGCGGCCAGAAGTGCGGTTGCCGTAAAATGGGACTGACCTGCTCTGGCGCCTGCCTCTGTTCAGATTGTTCGAATTATGAACTGGAACTAAATTTTGAGGAGCCCGAATAATTAAATTTTACATTTACCTATATAATTTTTGTGCAATATGTACATCTAATGTTATAATGTATTTTCGAATTTTTTCAACTCAATTCTGATTTATGTATGGAGTGGGAGTGATTTGACGTTTCAGGCAGTGGAGGAGGGGTTGATTCTTTTCATTTCATCACTGGTGCCAGTATTTGGAATGAATCTTCTCGTATGCGTACAAGTCAACGTCGCATCGATTACAATAAGTTCTATAAATATGTACAGTGTACATGGCGGAGGAAACATCTGAACGTTTGATATGAATTTATTCACAAATACACACTCTGCGGGAAAATGTGTAAGACCAATTTTTGTGTATTTTTTCATTCTGTATCACATCTGTCTGAACTTCTTTTTTTCTAAACTCAAATTTTAGCGAGATATAAGCAAAAACTGTTTTACGCCCCCATTTTTGCCCCCTAGAGGACGACGACGGCACCGGATTCGTTGGGACTTTCAGTATGTTTTTCAGGACACATAATTAGACCAGTGTACCAAGTTTCAGCTTTCTATGATTTTTCTCCTAGTTAGAACCTAATTTATGTGGACTATTAAGTATATTTTGAACCTCGGTTTCCTGGGCTACTAGTGTCATGTATCGCGATACGGGAGAGGTTGAAACTGTACCGAAGCTATGCCAACGCAGAGCGGTATATTTGGAGTGAATTTCATAACCTTAGCTTTGGCACTTCGGGGGTAGTTTCTCCATTGTTACTGTAGCTTTTGTGGAAAATGTTGAAAGCCTTTCTCTCGTGACACCCTTAAAACTTCATATCTTCTTTCACCCGTGCCCGCGTAGCAGGAAACGCGTATTCGACAGGGTGGAAGATTTTCCTTGCGGCGATGGGGGAAATCCAGTGTTATCGTGATATCTCGTAAGGATGGGGTGCTGAAACCTACGTACTCCCACAACCCTTCTTTAGCCGTCGCTGACCGCGATGAAATGAGCACCTATGCGTATTGCGGAAATAGAACTGTTTGTTTTTGACTAACAGCCAACAGATGTGCAATTTACTACAATGATTAATAAGGCGCGAGAAGTGAGCGAGCGTGTTTCGTGTGTGCCCCCCCCCCCTCCTCCAACAAAAAACACAAGATTTTCAAAAATCGAATGACCGAAACATTTTTCACTCTTCAGGAAGAAGCGATAAGCGATGCGCTTTTTGCGCGCATTTTTTCTTTCTCTTCATCATTTCCTGTATGGATACGTCAGCGAATCCGATCGCAACAAAGGAGGGTATCGACCTTTACGGTCGTCGTCGCGTTTTTACGGATGGAAAACGAGAGATGGAGGTGACTGAGTGATAGATGAAGGGGCGAGGGTGAGAGGGAATGAGAGAGGAAAAGAGATTTTGCGTATTCTCTTTATTCGTGCGGGGTCATGCTCGTATTATAATAATTACCTTCGTACCTCTTTGCGGCGATAATTAAAGCGTAAATGCGACGCCCGAGAAGCTTATTCGTCTTCTGACGGAGTTTATGTATATGGCTTTTTTTTTTTTCTGGCTAAACATGTGTTCGTGTCGGTGTGAGCGCGTGTGCGGCCGTGTCCGATGTTATACGTGTCTGCGTATGCACGTTACGGTTTTTTCTGCGTTCCAAACCGTTTCTACGTCGTTCAAAATTAGAGAATGTTGTCGCGTGTATCGGTAAGACACACTCGTATATACGACTCTTTGAACGCGGACGAGCATTGTCAGCTTTTCAGAGCTTCCGGGGTCGGGCTGTCGGTTCGCCGCATTTCGAGAAGTCGAGTAGGCGACTGTCGACTGCGAACCGATCGTCTTCGTTCGTGTGCTTCGAAAATCGTGACGACGTGTATTGTGTTCGTCGGTTTGGAGTGACAGTTGGAGTGTGTGATAGAGAAGACTCAGACGTGCCATTTTGGGTAAATATTGAAAAATTCGTTGTTATACCAATCTATTACAGCTGTAGAAATTGAATGACATCCAAGCAAATTTAGTACTCGTATAACTGATTGGAGCTGATTTCATGAGAATTGTGCTCGTTTTTACGTACATAAAGTACGTCCTAGCATAAAGGGACCATGTTGTCGGTATGGAGTTAAGACCAGTTCCAGAAACTACATTCAATTCCCTACAAAATGAGCCATAGTGGAGGTCAGTAGCTGGAGAATTCACTTTTCCAAAGAACTTTGAAAATAAAATTCCAACAAAGGTGCTTTTCAGAAAAAAGCGTTTAAAGTTTAGAGCAAAGAAAACATAAAACAGTGAAAAAGTGAACTGGTCACTTTTTTCGTTTGAAAATGACTGAATGGAATTCCTCCAGTGTATTATTGAAAAATTCAACCCGCTTCAGCTGGAGAAATCCATTACCAACAAGATGGTCCCTTTTCAAAAATATTCAATTTCGAATTTTTTTTCGGCCCTACTTCACACAAAAAAATAATGATAGGCGTGTATGAAACAGATTTTATTAATCCGAAAAGGTAAAAAAATTAAAAAGGAAGTATTATCAAAAAAATAATTGAAAAATAAAATAAAAATATAAAACTATTCTTAGTATAACATTTTTTTCCACAAATGATATTTCAAGAATTTTTTCGGTACAATGTTCGATTCACCAAATTTTTCGGATGATTTTTAGGCCGAAAAAAGTGGAAAAAATTTTCAACCGACAACGTAGTCCCTTTCTCACTTTTTATTTTAATCGATATTATAGAGAAACGGTGATAGGTACAGTGGTAGGGTAAGCGGGGGGGGGAGATATCGCAGGGTTGCCTCTATCAGAAACACTCAAAATCCCATTTTCGGTAATTTGGACCCCACGCTCGAAAAATGGCTATATCTTGAGAACTAAAATCGACAACATAGTCCCTTTATGCTTGGACGTACACTATGTATAAAATTAACAGGGTGGCCACTCTTCTGGAAATCCTGGAAGTCAGGGAAAAGTGAGGGAATTCTGTAGGACTTGGAAAAGTCAGGAAATTTTGAAGAAAATTTTGTAATGTGAAAGTATTTTAGAATTATCTGTCTGACTCAACTGAACATTTTTTTTCTTTTTTAGTAATTTGTTTCGAAAAAGTTGGAAACGACTGGAAAAATCGGAAAAAATCTGGGAAAGTCAGGAAATTTTATCTTAGGAAAAAAGTGGACACCCTGAATTAAGTATGTGGGCTGTCGAAGGCATGAGGATCCGTTTGAACATTGGAGGCACCCCGGCCGATCCCGTGGGTTCAAAATTATAATAAAGGTGAGAAGGAGAGTTTAGCGTATAAGCAGCTCAATATTACCTAAAATAAATAAAAGATTTGGATAACTTAGGGAGCTCCGATCCCTTTGGCCATACAGCGACTAGAACTGCGCTGCAGCACGAAAAAAAGTGAGCAAAGTTTTGAGGTCATCAAACAATTTTGATCTCTCCTTAAGAGAAGTTAAGTTCGACGTGTAATTTACATAAGGATCTAAGATCGTATCAGCTACAAGCTCTGGGACAAAGGCCCAGTGCAAGAGTGTTTTCGGGGAACCTATTATTCGACACATATTAAGCAACTGTGTTCCGTCTCCACCTCTTCGCCGTGTCACAATTTTGAGTTTGAGATCCAAATTGTATCTGAAATTAAGTCGCCAACCTCAAAAACTTTTATTCAATACACGTGATGCAGTATATCAAAATTTTCCAAGTACCGCAATTTTAAATTTAAAACGAATTTATTTACTTCGAAACGAGATTATTTGATACAGATAATGCAATTTCTGAATTTAAAAATGAAAAAAAAACATAACTTTTCAACAACTCGATTGATAATTTTTGTACGTCTTTTTACGGTGGAGGGGGTGTCGACCTACCTTTGACTAGCAAAAAAAAGAATACTTCATTAATCCAAATTTGTTGAAATTTTGAAAACATATACTTGTTTGTATCGTGGAACCTCTGTCATGAACAAATCCTACACACGGGACTCATTTTTCGCATTGTCAGGGGATGGGGAACACAAAAATGTACCTTCAATGACTCAATTTTGAAATTTCCGACTTTTCCACCTTACTGTATTAACAACTTTTTTTTTTCAGACTCATAAAACAATTTTATTTGTGAGACAAGAGTTCTGAAGACAGTAGGCTTATGATCCGGTTTTTAGCTTTTAGCAAACCGAAAAAGAATGACTTTAACTGAAAAGAAAAAAAAAGGAAAAAGTATGACTTCAGTTGAAAAAAGCATGTCTTTTAGCTAATTGCATGATACTAGTATTTCACAAATAACATTATTCTTCGATAATTTCTATAACTTTTTTCGGAAAAACCTGATTTTTCCAAGATTTTTATGCCATTCATAATTTGTACAGTGCAACCACTTTTTTTAAATGATTTTCCCTGATTTTTCCCGATTTTCCAGACCAATTTTTTAAATTTTCCCTGAAATTTCTTCAGCTAGTACAGGGTATCTACAGGCGCTGAAAAATTCTTCAAGTCCTGAATTTTGAGAGTAGGTCCTGGAAGTCCTGAAAAGTGCTGAAATTAGAAAAAATAATTGAAAAGTCCTTCATTTTCGTTAGAAGTACTCGATAATGAATTTTTTGCGATTCTTATGATTGGTCATTGAAAAGTGTAGCGCAGGATCCATATTCAGATGAAGGGGGGAAGTGAGGAAGCAAAAAGGAGGGAGGTGTGAGGAAGATAAAGCAATTGAAAAAAAAAAAGATTTACACGCTCGGGGAAAGATGGAAAATATGCCGGCTACAGTCCTCCAAAGGGTGCTGAAAAAGTACTTCATTTTTACTTTGAAATTTCTGTAGACACCCTGTAGTATTATGCACAGCTTTGTTAAAAATTGAATATTCATTGAAGACGATTTTCGTAAAAAGAAATGTGATTATGCTTTACGCTGACATTTATTCTTTAATTCTTATTATTCTCGAGAAGTTCCCTGATTTTTCCCTGACTTTTTCAGACTGAAAAAATTTTCCAACTTTTCCCGGTTTTCCAGAAAGTGGCTACTCTGTTGTAGGTACCACGAATTTATGAGAATTTTTTCATCTTGGAGGAAGTTTAGACTCTTCATTTTTTCTCTCCTTATCCTTTTCTTTTGTTTTTTCCCCCTGTTTGTAGTCTTAATGGAAGTATGTAACTAATGTTCTAATTATAGTTCCTCTTCGTCATTTTTCGGCTGCAAAAGGAAGACTGTAATTTTCTTTTAAATAAATAAATGCAGACAGACATGAGACTATTTGTCAATATATTTTTAGCTGATAAGACATCATCACATAGAGGGAGATATAAAATAGACATTAGACATAGAACGTGTCTCGTGTAAAAATTACTGATAGCTAACTTTTTTCCCTGCTGATATGAGACATGAAGACAGCCTGAAATTTTCCTTCCCTACCGATAAGACATTTAAAGACATTCACGAGATTCATCTACAGATGAGCGGGGCCCGAATTTTTAGGTGCTAAAAGCTCAGAAAAACGGTTGTATTGAAAGTCTCTAAAAAGACCTAAATAGTTCATAAAAAGTCCCTATAAAAGTGATGAAATAGTCTCAAAAATAGTAAAATTGTCCCAAAAAGTCCCTATAAAACTATATGGCTTCGTCTCGGAAAACTAAACTTGATATATTTCTGTTCCTCCCAAACTATGTAAAACATAACAATTTTGAACCAAAATGCTTTATTGCAACAAGTAATAAGGTTGTATTTTTCATTTTTTCCTCCAACAGAAATTAATTAAGAAAGGGAAAAAAAAAACTAAAAAAATTAGAAATTGATAAAATAGTCTTGAAAATTGGATTCCTATCCAAAATAGTCCCAAAGTCCCAAACAATCTCTATAAACTCCAATTTTGGGCGAAAATGTAATTTTTAAGAAAAACTAGGGGGAAAAAAAAGTATCGAAGTTAGCTCTTTGGTTCCAGAATTTCCTGATTCGTCCAGAAAACCTGAATAGACCGACCAAATAGACTTGACTACAAAAGAAAAACAAGTTTTTGCCTAAAAATCCGGGCCCTGCTGAGGACATAAAAACATAAAGTTATCAATGTCGAGCTCTTAGTTTATGACGTCATTATCGTCATCTCGTTTGGATTGCTTAGTTATGACATCATCATCAGTTTTGTAATCATAATTTTGCCTAGCAATGACGTAGTTCACGGAATATAAACATAAAGGGGACTAACACGAGCGAAACGAGTCCGCAAAGGGAAATCATGTCTTCATTATGTCTTACTGTATCCTATGGCTAATTATGGCTGATTATGTCTTCATAAAAATTAACTTGCTGTTTGCTGTTGGCTGCAGATCAGTTTGTTTTCTATAAACTGAGTAACATTACGGACTTATTGTATGTACTTGGTTTATTATCATTTTTCCTTTGTCTTGGGGTACTGATGAGACGTAAAGACAAGGAACAATAGAGACATAAAAGATATAAGATGTGAAGAACTGAAACATCAGGTGTGAGACATACGTCAATATTGGCCCTCGAAGTCAATTGAGCATAATTTCTTATAGTCATTCGGGTCTCATCAGTTTCATTAACTGATTCGGATGTTAGAATTAGGTTCTTTATTTGTAAACTGTCCAGCTGGAAAGCTCAGTGCAAGAAGTGGCCAATTTTCTAGCAACATCCTGGATGATTTATCTCTAGAGCTCTGTAAAGAAAGTACCATTTTAATAGAAAAAAACTAAGGATTCTGTGGCGACGCAGATCTGTCCTTATAGATGAACTTGTATTGTCGGTGTTTTTGCTACCAAAGTCGCGGGTTGCCGTACTCTCTTTGTTTTTTTAAAGAGCTCCACTGTCACTTAAGGAAAAAAGTCAGCTTGTCCACTTCTTGCAGTGAACCTCCCAACTATGTCTTACGTATTATGTGTCAGTGTATTAAATATATCTTGTCTTATCAGTCGATAATGATGTTATGGTTTTTTTTCTCTCGAAGGGAATGGGGGAAAAGACTAGGTTTTCCATATCATACATGCTTTACACAACATTTTTCTTCAGCTGTAAAGGAAATTGTGCTTGGCATACAGGTTGGACAAAATTTTCATGTATCACATGGTGCATATCAAATATCAATATTTTCGAGTCGCAAATCTATGTGTGATATGAATATGGTCGTAGGACCAGATTTGAGGTCCCGAGGGCAGAGAAGAACAGAATTCTTGTTGTTCTTATTGTACTTATCAAAAATGTTGAGGTTCCTAAATTGCTGAATTCGAGTTTGAGTTGGCAAAATGGACAATGTTGAAAGCATTTTTTCATTTTCATTTTGGCTAAGCCCTACATTTTTCTCACCTCTTCCCTGGTACCTGCCTCAGGTTTGAATTTATAGTAAAAATTATGACAAAAATGAGTTCAATTACCTCAAAAATCTATTATTCGATTTATATGATGCAATTTATTGCAATTGTGTCTCGCCTCCCCAATAGAATTTACAATCAACTTAAGGTCAGAAATGAATTCAGCGACTTTAAAAACTTATGTGATATAAATGATGCAGTTAATTAGAATTTTGTCCCGCCTATCACTCCTAGACGGCGAAATTTTTAATTTGGCGCCAAATCAGTACCAAACTGTATTCGGAGTCTGAAGATCATATGACGTCGTTGGTCGATTCCGCTAACTGCCAGAATAAAAGTTCGGAATTTGTAATAATCAAATTACTGAAAAAATTAAGTGTGTATATGCTGTGCAATCAGTAGGGTAGAGGCAAAGAAAAAATTTTCAGGGATGAGTTGGTAGGGGTGTAAAGAACCGTGTCTGAGGGTAATTAGCGCGTCTTCTAGCCCCACGAAGTAGTGCCATTGATAAAATGTCGCAAATTCACGTTTTCGTCCATCAAGCCTGTTTTAGTGTGAGGTATGATTTTGAACACCCTATTAGTAGCATTTTGAGGCAGTTACGAAAACATTGCAAGTGACCTTTTTTGTAAGAAATTGAAAAGCTTTTAACTTTTGTCCGAAAATTGTTTTGTTGTAGGCAATGTGAGGCTACTTATAGGCTAAACAACTATTTTCCCCCTCAATTCTAGATCCAAGGGGGTTGGTTGGGATGCCTCCAGTTTTAAAATTGACCCTCATACTACCTTTAAGAGCTCACATATCAACTTTTATCCTAGAGCAATCCGTTTTATACTAGGTACTATGGTGTAAGTGTGCCTTGAGTTCAGTAATGGTCAGGCCTTGCAACCCGCTGGTCTATTGTGAAATCTCCGGGATTAGTGAATAACGGTAAATGCATTTAAGACTCGTTAAGACACTTCTAACTTCATTCATATCTCTTTGTAAGTCTTCACATCAAGATTTTTCAGACTTGTTGAAGACTCGTTAAAACTTTCAATATTTTAAAAGTTATTTGCCTTAAGACTTGCTGACTGGTGTGTGATTTCTAAAAATTCGTTAGAGACACTGGTACGCTTCCAAGATTCTTCAAGACCCTTCAGAATTCTTCCTGGCTTGTTCAGGACTTTCAAGATCAGTGCTGGACTTGAGGGTTTTACTTACATTATTTCTTTCTTCTTTTCTTACGATTTTCATTCATTCTTTTTGTATCCGTTTTGTTTTCGTTCTTTCTTCGTTCATCCTTTTTGTCACCTTGTTTTTTCAGAAATCGTTCCTACTGTGATTTTATCCCTCTTAGAAATTATGTAAAAATTTAAAATTACATACTTTCTCGGAAATTGCCTTACTTGGCTACAATTTAGACACAAAATTGTTTCATGTAAAACACCATTTGCAAAATTATGTCAACTCCGTCAATTTTGAGATTACTTCGTGCTCTGGTTGGTTGAAAATAGAGTCATTTTTTGGTCATAAATGTGTTCTGAGGCTTTTCGTCAATCGAGTTAAGTATCATTGTTTTAAATCTTGTTATTCAAGTTCTTTAATGTACGCGTTCGAATTTCTTCCATATAGGTTGGGAACCCATAACCTCATTCATTGAAAATAAACTGAGGAGTTCAGTGGAAGTGCCATTTGTCCAAATTTTGAATGCTTATATCTTACGTAGGACAGGGTCGCCGCTGCTCGTGGCCATGCACGTGCCTCTGTGATAATGGCTCAAAAATTAAACACGTGCTCTTCAGAATTTTTACGTTCGGTAAGTTGAAATGTTGGGAATCGCGAAAAGTTATTCGAAGGTCTTATTTGAATGGAAATGATGCTCCTTCGTGGTTAGAAAACAGTAATAAAGGCAAATCCACTCGAAAGTTGGAAAACTTCGGGTTCTCGATGCCTTCTCTCATCTCCGAACTACATACATGCAAATCAGTGGAAAATTACTTATTAATGTACAATTACGTCAGCCTATCAGCTTACACGTTCCTGATCTGTTCTATCCTCTCATCTCTACACGTTTCCCGACTTTCTATGGCGAAGTTGAATAGCAGTTCTTCGTCCTTTGTTCGGTCTTCGAATCTGCAAAGAAGCTGGGATTTCCACAAAGGAATTCGACAATAAGAAATCGGATGCCTATGGAACTTCACAAAATTGACGAAGTCGTTCTCGTTTTTATATTAGAAATGATGTTGCTTTTGACGTAGTCTCCCTCTTTTCCTGTTCCATCTTGGAACATAAACGAACAAAATATATTGTATTGCAATAATAATTTTAGTTCTTGAGTTTCATTGACCCTTCTCTGTATTTGTACAGCTATCGAAAACAAAAAATAAGTGAATGCGATTTTTCTCTGTCAGCGAACATTAGGAAAAATTTGCGTTTGAAAATTTTGGAATGGGATATAAAATTACGATCGACTCGTGAACTTAGGTCGTATAACTTAACAAATAAAAATGTTATAGGAAGAATAAAAGGAAAACCATTTCGCAATATCGCGCCGGTGGGTCCGTTTATGGCAAAATAAAAATCGGCTTTGTAAAATTTTCTGGAATATTAACCTCCATAATTCCGTGCCAATGTGTTTAAATTGTCAGTCGTCTTTTTGGACTTACACAGTATCGTGTTAACAAAAAACTAAAAGTCGTGACGCTGTGAACAAGTTTTTGCAATAAAATTATTTCGAAATAGCTTACGAGTCTTCAAGCCGATGAATAAAATAATGGGACTTCTGCAAATTTACTGCTACGTTGCACCAACATAGGGTGAGGCTGTTAATTAGCTGGCTAATTGCTTTTGGAGTCATAATAGTGGATGCTACTGCTGGTATCGCGATATGTACTTTCACACTAATTAACAAAGTAAAGCGATAATCTCGCAACCCACATCGTTCTCGAACGTGAGAGTTTTGAAGAGTCATTAATAAGTCTGGAAATCTTTGAACATCCTAACAAACACTCTGGCCGCTGATGCGATACTTAAAAAGGTAATTTCCGGGGCCGGGGGTGCGGTGTCTGGGGAGCTACTTTGGCGTGCGTGTATCGCCATATACACTTCTCCAAATCAGCCTGACCAAAAAGCCTGAACGAGATCTCAAAAGCTTTTAAGCTAGACAGAAAGAGGATCAAAATAATGCGAGTCGTTGGAAGAAGCTTGAAGAGTTCTACCGAGTCTTGAGGAGTCTTAATGATTCTTAAGAAATCAGTAAGATGATGCAAGTGTGAAGGAGTTTTTTTACGTCTAAACGTCTTGAATGAGTTATTAGTTATTAAGACTTACGGAGGTGCTTAGAAAAGCTTGGAAAGTTTAAAAGTTTTGAAATGTTCTAAAAAAGTCTTCGAGAGCCTGACACAAGTCTAAAGTAGTAAATAATTATGTCTGTGAGTAGTCTGAAACAAGCTTAACAGGGTCTTGCATTGAATGAGAAGAGTTTGAAACAGGCTTAGGCGAATGTTCAGCGACCCTTCATAGTCTCAAAGAGTCTTGACGTGTATTTTGCCGAAGTCTTGAGTAGTTTCAGCGCGCGTCTGAAATTTGGTGACAATGCTAATCGATTTCCTATGTCTCAGATCTGTGTGAGATTTGAGGGACATTTAAACAAAAACTGAAGAAAAAGATTGCGGATCCCAAGATGACGAGGGGTCCTTAGAATCAAAGAGAGTTCTAAAAAGTGAAATTAGCCTAATCTGAATTACACCTGATTGCGAGTGTGTATGTCAGAAGGAATGAGGAAGAATGAGCTACCAGTCTGAGGAGGAACAGGAAAGAAAAATCATTTTGTTGGTGCAGAAATTCTCCTCACTCTATGCCGAATACAAAAAGGTGAAACTAACTATCCGCTACTGGTCTGTATTGCCTTCCTTCTCCTTCTGATACTTTCTGTAAGAATCCTAGTCTGAATCCTTAGACTAGGCATATTGATTAATTTTTTGTTGCAAGTTTTTTGTAACATGGAAGATGCGTAAAAAATTTGACCGTACTGGTGTTGCGGTTTCCCAACACAGAATAACCAGAAGCTATCGAAGCGATTGCTAGAAGTGTTCAGCGTTGTTTAAAATATTCACTCCGAAGGACCCGACGTGAGATTGAAGCACATGGAGAAGCTCTCGACTAGAAACTCGAATAGAAATGCGGAACTGAGATGCACGAACTGGATTAATACGGCTGGAGGACGGGATTTCCCTACGGAGATGATGGTGTAATTCGCTGGATATAGCGAGCTGTCGGTGGAATGGAGATGGAAAAAAAAAACACCGAAGTTTTCGAGTTCTCGTGCCGTGTCAGTGCCACGTATTCTCACGATATCGCGTTTTCCCGGAGTAACCTTTTCAAGCCTTCTTTATGGAAAATAGCAAATGACTTCGCGTTTTGGTTGTTGTTCAGTTGGCAAAATGGCGTGGGAGGCATGTTGGATCTGCGTGTTAAACTCGAAGGAAAATCGTGTTTGGAAAGACCTCAGGCGAGCTTTGGTTATTGAATTGCAGGGGCATGTATACGGGGTGGTTTTTTGGTATTAAAACACATTCACCATCATGATGAGAAAACCCTCCCCCCGACGAGGAATGTCTTCTTCCCATCCCTCTTCATTACATTACAGACCTAGATTTTTTCTTCAATACGTATTTGCGAAATGCTACGTCCCCCGTCCTCAAATCCAATGCTGTCGTCGTTCCTGTGGTGAATCTAAAATGTCGACTCAAACTTCGAAGTCTGTATGTTTCGGATTTGAGCATGTCGGCTGGGAAACCCTGTCTGAAATCAAAGAAGATTGTGGCATGCACTTTTTGAGTCGAACGCACGCCCCATCTAATGTGCCAATCTTCTGCGGTGAAAATGGCCGCTCGTTTGATGAAAAAGATCCTTGGTCAGCAGCTAGAATCTGGGCGTCACTGAGTATAAGTACATTCGAGTCGCTTCTGAGCAGAAACGAGTGAACATGATATCTGAGTTAGATCTAACCCCTTATTCCATTAGCCCTGGGGCATGGTTATACGCAGGTCGTATTGCCGTATTTTATTAGCACGTATTCACGAATATCCCAGTAACACACGTCGTGTTTTTTGTTTTTTTTTGTTTGCAGAAACGGTGAAAAATGAAAATACGAAATGGGAAAATGAACGGTTTCGTAAAAAAGTTTTCAGTCGGATGAAAATTTACTGATCTTGGTATATTGACGCGAATACAAACAAAGAAACACCGAAGTGAGTACCACGATACTGTAATATAATTCTGAAAATTTTACAGAGGTTTCGGATGTAATGCTGTTTTACGAAGTGCCTAAGACTATAGTCGCACCTGGAAGCTGTGAATTTTTTTTTGATGTTTGTTGATTTCTAGCTGCACAAGCAGAAAGATATGTAGCCACTTGTCGGTCATAAAGGCAGGGTATTTTTCGTATGCTTTCCGTGCCATTGGAATTTTTCCGGATCGTTTATTAATCTTGACTCGACTGCCGAACTGGAGGGCGGGCTGAACTTTTTGGGTCATTTCAGGAAAATTGAATATTATTAGGGTCATTCTCCAAAAACATAGAATATTAAAGATGGCATCTTTTCCTGTTACTTTTTTTCTCGTAATACTTAGTTTATATGTTGTAGAGAATATTCAACAAATTTACAGTGCAAAAGCATCCAAATTTAGCGAGGGGGACGACTTTTGTCCACGACTATAGACATCTTGTCCATGGTGAAAGCTTTGATATCCGCGACTACGGACAAAACAGCCTCGAGAATCTCCTTTCCTAGGGAATTTTTGGAAATTTTGCTACACATGCACCAATAACTATGACTTATGAATAAATGAGAATCAATAAATAATATTTAGTATGGATGTAATGAATTCATACAGAAGACCTTTTCCTCCCAGATCTTTAAATTTATTTATACTCATGGCTTCTATATTTGAAATTTAAAAATAATCCTAAGACTTCTATGCAGGGTTAGCAGGTAAAATACGTTTTACATTTTACATGCTCATTTTAGATGTAAAATAGTCGGTGTAAAATGACTTTTTATTACATTTTACATGTAAAATGAATCAAAATGTGCTAAAAAAAATTAAAGTTCCATTTTCAATTGAATTTTTAAAACTTGCACATAACTGGAACTACAGTCAAAAATGGTCGTATCTTTTATCATTCAATTTTATAATTTATACTCCTCAAATTCACTGTAGGTAACTCATAAGAAAGTAGAATGTTTTATAAAAAGTGAATTACAAAAGACAAGTAACTATAAGACAGTTTTTTAAAAATTGAGAAATTCAGGCCAAAACAAATTTTAACATATTTCGCCAAACTTCTTAAAATTTAAACTTCAAATGGAAAATTTTCAAAGAAAGAAAATGAGCAAAAACTGGTTATTAATAAATTTTATAAATTCCATTTAAAAAAAAGTTAAAATTCATCGGACTTTATGATGTCAGCAATTTGTACTTAAACTACTTTTTTGTTTTATTTTACGGTCAAATTTTAATTAATTTCATCTCAATTATTTATTTCATAATTCCTTTTCAATTTTGTATTCTTATTTTTTATCATAATATCATTATCATCAATCAATCATCAATTTTGTTTTTTTGTTCCGCATTTTGCATCGATCTTACATTTTATGTACATTTTACATTTCGTTTTATATTTTGCATTTATTTTACGTAAAATGTGAAATAAATTATTTTACATGTAAAATGCCAATCCTGCTTTTATGTATGGATCCTCTAAATGCAAAAAAAAAAAAAAAAAAAAAAATCAGGAAACAGGCAGGAAAAAAATTGAAAAGTCTGTGCACATCCTGGGGTATTGGAGAAGCGACAGGGGCTCAGAAATGTTATAAAGTTCAATGTGGATGTCGTCTTTTAGTTTTAAAGGTTCGCTGAATTCATTTTTGGTAATGATTGACCACCGTATCATAAAATTGTGTCTTTTAGGGAGGCGGACTTCAAAATGAAGATGTTGGAAAGTGCAATGTGGATATTGGTTCATTAGTTTAAAGGGTTGTTTAATCCAATTTTGATAACCATTTGTCTCTAATTTGTACAAGTTGTGTCATCTGGGAAGTAGGAGGTAGGTAGTTCATAATTTCACATTATACAATATGCATATCGCTGAACTCATTACTGATAACGATTTGTCCCCAAGTTGTAAATTATGATATCTGGAGAGGGGACGGAAGTTTAAAGATGATGGAAGTACAAAACGGATATAGATCCTAAAATTTCGAAGGCTGTAGCTTGGTCATTCTCAGAAACTGATAATATGAAAATATCATTTCTTTTTTCTTTCATAATACTTGGTTTACATGTAGTAGAGAATATTCAACAAGTTTACAGAGCAGGAGCTTCAAAATTTTGGGAGGGAGACGACCCCCATTTCTCATCTGTATTTTCATCTTGAGGACAAAGGGATGGCTGGCGAAATGAACCTAACCCTTTAAGGATATTCGAGTGTTTTAAGATAAAGCGTTGTAAGAAATTCCTTTTCGAAAAGGATCCGTTTGTTGCCTAGAACTTCCAGATGGCTTGAGCCACTTTGAAAAAAGGCTCTTCAAATGAATTGTGTATACGTACGAACACAACTAACCAACCCCCCCCCCCCCCCTGCAAGAAAAGTCAGACGGTGTTAATCCGTTAACGTAGTTCTACTGATTTGGGCCGTTTTTGATTTTTCTAATAGACAGGGAGGCCCATAGGGGCCTTTTTAGGCAAAAGTTTAGTCAGCAAATGTACATCTGATGAAAGTTGTGAAAATTATGACCAAATTGAAGATTTTGATGTGTGACGTTGTTGTCAGCCTCCACGAAAACCGAGACTAGTTTACGAATTCGCCTAGAACTTTTCGCCAATTGAACTTTTTTGAAAAAACGAAAGTGGTATCGTAAAGCAGATGAAATAAGCTTTTCAAATACATATTATGTATAAAATATTAAACTTTTCTTATTTTCTTCTTTCGTAATATATATTAATGTTGAAATTTCGGACTTATTAGTGGCTGCGTGAAAATATGAACAAGTTTTACAAGAAGTGTTGATAAAATCACAGATGGACGTATGGACTTGAAATTTGGCTAGGTTACTTTATTTTATGCCAGAAATCAGTATATCAGGCCATCTACCGTAATTCTTTAATACTAATACGTTTTTGAGCGATATGGCGTTATTACCCACGTGGCATTCATAGCTGCAGACACCTTATTTTTCCTGTCTCGCTGTACTTGTATAGAGTGTGTAGTGATACTGGGGAGGCCACACAAATTCGGGACAGGGTGGGGAGGGGCTGTGAATCGATACGCTAATTACACAAATTCTTCGCAAAGTTTCGCCCCATTTTTCATCCGTATTTTCATCCTAAGGACAAGGGATGGCTGGCGAAATAGACCTAACCGTTTCAATTCGAGTGTTACGATAAAGCATTGTAAGAAATTCCTTTTCGAAAAGGGTCCGTTTGTTGTCTGCAAATACGACCGAAAGTCTAGAACTCCAAATGACTTGAGCCACTTTGGAAAAGGAGTGATCAGATGCATTTTGCATGCGTACGAACACAACCAAACGTATCAGCAGTTCGTACTTTCGCGTGTCTCGTATATTTGGTTCAGGTTTTCAATAGCAACAATACACGAATATCGTTGTTTTTCATACTTCGAGCATACATTTCAACCAGTAAATTAGACACTTTCACTTTACTGTCGTTTTTATTCCATAATTTTATACCTGTGTACTCTTCGGCGTTGTACTAGTGGCCTCCATTAGCGTCGATGTATTTATGTCTTCCAGCTCTTACGTTGTAATTGCAAAATCACTGGAGGGAGGCTGACTGATGCGAGCGCAATTTTTATGCCCGGTAGAGCGGCTACGATAATTAAAACGATGCACGAATCTTTCGCAAGAATTAGCATTATTATACGATATGTCGAACTGCGGAACTGTTCGTTGACAAGATGGCCGTTTGCCAGTGGTGTAACAAGTTTTTCAGGCCCGCGGGGGGCGAAAATGTTCCGTAGATTTCCCCTAGAGTCAGTCCTTCTCGCCTTCATACAATACAAAATTTTTATCAAGTGCAGATTTTATATTTTTTTCTTAGTGAAACTCTCCGTCCCTCCGGTCACAGACGCGATACTCGAAAGGGTAGTTCCTATGGCCGGGGGTGCGGTGTCATAGGGGCCATTTTGGCATGCGTGCGTCGCCATACGTCCCACCACACCAATTATTAAGTCAAACTCTCCGTATTTCTGTGTAACACTAGGAATAATATCGACTGCTAGTTTTACAATTGACCTCTTTTTTTCCCTAGTACAATTTCTACATTCTTTCCAGATACCAGCAAATTAAATTACAATTAATTCAATAACTCATAAATATAATGAAAAATCTAAAAAATCAAAGAAAGAAACAAAAATTTAACTAAAACATGTAATGGCTAATATTGGTATTAAGGAGTGGTTTGAATAAACTAATCCACCGGTTGGACAGATGTTTAAATCGACTGGAAAATTATGTCGAGAAGTAGTACGTATAATATATTTAAACATATTTTCTTGGAATACTTTTTTCTGTTTCGTTGTTGTTTTTTCATTGTCCTCGTTAACTTACTTTTTGAACGTACCTCGTACTTCATCAATTCGTTTATGAATTTTTATAACTTCCTGTGGGCATACCAACTTGGACTATCACTAAGGATACTGGTTTAACTGAAATTCTTGCCATTAAAATATTCTCTCACTATGTTAGGTATAACTTTGCATTCTATTCCTTACAGTCTTATTTAAAATAATACCTAATCATCTGTGTGTGAGGTGGTTTCGTATGCGCCGAGTACTCAGATCTTGTAGTACATTGCACTTTCCCTCAGGTTGCTGTTAAGGATCAGCTCAGTCGCCTCACTTTTCCAGCCAAAGTGAGAATTTTACTGAGTTCTATCCCTTTGACTTCACTGGGTGCTGGATACTTCAGTCCCAATGCTTCGCGTCTTGTCCCGGCCATTACCGGGCACTGACATATGATGTGAGTCGAGGTGTCCTTCTCTTCTCCACAATGCCTACAGGAGCTGCTTTTCGCCACTCCTATATTATGCAGCATGTGTTTTGTGGCTCCTTGTCCAGTAAGTAGCCCGACCATGAGCCTAGTAGCATATTTTCTATCGAGCCCTTGTGCGAATTCGGCGTACTTACTGAGAGCGTCCCCAGAGTGTTTTGCAGATTTTCATTCCACGGACCAACCGCCAATGCATTTCCATCTGCTTCCTTATACAAGCCTTGGACTTTATGACGCTGTGTACTACGGGAAGACACGACCTGGGCGTGCGCGATCATGTTCCCTTTTATGCCACAGGCCTTTGGTGTCCATAGTATGGTGACACAATGCTCCTGAGCAAGGGTATATAATGTGTTAATGCAGTCCGCCACCAACAAGGATGTTTGTACTCGTAATTTGGTGTGCCGATAGTGCCTTAATAGCCGTTTGACTGTACATATATAGATCTGCTTATTAACAAGGCCCTTCTGCTAGTTTCTTTCAACGGCCGCTGTGATTGCCATTACCTCTGCTTGGAGGATAGTGACGCCCCGACCTAGTGCCAGTGAATAGTTCTCAGCGCCTTCAGCATTTGTGATTCCGATTCCTGCACCTTGGTCATTCTTTGAAGTATCTGCAAACTACACATGCTCCTTTTTTCCTAGAATGCTTGGCCACCTTTTTTCCTATGCCTCCCGTGTGAAAGAAGTGTTCCACCGCGATTCTGTCTCTCGGCGTCACAGCACATTTGTCCATCTTTCCCACCTTGGGCTGCTTCCCCTGATCAATCGAGGCCCAAAACGACTAACGGACCAAAATCATTCCATTGTCATCTGAAGGACCAGTTCCATTCGCCTCATGTATCAGTTCATTTAGTTGTGGATGTCATGAAGAAATTGCAAATGGAAACTTACATCAAAATGAACGAACTTTCTCGGGGAAATAAGCCGCGGAAGCGACAGACGCAGAAAAACAGTGAAATTTCAGATCTATGGGTAAAATATCAATCTTCTACTATAACTAGAATGGAGTATATTCGACGCGTTGGCTTGAAAAAACAGGCTATGAAAAAATGAAAATCAGAATGTATAAGTTACGTGATGGAATTTCAAGTACATTTATCTGTTCTGGATAAAAGTTCATTTTTGCTCATATTTTACAATAATTACAGTTATTATTTATTAACATTCTATGTTGATTTCGGGCATTTATTTCATGAAAGTAGCGCTCGTGTCCACTTCTTGTAATATTTCTGATGGCGCTTCTGGGAGTATTTCTTTGGCGCTTATGTCCCCATGTATTGGCGCATTCGACCCCCTTATTTTCAGACTGTTGGCGCTTTCTTCCTTTTTTAGGAAGGGCTTGGCGCATATGTCCTGTACCGTGATAGACAACCTTACCGGCATAGTATGTGCAGCAGTGTCTCCTTGAACGTTGTGGCGCAAAATACTCGCTAATGATACACTTTCGAACCGCCATATGTTGGACAGGTATGCCAAATTCAGGGGCCCTCGAAAAATTTTTTTGCATGCTTCTGAAATATTGGGTTTCTGGGCATTTTGGAAGTCAAAATTGGTAATTCAATTTCGCATGACTTCTTATGTTGTAAAGATGTTTATTTTGACTAGTAGTCTCATACAGTGTTATACATAGGTAGTCGCTAAGTAACTGAGACTAAAATTCGTACGGCCCACCACCGCTACCTATCGGCGTTTCAATGCAATAGGGGGATAATCGGATAATTCGATTCATTAGCTATCGATTAAGACCACGTCGAACTCATTTGATTGAAAACTCGCTGTTCCAGACCAATTTGAAAGAAACTATATGCGTTGACCCCTACAAGTTTTTTAAAAGATTTTTTTAAAGAAGGGACAAGAGCATACGATCGCAAAAATTTTTATTAATCATCATCTTCATTAAGTGCACGAATATCTTCTTCAAAATGAGCGCCATTCATGGCTATACAGTTGTCCATTCGTTCTTGCCATTTGTGAAATGTTTTCGCGTATTCTGCCGCCGGTAATGAGGAGAAAAACATCTGCGTTGCAGTGATGCGACTTCTTGATTCGTGTTGAATTGACGACCGCGTAAGGTTGCCTTCAGTTGAGGAAATAACCAAAAGTCGCAGGGGGCGAGGTCAGGACTACATGGGGGGGGGGGTAGGACTGAATTGTGATTTTCTTTATAAGTCATCACCGTGGTGCAGATGTTTTTCTCCTCCTTACCGGCGGCGGAATACGCGAAAACGTTTGATAAATGGCAAGAACAAATGGACACCTGTATAGCCATGAATGGCGCTTATTTGAAGAAGATATTCGTGTACTTAATGAAGATATGAAAAATTTCGTAATCGTATGCTTTTTTTCCTCTTTAAAAAACTTGTAGGGTTCAACACATATGGTTTCTTTTTCTTCAAATTGGTCTGGAACAGCGAGGTTTCAATCAAATGAGCTCGACGTGGTCTCAATCGATAGCTAATGAACCAAATTATTCCCCTACTGCGTTGAAACGCCGATAGGTAGCGTGGGTGGGCCGTATGAATTTTAGTCTCGGTTACTTAGCAACAGCCTATGTAGTTTTTATTAAAAAAATAGCTAAATATTGGAATTCCGGGGTTCCCAGTTTTTTTTTTTTTTTAAATAAATCAAAACCAAACGATTCAATAGAACAAATTATTTATACATAAATTTCTTATCGGCCGGTTGCATGTCCTTAACAATTGTTAGAGAAATAATAACGAACATAATATATTCTAAGGAGAGCAAAGAGATGCTAAGAATTACCTAGTGACGATTTAGAGAGAATCTGTTAGCATACCACCCACTCCATGCTTAAAAATACCATTTTAGGTAAATTTCACTAAGAGTGGTGTTTACGTAACAAAATATGTGTGCCATTGCAGGGTTATGGAAAAATCTAATTTCCTTTGAATTTGTGCCTTGCATTATCGTTCGAGGTTCAGGTATTCAAAATAGGCTTCAATGTCTTAACGTCACGCATTCAAGTTTTCTGTGGTATTGGGTCAGTTCTGGGCTGGTGGATTTTAAGGGTGCCCCGCCCTCCCGATTACGCTATTGGGTACATTGATTTAGAACAATGATTTCATTTTAGTATGTATATTAATTCGTCAGTCTCCAGACCGTATAAAATATATTTCGTTTCCATATCACAGGCAAGGTACAGTAACACAGATTTATGAACCTTACGCAGCCTTCAACGTGTGTGCACTTTGTCTGCCCACGGTCTGTGGCGATTAGACAAGGCACACAGATTGATATGTCTACGTACCTACACATCGTTCTAGCACAGAGAACGGATTTTTATTTTACGTGTGTATGTGTGTGTCGGCCGCGTGAAAGTTAATCTCGTATGAAATGCAATCAGTGTGAAAGTCGCCGAGGATTATAAGACCCAAGGCCTACTGTACAGCGAATTGTCTGAATTTCAATGGACGGAGCTCGGAAGCGGCAGGCGTGAAGTCAATTCAAACGAGATTAAGTTGGTGTACCTGTGAGAGGTTGGAAAGGTTTCTGAAACCTGAGTTGGTCCGGCAAGGTTAAGCGCGTTATTCTGGGGGGAGAAAATTCAAAAAATTTTTGAAATGAGAGACATCGATAACCGGATCGCTGGATATGAAACGAGTGTGATAATTCTTCGAGAAATGGAAGCTTACACATTCTTTATGTAATACGATTATAGTTGTGTAGTTGCTCGCGCATGACTCTTCTTGCCAATGTGCACTCAATTCGAGTGATGATTTCGTGAGTGTATCTGTGTACTCGTGTAATTTGCCAGTTAACTATTCTCGTATTTCGAAGGAGAAACGGATAAGAGCATGGTGGCATGACGGCTAGTGCAAGAAGGAACTCATGGAATATCGATTTGTGTATTCGAGAAATGCAGAGGAACGAGAAAAAGTAATTGAAGTGTTATATGCGAACTTGAGAGTTGGGAAAAGACTAAGACTCGACGGAATAGCGGCGCTTCGTGTCCGAATTGTCGAAAATATAACGAAGTTCTCAACTTGATGAAATAGACTCGAAATGCGCTGGTGGCTTAACGCGCCGAAATATACTGAGACGGAATCGGCTCCTCAAATTCGTAAAAACGCGAGCTTTTGAATGCTCAGCCTGCTCTCATCCATTACAAATTACAGTCACTGAATCGCCTGTCAAACGTAATCTAGTTGAAACTTTTCCTCGTCGTTTTTCGTGTCCAGAAATTTTCAGAAACTTGTTTGTTTCGAACTCGATCAATTATTGGAATTGGGCGAGAACATCGCCAGTGGACTCGTGTGATATTCGTTGGAAAATTATCGGATTTGAAAAGACGATGTCGCTGTGTGGCCAAGTGGTAACGTGCCCGCTTCGCAATCCTCGCGTTTCGGGTTCGGGTCCCACCAATGCTGGAAAGCCAGTGATATTCGAATAACCCCACTAACATCCTAACGAACACATTGACTACGGTATCAGTTAAGGGGGAAATATACTACAGCAGCCAGTTCACACGAACAAGACGCAGGGCGTGTTACCACTAGATCAGAAAGATTGGTACTGTGCGTGTGCAGGTTGTGGACAGCTCACTCAACGTTGTGAAACACGTTGCTAGTAAGCGAACTGCGGTTACTTTTCGGCCTGTCGATGAGAGTCCTGCGTCTGAAACCGCGACTGCCAACGTCCCGCATCGGATATGGTGCCTGAAGAAGAATGGGAGAATGCATTTTGAAAAATAGTGAGTAATGTCCGTGACAGGTTTCTTATTTTCATTTGACCAAATTTATCCCTTCCTCATGCTTCCATAAAAAGTGATTATAGTGTAGCCCGATGTTCATCTGACCTGTTTTATGTTATCATTGAGATAGATGTTGCGGTTCGAGATGCTTTTTGGTGTTACGAGTTTGTGGTCAGGTTTTTGTTATCGACTCGTGTTCTGATAAAGTGGTCTGGTGCTGGCAATCGCACGTTGAAAATGCGTTATTCGTACTCGTCTGATTTATCATTCAAATGAAAATATGATTTATTTTTCTGTTCGTGTTGATTACGCTTGTATTTAGTCAAATTCGTGTTCATTACGAAGGTCCTCGCTGGATTCCAGGTAATACTTTCACGTAATTGATTGATAGTTTCACGCCGTCATACGAAAAGAACTCGAGTTTGCCCCTATTTTTCTTCAGGTAGACATGCTCAAGTTCAATTTGCCTCTGCAGTGTTTGAGGTAGGCTACATCACTTCATAAACTTTTTTGCAAACATCTTGAAACAGTCTGTGTAAAGAGAATCCATTTTACATGAATATTTAAGTGGCAGATCATGCTATTCCTCTTTTTTCATTTGCTCTCAACCCGAGCCCTGGAATCCGTCTTTTCGAGCATTAGGTTAATTGTTGTTAGGGTTCATTCAGACTTGGCTGAAGTTTTCCAAGACTTACCAAAGCTTTTCAAGTCTGTTTTAAGAATTATTCGAACTCTGAAACTCGTGAATTGAGAATTTAGTAAGGTGTTTCAAGAATCATTTAAAAAAATTGTTGCGACTCATTCATACCCATTAAGATTGAAGACACAGCAGACTTGATTCGGACTCATTTGACAATTACTTATCCTGACTCTCATGGAACTCCCGCGGACTCATAAAGCCTGTGTTCAGACTTGTTAAGTCAGACAGTCCACAGCTTGGTAAGTTTTACCATACTTGAAAAGATACGAACGAATCCTTACCGAGTTAGAGCTCTATAACTTCGTGTGAGTACGATCGTGTCCACCATAATCCGACTATGCGGAGCGCACCGCGTAGTCAATTCGGCATCCACGGGCGCGGTTGGAGTCAAAATGGCGGACGATTGTACTCACAGGTGAGTCTGAACAAGGTGTCAGAGTAAGTCCTGATGAAGTCTGACAGAGTTTTATAAGTGTCAGATGAGTTTTAAGGGGGTCTGAGAAGTCTTTCAAAAGGTCACAAAGACGTCCGAATGAGTTTCAAAATTCTGCGGCGACCCTCTCCTCGCGAATTTGTATAAATCTTCTTGTCTGGCTACTTTCTGCGTAGCACAATGCGAATGTTTAACAAACGTCTTTTGTCTCCTGCATACCTGCACATCCGGTACGTGATATTTTCAAAAATATATTATTTTTCCCTTTTTCTTCCCTCGATCAGCTAGGTAGGACATCAGTTCAGTTACGGTTCAGTTGGAGTTTATGTTGAGCTCTCACAGAGATCTGATTTTACTATCGATTAATCAATACACACGTTTTTTACAATTTCTCGTTTCTGTAATTTCGAATGCCCTCGCTCCAGTGCGGACTAAACACTACCGAAAAACCCGTTGGAGCTCTTTAAGTGCCCGAAGAGTGTTTTCATGATTCTGAATGAGTTTCATAATTCTGGACGCATTCAAGATCTCTCGTTAGACAACTCTACGAGTCGTCTGCACGGTGTTGTAAGACTTGTTAAAATTCATTCCGAGTCTGTGAAGACTTAACTCAGACTCATTTTCATTCAGACTTATCAAACTCCCAAGACCCATTGGACTTGAACTCATTGTGACTCTTTTGGAATACCTGAAGATTCATTAAGTCTCCGTAAAGAGTATTGGCAGTTGTGGCGAAAATAAAAATGTAGGGAAAAAACGCATCTATTACACTAAGGCGCTGAAATGTCCTTTGTTGTAACGGCCAGTGTAGATAATAGATGCCGACTTAACGCGGGTAGATACATGTTTTTTGAGAATGGGTAGGTAAACTTGTGCACCACAAGTTTGATTAGTAATAACTAGGGATGGGATTTTTATGTCATGAAAATCGTGTTTTATGCGCATAATTTATATTTTTCGCGGTCTAAAATATGTCAAAAATATTCCTAAAAATCCGACAATATGCCAAAATATATTCGATAAAAGGGGGGAAATTTTGGGTGTCAAAATTTAAGAATTTTGAAGGACAATAATACGACAAAATCAAAACGAAAACTTCTTTCATTTATTCGAAAAACGTGAAAAAAACAAATGTTTAAAATATATTATTTCAATATTGTAAAATAAGCGATCACCATATGCATTCTAATTGTCTCGACGGTCATACGCTGGCGATTTTCTCGTAGAAAACCCTTATACACGCTAAAAGATCGTTCCACTTCGCAAAAGACAACAAAACAATCACAGAAAAATATCGATTTTTTTTTCCTCCCATGAGCAGATTTCGTCAAAAAGTCAATTTTCCAATTTATTTTTGTCTTCGAAAAAGAGGATTTTCAAGTATTTTTGCGAAAAATGTGAAAAATGGAAAAAAGGGTAAAATATGCTCAAAATATGTCGAAAAACGGGTAAAAACACCAAAAATATGTAAATTTATGCTTTTTACGAAAAATATGTAGAAATATGCTCATACAAATTGGGTTCATTTTACACGGAATTTTATGATTCGCAAAGATATTGTAAATATTCCTACCGGCAATCAACCAAAAAAAAAAGTAAAAACATGAAAATCTCATCCCTAGTAATAACTGTTGAAACTCATTCAGGACTGTTGAGATTTGGTAAGGTCCCATTCAGTCTTTTTGAAAAGATTCCTCAGCATTCATTCTGTCTCCTTGAGGACTCATTCAGTCTCATTCATTTTCAGTCGCTGTGGATTAGACTCTATTAAGTCTCATTTCTCATTCACTGTTAACAAATTAGGTAGGAAACAAGACCCATGTTCTACGTAGAATCTATTATTATTCGATTCACAGAAAATGTAGACGTATGATGATTCAAATTTGGAGGGGGGGGGATACAAATTTTCCATTGCGATACTCGCGGTCTACTTCATGAGTTTTCTCGGTGTTGTTCAAGCGTCTGAAATTATTTCTGTTTGAATGAACAGGGCTCTTGCAAACTTCGTGCAAACTCTGCCCTTGTTTCGACTCAGCGTGATCCCTCAGCAGCGTTACTCGATCACGTTTCCCGAATTTATGTAAAGTTGCACTGCTTACATTTACACTTGCGATCATTTTGTGCTTACATAACGTACTGCCAGTCTCGGCGGATAGCCAGAATTTCGAATGCCAGTCAGTGCCAGTGGACGCTCAGCTCTTCTGAACTTGCTAAAGTAAACAGTCAGGGCGAATTTCTCCTTCACCGTTGGACAAAAATCCTTAATTATGCTCGTTAACATACTGTATTTAAAAAAGGAAGAGTTGATTTAACCTAATTCACAAAGTGCCCTTAGTTCAAAATGACCAAAGTCGGTTTTTGCGCCATCTGGTGGAGAAGGTTATTACGCATCTCCTAAGGGTTACAGATTATTAATCTCGCACGTGAAGTCGGATAAAACTTGAATTTATGTACGTTCTAAGAAGAGCTGATAAAAGTGAAATCGCACTGTTTATGATTACCAAGTTAGATACCGCAAACATGAAATTCGTATAAGGGAACGATATTTTGGATTAAGGGCAGTTTGTGACATACGTGAGCTCTCTGTGAAAATTCTGTGATCCGTTTAAATACTTTGTATGTATTTGCTGAATCGAGGTGTGGAAGGGTAACGCAATTTAATACGGCCAAGGATATGTTCCAGATGTATTATTCGGACCGAAAAGACTAAAATTTTTCACTGTCGGCACGGTTTTGGGATGACAACATAGAATTTTCACCCAGAGCTCACGTGTCTTCTTGTCACAAACTGCGCTTATTCTACGACATTCTCCACTTTGCAACCCTACAGCTTAAAGACTATGAGGCCGACAGTTTTCAAACTTTGACAGTGTCGCTACTGTATCATTGACTTCCCACTAAAACCATGAAATCAATATTATCAATCTCATAAAGAATGGGAAAGTTTTTTTCGATTTCCCAAACTTTGCTGTTTTGAATTAAAAGCACTTTATGAATCAGGTCTTCAGATGAAGAAGAAGAAAAAGTTTGAAATGACTGAAAATCTCAATTTTATTTGTAATGACACACCCTTAAGCGATATGAGTCAGATTATGGCTATGAATAGAAGATTCTCTGCCGCGGCCCCGAGTCGGTCCTAGGGCTCGGAGACAGATATCCGCAGTAAGAAGTATAAATGGAGAGGTTTTGTCGTGATTCCTCTATTCCTGTCACCAAATAATACCAGCTTCGATTCTTAAAGGAAGCACTAATCAACTCTGAAGAGATTTTCCTCTTATGAACCTCTAAACCTAACCATCAGAGACCCTCTAAACAGAAATAGTCAAACGAAAAGAATTCATGAATACTTGGAGTATACCATCTTGTATGAAATCTTCTTCTTCAGGTGCCATATCTGATGTCGGATGTCCGCGTTCGCGGGTTCTGACGCACGACTCTTCTGGGTAGGTTAGTTGAGGTAGTTTGCCATTACTTTCCCCATGGTTTTCATCACGTTAGAGTTTTCTTTCTCTGTGCCGAAAATTGTGCAGCCGTAGTTCGCTTACTAGCCACGTGTTTTCACAACGATGGGCACTCGCACAGTACCAATCTTTCTGATCTGATGGTAACACGACCTGCGATTGTAATGCCTTGTTCGTGTGAAACTGACGGGGGTTACAGGACGCGCTATGTTCGTATGTTTTCCACCTCGATTGATACTGTAGTGTGTAGTCTCTGTGTTCGCTAGGATGTTGGTGGGAGTGTTCGAATATCACTAGCTTTCCGGCATTGGTGAGTCTCGTATCTGAGACGCAAGGATTGTGAAATGGGCATGTTACCACTCGGCCATATTGCGAGTTTATATGAAATATGATGAGCGTATTGGTGTTGCCAGACGGGAAGGGAACAACAGAACTGCAGAGGAGCGAACCCCTCTTTTTTGCAGGAAAAAATGTGACTATTTTTAAATCTGGGAGGGCAAATTCCCTTGTTTGTGGTAGTGTTCATGGATGAATGCAATGCTCACTCGACTGGAGTTTGGTTTCGTAGTGCAGACCCGATTTTGATTTTTGGATGAGCTGCCCCCTGCCTCGTAAGTCGACATTCTGCCAGATGAACAGAAGCCACCATGATGAACGTTCTGTAGTTTGATGTCCACTGGCCTGTAAATTCGCTTTGAAACCGCCCTAACTGAATCATTAGAAGAGTTTTCCGTTCCAAGCGTTTCGTATGCAGATTCGGATTTTCAACAATACCGAGCTGCGCCGAAACTCGACGTTTATTTCAGGGTGTCTTATCATTGCCACGGTCTCGCTTCAGTTATTCGAAAGGATATTCACTCTTTTTTCCTTGTTCATCCGCGCATTACAGTTTTTTTACACATATTTTAGAAAACATGCCGTAGGTTACGATTTTACGTTTCCCGGCTCGAACTACAAACAAAATCAACTTTGTGAAACTCATAACCCCTGCGTATTGTATGTCAAATTTTCCGGATGGTCAGAAACAGCGAGAATAGCAGTTTTTGCGTTCCAACAAGAGTTGACCAACGTAATTTTGGTTGAGTGAGGGGAGGAGGAGATAAATTATATACAATTTGCAAAATTGTCTACACCGAGGAAGAAAGATACTATTAACTATTTACCCCACTATTACATACGTGCACCACGAAAATCTTATCGAACCTCTTTGCTAGTTTGCATTTTATAAAGTTCGGGCATTAGAATCATTGGAAACACTGACCGGTGATGATATCAGCGGTTGAGTATTCCCAAACTTAAATCGAATTTTCGAAATCAGCGATCTAAAAAAACTAATTTAGCCTTGTTTAATTTTTTCAACAAACTCAAATTGGCCACTTTGAGGAGGAAAAATCAAATTTGAGGCACCGATCTGGTCGCATCGACAATCTGATTGAATGTTCGAATTCAGGGACACAAAACCCCTAATTCTCATATTCTGTTCAGTTTTCTAAGTTGAGCTAATATCGCTAGTCTTAAGGGGATCCCAGTTTGATTCTGTAGTTTCAAACTTAGTAAGTTAACATACTTGTATTTTGATACTTTTCCCGATATGTTAACAATAAAAATTGTGAAGTTAATAGCACGTCTCAGCCCTTTTCTGAGGAGAAAATATTTTTTCGCCGGAAAATAAAATAGTCTTCAATTCTTGAAGATGCCCGCTTGTCCCATCTCAAACCGACCTCATAAATAAATAAATAATAATAGAGGACAGGTAGATTAATTTGTAGACCTGTAATGGAGCATTCGTTCAAAACTGTCATTAACGTTCGAGCATTTTAATGATCATATTAGGGATCTTTCTGAAACCCACTAAGCTTATACTATCTGTCGGACATAACGGTCAACCACTGATACGTTTGTAATGAGTTACTCTTATTATTATTATTATTATTTTTTTTTCACTAGAACCAGAAACTTCTGTAAATTCATTAGCGATTTGATAAAATTTACAAAGCCTAGTTGTCGGAAAATATTGGTTTAGAACAGTTGATTGACAAACCAAGGTCATTGACCTTCTCTGCCGAGTTCAGAATAAATACCACAATGGTGGAAGACTGCGGAAATAATACTTCTCCATAAGAAAGGACCAAGGGATGAAATTGAAAACTATCGACAAGCCTAATGTCAAATGTTGGAAAGTTTTTACGAAGGTTTTCAAAAAAAAAGAATATATACTCAACTAGATATGGCCCAAGATGCAGAACCAGCAGGTTTTAGAAGAGATCGTTCCACAGTACCGCATGTTTATTCTGATCCAATCAGTGGAAAACGCAAAAGAATTTAATTTCAAGGTATACCTGTTATTCATTGACTTCTGCTAGGCTTTAGACTCGGTAAGACGCAGGTTCCTATGAGATGCCGTAAAAAACCAGGGAACAAATGGAAAATACATCAGAGTAATAGAAAACATAATATACAGGGTGATGAACGAGAAGTCGCACCATAGGGCCAACATGCGATAAGGCGCAACGGCGCCAACACGATAACACAATCTCCGCTACATGCATTACGTACACGTTGCACGTTACTACATGTTTGCCTATGGTGCGACTTCTCGTTCATCATCCGGTATAACGACTATACAGCCTATGTAAAATTTCTAGCACTTCGAACTTTCGACTATCTTTTATCACTTGTCAATTCATAATAACGTCAGAAATTGAAATACACTCGAAATTCCCCATGCGCCAATACAAGTGACAAATATTAAAAAAAAACAAAAAACAATCCGGATAGACTAACAAACCAGAACTGAAATACAGCCAAAACAGGCAAACAGACCAAAACTGAGAGACAGCACTACAGACAACCAAATCTGAGTTAAAGGACTGAAAAAAATACAAATGAAAAAATTAAAAAATCGACTAAGAGCAAAATGATAGACTAGCTGACCCGCTTTGCGGTTCATTTAGACCATGGGCTAAAGTGAGTTGGTTTAAGTAACGTTAGATGGGGAATGCTAAAATTAGAAGAAAACTGGAATGACTGACTGGACTGACTGACTCAACACTTAATTCGCCTGCGAGTACCACACTCCTTGTATCAGCCTGTATTCCCATGCGAGCATCACGTTCCTTGTACCAACCTGCGAGCAGTAAGCTCTGCTAGGTGCTAGTGCATCATCTTGCAGATAAGTCTACAACCATGGGAGAGAATTTTCATGTTTCGCTGACTGCGCCGACATGAGAATGTCGTTGTTCGCTACGCTCCGCAGTGCACGTTGCGCTCCATATCTTTTGGCGCGTCCATTTTTTGAACTCTACGCTCGCTGAACAATGACATTCTCATGTCGACGCAATCCGCGAAGCAGACATGAAAATGTTCTCCCGTGGTTGCAGACTCGTCTGCAAGATGATGCACCATTAGCAGAGCGGTAGTACTCGGAGGTTGGTACAAGGAACGTGATGCTCGCATGGGAATACAGGCTGATACAAGGAGTGTGGTACTCGCAGGCGAATTAAGTGTTGAGTCAGTCAGTAGTTTTATTATTATTATTATTATTATTATTATTATTATTATTATTATTATTATTATTATTTGAAACGCTCTTTTTGCAACGCTCCAAAGTAACACTTATTTCTGTTATGTGCCAAAGTAAAGTCATGAAAATGTCAAAATGATTTCCATGGAAATGATGATTCCTTTCCTTTACTCCTTTTCATTCCTCCTCAACTGTAACGTTTTTCCAGTTTGTACCCATGGCTGGAATGTGCCGAAGTAAAGACAAGAAAATGTCGAAATACATTTCCATAGAAATGATTATTTCATTCCTCCTCAAATGTAACGCGTGAAACGTCCCGCGTAAAAGTAACATTTTCCGGTTTGTGTGCCAAAGTAAAGACATGAAAATGTCAAAATGAATAGATCTTGGGAAGAATTCATGGCTGAGAAGGGTTAACTTATTCAATAGTGTAATTCAGGAAATTTTGAAACAATTAGACTGGGGGAATAAGGGTATCAAAATTGACGGAGAATTCCAAAACAACTTGAGGTTTGCGGATGATGCGGTGTTGATAGCAGGAAAAAGGTACGAGTTGGAAAGGATTGGTGTGGTGGGACGTATGGCGATGCACGCATGCCCAAGTGGCCCCTATGACACCGCACCCCCGGTCCCGGAAACTACCCTTTTGAGTATCGCATCAGTGAAAGTTGGAAGGGATTGGCAATGAATTTATAAAAAAAAACGAGTAGGAAGGCCGGTTTGGAAATAAATATATCTGAAACAAATATTGTGTCAAATGACCCCAAGCAGATAATCACTATAAACAGAGAGGAAGTTAACTGGACAAGCTGGGTCGTGTATTCGAGACAGGTGATAACATGTGAAGATCACAGGGGAAAGAAATTTCCACAAGGATTAAAAAAGGATGGAGTAATTTTTGGAATGTAAAGAATATCTATAAAAGCAAGATACTAATATCAATGAAAGTAAAAGTATGGAACACCTGTACCTTATCTTCCCTTAGCTAAGGAGCACAAACATAGGCGCTAACAAAAGCAGTAGGAGCGAGGCTCAGGAATACACAAATAGCCATAGAAAGATTTACGCTTGGGAATCAAGAGAAAAGATAGAATAAGGAACAAGATAATAGGGGAAAACAAGAACTAGAGACATAGGCTATGTGATTAAAAAACTAAAATATGCCGGAAATATCTGTAGATAAAAGGAGGGAAGATGGGAAAGAAAGACAGAGGAGTGGACACCATATGACCAAAAAAGAAACACGAGAAGGCCACTAACCTGATGGCGGGACGAAATTAGAAAAGAATGTGGGAGGGGATGCAGACAAAGAGCTCGCCTTAAAAGACATTGGAAGAAACTGGGAGAGGCTTATGACCAAAAATGGGCTCTGGTACAGAAATATAGAGGCTCCCTGCGTCACAAAAACAGGGAAAAATTGTAGCCCAGAATTGCTGTATTACTAGTTCAATAATTGTTTTTGTCAACTTCTTCGGAACACCACTACTAAATACTGGTTAGTATTTAGCGTCACAAATACACCAGTATTTAAATATGTACATGGGTGGTTGTGAGCTACAAGTACAATATTTGTTATTTCTAGTTTGTAATAATTACAAGTACTCTTTAATTCGTTCGAAATGGTCGCCATAGTATGTAATTTTAGTTGTATGTATTTCACACACAAACTACAAAATACCGACACTAACTACTCATCTGTATTTGTCTTCTCACAACTATAACTACTCCATTTGTATTTGCAACCATCAGCAAATACAAATGAGAATGAAAAATAACGTGGTACATACTCTTGTGTATACCTTGTATGTGCCACCAGTGACACTTAGGTTGCCTAGTTGAAACCTGAATATTGATAGGTTGACGATGTAGGAATGTGTGTACGTATATGTATATCTTCTACCAGATGGCGCTATAAGACGAGTTTCGAATAAGAAAGATGGACGTAGGCCGTTTTGGAATAAAATATCGCTCCTCAAATACCATTATTGTAATTGAAGGGTCGGATTCCATATTGCCCTTAGTGCAAAATGACGAAAATTGAGATTTTGGCGCAGTCTGATGGAGGAAGTCAGACTATACCTTGTGGCGTCGAAATCGATGTTTTGCGCGATTAGAAGTCGAGTTATCGATTTTTAAAGTTGAGGTGCCACTCCTCCAGTGGCTTAAAGACCCCCTCCAAAGCGAGGACGGCCCCGCAAGTAGTCCAACTGACTTCATTTTCGTCTGCTCTGTGTCGATTATACGTTATTACGAATATATTCTTACAATATACGATGTAAGCCTGCTATTTTTGAGCTTATCTATTGGGTCGGAGGGGTGTGACATATTCAGAGTAACGGGGATGACATAACAGTAGTGATTAGGATGGATGGTCGCCAGCTACACCCATTTCTTTAAATAAAGACAACATGTTATTCGTGAGCAGGTCCCAATCTGTCTTTTCCCAACTGCCCTTGTCCTCGACTTTGTCTACCTACTTTTGTGCCCTGTAGTTCAAAGACTAACAGTTCGTTTGACTTGAAATTTTGACAGTATATCTAGAATCCTCTCAACTCTCTTCAGGGTTACCAACTGTACAATCCGACGTATCACAGTTTTTTTATTTTATTTCCCAACAATTACAATTTTGGACTAAGGGCAATTCGGAAACCGACCCTTCAATTGTAGTTTTACAAAATAATACACCCTGCAGTTTGTAGTTGTGTTTAGTATTTGCTGTATTCAAATACTATTTGCCCACCTCTGCTCTGCCGTAATATGAAAACACGTTCACCACTAAGAACAATAGCAAATTTTCGTGATGACGTCATTGTAATCACATTCTCGGCGTTAGTCGTTCATTTCTCGGTATGGCTCGGGCATTTTCAGTATTGCTCGGCCATTCTCGGCGTCGGTCGGCATTATTGGTGTGAGTCGGTGGAGACGTGACACACTAAATATGTTGAAGGCATGCGAATAGACACAAACATGTTTAAAAATCTGGCGCGCCGTAGCACTGAAAATCTTGCCCTGACGTCACCAGGAAAAGGTCTGTTATCAGTGTCTTTCATCCGCTGTTTGCCGGATGCGTACAAATTGAATACCCTGAATTGTTGCAACTGACCCAGGATAACTTGACACGGAGAGTGCGTTTTCATGCGCTAACCTGAGCACGCATCAGACGGAAACTTTCCACAGTACGAGCTCAGACGTACTGATGGCTTATAAATGAGATAGCCAAACTCAACATGTAGGCCAACTTATTATACTATGCTTACATTTAGTCGTCCTATCCGCACACGAAATTACTTGTTAATGATTTTCTTCGTTACCTTCACCAGTATCCCCGATAACGACTGTACGTGTTCTTTGGCGTACACAAGTCCGCGTAAAAATTCATTACGCCGATTACGCCGTACATAGTTGGTTGGTTGCATTTTACGTAACCGTTATATCGCATAATTTATAAATATACGCGAGCTACATGGAGCCCTGATTGTCGTCGTGGAGTCACGCGAACTCAGTCCAAATGTCGAGTGTTGTGCGCCTGTAAGACTCGAGCCACACTGACGTGACGTCAGCCGAAATTGCTCATTTTCAGTGCAGCGTGTCTATGTCGGTGCCACCGACTCCATCCCATACGACTCCCCTTCGTCTTCGCAGTTTCGCATCGTACTGTGGCCCGAACAGTTAGCGAATGCGGATGCAATACCGGTCCGCGCATTTTGTGCAATTTGTACTTCTACCTAAGCCTCATTGAGCTGCCTCGAGTGTACTAACTTAGTGTGTTCTTTGTTTGTTCGCAGCCATGCATTGCGCAAATTTAGATGCGTTGGTGAAAGACGGCACGAGCTCGTTGCAGCAATCGCCGCAACAAACAACACTACCGACGGCCAAGAGCTTGATGGAGACGAAAGAAGAGGAGGACTCGAGAATGCTGAGTATGGTGCTGGATATCGGCATTTTAGTGCTGGAAGGTCGACTTCCCGACCGCACGTCGAAACGAGGTTACACCGAAGGTCCGCACTGCGTCCTTTACCCGCGTACGCAAGCTCACCGATGCGACTGCAGCAGTTATATGGTACGTTCGCGTATCCAGAGTTTGTTCCCAATTTTTTCACAACGTGATGGACGAGTTAGCCCACACTAAACATATATTATGTAGTTTCGATCTTTGAGCGTGAACCAGTTCTGGACAGCTCGATGTGCATGATAACGCGGATTCGAGCACCCGGAAGCCTGTCATATTGCGGGGGCTGGAAGTGGATCAGTTGAGAATTGGAAAGTTTTTGAGATTGATCGAACGTGATAGATGAAAGTACGATTGTATGGTTGGGCGTGCACCGTTGTTGAAATGCCATTTTGTAACACGTCATAGAAAAGTGTTGCATTTTCGAAGCAGAATATATGTGTAACTGCCAGGGGCGTAGGGTCGGATGGCAGCATGGGTAAATCAGTCTTGATCGAATCATTAAACTGAAACGACAGTCATGGTATTTCGGCAAAAGTGAAGGGACTGAGAGGAGACGAAGGAGACTGTAGAAACATCGAAGGAACTTGAAAAGTTTATTCAGCATAGGGAAGTTTTCACGTTGGGTGTTCGAAGAGGAAACGAATAATGAGGTTGCGACGGTTGAGAAGAAAATGTGATTTCTCCAGATCCAATAAACAAAACAAGATTCATGGAGAAACCTTTGTGCGTTTTAAGAACGCAATTAGACTCAGCTTCCACAGTTCTGTGTCGTCGTCGTCGCTGTGCGAAATTTCACCGAAACAGGCGAGGCCTAGTCCTTACCAAAACGGGAGAATCGTGTCCGGAGTCGAAATTGCCGATTCCGGGATTCAACCAAATTTAATAGTAGTATCAGTTTCAAGTTTCGAAATCGTCACTCCGTTTTTGCGGAATCGAAATCGGATGTGATGCAGAAATTATGTGAGGCGAGTCTTGATTTTTTAACGCTGAGTCTACCATGCGTCGAATGGAGTCGACTGACTTCGTTCGATTCGACTGACTTGGTCGACACAAGCGGTTCGTCACATGTCCACATTAAGGTGCGTCCGCACTATGTGCGACAGTCATGTTGATCGATACTGTCGATTTACATGTCTTGCATCCGGTGTGGACGCCGCGTCGTCATGTGTCATGCCACTTTTTAGAGTCGGCTACACTGTAGCCGAGCCTATTGCAATCGAAATTTCCATTTTTTTTTCTGTTCCAGTTTATTAGTTCCTACCTCCTAACACTAGTAGCGCTGATTAGTGATTAATTTGCCTTGTTCGAAAACCGACACTTGGACGCTGTGCAACAAAAGGGAACCAACTAACATTTGTAAACCAAATGAGTTATTAGTATCGTTGGAAAGAGTGTAAAACGTAGAATTTTTCAAAATTGGGCCCCCGATTCAAAAATGTGTACTTACCTTGAAAAAAGCTTATCAGTAAACGCAATGCCATATAGTTTCTACATGGCTCTTGAACTTCGAATCACGTGTTTTCAAAACGCGGATTTTGCTAGTTGGTTCCCTTTTGTTGAACAGCGTCCACTTGACGTTCTTATGAACGAAATACGGGCTTACGTTGTTTAGGGAGCGTTGTTACGTTTTATATTTTGGATTTGACTTTACGACAAAATTATTTCCTCGAAGAAGTAAAAGATATTATGCTTGTCTATGATGAGGAGCGAGATGGGAGAATCGTCAACTAGGATTAGTGTTCTGGTGTTCAGTGTTAGTGTTTAGTATTATCCTTCGAGCATACAGTGATATGGTCGAAGTTTTATGTTCATAGCCAATTACCAGTTAGTAGTGAGAAGCGAACAATTATTGATGTAGCATGTAAAGACGTTATCAGTAAATCAGTATGTTGAAGTGAACATTGTTTGTAACGATGTCTTTACATCCTATAAACCTATAAGCGCGCAACATTATTCTAGCAAATAAGTCATAGGACGTACTGTCTGAATATTACGTTGTTATCATTCTCTTAGAAGTGGATAAATGTTCGCTAATCATTTAATGTTTTTAGGGTTGGCTGGGAGTAGTGTTGGTGTTTTATCTGTTGATCAGTTGCTCTTCAGAAATTAGAATCTGATGAAATCTTGAAATTTTTTACCAGATGATCAAAGTGCGAATGTTGCAGAGCTTGCAGCTTTGCAGTCTGAAGCCCTTTGAGCTTACCAGTTACCATGTGCTGTTAGTGTGTGTGTAGTGTCATCCCAGTTACCTTACATCTATTAGCTTCTATATTCCGGAACAAAAGACCTTAAAACATGATTACCAATAGGTCTTTTTCCTGATATCGTTTCCAACAACCGCCAATAAGGGATAGGCTAGTTCCTAAATTTTCAGTCGAGAGCCGACCCTCTTCCAGCAGCTAGCTGCTTGTTTTTTGGTCGATCGACATGTCACACCGACCGATATGTTGTCGGTTTTTGTCAAACGATGCCGATGAACAAACCGTAGTGAGGACGTATGTCGATTGACATTTTATGTCGTGTACAGAGTTTTCGACGTATTATCGATGAAAGGGAGTGTGGATAAGCAGTGAAGCACGTGTGTTCTTAATTCTCCATATTTGAGAAGCTTCATTCGGACGTTTGTATAGCCCAAATTTTCGTTTGTATACATCCCCCTCCCCCGCTACATCGGAAAAACATTGGGGGTACAAGGAAATGGTCTACACTTTCCAATATTTAAGACATACAGTGCTGAAACTTTTGTATTTGTTTGCATATGATTCGTATACGTTCCCGAAGTTTCGTTTGTATACATCCCCTCGTCCCGCTATATTAACAAAACGTTGGGGGAGGGGGTACAGGGTATGCGTAAATACTCTAAACTCTAAATTTTGGGTGCGCTGCAGGAGAATAGTGTTCTTCCTGTTTGTTCGTGTCGGTGGTTGAGGAGTTTATGGTTTCATTTATGTGTCGTTTAAATATACTCTTTTGTTTTCTTCCCCCGTTGGCAATATTGTTCGTATATACCTACTGGTTTTGTAATAAAGTAGGTGCATGTCGCCAGCCCCCTCATTGTGGATATAAGGGAAAAAAATATTGTCAATAATTTGTTCTTTCTTCGTTCTAATTGGTTCAGCCATGTTTAGAATGTGTTCTTACCCCCACCTCCCAAAAATTAGCAACTTAGTTTGAGGGGCTGGCGACAAGCTAGCCCCTGACATTCGAATTCGGGATTGTGACGAGTCTCAGACATTATTTCTTAATTTGTTCTAATTTGTTCCCCAGTTTTCAGAATTTGTTCCGCCACCCACCCTATTTACAGACACCAAAAAGAGTGACAGGAACAAGTAATAGATATAAGCCCACATGAATACTATTTGCGGCACACTAAAATTTGTTCTACATTCGTTCTAATTTCTTCTCTCATCTACACACCTGCGTCCATCACCACTCTGCATTTGCCGACTATTCGAGATCAGGGGCGGGGGTAGGTGACCCTTAACTCTTAAGATTCCATGTGAATACGATTTGTTGCACACTGAAATTTGTTCTACATACGTTCTAGTTTGCTCTCTACCCCACACCTCAGACTCTCTAAATCATACATTTGCTGACTATCTGAACTAGGGGATGGGGGGTAAGTGACATTTATACATGAATTTTCCACACAAATACGATTTGCTACCGACTGCAATTGGTGTTCTACTCATTTTAATTTGTTCGTTCATCTACACACTAAAGTCCGTCGCTCCCAGCATCGGCCCACAATATGAATTCATGTGGTGGGGGTAGGTGGCCCTAATGCGCGAATCTTCTATATGATGGCGAGTTTTCGGGCACTAAAATTTGTTCTCAATTAGTTCTAATTTGTACTTTCATCTACACAGGGGCGTCGCCGGAAAAATTTATAAGGGGGTAATTTTTTCAGTAGTGTTGACCTACATTCATCGACGTTCGTGGATCTTTCGGGGGGGGGGGGGTGTAGTATGTTCTATCAAAGTGTCTAACAGTCATTTGTCATTTATTTTCAGTCATGGTCATTTAAAAATTTAAGAATCAGCAAATTATATCATGAAAGAGAAAACAAAGAATTCAGAATAGGAAAATTCTATTATAATGACCAGGGCTGCAATTTTTATGCGAATGCATATTTTCATCTATGGCGTATAGGTTATAAGTTTCAAAAGACTGAGTCAAATGAGCAGCACTTCATCCTGCATATTTCACATATTTTGGCATTTACCGCATATTTTGCACCAATTCTGCTTGTTTTTGAATTCCCCCCCCCCAAAAAAAAACAAAAAAAAATTTAGTGTTGAGAATGATGTCCGACTCCAAAAAAAATTGTGAAGAATTAATGGTCAATGAATCAGTAGAAAAGCTTTTAGAAAAATATGTTCTTTTGCACGTGAGATAACCTTTCTCTTGCCCGCATCACATTCATCAATCATAAAGAAATTACGAATAGGTGCATTATCTCCTGGGTGCATCTCCGATTAAAAGAAGATTGGACTCTTCAGGAGATACTTTGCTGGATCATTTTAAAATATGATAAAAATTGCCGCAGTGTATCCAACTCAATTTTTCTTTTGAAACGATATAGTTACCCAATACCCATATTGTATTTACATATTTACACATATTTTACAATTTTGGTGCATATTTTTGGCATATTATTTAGACTGAATTCAGTGCATAAAATATGCGCATATTTCGCTATTTTTTGTGCGTAAAAATTGCAGCCCTGATAATGACGATAAATCGAAATATCAGCTTACAAGAGTCTTCGCATGTATGACATGATCATGTTCTTCGTGTGAGACGTGAACATCATGCGCGTATCAAGGTAGATGAGCTCAATAAGGCCCTAATTTAAGGTCTTGGCTCTCCAGACTTTCATGTTAGTGATTTCATGTTTTTCCTTTTTTTTTGTGTTATAGTCGTCGACTGCAATATTTGAAAATTGGCTAGCTTGAAATTTTTCTAGACTGCTCCACGTTCCACAGACCTTCTAATAAAAATACCCCTTTTTCAAAACTTGATAAGTCCAGCGCACCAACGAAGGCTGGGCCTATAACCTAATACGACCCAACCCAATACCTAATAAGCCTGACCTGAAATTCGATAAATAAAAAGTTAAGCGTGGTTCAACTAGAAATTTATGAGTAAGTTATACCTGAAAAGATAATCAATTGATCTTACCAGGCTGGGCCTTATTAGGTTACATAACATTATTTTTCGTGAGTATCGCATACCTCAGTTCTAAATTGCTCAAATTTCACTTTTCTGGCATCGATCGTTAACCAACTACCACTACAACAACTATCCAATGTTTGATTTCTGGATAGATTCCATTTGACTTAACATAATACTCGTAAATCCTCCAAGTTACACAAAAAACATATCGGAGCACTTTTTACATTATTGGAAAATCATCAACTGGCATATCTCGCACCACCAGTGGATTAATATCTTAATAAAAACGATTGGACAGTGTTGCCATATCATGAAGGAACAACTTTGCTGTACGTTTTAATGCAGTCTAAAGCATAGCAGTCAAGATCGGTACATTGGGCCTTATATTGTGGATCCAGGCCGTATCGGGCTCATGTACCTTATGCAATAAAATTCGGTTTTCGTCCCTGAAAATGTAGTATTATAGACGAAGAAGTATATTTAGCTCTATGGGGGGGGGGGTGAAGGTCATTTATTTTCAGATTTCGATTTTGTTAGACACTCTATGTATGTGTACTGCGAGTCAAGTGTATGGCACGGTACTATTAATTGCGGTATCACACGACACTAATTCGTTTACAAATTTTTTATTCCTGCAGGTACCTATAAATATAATTATTGGCCTTTGAATTTGACGGGGGAGGGGGTAATTTTGATCATTTCTACCCCCTAAATTTTCTGGGGGAGGTAGAAATTACACGTCTACCCCCTCAGCGACGCCCATGCATCTACAAACTAAAATCCGTCGCTACATTGCGACAATATGAACTTATGTGGTGGGGGTAACTGGCCCTTATGCGCGAATTTCCCACATAATGACGATTTCTCGGGCACTAAAATTTGTTCTCCATTTGTTCTGATTTCTTCTCGAATCTACGCACCACAATCCATCATCAATGTGTATTTGAAGTCAACTGAAATTCAGGAGGTGGGCTTAGGTGGCCCTTAAGTCCTAAGTTTCCAGGTAAACGTGATATTCTGCCCACTATAATTTGTTCTCTATTTGTTCTAATATGGTACTCTCATCTACACACTAAAATCCGTCGTCGCCAAAAAGCATTGGCCGACAATATGAACATATGTGGTGGGGGTAGGTGGGCCTAATGCACGAGTTTCCCACATACTGGCCATTTTTCAGGCACTACGAATTTCTTCTCTGAGATTCGAGAACAATCACGGTACCGTAGAGAAAAATTTTAAAAAAAAGAGAGAACAAATTATAAGTAGTGCGCGAAAAAAAAACAATGATCTGGGAAATACACAAAAGGGCCACTTACACCCACCACTCAAGTTTGTAGAGTCGGCTAATGCATTTTGGCGACGGATTGTAGGTGTAGATGAGGGAACAATAAGAACCAAGAACAATTCGGGGACGAATCGCAATTGTGTGGAAAGTTCGCACATAAGGACCACTTACACCCAACACATCAAGTTTTGAAAAAGGGGTATTTTTATTAGAAGGTCTGTGGAACGTGGAGCAGTCTAGAAAAATTTCAAGCTAGCCAATTTTCAAATATTGCAGTCGACGACTATAACACAAAAAAAAAGGAAAAACATGAAATCACTAACATGAAAGTCTGGAGAGTCAAGACCTTAAATTAGGGCCTTATTGAGCTCATCTACCTTGATACGCGCATGATGTTCACGTCTCACACGAAGAACATGATCATGTCATACATGCGAAGACTCTTGTAAGCTGATATTTCGATTTATCGTCATTATCAGGGCTGCAATTTTTACGCACAAAAAATAGCGAAATATGCGCATATTTTATGCACTGAATTCAGTCTAAATAATATGCCAAAAATATGCACCAAAATTGTAAAATATGTGTAAATATGTAAATACAATATGGGTATTGGGTAACTATATCGTTTCAAAAGAAAAATTGAGTTGGATACACTGCGGCAATTTTTATCATATTTTAAAATGATCCAGCAAAGTATCTCCTGAAGAGTCCAATCTTCTTTTAATCGGAGATGCACCCAGGAGATAATGCACCTATTCGTAATTTCTTTATGATTGATGAATGTGATGCGGGCAAGAGAAAGGTTATCTCACGTGCAAAAGAACATATTTTTCTAAAAGCTTTTCTACTGATTCATTGACCATTAATTCTTCACAATTTTTTTTGGAGTCGGACATCATTCTCAACACTAAATTTTTTTTTTTTTTTTTTTTGGGGGGGGGGAATTCAAAAAGCAGAATTGGTGCAAAATATGCGGTAAATGCCAAAATATGTGAAATATGCAGGATGAAGTGCTGCTCATTTGACTCAGTCTTTTGAAACTTATAACCTATACGCCATAGATGAAAATATGCATTCGCATAAAAATTGCAGCCCTGGTCATTATAATAGAATTTTCCTATTCTGAATTCTTTGTTTTCTCTTTCATGATATAATTTGCTGATTCTTAAATTTTTAAATGACCATGACTGAAAATAAATGACAAATGACTGTTAGACACTTTGATAGAACATACTACACCCCCCCCCCCCCCGAAAGATCCACGAACGTCGATGAATGTAGGTCAACACTACTGAAAAAATTACCCCCTTATAAATTTTTCCGGCGACGCCCTGTGTAGATGAAAGTACAAATTAGAACTAATTGAGAACAAATTTTAGTGCCCGAAAACTCGCCATCATATAGAAGATTCGCGCATTAGGGCCACCTACCCCCACCACATGAATTCATATTGTGGGCCGATGCTGGGAGCGACGGACTTTAGTGTGTAGATGAACGAACAAATTAAAATGAGTAGAACACCAATTGCAGTCGGTAGCAAATCGTATTTGTGTGGAAAATTCATGTATAAATGTCACTTACCCCCCATCCCCTAGTTCAGATAGTCAGCAAATGTATGATTTAGAGAGTCTGAGGTGTGGGGTAGAGAGCAAACTAGAACGTATGTAGAACAAATTTCAGTGTGCAACAAATCGTATTCACATGGAATCTTAAGAGTTAAGGGTCACCTACCCCCGCCCCTGATCTCGAATAGTCGGCAAATGCAGAGTGGTGATGGACGCAGGTGTGTAGATGAGAGAAGAAATTAGAACGAATGTAGAACAAATTTTAGTGTGCCGCAAATAGTATTCATGTGGGCTTATATCTATTACTTGTTCCTGTCACTCTTTTTGGTGTCTGTAAATAGGGTGGGTGGCGGAACAAATTCTGAAAACTGGGGAACAAATTAGAACAAATTAAGAAATAATGTCTGAGACTCGTCACAATCCCGAATTCGAATGTCAGGGGCTAGCATGTCGCCAGCCCCTCAGACTAAGTTGCTAATTTTTGGGAGGTGGGGGTAAGAACACATTCTAAACATGGCTGAACCAATTAGAACGAAGAAAGAACAAATTATTGACAATATTTTTTTCCCTTATATCCACAATGAGGGGGCTGGCGACATGCACCTACTTTATTACAAAACCAGTAGGTATATACGAACAATATTGTCGATGGGGGAAGAAAACAAAAGAGTATATTTAAACGACACATAAATGAAACCATAAACTCCTCAACCACCGACACGAACAAACAGGAAGAACACTATTCTCCTGCAGCGCACCCAAAATTTAGAGTTTAGAGTATTTACGCATACACGAACGAAAATTTGGCTTATACAAACGTATACAAACGATCTACAAACGAATACCTACACAAAGTTTCAGCCCCGTACCTCAAATGGGGCGGGGTGCACTTTCTGCCCCCTAACGTTTTTTCGATTTAGCGGGGGATAGAGATGTATACAAACAAAAATGTAGGATATACAAACGTAAATAAACGATCTACAAACGAATACACAAAGTTTCAGTTACCTACCACAAATGGGGGATACACTTTCCCTGTACCCCCTCCCCCAACGTTTTGTTAATATAGCGGGACGAGGGGATGTATACAAACGAAACTTCGGGAACGTATACGAATCATATGCAAACAAATACAAAAGTTTCAGCACTGTATGTCTTAAATATTGGAAAGTGTAGACCATTTCCTTGTACCCCCCAATGTTTTTCCGATGTAGCGGGGGAGGGGGATGTATACAAACGAAAATTTGGGCTATACAAACGTATACAAACGATATACAAACGAATACAAAAGTTTCAGCCCCGTACCTCAAATGGGGGGGTATACCATTTCGCTGTACCCCCCCAACGTTTTTTCGATATAGCGGGGGAGGGGGATGTATACAAACGAAAATTTGGGCTATACAAACGTATACAAACGATATACAAACGAATACAAAAGTTTCAGCCCCGTACCTCAAATGGGGGGGTACAGCGAAATGCACCTTTTATTCGGTGTAGTCGTCGCTCCAACTATGTTATTTTAGCAGTGTTTTTTTTTAATTTTTTTTTTTTAATTAATTCTTTAATAGAATGAAAATTTTGTAGATAACCAACGCGAAAAATAGATGACTTTCGATGACCTTTTTTCAAAATATATGACTTTAGATGACTTAGATGACCGGTAGACATCTTGCATTAAAAAGCCTTAAACTCAAAAATTCGTTGCCAAATTGTTTGCTGTACTTTAGTCACCTGTGGTAGTAAGGTGGATTCCAGTCTATTCACCGACCCGCACTTCTCCCAACACGCATTTCATGTAATATAACCTACTCGTCACCTCAAAATTCAAAAGATATTTAGGGTTGGCAACTTCACGCCTTCATGCATATGTTACCCTAGACTCATTTACAAATCGTCAGAGCGAGTGGAGATTCGTTTAAAATTTATTCTGATTTGTCTAGAATTGTAAAGATTAGGTATGCCGATATCAACACTAGTCAAGGTTTATTATAAGACTGTTACTCTGGATTTAAACAAAACTTGTTAAGACGCCATTAAGATCCATGATTCGTACAAACAGCGGAAAAATTTTATCGAACTAGAAATTTTTCGGTTCCTGAGCAACTTTGCAGAGAGGCGGTAGGGGAGGGTATTTCATCCCCATGTCGTTTTGTTGTTTGAAAAATTGACATTCAGCAAACTGTAATCTTTAGCACTCATCAGTAAAAGTAGATAAGTAAGGATTGTTTTAGATATATCATTCTTCAAAAAATGCTACTGGCGCAATCTTGGTCAAGAAGATCAGCAAAATCAATATTGTTGAAAAATCCATGATGTTTAGTTTACGTCAGACTGAACTTGATTTTTTCGATTTGAGAAATTAGACGTAGCTACATGGCAAGGCCGGTTTTGAAGGGGAAATTGGGCGGTATAATCCCTTCACTCCCCGCTGTCATTTATCATTCTTCAAATGCTGCTGGCGCAGTCTTGGTCAAGAAGATCAGCAAAATCAATATTGTTGAAAAATCCATGATGTTTAGTTTACGTCAGACTGAACTTGATTTTTTCGACTTGAGAAATTAGACGTAGCTACATGGCAAGGCCGGTTTTGAAGGGGAAATTGGGCGGTATAATCCCTTCACTCCCCGTTGTCAGTGACCATTAAAAATTGAATATTCCTTCGGAAATTCTCCGAAAAAATGGAAAATTTTTGTTCTCTTCGCTTGCAAATGACAATTTTTTGGGGGTGGGTTGGGGGTAATCGACACCGTGAAATCTACTTCCGTAGAAGAATTCTGGTACCAGGCCCGCAACTAGAAGATTTTGCTTGCAGTTCTCGGTTTTATCTTGCAACACGTTGAAAGAGTCAAGGGAAGGGGGGGGGGTTTAAAACAAACCATGTACATCAATTGTCCGCCAAAATCAATATACACGGTATAAAATTACTTGACTCTTCCGCTTGACTTTGTTCGACTAGTTTTCCATGTAATGCTGCATGGACCATCTTTACGCTTCAAATGAACAGAATTTAGACATAGAGAGTATTCTGAAATCCTTATCTTCGGCTAGAATAATAATATTTCTTTTTAATACGTAGCCTAAAAGAAAAAAACTCGATGTTTGCATACTGTTGCATTTATTTTGGAAATTCTTTATTTCCCTTGATTGCATGAGTGCAAATAAACCTCAGAACTTGAACAGGGCTGACTCCCCTGCCCTGATGATTCCCTCCCCTTTTCTTTTCTTCTTTCGAAAAACATGATGAATTCTAGTTGCATAAGAAATTGAAGAAGACAGCAAAAATGCATAAACCCTAACCAATATACGTTATGAGAAATGATGATGGACATACAGTTACAGACGAACGCGAAAAGGCGGAAATATGGACAGAATATATCGGCAAACTTTTCAGCGACAATAGAAAAGACGTTCAACAGCTAACAAGAGATGAGAGAAGTCCAGTACTGGAAATCCTCCGAAGTGAGGTCGAAGCAGCATTAAAGAAAGCACCCACAAGGAAAGCACCGGGACCAGATGGTCCGAAGTTGAATGAAGATAATGTAAAAAAGCTAACTGCAATATTCAACAGAATTTGTAATAATTTGATAATCCCGGAAGAATGGCTACAGTCGAAATTTATTCCAATACCGAAAAAGGCCAAATAAATAGTTGCGGAGATACCAGGTTGATCAGTCTAATGTCGCACTTGTTAAAGATACTGTCGCGCATTATATTAAGTAGAATACACATCGAATGCGAGGAAACGATAAGTAAAGGGTAGTTTGGTTTCAAACCAATGAGGGGAACCAGGGTGGCGCTATATTGTGCCCAGCTCTTACTGCGGAAATGTCGTGAATTCTGGGAACCAGTGTGTGCGTGTTTCGTCGACTTCGGAAAAGCCTCTGATCGCGTGCAGCATGAGAAACTAATCCAAATGCTAAGGAAAACTGGCCTGGAGGAATGGGATATGAGATTAATAGCTAACCTTATTGGAAACAAACAGCGTTTGTGCAGGCTGGCAGGGTTGACTTGAGGCAGACGGCCATAAGACGAGGAGTCAGACAAGGGTGTATCCTCTCACCACTACTTTTCAATATCTACTGGGAACAGACCGCCCTATTAGCCGAACCAATAACCAGCCTAAAAAAACTGCTAAAGAAAGTTAACGAGGCGTGCAACAGATACGGCTTAACCATCAACATGGCGAAAACAAAATGAATGATGGTCAACAAGGAGAGAATTCATAATGAACAACTCGAATTAGATAACAAAATCATTGAAAGAGTTTCACAGTTCAAGTACCTAGGATCCTGGATCAACGAGGACATGGACCCGGATGAAGAGATGAAAGGTTCGGATTGCTCTGGCCAAAAGCATTTTCTACAGCTGGAGCAAAGTACTGACCTCAAGGAGTCTTAGCACACTGCTACATCTGAGAGTGTTGAGGTGTTATATCTGGTCACGACTGTTGTATGGATGCGAAACCTAGACACTGAAAATTGTAGCTACAATGAATAGACTATAAGCATTCAAAATGTGGTGTTACAAAAGTATGTTAAAGATCTCCTGGACAGAAAGAATACGAAACACATAAGTTCTGAAATGTAGCAACAGTCAAAAGAAGGAAACTTGAGTATCGAAGCCATATGCTTCGAGGCCTTAAGTATGAACTACTGCAGATGATCATGTACGGGCAGATCGAAGGCAAGAGATAGGTTGGCAGAAAACCCATGTCATGGTTGCGGAATCTGCAAAATTGGACAGGGATGACACCGGAGGTGCTTTTTCACTCAGCCTGAGACCGCGATAAATGGAGAAAAATAGTGCGCGATGCCGCAACAGCCTAAAGTCCAAATGCATGGGGCATTCAAAGAAAACCTCCTAAAATTCGGAGGAGCTTTTAAAATATCTATGGTTGAGGCTAAGTCTCCTGTGATTTTTAATCCATAAGTGCGATCAACCCGCCTCTATTTCTCCTTCCAAAAAAGTGGGGGAAGAGGCTTTTCATATATCGTAGGCAAGAACTACGCTCTTCAAGCCTTCCTATTTGCGCTGAAGGCTGTGTGTTTTCATGCTGCTCGAAGACAGGTCCCATTTTCGAATCCTAGATAGCCTGCAGGCCTACACCATTGCTACTTATTGGCTTTCATAAGCACGTCACGAGCGCTCTGTCAACAGCACGTGAGTGCTCGATTACGTCAACATTGTTCAAACATTTGCGAATTGGTGAAGAGATGACGAGCTGGGCGTCGTAAACGATAAAAGCAGACGAAGGTGCCGAAAAACGAATTAACGAAAAAAACGACGAAGCTCTGCTGGGCGAGGGGACTGGAGCGTGAAGCCTTCTAGCGGTCATGAAATGACGAAATCTAGCTATCTAGCTGTACAGTAAACTGAGAATTTATTTAGGTATACGTATGCGGAATACCATCCCACATCGTTAACGAGTGTAATTGACCTTCAAATTCGCATTGGTTCAATGTCAGCTAAGCCCGGTACACAACTGTAGACGGACATGGCTCACGTATACCTTTGACTGGGTTTCAAGCTGCTGCGTTTTCCAAAATTGAAAACTTGTACTTGATGGTTTTGATCGTTAGTTCTGTACTGCTTGAACACGGTGTTCCGTCATTCGAGACATGTTATATACCTGTGATCAAAAATGTTCTTTTTCAGTTCGCCAGTCGCTCAGTGCCTCCGTCTCGGGGTGGTAATCTTGTCCCGAGCTACCTATTTCTGCGCATTCGCCATATTTCTGGTGCAAAACTGCTCTTTCATTTCTCTCGTGATTCATATCCATCGTCTCCGCGAAACGCGGATTTACCCTACGAATCAATTTCTCGTGAAACTAATTTTACATCGCGCTTCAACTGCCAAAATGAGAAGAAAAAAAAAGCGTCGCTTGGCAAATATCAGCTGCGAGCAATTTCACGTGCTATAGCTGCGTAAATATAAATACGAAGTTGGCATGCACCGAGCCGTGTAAAAGAGCTTTAGGTAGTATCCGGTGTGTATAGTTTCTCGTGGTCCATCCGTCCGTACCTGAACCGGAGTGATACATCGATGTACATTTATGAGAACGGCCAACGTCTGCTGGAGACCGTAGCGAATGTATGCGAAAGGACGGACCAGCCTCGGGGCCACCCACGCCTGATTTTTCTGCCAGTGGACCAGCCTCGTCCCACCTTAAGTACAAATATGCGTATTACGCTCCGGCACTGAGGACAAAATTGGCACACAGGCCCAACGATGACTGGTCAAACGAATCCATCGTGCCCATTTGCCCAACTGTCGTACATTTCATTTGGCAGCCTAGTTTACACGTGTACATTGCAATGAACTGTTCTGTAAGCTATGCAGAATTTCTGCAGCAGGTAACCGCGAGTGAAGAATGACCGTTGATGATTTTCGGGGAACGAGTTTAGTCCAGGTAGAAGACCAGGCTGAGGCTATGATGAATCCGGAGTTCGCCAACCTACCTAAGCGGTGCTAATTAGGGTCGTAACATCGCAACCCATTTCCACATTATTTTGCAGTCGTGATTGAAGATCGCCATATCCGGTAAACCGTACATTGTTTCGCGTTAATGTGAAATAAGCCGGGCCATATAGTCTGTCAGATAGTAGGTGGGGTTCGTATAAAATGTGAGCAACATGCCATGACTCATTACTTCATTACCGCGATGAGTCTTCGGCTGGCTACGGGCGATCATCTGAGAAACACGACATGACGCGGGTTCATGCATTCGTGGTAGCTCGAATGCAAAATTCAGACTACCGGCAGAGTGGAGTCATGTGCGTATGATTCGTTAACCCCAATATAGAAAACTTCGTTTCATCCGGAGTTCTGCGTTTGGAGATTTTGTGGAGATCCGAACCTGATGAGTGACTAACCTGCTGTGGGTATTTAGGCTCCAGAGTACGGCTGATCCATGCCTAGTTCCGTAGGAATTGCGCGCTAAACATAAAATCGATGTAAGTAATTCGAAAGGCACGTCAATTAGTGAATGATTGAATGGATATCAAACAGTGAAGCCTGCAGTACTATAACACGGGTGACTTTACAATCATGGGGTGACTTGGCACACATGTTCTCATTACGTCTACGAGTGCGAGGGAAAAATAGAACGTATGGCAACACTGGCGTCTGACTTCAAAACTAACTCAGTATTTGCGTTTGGGCACTCCTCCAGAAGCGCTATAGTATCGTGGACGAAAATATGATCAGGGTATAGTTTTTCCTGAGTATGTACTACTAAAACGAGCTGTGTATCACCTCAAGTATCGTTTTTTATGAAAAACTGAAGAGAACAAAAATGCCAGATCTTATGAACCCAACTTCAGGATTTTTGTGAAATGTTTTCATCGCTGGTCACCTCTTCATCCAAATACACCTATCAGCAAGCCGTATTTAATCAGCGACTCTTCAGCGTCCAAACACGAATAATTCCACTATGTCCTGGCAACATTATCACGTTCTTTGTGCAGGGTTTCAAAAAGTGTATACAGATTACATTACAAAACTGATGAGTGAAAATCGATTCCCTTGCGCCTGCTCTGCCTTTGGATTAAATAAGGAAGTACAAGCTTTGCCGGGCGAACTCTACGACGCAGTCCAGTCAGTGAGGACCATATTATGTAAGACTAGAACGAAATAGCCTTTAAATCACGCTTCTTAGATTGCAGTGAGAACACTGAATCAACAAAAAGCTACAGTTCCGAGGGTGTAGACCACGACATGTTGTAGCTCGGGTAACAACTGTTATTCTGACCTACTATATACCTCGTGCACTGCACGAATCTATCTGCGAGTATCCATCGCAACCAAGATTTCAGCGTGACGGAATCTTACATCCCCCCATTTTGGGAAGGGAGTCACCGACAACCGAGAATGACACCGGGATCTCTCCGCTCTTTTTTTTATAATCAAAATCGTCCGGCATTCTCAGGCGGCACCGGAAACTGTCTAGCAAGGGACTTCTACCCTGTATTTAGTCCAGTACGTTCCGGTTATCTCTCAGAACGGTTTTGTTGATTTGTAAGACTAGAACGGAATAGCCGTTAAATCACGCTTCCAAGATTGCAGTGAGAACACTGAATCAGCTAAAAGTTACAGTTCCGAGAGTGTAGACCACGACATGTTGTAGCTCGGGTAACAACTGTTATTCTGACCTACTATACAGGGTGATGAACGAGTAGTCGCACCATAGGGCTAACATGTGATAAGGCGCAACGGCGCCGACACGATAACACAATCTTCGCTACATGCATTATGTACACGTTGCGCGTTATTACATGTTTGCCTATGGTGCGACTTCTCGTTCATCACCCAAAGCTACTGTGTAATGCTAATTTTGCTGGCATTTTGACCGGAATTCGGACTGGTATGCTGTATTGGTTTTTACAATGTTTGTATATCTCGTGCACTGCACGAATCTATCTGCGAGTATCATCGCAACCAAGATTTCAGCATAACAGAATCTTACATATACACATGTACGCTTGGGGGAGTGAGTACGGCAAGGTAACTGCAACCTTAAAACTGATCCATGTGCTTCTCAAACTCAACGTATCAGATTTCATGTATTTATGATAAAGTGCACGACTTGCCTCCTGTTAGCGCTACAATAGCCTTGGGTTTGGTGTAGCCGGTGAAGAGTGAAATAGAACATGAGGAAGTTGTCTACCGAAACGAGGTTCCACGAACACATTCTTGATGTGACTCAAGTCGAATGTCTTCTGTACTAAGAATAAGAACAGCAGTGGACGTTGTGTTGGCTTCAACCGGAGATCATTACCGTTCCGCAGTTCGTGGATGATAATCCCACGGAGGTAGTATGGGTCGACTAATGACACTAACGTAGGTCGAATACTCAGGTCATACCATTCCTCCAGTATTTTGACAACAGCTTTCCCTCGCGCCTTTTCGCTGGAAAATAGATGTAGGTAGTTGACGTCGATTATTATAAATTCTATGTGAGTGTTCGTCATAAGGGAAAACACCGGTGCCAGACAATGCTCTGCATTTCCGGAGGTTATATTTCTGACCCGAATCAAGAATAGCGGCAACTCGGAATCGTATACGTGCATTATGCAGTCCCTGGTATTTACATATTATACGCGAGGTTGACAAAAAAAAAATCATGTCGACGGCTTTGGTTTCCCTTTTTTTTTTCCCCTTCGTTCTAGCTCAACGGATTTCCTTGTGCTGCGACTGTTCATTTTTTTGTTGTAATTACTTTACAATGTCGATATCTAGGTGTCGCCTAGTCGATAGTGAAGGCCGTGTAATGAATATTGAAAACTCGTAGAGCAAAGAGTAAGCGGTCCCGTAACGTCATGTCAGGTGTTCAGTTCATGATGATCGCACGCAGGTTCACGTCCTGTGGTCGACCTGGAATTTCGGACACTGCAAGTCGAAAGCTTCCACGAACAAAGAAACTACAGTACACACTTTTTATAGGGTTTAAATGCTTGGAGTTACGCCAAGTGTAATTTTAGCTGATAACGCAACAAGAAATTGAACAATGAGTAGGTCTGCTTTTAATGTGCTCGGAATATAAAGGTGTTTCACAAATTGCCCCCCCCCCACTATTTGTTGAACGTGAGACGTGGTCAATTACGGAGGCTCAAGACAAAAGACTAGTGACTACGCAAAGAGGAATGGAGAGGAGTATCTTGGGGATTATAAGGAATAAGGATAAGATCAGGGCAAAGACAATAAATAAGATAGGACACAAAATGCAGGGGGTCGTGTGTATATAATGTTTGGTGGAGCGTATGGCGATACATGCATGCCAAAGTGGCTCCCCAGACACCGCACCCCTGGCTCTGAAAACTTTCATTTCCTGTGTCGCATCAGTGACCAGAGTGACGCATTGAGGCCGGCCCGAGCCCCCATTTCGTTTTTCCGCTTCCGATGCGCGCTGCCTTGCAAGGCCACCATTGGACACCCTACTAACCGAGATTAATGCTCACCCAGCATTAAAATGGAATTCGAGTGCACCATAGTCGGACGCGCTTCCTCTTCACTCATCCCTCATCTCCTCATCTTGGTACGTGTGGTGACGCAGGAAGGTGGTGACGGCGGATGAATCCTGTCGGGAGGTTCGTAGCAGCTCTAAGATGGTACAGAGTTGTTGTGTTCGATGGTGTGGGCCGAACTTTGTCCATCGGCCCTCTGCCTCGACCACTTTGTCTGCATCTTTATCTTCATGATGGTCGGAATAAAGGCCGAAAGGGTGGTATCTGTGGTTAAGAAATTAAAAATTGAATATATGGGTGACCCAGCCAGAATAGGGAAGAGCGGTGGTGCAAGAAGATCGCTGGTTACTATACGCCCTTAAAAGGAGGAGAGGCAGGCCGGCAACCAGCTGGAGAGGGAAAATCATTAGAAAGGGGGGACTCCCTTGGTGCAGGGCAGTTCAAAATCGCAGCATCTAGTGTAAAATCGGAGTGTTCACATGAAGGGTGCTTATGTAAGCGCCACCTCACACAAATGTATGTATGTAAAAAGTTGTAAAGTCGCTAACAGGATTTGCGTTCAAACATTTGAGGATTTGTTTTCAATTTACACGCTTGAATTGTCGTTCATCGAGCTCCTAACCTGTATATACCGAAATAGGATCTTCTCGGAACCAAAATACATTTTTAAGGGACAAGTTCTAGTTTCTTTCCGGGCAAAAAATTTCTCTCCCCCGATGAGTTCTGGAACGTACCACCAACTTTGAAGTCTGAAATGACCTAAAAAAATATCGTAATAGGGGTTCCTTGTGTCACTGATTTCGAATATCACATCAGATGATTCAGCCCAGATTTGGGCCCAAAAATCTAAATTTTGTACTCAAAGTGGGCCAAATTAAATTAGATTGAAAATTTGAACAAAATATTGAAATATGATTTTCTTGAGTCGCCAAGTCCGATTCTGATTTTGAACCAAAAACCCAAATTTAGGACCCTAAATGGGCGATAATAAATTGGCTTCAACATTTCAACACTAAAGTATCACCGTAGGGTTTTCCTGGGTCGCGGATTCCGAACATTGCATTAGAGCCTAGGTTTGGACTCAAAAATTTTAATTTAACTCATAAAATAGGCAAAATTAAATTGTTTAAAAATTTGGAAGAAGTTTGAAAATAAAAGTTTCTTGGATCGATGTTCCTTAATATATTAGATTTTTGATTCGGTCCCGATTTTGGGCCCATAAATCTAAATTTTAGACCCAAGATTGGTCAAAATAAGTTGGCTGAAAAATCGAAGAAATTGTCGATTTTTCTTGGGTGGGGGTTTTCTGACTCTCAGTATCGTACCAGACTTTTGATCTGGCTCTGATTTGGACCACAAATTCAACATTTTATCTATCAAAGCGAGGACATTTACTAAGATTTAAAAATTGAATACGTATTAAAGTCTGATGTTTTTGTACTACCGATTTCAAGTATTGCATCTGACTTCTGATCCAGGCCCGGTTTGGCTATCAAAAATTGAGCCATTATATGGAAATATCGGTCTTCAGGGTTGTAAAAATTGTATTTTTACCGCTAATTATTCAGACTGACAGTTAATGGTTCAGTGTTAGCGGTGTGAATAGTACGACCAGCAGAAACTTATGTACCAGAATATTAGAAATTTTTACAAGAAAATTTCTCGCAGTGTAATGCCATTCGCCTGGTAACTTTCTCAGAATTCAGCATAAAAGACTTGATTTAAAATGAAAAAAATGCTTGTCATTTTTGTTACGAAACTTGGTTATTCACTTGTACTCATCAGATATTAGAAGTTTCCATTTACCCCTCAAATGGAGCAGAAGAGGGCAGGAAACTTGATTAGTTTTTTAATGACTTTCGATTTCACTTAATACTAACTTATGCACTATAATTATTGTGAAAATGCTTTATAATATTGCACAGTTAAATTGTCCGTTCTCATTATGAATTACAATTTTTGCCCTAAATGAGGCAGATGCTGAATGTGATGGTAACATATTTGAATTCTGTTACCCAAAACTAGCACTTTGAAGTTTTCTCAAATCAACTGAATTTTGCACATTGATTGGCTATTCTTGGAGCCCATATTGTAGCCAAATGGAAAATCTAAGGCGATATTCGAAATCGCTCCCTTTCCTAAAGAAGAAATCTTATTTCAACTCTTCGTTCAAGTTTTCAAACCGGAGTCTATTTCACTCCTTTTCTGGGTACTATATCGAATTTTTCGCTGAAATTTGTTCCCAATAAAACATCGGATTACGTTATTCCAAAACAAATTGAAGTTCCAAAAAATCTCCATTTCGATGCTTTGCTCAACTTCTTAAAAGCTGATTTCGGCTTTTTGAAAAGACTGACCGATTTCGATATCGAAGTGCACATCGGGTCCAAAGGGAAAGTCTATAATCAATTTATCGAAACGAGCAACCGATAGACCAGTATTTCGTGGCTCGATTTTTGAAAGCTAAACCAAAACTGGATCAGAAGTTGCATTTGAAATCAGCGGTTCAAAAAAATTAGATTTCGACACGTATTAAATTTTTTGTTCTAAGTCACTTTTCTCGCTGTTGTTGGGACAATGTTGAATTTGTGATTCAAATCAGACCCAGGTCCTAAGTCTCGTGTAATATTAAAAATCACCCCCCCCCCCCCTCCAAAAACAAACTATTAATTTCTTCGATTTTTAAGCCATTTTAATTTTCTTCCATTTTGGGTCCGAAATTTGAATTTATGGGCCCCAGATCGAGGCTGAATCGAAAATCTAATGTGATATTAGGAATAGAAACTCCTACAGTTAGATTTCCGATTACCTGGCCATTTTCCCTATCCGGCCCTATTAGAGCACATGATGAATCATCCTGTTGAATACAGTATTGTACAATCAAATAAATGCATTTTCCCAGGGGTTGCAACTACTTTTCCAGGAGGAGGAAGGTAGCGAAGTAACTTGGGATAAAATGCAAATTTCATGCCCGAAAAAGCGCCAAAAAGCAAAAGAAAAACTCGGTTACCTGCTGAGTTGGATGAAGGCATCGGCTCACAGAAGAGGGAGGCAATGCATTTATTAGCCCCTTCTCATTCCCGAAGAACCTAATGATCTTAGTTATTTTAGATGATGCTCTTTTTGATCTTTCTTTTGAACTTTTTGATATTCATGTGTATTTTTGATGCGTACTGTAATGACCATATGATCTTGGAGTATCTTACTGTACGCTTATATTTATGCAATGAAGAGGCACTGAAAAAACGTCGTTTTATCCGGACTTTCAATTATCCGGCTGATCCAGATCCCCGTTTATGCCGGATAATTGAAAGTCTACTTTTGATGTTTTTCCAAATTTTCAAGTCAATTCAACTTTATCCATTTTGGATCCAAAATTTGAATTTTTGTCCCAAACTGGGACCAAGTCAAAAAACTAATACGATAATCGGAACCGGCTACCCAGAAAAACCCTACTTTAATCTTGGTTTAAATTTTCGAGCCAATTTAATATCGCCTGTTTTGGGTCCTAAATTTAGATTTCTGGACGAAAATCGAGTCTGAATGAAAAATTTGGGACATGAAAAACCCTGTTTAAATAATTTGTTCAAATTTTTAAGCCAATTCTGTTTGACTCCTGATGGGTGCAAAATTTAGATTTTTGGTCCAAATCGAGACTGGATCAAAAATTTGATGCGATATTTGAAATCAGTGACCCAAGGAACCCTGTTACGATACTTTGTTTGGAACTTCCCCCCGTTTAAGATTCCAAGTTCGTAGTACTTTCAAGCCTTCTTCGAAGAAAGAGAATTTTTGAAATACCCTGTATAGCTAACTTACTGAAAATAGGTACATGGGTACATCGTTTTTGTTTTCCCTATATTACTTCTTAATTCCAAGTTCTTGCGTTCTGTGATGTAATCAAAACAAATCGTGTTGACTTTTAATTATTGTACTCGTATTATGTACTCATCTCTTGGCTGTTCCAGCGCGGAAATTTACAAAATTGCCCATCAGCCATAGGCCAAGGCGAACTAACGTATTCGTAATTGAATTGACTTTCGATGGATATTCAAATTAACATTCGAGGAGTTTGATATTTTTTCAAGTAGTCATTTTCATTGCCCCGGATTTCGTTTCAGTTCAGCAATTGCTCGATCGAAGGTGGAGATGTTTTTTAGAGCGGTGCTGGAGATTTCGGTCTCATTCCTTTTAGTTGCGAGTTGAGAAATGCGTTGTGGACGATGCGGGGGTGGAATTTATACTCTGAACCAAATTTATGTTTCTGTACTTCCTGTGAGAAACTCGTTTCTTTATAGTAAGGTGGAGCAGGTCAAATATATGCAAGAGAGAGCGTCTCTTTTCTCAGCTGTTCGGACTGTTACATTTTTGTTCGACATGACGAATGTACGGATTGGTTTTAACCGGTGTTCTCCATTTTCTTGTTGCAGTGTAAAAGAGCTGAAAAGTACAGACAGTTAATGCAGACCATTTGGAACGAGCGCAAAGGTTTATGTATCGAATTGAGAGTTTGCGCCGATTGCAGCTGCGGGGAAGAACAAGCGTGGACGAACGCGATCAGCAGATTTGATTACGTTCTGGAGCAGTGGTATTTCGAAATCACCAATGTCAGGTAATTAAATTCTTCGTCTTCATTATGGTTTCTTATTCGCCAAAATCTGTGAAATTTGCATTTAGAATGTTCCATCGTTGACAGAGGGGGGGGGGGGGAGAGGAAATGTCAAGTATTCAAGTGCTTCCTTCTTTATTATAGTCTCTGATTGCACCGCCAAAATCTGCAAAATTTGTATTCAGAATATTCTATGGTTGACAGGGATGTACTGAAGTGATTTTTGGTGGAAGGGATCTGAATATTTCCAAATTTATGATTTTTCTATTTGTAAAAATATTTGAGATGGACTTGCGAGGAAACAGGAAGTTATTACTTTCTAAATTTTGTTCACACAAAAGGAAAATTAAACACTTTTGAAATTTTGCCAGTCGGAAATTCGATTCTGTTAAACCATTGAAAACTTCTAAAACGAACAAGCGGGCAAAAAGTATTTTCTTTTCTGAGAGTCTGGAAACTGAAGATGCGATTGTGTCTCACATGAAAATTTGGAAGGTCTACTGACAAGTAAGAAAAATAAATAAATAAAGTTTTTGGTTGTAATTTTGTGGATACGGCTAACCGAGGATTTGATTTTGTCAAAGTCAGACGTACTATAATGTACACTCAATCGGCTAATTCCGAGGTCAAATTATCCTAAAATTTGGCTCCGAAGAAGAAGAATTAAGCCACCACTCCTCCCTCTTTATTTTAAATGGATGGGATCAACGTACTCCCCATTTTTACCCTACTCAACTTGTGAAAATTTTGGAAATTAAAAAACTAAAGAAAACTTACTTTTTGTGGTTTACCAGTTGAAGACCCCCTCTCTCAGCTCTCGATTTTGCTAACTCGGGTAAATTTAGAAAATCAAATGAAAAAAAAAAAAAACGCCAAAAGGTCTTCGGTTTTGAGGTCGTGTTCCCTGAGGATCTGATATACTAATTTATAAAAATTGGGAGAACCAATTAGCAATAAAAAGCCTTCGGTTTTTAGTTTTTCAACCAGAGATAAATTATGCAAACTCATGAAAATTTTTGGAAGACGTGTGATACGTGTATGTCACATTTTTGACCTTTCGAGGTATGTATTCATCTGATTCAGTGATGGTGATCCAGGAGGTAGAGGAAGCAATCGCCCCCTGAGAGAATAACCTCACTCTGAAAAATTTATATTGAATTCGATTTCTTTTACAAGGTGTAACGAATGAGAATTGAAAGCTTTTTGTAAGGTATCAGAAAAACTTTATTTTTTATTGTCAAGTTGAAATTAAGAATGTCTTGCCTTCTCTCCTTGGAAAAGGTATGGATCGCCACCACTGTTACCAACTAACTAAAGATCCGATGTTTGTCGATCCTGGGTTCGAGTTTACCAGTACACAGAAATTTTGTATCTCAATTAGCTCACTGGCATAAAAAATTACTTTACTTTAGAGATTTATTCGACGGGAGGTCCCATGTGCCACCTCATTAAAAGTTCATGAAATGAACCAGAAGAAAAACGTTGTTTCATGTTTTGGAGTTAATTAAATGAGGATTTGATTTTGACTGCTAGCGGTAATTTTAGAAATAACTGGAAAATGACATTCACTGAGAATGACTGCTGATAATGAAACTTACTTTCAGTTGCTTCATTCCCCTCTCCCTATTCCACTTTTGAACTGAGTGTATTAAATTGTAGTAATTGTGATTAGGTAAATACTTCACTCAAGTTGAGCTGCTGTAGTGCGGGCGGAAAAGGACGTACAATCACCCGATTTTTAGGTCCACTTTGTTGGGTATTTGCCGTGCAAACCTTCGTGCCTTTGTATCATTTCTCTATTACCTTTGAAAAAGGAAAATAAAAGAACTGTAGTAATTAGAAGCAACAATACATTCAAGGAAAGTTCGTAGATTTTGTGATCAGAGGTACGTGCGGGAGATACTCACTCATTAAAAACTTGAATCCACCTCTCTTCTTGAAGCGTTCAAAGTTCACCCCATCATCCTCAGCTCTCACCATTAGATCAAGAGTAATAATAGATTTTTTGAAGAAAGAAGTCAGCTAAAAGCTCCTCACTGTAAGATTGTCTTAGTAAAGGTCCGATCAGTAAAGAGAGAGTTCTTCGTGGTGTGGGGAAGGGGGTGAATAGAAATCTTTTGAATGAAATAAAATGTGAAATTATATTATTTTTGAGGGATTTTTTTTTTTCCAACGATATGAATTAGGAGAATCAGTTTTATTATTTTTCCTCGAGTTATATGCGACCATTAAGAAGATGGAGACGGAATGGTCGAAGCAGAGGGCCGACGAACAAATCTCGGCCCAAACTGGACACGACTCCGCACCATCCTAGAGTTGCTGCAGCTGCTGAAATTTTCTGAATGAAAAATCCTATGTTAACCTTCACCTCAAGTGCATGATCCCTAAATATTCTTCAATTTCAGGAAGATTTTGACTGTGGTGTTTTTATACCTACTTTTTTGAAGCAAAATTTGAATTTTTAATTGAAAATCCTATGTTACACTTCAAAGTACATGACCCCTAAATATTCTTCAGCTTCATGTAGATTTTTACTATGGTGTTTTTATATCTACTAGAACAGAGTAGGTCCTTGGGAACGTAACTTTTTCAACAAAAAAATTCTTTTTGGATTACCCTGCTGAACACTGACCATGTACCCTGCCGGTTAAATTTTCAAAGGTGGAAAGCTCTCGATCAGTAGGCAGGCAGGTCCCTGAGGAACTGAACTTCCACCGGATCCAGGTCCTGAGCGGCCACGGGTGCTTCGGCACTTACTTACATCGGATAGCGACAGTGCCGAGACCCCCGTGTGCACGCACTGTGCTCAAGAGGCGGAGGCCAACTCTTGGCACACTCGCACATCTTGTTCGAGTGTGAGGCCTGGGAGTAGGAAAGGCACGGGACGGTAATAGCGATCGATCCCGGCAGCAACAGGAACAACAGCGATGGCATGATCGACCGTCTTGAGCTGGACACCTAAGTTCCGGAAATGTTGAAGAGTGGAAGCGGATGCCGAGTATCGGTCTTCATCTCGATCATCATGAAGAAGAAGATGCAGACAGAATGGTCGAGGTAATGAATCGATAAACAAAGCTCGGCCCACACTCAACGCAATGACTCTGTATCATCCTAGAGCTGCTGCAGACCCCCGCCGCCACCACCTTTCTAGGTTGCCACATGTACCAAGACGTGGAGGTGCTGGGTGAAGGAAGACTCAATTCCAGGTTAATGCTGGGTGAGCGTTGTCTCGGTCAGTAGGGTGTCCCGTAGTGCCTCTACCAGGACAGCGCGAATTCGAAGGCAGAAGAGGCGAAATGGGCTTAAGATGTCCCTCTGGTCACTGATGCGATACTCAAACGGGTAGTTTCCGGGTCCAGGAGTGCGGTTTTCGGGGAGCCAATTCGGCATTCCACCAAACGTGGGAGGGATGTGTTCCTATTCCTATATCCTTATCCACTTAATACGTCACAAGGTCCGGTTGTGCCATCTAATAAGAATTTTGGAAATCTGTTGTAGCAGAACAGAAAAAGCCGGACCGAAAAACAGGGAAACAGTTCTTTACTTTTTATGCGTTTTAGGATTTTGCTAGCTGAAGATCCGATCTTGACTACTAACGAAAATGTTTGAAATCAGCAAGTGGTCGGGGGTGGGTAGAAGAAGTAGGTTATTTTTAATCTTCAGTTTGAAGCCAGCAATGTTGCCACTCGTTAAAATGTTGGAAATTGCCGTGCAAATTAGAAACAACAAACCAAGCAATAGGATATTCAGTTTTCACGTTTAAAATTTTGTCAAAATGGGGATCCGATTTCATCGACTCAGAATCAGTTTCGCCAACTCATTGAAATTCTCCGAGAAACCAACAAAACCGAGGAAAAGAAAAAAAAAGAAAAGGAAGAACTGACAGCATTGGTTAACTGAAATGAATGAACTTTTGTAACCCGATAATGATGTTATTGTACCCGTAATACGAACTTGAAAGATAAAGCGACAGGAAAAACCGTTTTCAGTTTTTCATAATATCGTCTTTCAGCTTCTCAGAAAATTGTATCCAGTACAAGGTCACAAAACTGAAACGTTTACTTTAGGTTAGGTTTTTTTTTCTCCGACATAGAGAGAAAGTGCAAATTAATGATGAAAAGAGAGTTAAGCTCGCAGTTTAGCTTAGCCTAAGGCCAAAAGCTTTCTCGGCGTTGACGAACGTCCGGCTGTCTTATTTTTTGTTATCGCCCGTCGGCTCCAATATTTAATGTATTCGCGTATGTAAACGGCTTTTTGAAAACGAATTTCGAGAACGCTCCGGTTGGTGGGCGATTGAAAACGCAACGCAAATTATTTCGCGTCGAGTCCTTCCCGATTACGATATAATGGAATAATTATGTAAATTTTCGATGTACGTTAAATAAAGCTCGTTGATCGCCCGCGCGCACAGAGGTTCGAACTGATACAAAATATAGAAAGCTGCGAATTTCAGTATTCTGATCGAGGATGGTTCGATTGTCAGAAATTACGTCTTCCTTTTTAGGTTTCTGAGTATGGTCGGATACAATGATGTCGAAATGAAGCCGAAAACCGAAAAGGCGAAAGGTCATCGATGATTTACAGAGATCGTTGTGCGAGACCAGTTTACAGGTGCGTTCGACGGTCGTATTGCGACAGTGGAGCCACGGAAGAGTGCTGGCACCGCGGAGGGAGTATCAAGTGATGCTAAATCCGTGCTTTTAGGTAGTCTCAGTTTCAGTGTGGATGAGCACAGTAATCGGTATAGAAGAGATAACCGAGAATGGTATCGTGTTTTATAAAGAACGAGTACCTGGTTAGAATCGAGGAAATGAACAAAATATGAGAGTTTGGAATTTGAGCACGTGGTCTTTGTTGAGGCTTCAGTTCGTTACACCTCACTTAGCTACCAGATTGACGTAAAATTGTGTTTTTGTGTGAAAATCAGCGACAGCGTGAAAACGGTACTGCTGCTAGGACCGTATAGTGACCGCCATTTTATAAGTTCGGTCCGTCAAAAGAAAAATCGGCTGAGCGGTAAACACCGCGTGAGCAGTTTTCGTTTCACGGACTGAACTTGCAAGAAAATGGCGGCCCATTATACCCGTGTGAAACTATACAGTCGTACTGTTATTAGCGGTTGTACTAACGTCAGTTTATGAAGCACGACTTCCTGCCTTAGGGTTGAGGATGCGATTTCGCCAGCCAAGAAACCACTGAAAACCAAAAGCAAATGACGAATAGAAAGGTTAGGAATGACGCGTATTGAAACAGAATTGAAGTTTTCGCTACCAACGGTGGAAATTTACCGAAACACCATCAAATAGATTAAACTGAGAAAACTTGAAGAGATTTCCAAGTCGATCTTATAATAGAGTGGAGCGTATCTGATGGAAAGAAAAAAACTGTTTGAAGTGTTATGTTTGTGCAGTAAGTGTTAACTCTTTGTGTTCTCTTTCGTGTTCAAAATTAGCGGATTCCTATTACACCGATGTACTACATGATTGAATACTTGATTATGTTGTGTCTTTGTAGCACTTCATGGTTCTATTAATTTACTGACGATAAGATCCGGTTCTAGCTAAGCAAATATTAGAGGAGAAAGTACAAACGTGATACCCCATTTTGTTTTTGAGTGCTGGAAATCATTGGTCACCTTTAATTGAGCAGGTAAATAGTGGAATCGGTGGAGGAAACTCTTGCCCATAACCCTCTGGTGTCAGATTTGAATTATCTCAATTACTTTTCGAGAAATTGAGCTTTTTCCAAAAAGTGGGAAAATCGATCTCCGAGATTTTGGGGTACAAATGTGGTACCCCTAAATTTTTTTTTTCAACATTAAATAAACACAGTTTCATCTCGGAAAATGAAATTTATTTCGATTACAAGTAAAAGTACAGCATCCGTTTTACAAGCCCTCTTTACACCCATTTTTTTCGCCCGTACATCTTTAATCGTATCAATCATATTTTTATCGGACCACTTTTTTGATTTTCTACATATTATGTATAAAATGAGTTTTCAGTGGTTTTATGGTAAAAAATCGACTTCTCATCAATAGGATGTTGGGGTACCGCGTTACCCGGACTTGTTTTACGTGCACGCACGACGATTCTATAATTTATAAATCTCAATAAATCAGGGGAAAAAGGTAAATTGATGCTCAGTTTACTATTACAATTTGTTCTGAACACTTTCCTCTTTCGGATGATACCAGACTTGGCTTGCAACGAGTAACACTACGGACTGCGGAAATTTTTTTGTCAAAATCAGTACTGATACCGAAGAAAAACTTTTGATATGAGTGAAACAAAGAATCCACAGCTATTCAGGAAGAAGTATTGATATTATCTTACCGATAGATTAATACTATTTTTAGTCATATTGACTACATTTCTGGGTATTTTTCGACAGAGCGCGTCACTTTCCACCCAAAATAACCTGTGGTACCACGTTACCCGCACGGTACCACGTTTGTACCTTCTCCTCTATTATTATTATTATTATTATTATTATTATTATTATAATACAGCCTTAGATTGTACATAGTACATAATCGTTACAACCCGCCCAATCCGCGAGCATAGGCCTCCCCTACTTTCTCCCATGAAACTCTGCTCTTTGTCACCCTTCCCCATGTTGTCCCAACTCTCCTGTCAATTTCGTCCCGCCACTTGGTTCTTGGTCTTCCCTTTTTCCTCGTGCTTCCGTACGGAGTCCAGTCAGTCAGTCTTTTATGCCATTTGTCGTGTTTTTCTCTGGCTATTGATTGTAAAAACCGATTGAATTGAACTTGACGATTGGCGTCCTCTGATGCCAAACTATGGCAAAAGACCAAAAATTATGCAAATTTTGAAGGTTTAACAAACTAAAAAGACGAAGAAAAATTCTAAATTTTTTCATAAATTTGGAAAGGACCAATTTCAGGTATTTTGGACCATTGGACTACATTTGGTTACACTGCATTCAATTCTGTCAATTGGTCTTTCCGATCAGGGGAAAATGCATTTTTCACGGTCGGCACTTTTTCATTTTCTAATTAGGTTCAAACTCAAGACCATTGACTGGGGGTAATTTCTTTTTTTCTCAAAACGTAAGTAAAATTACTTTTTTAATTTACGTGGTAGAGTTCTTTTTTCCCGTCATTTAAAGAAAAAATTAATTAATTGGAAATCCAATTAGGTACAAGCCCACGCTTGCTACTGGGGATTCGCCGGCCATAGCATTTTTCATAAACCTTAAAATCCCCTAATTCTGTGCACCGTCGTAAATATTACTTACTGTATCGGGTGTACGTTAGGGTGTCCCTTATTTTACAAGTTTTCGCCAATTGATTAGGGTCGCACTGATATTTATTCCAATGAACCTAGAAACTCGCCATGAAAAATTTGAGCTCAATCTGAGGTCATTAACCCGTTCCGCTTTGACCTTAAAGTTATGTGTAATACTGAGATTTTACAAAAAACCGCGAATATCTCGGAACATATCAACTTCAGGACCAAAATGCATATAACATAAAATGTTCCCTGATAAATTTCCTACAAAAAAGATTCTATACAACTTTTCTTTAAAACGCATATTTACCCATATAATCGCAATTATGTGTGAAAGTTTCGAGGAACCTGGCTTTTGTTATTTTTTCTTTCATAACCGATCTTTACTAGCGAAATCCAGTTATCTGAAAAAATGTTCACTTTAGGACCAAAATGCAAATAACATGAAATGTTCCTTTTTAAATTTTCTGTAAAATGATCTCTTACAACTTTTCTTTAGAAAACATATTTATCGAAATAACTGCAAAAGTGCGTGGAATTTTCGAAAAACATAGGTTTTTTTCCATTATTTTACGGCTGAAATATCTATTAATGTCGAGTACCGCAGTAGTAGTTGGGTCACTATGGAATACATGACAGACTGCTAAGTGCCAGCAGTAAGTCGTGCGCGTGCATTCCAAGGTGATCCCTTGTTTTTTTCTTCTACTACTAGGACTTAGAAACAATAATAGTGTACTCGATGACGTCAAGACCCTGCATGCTGGTGTCACGCAAGTTCGGCTCTTATATCTAATTTTTTTTTTTACTAGTATGACTTGAAAATAATTTTTTTCCAACTAGTACTACTACTATGACTTATGATTTATTTTTTTTATTTTTTTAATAATTAACATAAAAATAAATATACAACTAGTATACTAGTACTTACCACATTCATCCTCACCAGCTGGATGCTTTCTAAAGAAAAGTTGTAAGAGATCTGTTTATAGAAAATTTAAAAAGGAACATTTTATGTTATTTGCATTTTGGTCCTAAAGTGAATATTTTTTTTTAGATAACTACAATTTAACGAGTGAAGACGGTTATGAAAGAAAAAATAACAAAACCCACCTTCCTTGAAACTTTCACACATTATTGCGATTATCTCGGTAAAGATGCGTTTTAAAGAACAGTTGTGTAGTATCTTTTTTATAGGAAATTTATCAGGGAACATTTTATGTTATATGCATTTTGGTCCTAAAGTTGATATGTTCCAAGATATTTGCGGTTTTCTGTAAAATCTTATTATTACACATAACTTCAAGGTCAAAGCGGCACGGGTTAATGACCTGAAATCTAGCTCAAATTTTTTATGGCGAGTTTCTAGGCCCATTGGAATAAATATCAGTGCGACCCTAATCAATTGGCGAAAACTTGTAAAATAAGGGACACCCTAGTGTACGTAGAACGGTTTGATATTCTTAAAAATCTCAGCCATGTGCTTTATCAGTGCATCAAGAATATGAACTACAAGCTTCTGAAGTTAGGTATCGAGCTTTTGTTTTATTTAAAATCATAGCTTCTAGAGTTTTGGAAAATATGGCGTTGAACAGAGAAGTTATATCGTCATCCTCACTGAAATTACTTGCAACTATTTCCACAGCACTCGAAGGATTTCAGCTCTGGTTGTAGCATCATTACGGTAGAAGAGCTGGATATTGGAATTCGTAATTGCAATATTTTCTAGTGCATTTGATATCACTGATGCTGATACACTTAGAGGAATTGATGTATATGGGACCTGGATTTCCAGTTGATAGTTTGAAAGGTTAGCCATAATATTAGTTTGATGTTTTGGAGGAGAAAAATGAAAAAGATGACCTGATGACCCTATTTTCGGGGGGGGGGGGAGACCAAAATTAATCAAAGCTGGCTTAAGATTGGAAAATGAACTAGTAGCCATACTCCTAGATACGTCAAATATATAAAAATTAGGATGAGTCGAAAATTTTATTTTTGGAGTTGTTTGATCTTGACCCTCATTCATATTAATCAACAGAGGACTGAAATGTAAAATATTAAAATCTACTCATGTTGATGTCAAATATGTTGATTGATTATATTTGAATACAAGTATTTCACATTTCAACCACTTGCGGATCAATACTGATGGGGTTTGGTACCAAAAAATCTCAAAAACAGAATACTTTACAAATCCTAATTTTGATTACCCAGTAGCAGTTTTCAGATTCTGCCCTTTAGTAACTTTTTTCGGTTGGGGACCGGAAAAAGTCACAGAAATAAATTCAGCAATTCAGCGCACCCAGAAATCATGCAGACCGATTTCTTTACATTTTTATGCATTCTTATATCCATGAAAGTTTACTTTTTACCACAATTCGAGACGAGATCATTGACCTTAAACATTTTTTTTCATGAAAGTACGAGAGAACAATTTTTTCGAGTCCAAACCAATATTTTAGATTAAAATTGATTTTATGGTTTGTAAAGCAACCTTAAACGTTTCTTTTGGGAAATCGTATGTTGAACTTGACTCCAGGTAAACGAAACCGAAATATTCTTCGATTTCAAAGAAACTTTGGCTGTGGTGTTTTTACGCTTACTAGAACAGATTAACACCTTGGGAGTGCAATTTTTTGAGAAGAAAAACTTCTCTTTGGACCATTCGTGTTAGCGCACTCTGTTCGAAAGGTTGTGTCAAGAGTAATTTCGGTTGCCAGATTGGTTAAAAATAAAAGGCGTACATTGAAGTGACTAAATAAGAACAAAATTCTAGGATAGCGATCGGCGCTGGATTTAATCGACACACCAGACTCTCTTCCCTTGCAATCAAGGTTAATGAAATTCCCAATCCTCTTCTTCTTACTTGACTGAGGCTCCTTACTCGATTTTTTTAGTCGATATTTACATCTAATTTTACCAGACCTGAGAAAGAAGGAACAATAAAGAAAGAAGAGTAAACATATTTGGAGAAAAATGACAGAAGCGACTTTTTCTGAAAAATGGCAACTTTTTTTCTTTAAAAAAATGACGAACAGTGACATATGTGACTCGGCTCCCTCCTAAGTACTTTGCATTTACACCGAAATACAGGCGAGTTGGGGAATCGAATAGAAAGACCTCGGATTCAGATTCGGTCCTTGAACGAGTGTAATTATCTAGATTCCAGCTATCAGTTATCTGCAGTCAGCTTAATCGCCTAATTGCTTTTGTACAATCAGGAAGCAAATCGGGAATGATTTGGAACGTGTTTTTCATATGGGTATCAGTACTTTTGTGAAATAGGCTGGCACACAACCGTAATCAATTAATTAAAACCGCGCATAATGCTTTCACAACAGATAGTCGTACGCCGTTTTGTAGTTTACACATTTATTAATACACAGTGTGGTCATATTTCTCTGTCAGCTAATTGAATTCACTGTTGTATTTCGAAGCACTGGCTTGTTCTGCTGTAGTCACAGCTGAGCGATGATATGACGGTGCCTGCGTCCGGTGCCCCTCTACGGCTGCTTTTTTTCACGTAAGCAACGACCTGCGTCCCATAGCACGGTCACAAAGGATACCCAACTTTTCAGAATCCCCGTCCGCTACATGCTTCTCCGGGTTCGAACACCATTTTTTGAAGCAAGCCGAAGTCTCTCTCGGTGGGTCCATCGTTACGTTACATATGTCGTACAAGGGGAGTACCCAATAAATCATTTTAATAGGGCATCGTATCCCTGTTCTCGATTCTCGTCGCTCTCTCGGTCATCTACTTCGGCCGCCAAGCTAAATTACGAAAGTAAAATTTTACTCGTACACCGAGTGCATCTCAGTATTACTTCCATTATCATCGACCAACGATTCCAATTAAAGCGTGTCCGTTTGTTGACAGCCGACGTGAATGCATCAGCCATTTGATTACATGTCTGACGCCTAGGGTACGCGCCAGACACTTTCCAGTGTGATTACAGAGTGGTTCACGAACTGGTCTCATCTTCTTATAACTTTTAACGATTAAGTACTTGGTTGGACACGGGAGCAATCAGAATCTGCAGGCGGGGAAGTATAGATTTCCCAAAGAGTTCAAGCTCAGAAAAAGTGTTTCTGTAGGGGAGGGAGGAGCTTCCATTGGTGGAGTGTGTAGCGATGCACGTACGCCAAATTGGCTCTTCAGACACCGCACTCCTGGCCCTGGAAACTGCCTGTTCAAGTATCACATCAGTAACCAGAGGGACGTCTTGAGGTGGGCCCGGGCCCTCCTTTAGCCACTCCACTATGAGACACCCTGCTGACTGAGGCAACGCTCACCCGACAGGATGTCTGTAGGCTGCCCGGGCCCCCATTTCACCTCTCCACTTCGGATTCCCGCTGTCCTGCCAAGGCCACTATGGGACACCGAGCTGACCGAGGTAAAGCTCATTCAGTATTAACCTGGAATTCGGGTACACCACAGCCGGATGCACTTCCTTTCGTCAACCCTCACTTCCTCGTCATGGTACGTATGGCGATGCAGGAAAATGATGGACGGCGGAGTGAACCCTGTCGGGTGGGTCTGCAGCACCTGCAACAGCTCTAGGATAGTACAGGGTCGTTACATTGAGGGTGAGCTGAACTATCTTCGTCGGCCCTCTGCCTCGACCATTCTGCTTGCATCTTCTTCTTCATGATGGTCGAGATAAAGACCGACACCCGGCTCCATCCGCTTCCACTCTTCAACATTTCCGGAACAAAGGTTTCCAGCGCGAGTAGGTCGATTACGCCATCGTTGTCGCTTCTGTTGCCGCCGGGGTCGATCGCTATTACCGTCCCGGCATTCCTGCTCCCAGGCCTCACACTCTAACAGGGTGTGCCAGGGGTTATCCTTCCGCCTCTCGATCACAGTGCGTGCACAAAGGGATCCGATGTAAATAAGTGCGAAAGCACCTGTGGCCGCTCAGGACCTGGGTTATGTGGAAGCACAGTGATCGAGAACTTTCTAATATTGAATGTTCAGCAGGGTAATACAAAAAAGTTTTTTTCCGTCTCTTTGAAAAGTTGCACCTCCTAATCTAGTAGGTATAAAACACCGCTGCCAAAATTTCCTAGCAAATGATTGGGAAACCTAGACTTCCTACGTGCAAATTCTGCTTGGTCTCGTGTCCAACCAAATACTTGATCGTTTACAAGTTATGGGAAAAGGAGACCGATCTACCCCATATCAGCCGGGGTTCCGCGAGGCAGTGTACTTGGCCCAATCGTATACACACACTACACAGCTGAGGCGCCAGATATGCCGGACACGGAAACCGAACTAGTGACTTCTGTGGACGATACAGTGATACTATCCGTGAATGACCAGTACAATAAAGCCACTTCCAATCTGCAACAGGTCGCCAACAAAATGGTCAAATGGGCCAAAAAATGGAGACTCGCTATCAATGAAGCTAAGTCGGTACACGTAGACTTTGCCTCAAGACTGTAAAACTACCAACCGATTGTGATAGACGACAAGATAATTTCTAGATCTCACCATGCGAAGTATTTGGGAGTGTTCCTAGACAAGAGACTCAACTATATAAGCCGAACTAAACCTGCGCCTTCGTAAACTATATTGGCTGCTGTCCACGTATGTGGAATAATTATTACGAGAAATTATTGATTATTAAATATTAATATTAATTAAAATATTAATATTTTAATAATCTCCCATCCAGGGAAAAATTATTACAACCAATCTAAGATTCATTGCGCAGTGGAAAATTCAATAGGCCACTCTCATCACTGCCCACAATTAAGGACAAGGAAAATTCATTAACAGAATTTTATTAAGCAAAACATATTAATTTCTTCTAAATAAATCTTCAAATCAAATTCTTCATACGGCAACTTGTTCCTCCAGCGGCCTTCGGGATTCTTCATTTTCCTGATGGCAAAATAAAATTGCCATCAGTCATAGATGTCAGATAATTATACGTAAATAAATTGACTCTACTAAGAGCAATTAAGTCCATTGCGGATAGTAGACCACTAAGGTCAAACGAACAATCAGAGAAGCTACGAGCCTCAAGCACTGACTCTCCTGTGAGAAGCCAATTGTGTCCATCGGGGACAAGGTACCATTACAGGTAAAGCAGCCAGTTCAGGAATTATCGAAATTCTCTTACGAGGGGCCCACGGAAAGGGCAAGGTTATTTTACGAGGGGCCCACGAAAAGGGCGAAGTTGACAAATTTGGAGGATCGTTTTCCTCAATAACATAACCAAGAAGGGCAGAAGACTCGTGTAACGCAATTGTAACATAAATACGCCAGTTAATGTACGGATAAATAAATAACTATCTGACATCTATGACTGATGGCAATTTTATTTTGCCATCAGGAAAATGAAGAATCCCGAAGGCCGCTGGAGGAACAAGTTGCCGTATGAAGAATTTGATTTGAAGATTTATTTAGAAGAAATTAATATGTTTTGCTTAATAAAATTCTGTTAATGAATTTTCCTTGTCCTTAATTGTGGGCAGTGATGAGAGAGGCCTATTGAATTTTCCACTGCGCAATGAATCTTAGATTGGTTGGAATAATTTTTCCCCGGATGGGAGATTATTAAAATATTTAATAATCAATAATTTACTCTGCTCGTAATAATTATTCCACAACGTATGTAGTCATACTTGAATGTGTCTGGCGCGTACCCTAGCACCCTAGGCACCCGACATGTAATCAAACGGCTGATGTATTCACGTCGGCTGTCAACAAACCGACACGCTTTTTAAATTTACCTACTCATTTTTATGACTTTGTGGTCAGAAATTCTGTCTCCCCCCCCCCTGATTGTATCACTGATCCTCCGGTTGGCCAATTTGAATATGAACATCAGAAGTGTTATGAGTCCATTTTTTGCGTTTTTGTGATAAGGGTAATTTCAGATAGTACTTTTTACGAGGAATACGATGGTAACACTGGTTTCTCCCGATCTTCGCTCTTTCTATTCGAAAAAAGCATTTCAGAATGAATCCATATGCAAGAATGTTATAAGTCCGCATAGTTGTGTACAACATTCGCGTTTTAAGCGGCAACTTTGTTTTCCCTCTCTTGAAAAATCGTGACTTTGGACTAGGGCGTACCGAAGAGTTTTCCCGAGGGGGAGGGGGGCGAAAGTCCCAACTGATTCAACTCAAAATTCCCAAATGTCAAAGCAAAGAAAAAGCTTCTGACTTGTTGGATTTTCCCAACTTCTCAACTCAAAATTCTTAAGTATTAAAGCAAAAAAGAAACAAAAAGCTTTTGACTTGCTGGATATTTTGGATTTTCCCAACTTTACCGAAATTTTCCAACTTCGGCTGACTGAAATGGTAAATTTTCACAGCTTATGAGTGAAAATTTTCCTACAGGGGTGGGAAACTCCCCCCCTTCCGTCGGTACGTACCTGAATTTGAACTTACTCTTGAAAAAGTATGTCCATAGTATAATTGGAGTGTTTTTCAAGCAGCCTGCGTGTATTCGAATTTATCGTACCCAAATTTCCAGGACGTATTTATGTTTGTTCGCGTACGAAAACTCGGTAATTTTTTCTTGTTTTTCCCCTCGTTCTTCGACCTTGACCTCTTCTTTACCGCACGAATTTCACGTTTTATTTGCCAAAACAAATTGGAAACGTTTCGACAGTAGAATGTATCGTGTCAGACGAGGGGGAAAAAACTGTTTCATTTATACGTGTTTTCAATTCTCTCTTTCATGTCTTTCGTATTTGTTAAATTCAATTTCTTATACTTTTTCTGCCTCATCTCCTTACCGTAAACTATTAACTGGTTATTGCAGCGCTGCAGGTTTCTTCTCCGTATTGACGAACATTAATGTGTGCGTGCACTCTGGTTCAGGTTTTGGGACTGATAGAAATCGTGCTGGAATAAAATTGGGTTAGCTTCGAACCTAACTCACATTAGCTACGAATGGAAACTAATGGTATCGAGTCTCCTGGCAAGCAAGTTGAACTTCTCCCGATCCGAAGAAATATCGTACTTTTAATATTTTTTCGAGATTCCCAAGTTATTTACCGACCTACGAGTATGTTATGGCAAATAGTTTTTGAATAGTAGATCAAAATTTACTTATCAATTCGTTCATCGGGTCGCATTGCGAAACGTTCTTCGTTCATCAATAATTCGAGAACTCTTGTTACTTCGCGATTTCGTTGAAGTTATTTTATTTACATGCCAAGACTACCTCTTTACGAACGACCTTTCTTTGATGGGCAAAAAACTGATGCAGGTATATGCAAAAACCTATCGCTGAAAATACAAACATGCGATTTACCTTCGATTTCTAAGCACTAGTTATCCAAGTAATCGACTTTAGTATGTCATCAGTGGATATAGCCATCAGTAGCATGCTGACAATGTAACAAATAGCTTTCTTAAAAATACTGAACGTGTAGGAAAATTAGAGTAAAGAAATTCAACAAGAAATTCAGACACTTTAATATCAAGCTCTCGCAACCCCTTCAATATAGAAGATAGACATTAAAGCGTGTTTGTATTTTTGTTGCATTTTCTAAAAAAAATGGTATTCTATTACACTACACAACAGTACAAAAAACAATGGTATGAGATTGTAGGATTTTAGGTGTATGCTGAGTACGATAGCGTTAACCATTTTTCTCGAGAACGTCTTATTTTCTATATTCAGAATTAAAATTTTATCAAATTTTAAACTTATTCCTTTTTGTTGTCCAGGCATAGCTACACTGATACTGATAACAATGCTGAACACGCGCATAGTCGTTTGATCAATGGTATCATCTTGATGGACATTAAAGTTCGCATTTAAGATAGGAGATAGGGGAGGGGGTGTAATCTAAAAATTTACGTCGGCATTGAATTCCTCATTGAAAATACTTATAGAATCATATATTCTCATGTTATTGTTTTTTAAGGAATCTCAAATTGTTGTGTAGTGTTGTAGGAGTACTGGATTTAAAATTGATATTTTGAAGGTTTTTTCAAACTTGCTCAAGACTTGAGAATTTTTCAAGACGTGTCCGAACATTAAGTTTTGTCTAGCCATAAGAAAACTTGAACTCGTCTAGAAGTCTTGTAATGTCTTAACCAAGTAAATAGTCTTGAGCGAGACCGAAAGAGTCATGAAATTGCTCAAATGTCTGAAAGAGTTTCGAATAATCCAAACCATGTGCGGCTAAGTCCTGAAGGAATCTCAGGGTGCCTACTGTGACAGGTGGGACTTGGTCTGCACATTTTTTGATTTCAAAATTCGTTTTTTTCGCTCTCCGCGATCGCTTTTGGACAAATATGCGTAGCAACCTAGGTTGGAATTCGAATTTTTTGTGTACATACATCTATACAGGGTGTCCGAGTTTCGGTTGCTAAGCGGGGAGGAATGAATAGCACTTGAGTAGACAAAGCAAAAGTATTATTATCACCTTTTGCCTAATCACAAAATTGAAGGCGCCGCATCTTTGTAAAAATCGAAAACTTCACAAATTTTGACCTATTACAAAAATCACGAGTAATGATGTTGCCCAGTCTACAATGATGCCATGTTACAGCACTCACTTAGAGTAACAAAACAAGTTATTACGATATCCGGCCTGCTCTGAAAATTTAAGCAGGTAAATGGCATCCAAAATTCAGAAATTTCAATTTTTTACAAAATTGTGCAAAAAGCCTACTTTTACTAACCACAACATGAATAACCAAAGGCCGGCGTTTCTCATTACCAAAACTGGTAGCCCTGATTCAAATGAACAAAAAATCATAACATTATCTCCTTCCAGTTTTTAGAATTTAAAAAGTTATGTCGCGTTGAAGTTCATGAAGCTTCTGAAATGATCGAAAAATGAACCTTATGATCAAAGAAGAAAAAGAAAAAAAAGAAAAATAACAAACGCTTCTAATTTATTGTAACTTTCAATAGTCGTTATGCCTGAATGAATGACTGGCGTTACATGAAGACTCCATCTGTTGAACTAGTTGTCTAACCACCATAAAATAGGCACTGGAATACAAATTTTTGTTTCTGCCTACGAATTTCGGGAAACTTACTTTTGAGCGGAGCCTAGAAACCAAATAGCCTTCCCCCTAACAGTTTAATTTTTAGGGCGAGTTAAATTTTCTGTTTTTTTGAAATTTGAAAGTACTTCAACGCGTCTTAACTTTTTAAATTCTGAAAACTGGAAGGAGATAGTGGTATGATTTTTTGTTCATCTGAATCAGGGCTATCAGTTTTGATAATGAGAACTGTACGCCGGCCTTTGGTTATTCATGTTGGGGTTCAGTAAAAGTAGGCTTTTTGCACAATTTTGTAAAAAATAGAAATTTCTGAATTTTGGATGCCATTTACCTGCTTAAATTTTCAGAGCAGGCCGGATATCGTAATAACTTGTTTTGTTACTCTAAGTGAGTGCTGTACCATGGCATCATTGTAGACTGGGCAACATCATTACTCGTGATTTTTGTAATAGGTCAAAATTTGTGAATTTTTCGATTTTTATAAAGATGCGGCGCCTTCAATTTTGTGATTAGGCAAAAGGTGATAATAACACTTTTGCTTTGTCTATTCAAGTACTATTCATTCCTCCCCGCTTAGCAACCGAAACTCAGACACCCTGTATTTAGACGTATAGTCGCTGTAGCCACGTGCATTTCTCGTCCGATCTCACCCTTTTGTCCATCCTTTTCCTTCACAATCAAACTGTCCTTGACATCATTGCCTCTCATATCAATTTTTTTCCTGTTTCCTTTTTTTTCTGCCTGATCCTCGTCGGGCTGCTGCGATTTTAGATTTTAGGTAGAAAGCGAGTACGTTCGAGCCGTTCGACGATCAACATCGCGGATCGATCGTTTTTTTCTTCTCTGTGCGCGCGATAAAATTATTAAAATAATTACGAGTATAATCAAGTTTTTAAGTACATTTTGCGTATTTTATGCTACAGAAGTGATGCGCGGTTAAACTTTCGCCCCAGCATGGCTAGGTGAACGGTGGCTTGCCTGAAAATGTGAGTGCAGGCAACCTAATTTGAGCGTTTGTGAATAAGATTCACGATGTAGGCACTTAGTTGTTGCGACCTGGGGGTCATCCCGATGGTTGAAGGTTGGGCAGAGCAAATTCTTTGACTCACCTCATGAATAAACTATTTAAAATTTCAAAATTTTAGTAAATACAGTTCAAACTTGTTTTAATTGTACAGTCGAATGCTCCCTCCAAGTTTTCTTACGTCAGTATGAGTAGATTTTGATTCTGTACTGATCCAGCATGTTGATTTTTTTTTTTCTGTGTGCACGAGTGCAAACAGGGTTTTTGCAGACTTGGGAACAACTTTCCTCATCCAGGATGTTTTCCTGATGCCCACTGTAACCCAGTTTATTTTTCTTGTTTTTTGTTTTGCCCCCTCCCCATGTTTCCTTTTGGCTGTTCTACCAAGTTCTGTGACTGTTTTGCAGGATGCTTCTGTTTACAGAGATTCAATTTTGCTCTTTCTGTCAGTACAGAGTCGAAACTATCTTATTAAAGTGTTGTATACAAATCAGCGTTTTTATGATTTTTATACAACAATGTGCAGTTTGGCAGTCTATCCGGGACTGTTTTTGCCAACCTGACACACTACTGGCCTAAAAAGTCATGAAAAGTCATGATATTTCATTATGTCATAGTTCACAATATTTCCATTACCAAAAAAAAAAAAATCAATTTTATTTATTTAATGAGAAAAAAATATTGAGTGAATATTTATTATGGAAGTTAGTGCGCTCTGTATTGATAGTAAGTTTGTATTGAATGCTGGTAATAGAATAGGTAAAAAATGGCGTTGTCTACACTCAGTGGGTCAGTTATGTTGTAGTCATGGACGATAACTACGAAATCTGGACTTTTCACTGTCACTAATGTGGAAGGCGAAGTATTTTGTAATTTCTTCCAAAAATATTTGCCAAGGTTGTTTGTTTCAAGCTTATTATTGCTTATATTCTTCAGAAATTTGCTAATTAAATAAGTGATTAATGATTTTTCAATATTTTTAGCCTTTCATTTTTCCCGTCAGTTATTAGATGCGGAACACAATTTATCACCAATATGATACAAATGGAATATTGCCTGTTTTTCTGCATGCTTATAAATGCAGAAGATTGCATGTTAAAACCACCCACAAAGAGGGGAAAATTATGGGCATTTCTCCATTAAGACTGTCTCATTTGTATTACAATCCATATTACTGTAATAAGAAAAGTGTTGAATTATGCAACAAGTATAATTCTAGTGATTCTTAAAAAAATAAAAAATAAAAGTCCGGGCTTTGTGCCTTGCCATGGGAGTTGAAAAGTAGGGTACACTTGCACCTTCAAAATATTCTCTTATTTCAGGTATCCCCATACTGGAGAATCAGGCGCAGAATATAAGTTCCACAATACAGGACATACAGGTGTTGGTTTATCTGAAGATTAATCAAAAGGGGGGGGGGGATCAAAAGATGGAGCCCTCGGTGAGGCGCGAAGTGTCAAGTTTGCCCCCCTCCACTTCCTTTTTTATATCCTCCATGATAGTCATGAAAAGTTATGATATTTTGTTTTCCAAATCCAGTAGACACCCTGAATCTTGAAGAGTCTTGAACAAGTTTGAAAAGAAAATCATTTAGATAAACTTTGAAAAGTTTTAAACAAATCTAAAAGAATCTTAGAATCTTGAAGAGGCCCTTTAAACCGTTGTAGGAGAGCCCACTGAAAATAAATAACTAGTTTAAACGGGGCTTTCCCTTCCCTCCTATTGTCGTCCATGATATGTTGTCATGAAAATTCTTGATGTTCTAGTCTGTCTTGTTTTTATCGCCAACTTACTGGGAAAATCATGTTCAAAGTTGGTCATGTATTTCCCTAAAGCAGATTTGTTAATGTTGTTTCCAAAAGTAGACATGTTGATTTTCCCCCCAAAATCAGACTTATCAATACGAAATTGCGAGTATGTTTTTGATTTTTTCACCTTTCAACTGCAAGGAAAAGCGAAGTAAACGTAAATTAGAAATAGTTTTTTGTCTTTCCTAAAAAAAAACTGATCCTTGCACGTGGCCTTTTTCAGAAAATTACTCTGCAATTAAAAGAGTTTTAGCGCGTCTTTAAGAACCTTAAAGCGTCCTGCATTAATCTTACAGGATCTTACAGAATCCTGAAAAAATCTAAATATTCTCTGACGTGCACAACTAATCTTGGAATAGTCTTAGCGCGTCTTCAGGAGCCTTACAGCGTCTTACATTAATCTTGCAGTATCTTCAGCATCTTGAGAAAGTCTAAATAATCTTGGAATAGTTTTAAATGAGCGTGGAAAAGGATTAGGAAGCCCTGAGTGGTCTTTAAACATATTTGGAGAAGTTAAAGAATCTTGAACAGGTGTGGAAGTGTCTTGAACGGGTTTTAAACGATCTTACATGAGTATACGAAAGAGCTTTATAGATTTTCATCTACCTTTCAGGGTTTAAAACACCCAAATATTAATTTTTTAGTGCAAAACCTAAGTATTACCTAATTTTTTTCTGTAAAATTTTGAATGCATTATTGCCATACACAATGCAACCAATCAAATAAACCATTTTCCTGTCTGGCGATCCTTACAGGTATATTACTATTTTCAACTATTCGAACCCTTCTTTGGAACTGCCCTGTTCCATTTTCGAATTACTCAACACAACAGAATTGTCTCTCAGTATACCACTAGAATTTTGTTCCTTCAAAAATCTGAGAACGTATTTCTGTAGAGCTGTTTATACTTCTCCCCTGTGCCCACCCAATCCCCTTGATTTCCAACAACCCGACATTTTAACGTGGGGGTGCATACTGATGCAGAAAATGTCTTCAGGTACCATCACAACCTCAAAAATGATAATAGAGATGTTCAAATATTACGTAATCATAAAGGGAAGAGGCAGGGTCTGGTATTTGAACATTAATGATTACACCAGGAGGAGAGGCTTCCGTAAATGATTATACAATGTACACTAAGAAGAAATTATGATAAAAAATACTCGAAATTTTAGTAACTATCCTACGTTGAGCAGTGCATGTACTCTTTAACTACAAATTATAGTAATTTTCACCAGAATCTTGTAAAAATTACCGTATTGTGTTGTCAAAGTGCCGGTGAGTTGCCAAACCTCGAAGATTTACTGAAATTTCCAAGCATTTTTGTCACGTTTTTTCTATGTGTACGTAATCCTCGTAAACGTGTGTAAATTAGTGCGTAATGTGAAGGGGAGGGGTTAATCGCTTAATTATTGTTGATTACAAAGGTCAAGGCGGGGGTATTTAAAATAGGATCAGATTGGATCACATAGGCGTGGCCTTGTGGCTATTTGAACTTTGAGACCCTCAATCCTTCAAATATCACAATTTTCAAGACTGGGTCAAAATTATTAATATCAAACCCGAATTCGCTTGTCCTAGGACGTGCCAAAAGGGGCTGCAGGTATGAGGGAGGTCCTTCCTAAACATTCTATCAGGAAGCAAGAGCCACAGTCGAAGCTTCGAAGCCTACCATTTTTCAGGGGAGCCGAAGCCAGTTTCAGAATTTTACTGGAGCCGGCCCTTCAGGTTTCTTCTCCTCGTTTCCCCCTTAACGTTCTCGTGCACCTTTTCCATCCTTTGAAACTGGCCAAAATCACATCTTTGGTGCAGCCGGAGACGAAGCTAAATTTAAGTTTGAGCCGGAGCGAGCTCGGAGAAGCTCCAATTTTGACGCCGGCTCCGGGTCCCTAATGCTCGTGAACTGACTAGGAAATTTTCTCAAATTAGCAGAATAAGATCCGTAGTTAGCACCATTGAATGAATATCCCGCGTTTCGATTGCTTGTTGTATTCAAACATTTAAGTAGTTGGCAAAATTTACAACTTACAGTTTGAAAATTTTGGGTTTCTCTTCTTTTGCCCTTCCCCTTCAAAACGTCGCTTCGGTATGTCCTTATACCAACTTCAAACACCTGAGAGATGATAATCGTATTGCAGATGATGAGATGAAGACATGGTTTACATTATGCCACCTTGGAACAACTCAACACTAACAAATTTTTATTAAAAATCTGAAATGGCGGCTGGAAACTTGATAGACGTTGCCTCTTGATGATCCTACCTTGGTCGTGAGTCAGTTTGATCGCTCCCTCGGTTGGCGGTTGATCCGGTCGCTTGTTTCAGAAATGAAGATTGTTTCGTGACAGTGTACAGTATACAATGTACTTCTGTATTCTGTTAGAGCATCTAGAAACACCCGAGTACTGACATCCGTCATTTTGAGTCGCTTGGTGCCCGATGATTCACAATTCGACATGCGGAACGTTCCACGCAGTGAATTGAAAATCGTCGAGCACCAGATGACTCAAAATGGTGGGTATCATGTTTGGGTGTTTCCAAGTGCTCTACCTTTGTTAGGTTGTATTAATTCTCTGTAATGATAGGTAGGGATGTGCCTTGGAAATATTTCCGGAAATATTACTTGGAAAAGTAAGACATTTTTGGAAAAAAATATATCTTTTATTTCTTTCCAAAATTTCCATTTTTTTTTGTAGGGCTTTCTCACTGAATTCAATCTCTCGACGGTCTGTAGCTAATAACGAGGCTTTGAGTGTATGGACGTGATCAGCGACAAGTAGGCTTCAAATAGAGTACATGAAACCTTTTTTATTGCTGACAGCATGATTAGATTGAAAGCCTTATTATCGGGGTCGCCGAACGGTTATTGTTTTTCACTAAACATGGTAATTACTCATGAGAGAGAATAATACGAATTATTATCATTTAAAAAAAATTATTTCACGAAAATAAGTACTAAGTGAAGACTGAAGAATCAATTTTTATTCCATTTCCTGGCTACTGTACTGGACTTTAATTAGTTCAGTTGAATCCATAAGTACTGGAGAATTTTTTGACATAAAACTTCCTTAATTGTAGAATAAGATTTAATCGAGAACTATGTACTTCCATAGTTCTACACTCAACTCAAGAACAAAAGATAGTTAAACAGATTTCATTTTAATTTATTGGCTCAGATTCTCATCAAAGAAGGTGTGTATACATGAAAGAAGAGTGTGTTTTCATACAAAAATTTGAAAATCTCCAAAGTTTCCATAAATTTCCATTATTTCTTTCCAGAAAGACATTTATTTGGTTTATAAATTTCTTTCCAAGGCATATCCCTAATGATAGGTATTCTAAGGCGCCATTTTTGCCCACAGCAAACGCATCGCGGAACGCGTTGCTAGGACCGTATAGTTTTGTACGGGCATAATTGACCGCCATTTTCTTGCAAGTTTGGTCCTTGAAACGAGAACTGGTCACGTGGTGTTTTCCATTCAGTCGATTTTCTTTCGACGGACCGAACTTGCAAGAAAATGGCGGTTCATTGTACCCGTGGGAAACTATATGGTCCTAGCATCGCGAACAACGATCGATATAAAAAATGGCGGTTCAGCGTACACGAGCTTGCAGTGTCCCAGTAATACATGACTCTCGATTTCACTGGCTCTAGTTTTGTCCTTTTTTTCGTTCTTCTTGTGAATTGATGAAAGTGTAACGTGTAACGAAGGCCAACTCTAATGGTAACTATTTCTTCATCTTTGCAGGAACGATGACGAAGATATCGGAGTGATGAACTGGTACGGATTACTGCAGGCTATTCGTTCGCAGATCCACTTTTCACAGCTGTCCGCTTGGTGGTCCAGTAACCGAGCTCCATTACCAAAGAATATTACCTATCACGTATTACCATTATCGCAGGCTAATGCAGAGAGCTGCGCGTTACAACATAAGTTCCCGGTGCTAGCGTTCAGCACTACTTACCTACAGGTAATTGCACTTGACACTATCCACTTTGATATAAGATCTATTCGTAGTTACGCACGTATATTAGAGGTATAGATACGTATAGCTTAGCCTTTAGTCGTTAGTCTTCGTTTCTAACGTACATACAGCGAGTTACAAAATATCGGACCAGATGGAGGAGAGGATGCTGACATCAGCATGCCATCCATACGCCTAGACCCTGGATATAGGCTTGGTGGCCGTTATAGGACAGTACAGCGTACAGCTTTGCTTCGTCTTTGATGGTTTCGAGCGCTACTGATATGTGTAATGACATTTATGCCGGTAGGTTAAAGTGAGAAGTCAACCACGAAGCGAAGTGTTACCAAAAATTCACTGTCCTGTTCACTGTGACCGTAAGTCGTATTTTTTAAATTCTAATTTTAGAACAGCGAACGATTTTCGAGTTTCGTTATTAAATATCAATTTTTTTCTTTTCTTTTTTTTTTCTCTCATCGCCTGTTGCAGAGGACGATGTCGTCGACGACCGAATGAAAATACACTGTGATCGGCTGGGCAAACACCATTGCCAAGCCCTAGAAGATTTGGATGAAAATGAAAATGAACGGTGGTACACAGACGGCGAGTTCTGTGATGGAATTTTGGTATCTGCGCAGAGCGACGGCGGAGTACCGCGCGAGATACGCGATGTCGGACCGGGGCATCCGGTGAGGAAAACCAAAACGTGGGGTCGAGAAGGCGGCACCGACGGCCTCTTGAAGTTGCGGCGAAGCGAGTGCTACAGAACAGATTCGCGGTTCTCGACGTTCCAAAGGTGAGAGAATATGGTCTCGAGTAGTGACCTTCGTGACCCGATTGAAGGGCCGGAGCTTTGATTGTTGCTGTGATAACTTGAGATTTCCTTCGGTTGAGATACATTGGCTTGGTGGCAGAAGCACGCTGGGAAGTTCATCAGATTCCACAAAAAAAGGGAGTTTCGGGGCCGGATACTTCCCGCCTTTTTTCTTTGCAGGCGGTCATTCCCGCGGAGAATGTCAAATTGAAGTCTTCACTCTTTAATTGATTGAACGAGCGTTTGATCGTCCTGGATCGTTATCAAATTCTTGCATTACAAAATAAGAGCATTGTTTTGTCATGAACGGGTTGAAAAAACATTTTCACCTTGTTGAATAAGGAAATTTCTAATATTCAGAACCTTATGTATGACTGTCTTCACCGAACTGAACAAAGGAGCTCGAGGCTTGTGACTGAAAACTTTCCTTATTCTATCCCCTCGATCGTTGATAAATGATGTGTAGTAATCAGAGCTTAAGAAACAAGATGTTTTGATTTTTCAAACACATCCTGTGGTCGTGACGTTACCATAAAATCCAGTTTTTCACTTTGACGTATGAAAACGGGCCTTGGGATGTTTCCGGAAAAAATTCCAGTTTCCCATGTCCCAGTATTTTAATCATTTTTAATGGGTATTCCAGTTTCCCATGTTTCCATTGAAATTCTGCAACGATAAATCCCATATCTCATTTTCCCGGAAAAAGATACTCTAGGAATTACCGTTTCCTAAATTCGAAATTAAAAATGTATCAGGAAATCTAGAAGTCAAGTGACAGACTATGTTAAGCGATTGAGTGTTCTTGCCGTTTAGCGTACTCTGTCATTCAGTCCTGTTTCCCAAAAAATAGTTCGGAAAAAGTAATTTCCGATTTCCAGATAATATTGGGCGTTTCCCGAAACGTAACCGATTTATTGTTTTCTTTGAATTTCCATTTCCCGAATTCTCGATTGGAAATATCCATTGTGAAAAACATCTCTAGACCAGGCTTATGTGTTCCTAGTATGAGTTGACCAGACTGAATGAGTTCTAATGGAGACAGTTACCATTTTGATGTCAGTGGATGTGGTACTAATCATCCTCCCTTGATCTAGTTACGAGGCTTCCAATTGGTTGGCGATATTCTCATCTGAGCCGTATTTCTATTTTTGCTCACGCATTTTCCATATTTTCTGTGAATTTCTTGTCTCTGGTTATCAAACGCGACTGGATCTTTTTCTTACTTTTTCGCAGGAATCCATTTTTCAGTTGATTTTTCATGTGTGTTACTTTTCCCATTGAGCTTCCTACGTACCCATAAACTGACTGGAACTAACAAGAATCATATAGATCATCTACCATGATCGCTTTAGCTCTCTAATATGGTCTGCCTGTGTGTCTTCATCTGGTTATCAGTGACTCATCAATGAATAGTATTGGGGAAGCTCATCTTCTTCCTACGCCGGCTCCACACGAAGACTGGCGATCCAGTTGATAATGGTGGCTATGGACGCAGCCGTTTGGAAAATTTCTGCAGATGAGTGGTCAGACCACTCGCGTAAATCCTTAAGCCATGAGTTCTGTCGACGACTGATTGACCGTCTTCCCTGGATCTTGCCCTGGATAATTTAGCGTAGTACATATCTCGTACTTTGGGGCGTGCAGGATGTGACCAAGATACTATGTTTTTCGTTTCTTAATTGTGTGCATTGGTTCCTTAGTTTTCTTCGTTCGAGCCAAAACATTTTCGTTTGAGACTTTCTGTATCCATATCCACAGCATGTGTCTGTAGAAGTACATCTCAGTCGCGTCTGTTTTTGCCTCCATACCGGCGTCCAAGGTCCATGCTTCACATCCATGTAACAGTACCGGAAATACATATCATTTCAGCGTTCTTAGCCGTATATGTA